>OZ024892.1:41691969-42891969 GCA_964017195.1 Siderastrea radians | reverse complement strand
TGATTTCCGTTATCTGCACTATGTATAACCTGGTTCCCACACGTGTTGGTGTCATCGTGGTATCCTCCGGTACCAAACCCGATTCTGGAGTCACAGGAAGAGCAGGCATTTTGATTGTTGCAAACGAAGCCGATTCTTGCTTTGGAAGCTGCATTAGAGCTACATACAACGTTAAACCCTTCTTTGTTACATTTAGACTGCAAGGAAGCCTGTGACCCAATCAGCGACTTCCACGTGTTATGGCCCAGTGAGGTGGCGCGGTATTCCCCGTCAGCGATCAGTGAGTACAAAAAGGTGGCTTGCTTGGTTATGACAATAGAATTGATCTGCTGGCCGATCTTCAGACCGAGGCAGATCTTGGTGAAGGATGTGTTCCAGTAGGTCGGCAACTTGGTCCCTTGTGTGTCGAACCCTGTCTCCCCTCGAGCAAGGTTGAAGGTTTCTTTATTGCTCCATAGATGTGACTCATAGTGAGAAGTGAGCTGCGAAAAAGCAAGAATCAAGGGTTTTCCTTTGCGAACGATCGTATTTTTCTATTCTTTTCTATGATTTCATACACTAAAGAAGAAAACCAGGCCACACAAAGACAGTAATGTTATTTTTTGTTTGGCAATAAAAACAGCTTTCAAAGGATTGAATTAATGAACTCTCCTGATTATTGTAACGTGCAGAGAAGGTATTTCGCTCTGTTTTCAGTGTCTTGTCACAGCAGTGATATTGAGCTGCCTCCCATTCTCGTCCCCAGAGCTACGCGGCTTTTTTTAAATTACGTCTCTTGTAGCTCTGGTAACGCCAAAAAAATTTTTTTTTTGATTGGCCGATTCAAACTTTATGCGCAATAACGTAGAAATTTTTTGGCTTCCACGCATAACGTTTTATTTCCGATTGAATTAATCAGAGCATTAATTAATATATTGACTTGATCAATTTCCACGCAAAGAGTGCGGCTTAGGGCAGATTAAGCGACCAAATTTTAAATTCAAAGTGTTGAGATTGTCGCTAAATGCCAGCGATTCTTTCCTCGCTACAGCATTTTCTACAAAACTAAAGCTTGTCTCATCAACTTTTGTAATGACCTCTTGATGTCGATGTTTAAAAACTTGGGCGCCAAATGCTTCTGGAAATTTTCGATGGGGTAAAACGTAATACAGTATAGCGTTTAGGGATGGCGAAACGATAAGTACACAGTTGAGATTCTCATACAACAGAAACCAGACGAATGTAATAAAATAACTGTACAATTTAATATAACGCAAATGCAATAATATTATACCTTTAATCAGGCAAGATACAAATCCAAAACCCGTGAGCAAAATGCAGGGACAATCGTTCTTCTGGACAACTACGGCACGAAAGGCAGCTTCTGAAGTTTGTTCCTTTTAAAGCAGGTTTTCCGCTAATTGCAGGAGATTAAGAGGGTCCCGAACAGCTTTTAGTCGATCAATAAAGCAACACGACTCGATCGATAGGAATTCAAATTTCTCAGTTGTTGTTAGAATTGTCATGCCCAGAGCTCCACGGACGAGAACGGAGCAGGCGCAATACCACCTTAACGAACTGGACATGCGCTACCGGATGTCGTGAATTTCACGACATCTGGTAATGGCTGATACCAGAGCCCTACGATCCCACCGCTGACAAAACGGATCGTAGGCTCTGGGAACGAGAATGGCTGCCTCCCGTTTCAATTTCAGTCTGTTACACATGCGTCAGTATTTTCAAGCGACAGCTACCGCGAGAAATTTCTGAGTTAAAAAACTACAAACTACAGCGACTCCTTGACCCAATTCACTAAACAAGACTGAAAAATACGTCTTACACATCGAAGATTATCTTACTTTCATCCACTTATGCAATGAAAAGGTCACATGTTGGCAGTACATTATTGCCGTCAGTCTTCATGACCAGCGTCCATCCGCCAACTCCCCATGCTTCATTTCCAGCAGTCGTGTGACAGTAAACGTTGACAGATAGATTTCCTACGATTAGTGGATAGGCTTTGCTCTCGTTGGATATAAAAAGAAGGGGGAAAAGTTCTTATTACGGAACGAGATCAATAGTACTTTGTACTTGTCCTCTATGTTGCAAACCCTATAATGAAAATGATCTGCAGTGTGGGGATCTTTCCCGTTTATACCTATGGTGATGGTAAGTAACTGCACATTGTTCATAAAACTATTTCTTGTACGCCCAAGTGAATTTTTGAATGTCGGGATTAATTTACAACAAATAGAGAGTTATTTTACCACTTGTTTATGTTTCTGGAAGTTCAGCGTGTTCAGTTCTCGTCCGAATGTCATAAATTTGGCAAAACATATACAGAATAGAACTGTGCTGGCGTGACTACTGGGGAAAGTGAATTGTTTTTCCTGATACTTGACTAAAAAAGAGGCCCTGCTGGTATTCTAATGGTGCATACACATATACCTACCGTGGACCACAAATTTACGAAGAAATGGTAAATTAATGGTAATATGAAAGATGTTACTTTCATTATGTCACGAGCGTGGGACAACGAAACAATCGGAATCCCCGATGGGAATCGAACCCATGACCTTTCGTATACCGGTCGGACGCTCTAACCACTGAGGAACGAGGAAACTCGTGACGTGCTAATATTTACTAGGTTGAGCCATCGGTTTACAAAGTAGGACAGGGAACGCTCACATCAAATCAGAATCGCTTCGCAAGGCGGCCATATTAATTTTCAGTAGGCCTTATGAGCGGCCAGGCTCGAGTGAGGTCTAGAACGTGATCACCCACTTTCGGGTGGCCGCTACTTTCGGGTAGCCGTTATTTTCGGGTAGCTAAAATACGTCAGTAATTGAAGAAAAATGGTGAACACAACCGCACAATAAGCATAATGACATTAATTCTCAGTGGATTCTCTCTTCCCATTGATTCTTCGACATTCATGTATAGTAAAACACTAAGCTGTTCCATCTGCATGACGCTTGAGGGAACACAGTTTCTCTTTCAATTATTTCTTAAGCTCTGCCTGTTCTTTCTTCACGAAGACATCGTACATACAGGGAATCTCTCCAACAACTATTCAATTGGTCAGTCCAGTGACATTGAGGACCCGTAGTTCCATGACGAAAACGATGATGATTAATGTAACCCCATAACAGAACACTGAATGAACACTAGGTATTTAAGGTAGCTTAGTGCGAAAAAACTCTCAGCAGTTCAATTAAAATGTCAAGTTCCTGTTCAAATCACTGAAGTCGAGACTTCTAAAGAAATGTTCCTGTTCGAGTCACTGTATACAGAGTTTTCATGAATTAAATGCTTATTAGAGTGAGCTACTTTCGTTTACTTTGTTAGTAGGAAATAACAATAAAGCTAGGTAAGATGAACGTTTGTTCGTTTGTCTCACGATGGAATCGCTTTGAGTTGTTGATCGCGACGTTTCGACTGCAAGTCTTCATCAGGCGATGAGGAGAGCGATGCAAGACAGGATAAAAGAACACGACAGAGATATACGGCTTGCTCGTACATAAACCTCCGCAGTTTCGGAACACGCTAACGGAACGGGGCATCTTCCTATTTGGAAAGAAGTTAAGTTTATTGATCGTGACCCTCACTGGTACACACGTAGGGTCAAAGAGGCTATCCATATAAGACTTCATCCTAATAACATCAATAGAGATAACGGAATCGAAATTCCAGAAGCTTGGATACCTACGATCAGAAAGCACAACAGCCGACCAACCACAAAGCGGACCTGTGAGGGAACAACATCTAATAGTCGGAATAATAATGAGGATCGAAATGCACCAATAGCAGCGAACCATCATACTACAAATAGCGACACGTAAACAGTTGACCTCATCGCCTGATGACTGAGACTAGCAGTATTGCAGTCGAAACGTCGCGATCAACAACTCAAAGCGATTCCATCGTGAGACAAACGAATAAACGTTCATCTTACCTATCTTACACCACGATGAACAATAAACACATCTTTAATAACAATAAAGCTTGTTTGACGTTTGGCACTGACGCTTGGTAGTACGTATTCTGTCACAAAGGGCTAAAAAAAGAAAGTCCGAAAATGGACGTTACTTTCGGGTAGCCGTTACTTTTGGGGGGCCGTTACTTTGGGAACTCACATGAATATCGACGTGTCTATTCACAATAAGGATTTCCCCTTTTTAGCGCATTTTATTATCACTTGCCCCAGACCTCCGGTTTTCGCTCGGCCAAACAAATATACTCGTCGCGTCTTTCGCTACACAGGCTAGAGCTTGAATCTGGAGTTACACCCCGAGGGCAGGAAGATTAATGGCGGGGTTTAATGCCTCTGGGGCTTTTCTTATTCTCATTAAATCTCCTTTATTTTCAATTTTTTGTTACAAAACATAAGACTTTTCTCCCATGGAACAATTGCAAGAACTTTTCTTTTTGACTGTCTTTGTTTGTTTAGCGGATTTGCATTTGAATTTCTAAAACTTCACGTACCTTTGCTCTACGGTATATATACTTTGAGTTTTTCTCCCGTTTGTCCTCTTGTCCTTCGAAGGTTGAATTATTCAGTTCGCATTCGTATTTCCCATTTACGCTCGCCTCTTTTTTCAAGTTGTAACTAACACAGTTGGCTTCAATGTAGCATACCGTCTCACAGAAACCACGTACATCCATAACGTCAACACAGTGCGAATCACATAGTTTTTCAAGCGTCTACCATCAAACGTGTGGTCGGGTCCGAACTCCATTTGGCGGCAATTGTCTGGGAGGAGAGAGAGAGAGAGGAGAGAGCTAGTATTGAACTCATCTGCTCAAGTATAATCCAGCAAAAAAAGAATGTCGATCCCGAACTATTCAATCTATAAACAAAGACGGAGTTGTCATGGCAAACGACTAAACAGATCCTTCAAATAATCGCCCAGCTTTGCAAAATTTCTGATTTGCCTTTCAAAATGGCACTGGACCACTGGACCGCCACCATGTTCAACTGAGAAACCCTGGGGACGAGGTTGTACTCGCTGTCGTTGGTAACTCGTGATCGCGGAGATCTGAGCCGAGCTTAAAATGTATACGCTTTTGTCACTGCGTATCCTGTTTACAGTCGCACGCCTGTTACGCATGAGTTTTTAGTTAGCCTAACTTAGCGCCTGTAGCTGTCTCCAAACCGACAACTAATTGACAGGTCTATTCAATTGCTTTAAAATTCCAGGGTGTACTAAAAACACGATTTTTTTTTCAGCCGTAAGGTGCGAGCGTATAAAAAAAGATATTGTTCGGTTATGGTGCTTTCCGATGTAAATTGCGGCAACCCGGTTATCGCCTTTGTAGGTTTACAAGGTTACAAAAACTAATCCTTAACTGTATGTTTACACAGGGATTCCCTCATTTTAAAAGTTTTAACTGGGATAAATGTTGAGAATCAACATCGATAAAGGCTTTCCTTAAGTTGCACGTATATAAGGGCAATACAAGGTGTGTGTGAACCTTGAAAAAGTTAAGAAAAGTGAATCTTGAAAACGTTAAGCATCAAGTTTGTTGAGTTCATAATTAATTAATCCCCTGACTAAACCTCAGCGAATAATAAACAGCTCAGCTTTGCTTGTTAACAGTTTCTATGGCCTTTATAGAGCTTAATGCACTTTAGGATCAGAGCAAACAAGCGTTTCTAGGTTTTCCGTCCGAACTCATATCAGGAAATTTTAATTTAGTGACCAAGTTTGATATGATTTTGAAGCCCTGGCGCTACAGTATCTCGCGACTCTAAATTAATATTCGCAAAATTGGAAGACCAATCAACTTCCTCACAAGTCAGGGGACTTTTTTTCTCGCGACAACAAGACAATGTTTTTCGAAAACGTAAAAATATGATTTCCTGGAAATTTTCCCATGTAATAAGGTGTCCTCGGTTGTTCTTAGCCTAAAGTTTACAAATTGGTGCATAGTTTAACTTGCTTTTATCGGGTACAACACAACATTGTTCTGGAAAATTCACTCCAAGGTTCACAGGGTCCAGAGGAGCGAAGTTCGAGCAGAACGTTTAGTTTTCCTTGCAAAAGACAACCGACATAATTTGCTGCGAACTTGCGTTACTCGCGTTACTTATATTTTTACCGCAGGTCAAATTACTGTGGGCTCTTAGGATCACTTCGTTCAATTCGGAAAGCTTCGCTTTCCGAAGAAAAGCGGCGACCGCGGAAGAATGGTCTGCGGTTAATAGCAATTTTCAATATGGCAGACGATATGATCGACAAATACATTGTAATGTGGACTGTAATGGAAAGAGAAGAAAGCCGTTCAAATTATATTGGATTCACAAAGGTTGCATTGGGCAAATTTATTGATTAGATGACGTGGTTATGTATTTTATAAGGTAAGATGTACGAAGGATAATTCTTGCGTACAAATTTAATGCATGGTTCACTTCTACCTGTTACCATGCCCCCCCGGGCATACCCCCGGGATTTGCAATTTTGTTCTCACTTGGCGGTCTATTCCTGACCCCCGGGCACGCAGAAAGAGACAATTCCCCACCCCCGGGACTCCTCATCGACCACAAATTCGTTGTTTTGTGTACAAAACATATATTACGATATTGATTTCCGTACAATAGCAAAACCAGACGTTTTGACAAGAACTTAAGACGGATTCCGCTCAACGTTCGAGCAATAAGTGCAAAAAATATTTACCAAAAAACTACTCATAGCACGGTAACATTTTAAATGCTAATTGAAACATCTCACTCTAGTTCACTTGCCCAAGTGACCCCGCGATGCAATTCTCAAGCATTCTCAAGAAAATTAATTTCAAACCTCGTAAAAGTATGCTAAAAACGGGCGCCATTTTGTTTTGAACTGACAGGAAGCGTCTTTTTAATTGAAATATGGATAACTTCAAATCCAATTTTCTCTCGCGGGGTCAGCTTGGGAGCAAAAGTAACGATAAGTTCTTCTTATCTGTTCTCAAAATGTGACAGTGCTGCAAGTATTTTTTTGGTAACTTAATTTTTGCACCTACTGCTCGAACGTTGAGCGGAAATCGTCTTAAACGCTTTTCTAGAGTTTCTTGAACAAAGGACACTACATGTATAATGTAATAAAAACATGAACACTACATTTGAAAAAGAAAACTGAAGAAAAACCTCTAACCGCACTGGCATACGGCTAGCGAGTAAAGAAATGGTCTTCGCCACGTGATTTATTCTAAATATAGCACATACGCACAAGAGGCCCGTGAACAAATTGATGGCAGCATTTTAAAGGAGTTTTTCTTAGCTTGTTTCATAAGAATGAACACTGGACTGAGACCTCTGTTTAATATAAAGCCATGCATCCGTTTTCATATAGAGTCCATTTGAGTCGTCTTAGCATACACATAAATACGCTGAAGAAATATTTCTTTGTTTGTGACGAACAGCATCCATTCGAGTACGCATCAAACGCACATTCGTTTAACATTTTATAATAAAAGTAGCTTCGAATACAGATTTTAATTTTGAGAGATTAGTCTTCTCTAACCAGTCTGCTACAAATTCTAGAAATTCTCCCGGGAAATAGCTAGGCAGTCTTCTCCACGCGGTCCGGCGTCAACCGAGAAGTGACGTACTTCACAAGAATAACAAGAAGTTATTTTCGATTTGCCCCGCCCCCCTCCCCCCGGGACAGGACAGCTTCAACCAATTCCCCACCCCCGGGACCGAAGGGCTGGACTTGTCCCCGGGGTTGTCCGGGGGGAATGGTAACAGGTAAAATTGAACCATGCATAACTCCTCTGGACCCTGTGCAAGCTTAGGACAATTTGTTTCTCAGACAATCCTATATTTACTTCGTGTTCTTGTTTACTCAATGTTTTTGTTTACAAAATATCTAGGAGAGCTTAATGACCTTTTGAAAGGCAGGTTTGTCCGAATATTTGAGAGAACATCTCCATTGACATCAACAAGATTAAGACGAAATACATGATGGATGCCAAAGCCGCTCCAATGGGTCCAATCTTATCGCCACATTTTGACAAAACTGTTTCATGCCAAAGAAAAGCTCCACAACTTTGGTGAATTGTGAACTGGCAGCAACTAATTAATATAACTAAAGGTGTTGAAGGCGATAATTAGGTTACGCCACACGTTACAAGCTACGCCTTCAATATGACAGTTTTTAGCCAATCGAAATTCAAGTGACGCCAGTCTGAGACATCTTTTTCGACTGGTTGATCAATAAATGGAATGAAAAATTTGCTGCTTTTGTTAATTTACGAAGTTAAGTCCGGTGAGATGCAATTCTCCCAAATTTCGATCGCCTCGCATATCAAACCAGCACAAGACACGAAACTTCCAATAACATGTGTAGTTTCACTTGGTCTTCCTGTACTGATTAACAGGGAAATTTGTAATCTCTAGATTACTTTAATTTATGCCTGAAACAGATCTAAAACAATAGGCTATAATTAAGAGTTTTTTTTGCAACCAAATTTTAGCAATTCCAGCAAATTTTCACTCTGGGCGATAACTTAGAATTTCATAAAATGACTTTCTGTGGCTCATTTGTAAACTGCTTTATCAGAATTTCAAAACGACCCTTGGATAAATCGTTTAAAGTGACCCGCAGGGCCTCGAGTTCAACCCCTATTTTGTCGAAAATAGGGCCTTAGCATGGAAAACAATGGAGGCACTGCTAGTCACCGAGACTTACTAGAGCGAAAGGGAACACTAGAAACATAATTTAGAGACAGAAATATGAAAATGTTAAGGCAGAGTTTCTCTAGAAGCATACTGCTGAACAAATTTGGTAACCTATCGATCCGAGAACGTTTGGTTGTGACGTCGGCGTACGCTTGCCCACCCGCACAGACCCTGGGAGGGGGGGGGGAGAGGGGGTCCCAAGACAACCTGGCGGAGGGTAGAGAATGCCATCTTTTCTTGGCGGAAAATCGCGCTGTGCTTTCGGGCAACCGGCGTTTTTCTTGGCGGGAAATCGCATTACCACCGTCGCTTTTGAAAAAGAGTGTTTTTTAAAGCTTAGCTTGTTTAGCAAATGATTCAGTTCGACAAAGTGAAGTTTAGAACTGGAGAAAAAACATCATATATCTAAACAGAAGAGAAAAAGTTGAAAAGAAGACTCAGTTGTCTTTTTGGTGGAAGGGGAAAAGTTCAAGTTACGAATTTGCCTTCGAGGACTTCATCTTTGTTGTCGGTTCTGCTACGAACTCAGTCAGCACAACGTTTGAGTTGGCAGCATTTGGTAGCGGTCCCAACGCCAAATATAGCAGAGCTAGTGCCTTCTGTGTTTTTTCTGTCCAAAACCATGGACAACCATGTGAAGCTCTGCTTTTAGCCTTGACTGATTATATATATTATGCATCTCTCAAGTTTTCTTGTGGGTGTGATTTCCGATACAAGCTTTGTGAAACAGGGCGTGCTCAGTTCGTCCTCCTAGCACATGTGTAATCCGATACAGGACGTACTCAGTACGTCCTTGAAGCAGTGATGGGGTAAATTGCACTGGGTGCGGTTTAATGGCTTTGGTCACTTCTATTAAAAACATACAATGTAGATGCACACGAGACTAAATACAAAATTCCTTGGACATTTTAAGCATAAAAATCACTTCTACAGTAGGATGACATTTAATGGTGTTAATGAACTTGGTACTCCTTTATTGGATGTTTAAGACGAAGGGTTCTAAAATTATTCGAAGTCTAAAAGGTGTTTGGAATTGAAAAGGACTGTTGATGATGCCAGTTTCATTTTATTGCACAAAGATGTATCCCATGGCCTTGATGTGTTGATTTCCGTTATCTGCGCTGTGCGTAGCCTGGTTCCCACACGTGTTGGAATCGACTCGAATCGTCCTTTGTGTAGTCGATTCGACTAACTGGAAAGGCGATTTGCAAGACACTTAGAAAAAATCACACAACAAGGCGAAGAGGGAGGGTAGGAAAAGTGGTCGAATCGACTCGATTCGACTCGAATCGTCCGTTGTGTAGTCGATTCGACTAACTGGAAAGTCGATTTGCAAGACACGACACGACACGATTCGAGTCAATTCGACTCAAATCGTCCGTTGTGTAGTCGATTCGACTAACTCGAAAGTCGATTTGCGAGACACTTAGAAAAAATCATACAAGAAGGCGAACAGGGAGGGTAGAAAAAGTGGTCGAATCGACTCGATTCGAGTCGATTCGACTCGAATCGTCCGTTGTGTAGTCGATTCGACTATCTGGGTAGTCGATTTGCAAGACACTTAGAAAAAATCACACAAAAAGGCGAACAGAGAGAGTAGGAAAAGTGGTCGAATCGACTCGATTCGAGTCGATTCGACTCGAATCGTCCGTTGTGTAGTCGGTTCGACTAACTGGATAGTCGATTTGCGAGACACTTGGAAAAAAAATCACACAAGAAGGCGAACAGGGAGCCGTAGGAAAAGTGGTCGAATCGACTCGCTTTAAGAACGAGGAACGTTCATGTTATCTTCTTGTCGTTCCGTGTGCAAATCCTTCAGATCGACAACACAAGCGAGGAAGAAGGTTCATTACAATGTTCCTGTTTAGTGTCGCATCAGTGACGCTTTAAGAACGAGAAAGGTCCTTGTTATGCGTTCCTTGTTATGTCTTATTGTGTCACGCGCACATACTTGAAGGACTTTACGACCTGATTTCCGTTGGGTCGAATCGACTTTTAGGAGTCGATTCGTCAAAATTTTTCACCTCCCTGCGCATTTATTCGCGACCTGACTTCCGGTAAGTAGAGTTCCGCTAAACGGACTTCCGGTGAGTCGGAAGTCTTTGATCCTCGAGCTGACTCGAATAGTCTTTGCTTTAAGACGATTCGACTCAGTTTGGGTGTATTGGACATGAGTGAGATGAGAACAACCTGAATCACCAGTGGAAATCGAGCCAATGACCTTTCGTACACCGGTCGGACGCTCTAACCACTTAGCAACCAGGGTACTCGCGGTGTGCTAATATTTACAAGGTTCAGCCATGTTTACAAGGTTCGCACAGGCAGCCTTCACATAAAATCACAATCGCCGATGGCCGCACTCGCACAAGATCGACCACATAGTGATCAATAGGAAATTTAAAACATCCATACATCTATCAGCTGGCGTTGCCACCGACCACTACTTGGTTTATACCAAGGTGACTAGACGTTAAAGTTAAAAGCAGCCCCTAGCAGCTAAATACTTAGAAGGGTAAGACATGATACGGAGAAGCTAGAAAACGATGGGTGTAGAAGGCAGTTTCGTTTGGAGTTAAGATACAACAACGATAACAACAACAACAACAACAACAACACTTTACTTAGATCTTGAAGAAAGAGGAGCTATTGAAGGAGGAGGAGCTAGGAGATGAAGGTGGCTGTGCAGACGTTGAGCTTGAGAAAAAAATATCATCTTAGAGAAAACTTACGACATGGCAGCAAAGAAAGTTTTAGGATACAAGAAAAAGAAAATTAAGCTATGGATCAGGCAATAAAACTAAAACTTGATGGAACCAACTCCGAGCGATTATATGAAAAGAGACGAGCAGAATACAACGCTACATACCGAGAGGTGAAGAGGCAAATACGCAGGGATAAGAGGAACTGGACAGACTGGATAGCAAAAGAGGCAGAAGAAGCAGCGAATAAGCAACAAATGATGACTCTCTACAATTTAACTAAAACGCTGTGCAATGAGAAACCAAGACAAAGCACTGCAGTCAACAACAGAGAGGAGACAGCTGACCCAGTTGATGAGGAAGATGGTGAACCGAAGGACGAGGCTGACATCACGGACAAACGACCTGTCATGGAAGCTGAGATAAGGAGGGCAATAAAGGATCTTAAGAACGGAAAAGCCCTTGGTGAGGACCTCGTAACAACAGAACTCAGACTGAAGACTGACCTTGAACTTACAACTGATAGAGTGAGAGAGTTGATAGATATGCTCTGGAGGTTGGAAAAGGTCCCACCTGAGTGGAAAAGGGGGCTCATTGTTAGGGTACCAAAGAAGGGGAACCTAGAAGAGTGCAAGAACTGACGGGGGGGGGGGGTTGACTCTTCTGCCGGTGGTCAGCAAGATATTAGAAAGAATTGTGATTGATCGTATCCGCAGAAGGATTGATTGCAGTCTCCGTAAGGAGCAAGCTGGATTTAGATCAGGGAGCGAGGTAACAGAGCAAACTTTCATTCTGCGAAACATCTTGGAGCAAGTGAGAGAGTGGCAAGCACCTCTCTATATTTATTTTGTAAATTTTGAGAGGGATTTCGTCTCAGTGCATAGAAACAGCAGCCTATGGGTGATAATGAAGCAGTATGGTTTTCCTCAGAATATAGCCATTGTTGTGAAAGTTCTATACGATGGATTTCAGTGTGCTGTTGTTGACGAAGAAGCTACCTCAGAATGGTTTAAAATCACGATGGCTGTGAAGTAAGGCTGCACAATGTCGGGCTTCCTTTTATTTCCTAGTCATTATACGGATTGGATAATGAGGCATACTGTGAAAGATGAGGAAATTAAGCCAGGCAGAGATGGGAGTTTACATCGAAACTTCAGGACCTTGACTTCGCTGATGATGCGGCGTTAATTTCGTCGTGAACACAAAGGCACGTCACAGCGATTGAAAACCAACAGACTGGTGGAGAATGCAGAAAGGACAGGTCTTCGGGTGAATGCTGATAAGTGCAAAGTTTACACACAAATGTAAGGAATAACTGACTGCTGTCACAGTGAATGGACGTCATGCAGGTGTTGAAAGATGTGGAGTAGTTCACTTGTCTAGGGCCACAGTATGTGAGCAAGGATGAAGAGAGGAAGACATTAAGGTGATTCCATTCAATTGCATTGCGCATCCTTTCTGCGTATCATTTGTTGCCTGATTTGCGCGCGCATGAGCGCGCGCACGTCCGGAACTTGATAGGTTTTCTATGAAAGCTCAGCTGTTCAGAGAAATAAATGGTCGTTTTCTCCTAAACGAACTCGGTGACCCCACTTTTTTATTCCATCTATTTAAGTAAAATACGAATTTACATGATATATTCAAATTTCAAGAATTTTTCATTATTCAATTTTGAAATATTCCGTTTAATTCACTGTTACAGTCAGATTTTAGGCGTTTCACTGGAACCGTGCAGACGCTCGATTTGCCCATTTAATTTCATTAGTTTCACTTTTACGGCAATTTTAAGACATTTTACTGTAATATTGTTGTTGTCCCATAAGAATAATGCTTATACTTCATTGCTAGTAATAACTTTGTTAAAGTGTTGGGTGTCTTTGGTACAAGGAGAGGTTCTTTAACATTGCTGTCGAAAGCTAGCAAAGTACCTATATACTACAGCCCAGTGGTGTGAAATCAGACACGGTGACCCCCCCCCCCTTTTTATCTTATTTTTTTAATGTACGAGGTTAAAATAATGACTGTGCAAAGTTTCAACACATTCTCATTCCAACTTCTTTTCGACGGAATCACCTTAAGGCCAGGATCGAGAAAGCAGGAAGAGCGTTTGTGAAGTTAAACCAAGGGCAGAGTTCTAGCGGTGTGACGAGGAAGACAAAGATCAGACTTTATTATTCAACAAATTGTCACTATGCCCATATATGGTAAGGAAGCCCTCAATATCTGTCATCCTACATGACAGATATCCTGCGATATACGTAAATGACCATATTTGGAAGTGCACTGCAGATTTTCTTTCATTGCTAGTTTGGCGGCCATTTTGAAAAGCGAGGCAGTTTTAGCAGTGTTCTCCGTAAATTTTAACTCTCTGGAAGAAACTTTCCACGATTAACTACTCTCAAAATGTCAACAAGTATGTGCTTCAGCTCACAAAGATATCCAGCGGTTGACTTGGAATTTTCATGGTGAGAACTCAACCAAGAAAATGCTATTGCGAAAGAAGCAGCACACTTGCTCACGGAAAGTTGCAAAGACTAAAGTTGAAAAGATTTTAATTCACAGGGAGAGGACTTATTCTCGGTAAGGTAGTAATATTTTTTTACTTTGCCTTGTCATTTCCAAACATGAGTTTGTAAATAAGTCTTTTTAAGTGAACGGTAGTAAACTTCGATTTCTTGAAGTTCTGTTTTGATTTTAAGTTAAGCTTTATGTGTTACTAGCTTTTAGCGTTTTTATCATAGAGCCGTAGTTTTTCTCGTTCTGAAAATGGTAGTCGATGGGAATTTGTTGAATAATAAAACAATTATCCTGCTCAATCTTGCGGAATATCCCCTGATTTAGCCAACTCGGCCTACGGCCTCGTCGGCTAAGTATCAGGTGATATTCCGCGCGATTTCGCAGGATAATTGTTAAATACAAGACGCTGGTCAAGCCGGTTTTACTGTATGGTTGCAAAACATGGAAAATGATCGAAGGTGATGTTAAAATATCGACTTGTTTCAGAATCATTACCTGAGAAGGATAATGAAGGTTAAATGGCAAGACAACGTTAGCATAAGAAAACAACTTGAAAGGGCTAACATGGAGAGGTTGAGCGAAGATGTGAGAAGACGAAGGGAACCGGCAATGACTATATTACAGCCCTGACATGGGTCACTGAGGGAAAGCGAGAGAAAGGTTGGCCAAATACAACGTGGCGAGGTACAGTGGAAAGGGAGAGATCCAGAGCATGGTGGCAGTCCTGGAGTGAGATGCGTTCTGCAACACAAAACAAGAATCGTTGGAGAACGAGTGTGGAGGCCTTGTGCGCCACTTTGGCTCAAAGGAGATAGGTAACAGGTAACATTACAAGGCGGCCATGTTAATTTTCAGTAGTGCGCGGTCTAATGCGCGGTCAGGCTCAAGTGAGGTCTGGAACCAATGCCCCCAACCTAGTACCCAGGCGTTCTCCTCCCGCTCACTCGACTCGACTTGGTGCGAAGTGTCGTGACGAGAAGAGAACGCCTGGGTTCTAGGCTGCAATGCCCCCATTTTGAATGACGTCTTCGAAAACCTTCGTGACTCAAGTAAAATGACAAGTGGTCATATTGATTTTATTATTCTCGGCACGTAATTAGAAGCTCCGAAGAGTCTCCGAACACCCCCTCCCCTCCCCCCCCCCCCCACCCACGCGTTCGGTCTCGTGGTTTCTCTGTTCCTGACCTCGCACTATCTGACCGCTTATGCATTTATATGAGGTCTGGAATTAAGAGTTCACGTATTTTGGTAAAATTTTGACAGTGGCTGTGGAGCTCATTTAAAGCTATATGATGTTTTTTTTTTCTTTTGCTGTACATACATCTTCTTGTCATAAATGTCGTTGCACGTCGACGAAACTACGTAGCGAAAAATTATCTTTAGAACTTGTTTATTACTCACAAGAGATCACTGACTGACACCACTACTTTAACTATATCCTGTTACACTTAATCTAAATCCAATGTTGAATATGACATTATATGAAACTGAACTGCGAAGAGTACAAAACAGTTAAGAGGGCGAGGTGTGAGAGGATAGCGTGGGGTAGGGGAGCGGTAGTTTACTTCTCCACCCCCTCTCCCCTTTTCCCACTCTTCCCCCCCCCCCCCCCCCCACTTAAATTTGCTGTACTCTCCAGATTTTACTCTCTGGACGTCGACCAGCAAACTCGAAAACAGAGGATTTCTCAGCAGCTTAGTTTTTTGATAATACAACTAGCAGTGATTACCGAATTCAGGATCGGAATTGCAATAAAAAATGGATCATTGTACTCCTCATAAAGCAAAGCTAGTCTTCTTCATGGTCTTGAAAGATAAAACATTAATTTTCGTTATTCTTATATTCTTAGATGTCCTTCTCTCAAAGTCAAACTAAAATTAACTTTCATTTACCACGTTCACAGTTTCTCCCGTCTCCATAGTATCCCGAATTACAAGTACAGTTGTAAGATCCTTTGGTGTTGGTGCACACAGCATCAGCACCCCAACTGTGACTTCCTGTAGCACACTCGTCAATATCTAAAACCGGTTTGACAGGTTGCGTTGTTCTTGCAAGCGCTCTCCAAACAGGCGTTTCTGAGAAAGGGGAAAATGTCGACTAGTTTACTTCCTGAAAATCACCCTGACGTCAATAAAGGCGCCATTGAAGTTATAAAACTGGTTCTGCATACTAATGTTTTTCCATTTAAAATTGATACACTTTACTGAACGAAAGCCTCAGTTAACTTGCTCAACACAGAACAGGATCGCTTTGCGAAAGATGGTGGCAGGTATGTCAATAGCAATTAAGTTTCTCATACGGTCGGTACATCATCTAACCGGTTGATTTATAGAAATATTGTGCCTATTCACAATGAGGAATTTCCCTTTTAGCCCATTTTATTCTCGTTAATATCCTATTTTATTTAATTTTATTTTATTTAATTTTTTTATTTTATTTTATTCATTCGTTCATTCATTCGTTTATTCACTTTTTGTTACGGAAACATGAGTCCGAGCAAGCAGTTTTTTGTCTGTCTTTGTTTAATTTGTTTACCGTATTTGAACTATTAAGATATTTATAAAACTTCACGTACCTTTGCTCCACGGTATATGTGCTCTTAATTTTTCTCCAGATTGTCGTTTTGTACTTCGAAAGTTGAATTATTGAGCTCACATTTGGATTTTCCATTTTCGCTCGCCTCTTTTTTCAAGTTGTGACTAACACAGTTGGGTTCCATGTAGCACAGCGTCTCACAGAAATCACCATCCATGACGTCAACAGTACGAATCCCGTGGTTTTTCAGGCGTTTACCATCCAGTGTATGGTCTGGCCTGAATTCCAGCTGGCGGCAATTGTCTGGGCGTAAAGGAAAGAGAGTTAGCATTGAAATCGACTTCAAATGCTCAATTATCTTCCGGAAAAAGAAAAAATGTCGGTAGCGAACTATTCAATCAATAAACGAAGACGAAGTTGTAGTGGGAAAGGACAAAAGCGATCCCCCGAATAACCGATCGCCCACAAGAGAGGACGCCCATCTTTGCAAAAATTCTGATTTATTCAACAACAATCGTCCCCGGCCTTTATGCTACTGAGGCGTAAATGATTCTGGTGCACTGGTGTTGCTGTTTTGTTTTTCCTTTGTTGTGGTTGTCTTGTTGTATGTAACCAGTTTTCTTTTCACTACTGTACGTGCTGTCAACCTCGTCCCCCGGGGCTTCTCGGCTTTAAAAATGGCACTGGACTGCCCAACCTCGATCCCAGGGCCTTGACCGCATTCACACTGGACCGCCGCCATATTGAACCGAGAACCTGGGGACGAGGTTGTCACTCGCTGTTGTGGATTGATCGTAGAGATCTTGGTACCTTCTAAAAATGAACATGCCAGTGTTTGTCACTGCGTGTTAGGCTAAGGGCCATTCTTTTGCTACTATTCCACAATAGACGGTATTTATTTTGTTTTAAGAGCTATTCCGTTTTCGGGATGAGCGGAATATCTTTTCGATAGCACAATGAACAGAATAACGGAATTTTTGGCGGGAACTCCTACGCGGCCGCAGACATAGTAGTAGTTCTCAGGTCACCTCCGCCATGGGTATTCCGTTTTCAGAAGGAACGTTCTTTTCGAAATGGAAATTCCGTGTACTCTGTTATTCCTAAACCGGAATAAGAATAGCCAGAGTAGCCCCAAAAGAATGCACCCTAAAGCAAAGTATTCTGACCAAAGCCTAGTACAGTTACACTCTTGGTCAAAGCCTGTTGTGCAAGAGCTTTTAGTTATTCTATAGCCTAACTTACGACCTGCAGCTATTACCAAACAAACAACTAATTGACAGTTCCAGTCAGTTGATTTGCAGGGTGTACTGAAAAAACTATTTTGTTTTTCAGCCGTAACGTGTGAGCTTATAACAAAAGATATTGTTCGGTTAAGGTGCTCTCCGATGTAAATTGCGGCAACCATGTTATCACCTATGTAAGGTTACAAAAACCGATCCTTAACTATATGTTTACACGGGGATTCCCTCATTTTAAAAGTTTTTAACTGAAATAAATGCTTAGAATCAACATCAATGAAGCCTTTCCAACTATGGTAAACAAGCTGTAAACAAACTAGTTGGTAACAAACTAAACAAACTATGGTAAATTCAACATTCGCTTTGCAGCTGTAAAAGTTTGGAATCACCTTGATGAAAGCATTAAATACCTCCCCCTTAAAACGTTTAAAAACAAAGTCAAGCTAAACATCTTACAGTCTTACTGTTCATGAGTTTTCAACTGGTAGTTGTTTATTTATTTTATTTATTTATTTATTTATTTATTTTTATTTATTTATTTTCTTTATTTCTTCTTTTCGTCTTTTTTTAATTGACTAATTAATTGCTTTCACCAAGCTTTAGTGCCAACCTACCTCTGTACTTAAACATCACTTAGTTTTACTCAGCTCGATTAGCTTTATAGTTATCCTGAGTAAACATTACCTATTTTTGTATTAATATATTATATTGTAAAGTTTAACTTTTTTTCCTTTTTCTATTTGGTAATAAAAGCTTGTTGTTGTTGTCTTTCCTTAAGTTACATGAATATGAGGGTAACACAAAATGTGTGTGAATCTTAAAAAAGTTTAGAAGCAAATTAACTTTGATCAAGTTTGTTGTGTACATAACTTATTAATCCTCTAACTAAAGCTCAGCGAATGGTAAACAGCTTTGTTTGTTAACATTTTTTACCACCTTTATAGAACTTAATGCATTTTGGGATCAAAGCAAACAAACGTTTCTAAGTTTCCGTCCAAACTTATAACAGGAAATTTTATTGACCCAGTCTCACAACTTTTAAATCCTGGTGATATTTCATGACTCTCAGTATTTGCGAAATTGGAAAAAAGACCAATGAACTTACCAAGTGACTTTCTTTCAGTCTCTCGACATCATTGCAATTTTTTGGCGAAAACGCGCAAATGTCATGTCCCAGAAATTTTAATAAAGTTCAGTTCCTGTTGTTCTTAGCCTAAAGTATACAAATTGGTGCATAATTTAACTTGCTTCTATCGGGTACGACATCACCGTTCTGGAAAATTCGCTCCAAGCTTAGGACAATTAATTTGTTTCTCAGACAATTATATAATTATTTCCTTCGTGTCCTTGTTTACTCAATGTTTTTGTTTACGAAATATCTAGGAGACTGTACTGACCTTTTGAAAGGCAGGTTTGTCCGAATATCTGAGCGAACATCTCCATTGACATCAACAAGATTAAGACGAAAAACATGGTGGATGCCAAAGCCGCTCCAATCTTATCGCGACAGTTTGACCTAACAGTTTTATGCCAACGAAAAGCTCTACAATTTCGCTGAATTGTGTTGAAGGTGTTGAAAGCAATAATTAGGCTACGCCACATGTTACAAGCTACACCTTCTATATGACAGCTTTTTGGCCAAAAAAATTTTAAGTGACGCCAGTCACAGACATCAGTTTCGACTGGTTGATGAGTAAATGGCATAAAAAGTTTATTTCATTTCTCATTATCCTGGTGATAAAGCAAACAACACCATTATGGAAGTACTGCTCTTGAAAAGCTTTCATTTTTATTATCTACGGACCTAACAGAACTTCAGTAACAAGCTGTTTTCATTCACCCTTTCACTCCCAAGAGTGACTATAATTAAAATACAAG
Organism: Siderastrea radians; assembly: GCA_964017195.1. Lineage (NCBI taxonomy): Eukaryota > Metazoa > Cnidaria > Anthozoa > Scleractinia > Rhizangiidae > Siderastrea > Siderastrea radians. The sequence goes on along the minus strand of OZ024892.1, from coordinate 42,872,458 downwards.
ACGAAATCCCAAATTTAATTTTTTTTCAATACTTAAATATAAAAAGTACCATGTGAAAGTGCTGCTGAAGAGGTTTCATTTGAATGGTCACAGCATAGGATTTTATCCACAGACACGAAAGTTAGAGTCACTTTTTTAATTAAAGACTCTGGGAGTGGAAGAGTTCAGCGAAAAGTTTGTTCAATTTCATTGTAATCCGTGGATTTCCTTGCATTTATTTTGAGTTCATCTACATTTAACTCTTTTCTAGTGATGGATTTTTTTTTCTTCGATTTTAAAATGGCACTTTGCCTGTACGACAGAATTTAAATGAACACAAGAAATTGGATTGCATGATTTGTAACGACAACAAAAACAACAGGAAAAAATAGAGAGATGAGTAGAATGGTGTTCTTCCTCCTAACTGGGTGTGACATTGAAAACAAATCAATTATTTCTTTACAATTTGTACTTAAAAATCCAAATAAGTGTAAATACTTCAATGTTAACGCCACTTTGGCACGGTTTTATTAATTCCGAGTTCTGAACAAAGGGGATGAGATGAGATAGTTACAGGGAATTCCCAATATTTCGCTTCCCAGGCTGTTGAAATGTTTGTTGCGTTATATTTTTCGCGGGAAAACGTGCAAAGCATATGGCATCCATGACAACCGGAATCCGATTGTCCAATCAGAATGCAGAACCGCCGTGACGGCTTCCCCTTTTGCGTTCTTCGGGAAAGGCAACATGGTGTACAGTTCAGCGTATCGGAGGTCTTACAAAGAACCTTCCTGGGACGATTACAGCAAGAAGGAGTACATCAGTAAGGTGCAGTACAGATCAGATCGTAGATCGGTAGAGCATCGGCATGAACCATGGAGCTGGGATAGCGAAAGCGAAGAGGAAGATATCGAAGAGATTCCAGCTGACGACGGCAGCTACGATGGAGGGCGACGCAGACGCGAACGAGTTCCTCGTGAGAAAAGAATAATTGATAAGCGGATACCAAAACAAGCGTGGGGAGAAGAGAGAAAGGAGATTGAGAATCATGAGCATGCTGCTGATAAAGCTTTAGTGCTTCCTGAAAAGCTAAATTACGGAGAAGAAGAGGAGAAAGAACCCAAACAATCACACGTTGCGGATGACGTCTCGAGACCAAAGGAACGCGGTCGCAGGAAAAGAGATAATCGTAAACAACACAGGTCAGCTGACGAGAAAAGGAAACATCGCTCGCAGTCAGCCTCGCCTGAGAAAAATCGATACTCGAGAGGAAAAAACAACAAAGTTCCTTTCTTGCCATACGGAATGGCTAACGAGGGACCTGTAGAGAAGTGGAAAACTCACAATGTGCTGGCTTCACAGCAAGAAGTAAGTAAACAAAGTAGATAGAGCGCTATTCGTAGCTAATTAATTGTGCGAGAAAATTTATGTTAACACCGTTTAATTTCTGTCTTTCATGTTGTAGCTTCACGATGAATTGTTCTTGGTCAAATACATTGTAAACTAAATCTTTGAGAGTTACAACTGTTGGCTTATATTGACCCATTCTTTAGTAGCTTCGGGCCATTCCATTTAATATCCACACCCCCCCGATGGAAGAGATTTTCTGAGGGGGCCCTTGAACGTCATTTCTGGGGGGGTCACTGCGTCGGCGCCTTTGATCTTTTAAATATTTCCGGGGGGTTTGGAAAAAAATTGTCTTTTTTCTGAGGGGAAAAGAAAATTTAGGCAATTTCTGATGGGGGGCACGTGTCGGCACTTTTGATCTTTGATTCTTAGGGGGTAAATTTTGATTGACCTCTTCCATAGGGGGGTGTGGATATAAAATGGAATGGCCCTTCAGGAATTTGTATTGAATTGTTTTCTTGTCTGGAGTTTCTTGTTACATCAATTATTGAAGCTTATATCACTGAATTTAGTAAAGTAAAAATAAGCTCGTGAAACAGCATTTAATGTAGGACAGGGACATCAGTCTTTCTGACACCATCCTGGGAGGTAAGTCCAAAGAAGCTTGGAGCAAATATTCCAAGAATATTACATTTCGGTGAAGGTTTATTATTAAATTCCCAATCTCGGTTTTTGAATTTCTAATTTTCTGATTGGTTCACCGTAACCCACCAATAATAATAACTTATAATAATCATTACTTTTAGTGTAATTGCTCAGTTGATTATAGAGAAGTGCACGCTCTGATTGGTCGAGGATTACATCATATCTTGCTATAATCACCGCCCAAGGTGATTATAATACTGAAGCAGGGACGCTGCACGATTTTTGATGTTTCTGGAAAAAAGAAAAAAGAAAATGTGTTTGTTCTGTTAATCACCTGAGCAGTTATACTAAAACAATTCTCCTCAGGCTCAGCGAATATTGTGGAATAATCCCCTCGACTTCGTCTCGGAAATTATTCCACAATATTCACTTCACCTTCGGCAAATAATTGTTAAATAATAATAATATCTGTTATCCAATTTTATAGACAAGAGAAAAATGAGAATGGAAGTCACTCTCTCTGGTTTTAAAGGAGAAGGTCACTCCAGAAACCGTGTATTTTTTTAAATCACCAATAAAAAGATAACGCTAAGTTGAGTTACTGACCGTGGTTTTAGCTTCTAAAGTGCATCTGATCCCACTGAAATTCCTCTCCAAAGGGGGCCAAAATTCAACACTGCACGCCACCATTTTGAATCGAACTTAGCCGGCTGGCTGCTTGTCCATGACGTCAAAATTGTTACCTGACCGCTGGTCCTGTTGTACGATTTGACGTCACGGACAAGTCACCAGGCTGCTAAGTACGATTCAAAATGGCGGCGCGCAGTTTTGAATTTTGGCCCTCTTTGGAGAGGAATTTCAGTGGGATCAGATGCACTTTAGAAGCTAAAACCATGGTCAGTAACTCAGCTAAGTGTTATCTTTTTATTGGCGATTTCTGGAGTGACCTTCTCCTTTAACTTTCAGATCTAACCACAGTGTAACAAAATGGAAGAATCTTACCAAATTGGATTTGTTTAGCTGCAAACATGTAAAGTACTTGACTCATACTTGCATTCTTATTCCAAATCATTTTGGCTTTGTCATAGTTGAATAAGAACCTTTGTCTTATGCTTACTATGGTAATCATAAATCATCATAATCTTAAGGAAAAGAAAGACAACAGGAAAAATGTACCAAATCCAAAATTGCCTTTATCAAAGAGCCAAATATTTTCCTATCCAGTTTTAATCAAATATGTCAATGATTATTTTATCACACCACTATTTTTGTGCAAAATGAACAGACAAGATGTACTAGGGCAACTTAGGCAGCTTTTTCTGGACCTCTCATCAACCCATCTGGCATATTTGTTTTAATACCCAGTATTATTGAGTACCAAGTATAGTAATAAATTAACACGGTAAGAGATTAAATATTGAAACATATAAAAAAAACTGCTTGGACATTAATCCTTTCCTCAGGTCTATCCTGCTGCCCTCCGTGCCCAGAAAAGAAGACAGCAAGAAATAAAAAAGAAAGCACAGCTTAGAGAAGAAGCAATTAAAAAGAGAGAAACACCAGCACATTTTGATCCGGACGTTGCTTTTCCTAAAACTTGGTGGATGACTGAGTACCAAAGAAACTTTTGTAAAGATGAGGATATCAAGAGACATTTTCTCAGATAGCATTTATTCCGTCAGGAAATCGTGCCATTATTTGTGGAGTTCTTTGTGCAAAGTCTCAACCAGTGTTCGACACTAACTGTTCCTGCTAATTTGCCCTTTGGGCAACCAGGTCTCCAGTTTTAGTTGCCCATGTGTTTGTTTTGATTGTCCGCCACCTAGTAAGCATCCCAGTTGCATCCATTGCCCAATAACTCATACAGTACTCACAAAAAATGTTCAGTGTCTATTTCGTTAACTCAGTCAGGTTTTAACATACATTTTATTTAGAAGACTTTACATCGCATTTGTTTTCCTCCTTCTCAAGTTCAAGCCATGGGAAATCTTTCTCCCACGAGGTTTGGTATCTTCGTCGCTTGCTTTTGCTTTTTCCATGCTTTTCTGTTGACACTTCCTCCAACCTTTTCTCTTTAGCTAGTGGGCCTGCTTCGGCATCTTCCTTATCATTTTCCTTTCGTGTTTTCCTTGAAAACCCGAATTGAAACAGACTCATGTTCAGAACGAACACCACATCTGTTTGGAATGCAAAGAGGAAGCATATTTGGCCGGCGTGGAAACTGGGCTTAGAAGTTTACCAATCATACCTCGTGTGCGCTAAAACATGGAGGCAACGAAGAAGATGATCGAAGGTTTCATTTTATCTTGCTCGGAATGACCCTTTTTCAACCTTTTGCTGTAAAAGTGGTCCAAAAGATTGCATCCTTAATAAGTATATACTATTCACAACAAAGGCTTTTCAATAAACTTTTCTGGAGTTTAATTCTTGCCAGACAAGAACAAAAACTACTTGCCCGATCGGGCAAGTTGTGCCGGAATTTTACTTGCCCAGTACGTTATTTTTGTTGCCCTTGGCAAGTGGGCAAGCGTTAGTGTCGAACACTCAACTTTTAAAAGTATTGTAGGAGAATAGTTTGAAATTGTTATAAGTATTATGTCCTGTCAAAAATGTTTCTGTTTTGATGAACAGTTTTGTGTATTTTTGGTTTGTGTGTCTGGTATTAATGTTAGTTTAAATGTTGCCAATATTTAGACCTAATTTCTACCCTGCTTGCACCGCTGTTTGTGGTCCTTAATGATTTTCTATTCTGAGTTCACAAAGAAACCTTTCTCAGTGTTGGTACTTTCCTTTGGATTGGTCCCAGCTGGGGTAAGATTGAGAGTCACAAGAGTGTGGATCTGTCATGTGTGCTTTATGTCCAGTTTATTTATACAGTAACCAGCAACATGCAAATGACATTGTGTTGTTCCAGAAAATACTCCCCCCACAGAGGTCTTTTTTGGTTTGAACCCTTACCCCTCTGGAAATTCCAGTTTAGGCTCATACTTTCCTGTAAAAATTTTGACCTTCAAGACCCCCTCCCCCTTGGAACTTCCAATGACCCTCTGTGGTGGGGGTATGGATATTATCTGGAACCACACATTGTGTTGATGCACCATTCAATTCTTGATAGTTTGACCCCCAGTCCATATTTCTTGTTACTTTTAATTGTAACTTTATTTTTAACCAGTGACGTCACTCGGTTTATGCAGGAGGCTAAATTTCAACGATGAGAGCGCGAGCGATAGAAGGAATAACTGCTCAATAGAAGGAATGACTGCTTGCGCTTGCAAATGATTTTCCTGCAAGTTTGGGCAGGATCTCGGTGGCACGTGCAGCTACACACGCAATGCATTGTCTGTGTGACTGGGAACTAACGGCGATAATGAAGTCACGTGTGCCCCAGAAAGTTAGAAAATCTGAGATCTGAGCATTGGGAAGGCAGAATTGTGGTGCATTGTTGGCGGCCAAGTTTCTGCTCACTTGCATACAAGCGTAACTAGTTGTGCACATTTGTAACGAGGTAAAAAAAAGAAACGTCACCGGTTCTGCATGCACTGCATGCCTATGTTTTAGAGATGCAATGGAAAGTGCATGTTTTCCATAGCCCTCTGTTAGTTGGAACCCCCTTCTGCTTGGGGATAGCAAAGTGAGAATGTCAGCATCAGTTGTTTCTTTCTTATTTGCACTCAAGTACAGTTTAGCCTGCTGTCTTAATTTTTACTTAAATGCTCATTGTTGTCTCACAGACTACTTTGGCTAGCTCTGTCACCCCCTGGGGAGGAGTGGCACTTGAGGGAAGTTTGGGTGGGGGTGTGCCGCCAAGGCCTTCAAACCCTGACCCTGTTTAAGACAAAATCCATTCATTTCGCTACCCTTTTTAAGACAAGAGGCCTGTGTATTTTGTTTGTGTTCTGCATTTTTAGTCTGCCTTATTTTTCATTTCCCATAGAGAAAGTATTTTTTTTGTAAATGACATCACAGAATTAGATGTTAAAAAAATTGTTGGTACCCACATGTAGCATTCAAGGCTTCCAGTCTAGAAAGACACCATGTTCAAGGCACTAAAAGGTCAAATTGTATACCCTGTTTAAGACGCAATACCCTGAAAACCACAGCCTGTTCAGCGGCACATACCCATCTAGGCCAAATAAGGGAGTGCCCCCCCCCACCCCCCAGGTCTGTCACCTACTTCAGAAGTCATTAAAACCACTGATAAGCATGCGCAAGCCACCTGTGCATATTAAAAGTTGACATCTGGTTGGGAAGATGTATTTTTGAGCAGCAGACTACTTTTGTGCCTGCTTCATGTTCTTTTTGTCCAACTACTGTATTTCTGAGTAGAAAGGCGGACCACCCATGATCTACCACTAGGTGGCAACATTTCTTGCTAAGCAGGTCTTCTGCAAGTTTATTCTGCTACATATACAAGCTGTTGTACATAAAAATTTTTACACTTATATGTTAGACTACTTCTTGTCTTTTGGAAACACAAATTAGTCGCTAAGTATCAATCATGACAATAAACCATTCAACCAGTGCCTCCAAGGTCATATGAGTTAAGCATGTATAATTATTTCCACTTATTATTTTAAAAAACAACACAACACTTTTAAGTTTTAAAGACATGTTTCGGCATCCCTGATGCCATCCTGGCACTTATTATTTATAGAAAGCTAAGCATGCATATATTACCTCGTTTTGTTAGGAGATTAAAGTGTTTTTTTAAGGTACACGCATTTAAACTGAGAGCGACTTACATTATTGCAATTATTGAAGGGGGAAGCAGTTGAGAATAGGAAATTAACCCTTTAAGTTCCAAGAGTGACCAACATCAAATTTCTCCTCACAATGTCAATACAAAATCAAAAGGTTACGAGAATGAATAAAATTGTTACTAAAGGGAAATTGCGAGAAGAATAACAAGACATCACGTCTTTGATCCACAATCGACGCACTTTAAAAACTTTAAAACGGTATAAGAACTTTAAAATGGTTTAACAGTGTTTATACTGTTTTAAAGTTTTTTAAGTGCATCAAATGTGGATCGAAGTTGTGATGTCTTGTTATTCTTCTCATTGTTCGAACACATTCTTGGCCTCGGTGGTCAAAATTTCTCAAAGGGAAATTGAATTGATCTTTTAACAAATTATCCCAAATGGTACTGAAAAAATGTATGGAGATCGGTAAGGGGGATTTACCGGTTAATACTGGGACTTGAAGGGTTACCATGAGTGTGGAGGTGTGGCACTCTATCAAGGAAGAGTCAATGATTATTTTATAGTTATTTTGTCTGAAAATGTACCCCGAATCACATATTGAGAAGACAGCGAGAACAAACTTAAATTATGTGTGTCCTAAATGTCGTTTAATCAAGTACTGGTTACTGAATGGCCTCTTCCAAAGGATAGGATCAGAATTAGAATTCAAAATAAAAGAATTTAGCATCACAAAAATTAATGCTCTATTTTATTAAGGCTGCATAAATAAGCGCTCCAAGAACCTAGTAAGTAATTTCAATTAACACAAATTTTTAAAATTTAGGTTACCTTCATGGAGCATTAATCTTCAATACATCGTTAACTTAGGCCATGTTCTATTGGGATCAACTGCTTTTGGTTGGTTTGGTTGGTTGAGTTTTTTTGTATTCTATTGGGAGAAAACCGTTTTCGGTTGGTTTGGTTGATCAACTTTTTCAACCAGCTCAGGGCTTGATTGAAATGGTTGAAAATGATGGGCAGCATCCGCTGACATGTTAGCAAGCATCAGTTTTCATGCTTTGCATCCTTGTTTTTGTGCGTTAACTGCTCAAAAGTGCTTGACGTCACGGTAAAATTGTCAACAAACAACGATGGCACTCTTTTTAAACAACGATTTTCAGAACCTTGATATGAGAGAGGTTTCTCCCTTGATACAGTCACTAACATGAGTAAAACATGTTGTTAAATATTGATTCATTGACCAATTCACAATGTAGCACAACCAATTCTTCTACAGTTCTTGAGACCACCGAAGCAACAAATCGACCTTTCGCCATCTTGCCAACCTTGGCAGAAGAAGTTGAGGAAGTCTGGAAATGACTGTGTTCAGTCACAACCACATGTCAACTAAAAACGGTTGAAAAAGTGTTCTATTTGGGAACCTTAACTGTTTCAACCAAATCTGGTTTTGGTTGAAATGGTTGATCCCAATAGAACACAACCTTAGTAATGAGTAAAATTAATGTAATGGCTACTAAAAAGACCACATTTCTTTACTAGTGCCAATAACTGGAGCAAAACACTCTAACATGGTCTCATATTTGCACTCCTTCTTAGGACTTCAACAGTGTTTTCTGATGCACATGGCAAGGGAGACTAAGCTGGCTGTATTACAGTCTAAATTTTGTACTTGTACTCCATTTGCTGCCCATTGGCACTCTCGCAAAGCCACAACATACCATAAGATTAATTAACAATCTCTAGAATGATCCAACTATTGAGTGTTGATAAACTCCTACATGTAACCATTCACGATAACAGAAAGACACTCGCCAATACTTTCCTGTAACCAATTGGTTGGTTTTTCAGAGTTTTACAAAATGACAGTAACCAGAAATTCTTCTTCAGGTTTTGAGAAATCTCTAAGAGCAAGAGGCTTCAAGAGGCCATTTTTGATTTTCACGAAAATTCTATACATTGTGGACAAATGACTAAGGATAGCTTTAATTAACACGGTTCTCACTCTGCCAGTTTTTGTATCTTTTGATCTTATGGATGAATCCCTAAAGTAAAACCATGTACTTTCCCAAAGATAGTTATTAAGTTGTGCAAGGTGACCTATTTGATTCTGGGGATAAAAGTATCATTGACATGATTGTAAGCACTACTTTCTTTTAGCGCAGCTCATTCTAACTCTTTTGTCTGCTATACTTCTACTCATATTTGCTACAAAAAGCCTACAGGCATTACTCTAGAGATAAATTTAACCTTAGGGTAAAATGCTCACCTTAAAAAAATTACATTGACGTGTCAGCTAATACACTACTGACTTATCATCTCAAGCCACAAGTTTTGAAGGCTTTAACTTGACATGCAATGTGACTTGGCATTACACTGTACATCCTTCATAAATTATCACACTGATGATGATGGTCAGATACAATTAGTTGGTTGATTTTCAGGTTTGTAGGCTTTCCAAGTCTTCAGAGAATGCAACCAACTAGATACAAGTAAACAAGAAATGCAGTTTTTTGTGTGTGTCAGCACTACTGTAGGAGATAATTAGCAAGCACATTTTTGCCTCTCTTCTTGCTTGCCAGGGCGTATTGTTCTTCGAAGTGATGGATCTCCGTACTGTATCCCTGATCCCATACGGTCAGGATCCAATTCACCTGTGTCATAAAATGAGCAATATGTTGTCACGTGCCCATATGAGTTTTATGCACTGCACTATTGTAGCTCAAACACTGGAAAGTACCCCCACTAGTTAGTATTGGATGGTAATATTTGTGAGTATTGACCAGATCAAAGGCTTAAGAAGAAATCTTCCCCAGTCAGGCCCCAGTTGTCCAAAAGCTGGATAGGGCTATCCACCGGATAAATCTCTATCCGGTGGATAACACAGTTGGTTTCCCTAACACTTATGCACTGGATAGTGCTTTATCCAGTGGACAGTGCAATCCAACTTTTGAGCAACTGGGACCAGAAGTGTTGAACAATAAAAAAAAATAAATAAATAAACAAGTAGAATACTAACAACGAAACAATGTGGCATCTAATCCCTACTCATCCCAACAGATAATGGGGGAGTGTCCTCCATGAGTCCACTGAGAGCAACAATCCACTACATCTGCTGTCAGAATTTTATGGTATCTGGATTCCAAATTCACAGAGATTTAGTTTCATTACCTGACTCAATCTTGCTAAGGATGGTTCTTGAACATTTCAAGAAGGCTTCTTCAACATTTTCTCCTGTCAGGGCACTTGTTTCCAAAAACATCAACTCTGCAATAACAATATGATATTGACTCATGAGTCCACATCACCAAACAATGGATATCAAAGGAAAGTGCCAATGATAATGCATTTCATATAATACATGTCTTGAACGATAATTTAACCAAGTTAACAGCCATGAGCTCAGAGGTGTTCCCAGGTCAGCAGATTCATGGCCAGCAGTCTTGCCTGTAAGCTAGCCAGGCTCAGTGGCAACTTCATCGTTCCATTAAAGAGTAGTGTTATGGCCTCAGTTGTTCCACATGTCTTAGCAGTTTGTGTTCAGCATGTGCAAGTTTGAGTACATGTAAGCAGATTTTTTCCCTTTTACTATCCCTTTCCTCCTCTTTCTTTCATTGATAAGGAATGGGGGCTCATGGTTGGGTTGTAGGGACTTGACAGCCACAGCCCAGGCAGTATGCCATCTAGGGACTGGCTGACCACAGTGGGTGTCCATGGATGTCCCAGACACCATCCTCTACATGAGTGACATAGTTTGTTTTGAACAATCAATTCTGACGTGGGACTTGACCTCTTTCTCAATGCTAAATTTTATGGTTTTCATAAAAAGCAATTTCCTCTAAAACTTCTTCTTAACCTGTTGTAATTGCTAATAATAATAAATATCGTGTAATTTGTTAAGAATTGAGTGAACATTTGCTCAGTTGTGTGATCCACTGTGATTTTAGGTCAACCGAGCAAGATCAGAAGCCCTGGAATGAGAATGGAGCTGCATCAGTGACCTCTCAATAATGATCGAACTCTGAACTTCAAAACCAACTGACCACTACATAACTTTCAATAATTTTCCTACTTTACAATTGCAAGGCAACAACATGACACAGACAACAACATAAAGAAGAGAGAAAGGACGTGGTAAAATAATTATAGTTTCCTCACACTTGTCCCACTTCCCTTCCAAATTTTTTACCCATTGCTCATGACAGAAAGCCTGTACACTGTACTTTCCTTTAACACACAAGCAATACACTGACCGTTTTCTTGTGCAAATCTGCTGGCTTCAAGAAATGTAACTTCCCTGTCATTATCAAGATCTTTTTTGTTCCCAATAAGAATAATGACAATATTGGGACTGGCAAGAGTTCTTGCATCTGTCAGCCAGTTTGTGAGAGAGTTGTATGTTTCACGGCTAAGATATGGAGAAAAAAATAGAAATTAACATTAGTCTTGATTCAAAATACACATAAACCTATTCAACTTCACTGAAAATTGCTACTTTTTATCAAAACTAAACTCTACATTTTTTGCTGCATCCTGTTGACTCCTGGTTTTGAATTTCACCTGCAGCACTTCAGCTTCCGTAAGAAATTTCTTGTAACTAAAAGATCCCCTAATATCTGTAAGACCTTTAAATTATATTTCTCAGTGCAATAACATGGCATTATGTCTCAGAACACAAACAGTTTAAACTGAGGTGATCAACCATTTCACAGATATCACAGCCCTGGGTACAACTTTATGCTAAAATGTATGTAGACCTTTCCAAGACAATTTGATGGCCAAAATTTGTCAAATTGGTCATATATTGACTAAGGTTAGTCATCTATGACAGCAAAATGTACCATATGGCACTCTAAAACTAGCTAGATTCTGTACTTAAGAATGAAGTTAATAGCTAGAATTTTGTGGTACATTAAATTTTTCTATAGTACCAGCTGGCCCATTTTTCTTAACTTCAAAGAAACAGAAACAATATTTTCTTGCTGATTACCTTGAAATGTCATAAACAAGTAGAGCTCCTGCAGCACCTCTGTAATAACTTCTTGTCACAGACCTAAAATATTAATATTTATTGATGACCAATTTAATACTTGTTGATAAGTTTAAAGTGAACAAAAATATTCATGCATCAACTGATCTTGAGATGAGTCATATCAGTAATACATTCTAAATTAATTAGAAAAATACAAGCTTAGGGAAAAAGGAGCATATACATTATATATGCGAGTCAGTTCTACTCAACATAAAGAAAAAGATTTTGAATTATTGGAGCTCACTGTCCTGTAATGAACATCATTATTGAGATGTAACAATTGTGTAACAATTTTCCACATTGTAAATGGTTTGAACCCAGGAGTCATATCATAAACTTGTCGGTGAAGTATGATTATCCGGGTGAGTGTAGTCCTGAGAAGGACTGTTTGTTATGACATTCACTGACATTTCGACAACCTGAATGGAAGTCATTGTCAGAGTCAAGTGAATTGTGAATCATCAGTAGATGTTATAAGTCTACAGTTGTTGTCCTGAGTGGTCAACGAACTCGCAATGTTATTGGTTGTCTGTCAGTTAACCTGTGATGTTGTTGGCTACAAAGACTGTAAAGCATGATTGGTGCGTTTTGATGCATCTTTTGTTACTCAAACTGTCCGTTGGTTTATAGTGAGTAATATCAGTCAGTTTGTCTATTGTTTGTCTGTCTCGTTGTTGTCATCAATAAGTCATTTGTAAAATGCAGAAAGTTGTTGACAATGGATCGGTGGTGTTTGTTCTAAGTTAGTAAACCAGCTTTCTAGAGTGATTTGTTGATAGTAGTCTGTACTATATGTAAAGGGTTTAGCAGAGTCCCAGTCAATTCTGCGGTTTGTTTGTAAATGGTGTTCAGCAGTGTGATTGTTGATATCACCATTAATTTTCTAGTCGCTTGTTTGAGTTCAGTCAGTTGTATGTTCAAATTTTCTTGTTTTGTTTTTGTTTCATCTTTTGGTGTCATTGCTCAAGATTAAAAAAATGTTGTAAAATACCAAGCATATTGTTCAGCACAGTCAGGAAATTTTCTATGCAACATTTTTAATTTGTGTGCTGGACAGGGCTTGAAATTTACGGTCACAAATGTGCAATTTGCAACTGGTTCAAGGACATTTGCTCCTAAAAAACATAACTTAGGAGCAAATTTGCTCCTTCAACTTTTGGCCCATTTTCATAATAAATACATTTTTTGCTCCTTGTTAGACCAAATTTACTCCTAAAATTTTGGACCTAGGAGCAGAATTGCTCCTGGGAGAAAAAATTAATTTCGAGGCCTGGTGCTGCAGGGGACATGCATGCCCCTAACATACAAATTTCTGTCAAGAAAAATCCAATATTAAAAATTCTGACCACAACCATATTGTGTGGTTGCATTGCAAGTGCCAGAGAGATACTTCATCAGTCAGCAGAAAAAGAAAAAGAGGAACCAGCTGTTTCACCTTCAGTGCTTTCAATAAGCACCGACGACCGGCAAAAAGCACAAATTCGCTCAAAGAAGTTGGCTACTATTTTCCCTAAATTGAAGTAATTAAAGAAAGATTTCTTTCAAACCTTGCTGATACAGTCGGCTATTCTACTCAAACCAGCTGCCTACTTCGAATTCAAATTTTATTGAAACCCCTGCACCTTGATTAACACATAAGCAGCATAAATGTCTCACTACATATTATATAAACCCATTAAAAAGTCTGTACTTAGGACAGCTGTTGTAATTAGACAGCCACATTACAAACCACTGAACAATGTTAAAGAAATGGGTATACAAGGAGCCAATAAGAATCAAGAATGTTATTGACAAAAACATATAAACAACCATCCAGTCTTTTGGCATACTGACAGGAAAATATGTCTGCATGAAGAAAAGACATCAATAACACCATGGAAAATGGTAATAAAACAAACTGTTCATGTACTCGTACTCTTTTCTACATCAGGCGACTGCTCAGATCATTACTAGCTGACAGAGGGGATGATGCGGTAATACCTACGGAAGTTACCTAAATCTCTCCTGACCAGCAGTATCCCAAATTTGCAATTTTACAGACTTGCCTCCAACATTCACTACTTTAGAGCCAAATTCGACTCCGATAGTGTGGCTGGAATCTTGTTTAACTGCCACGAAATAAAACACACCGATGTAAATGATAATAATAAACACGACAAAATTGTATGCAGAAAAATGAAACGTAATGCATCAATATCATACGAAAACTTAGATAAGAGTTTTGTAATGGGTAACTCACATTTTCCCTCTATAAACTGATGTAAAATGCACGATTTTCCAGTTCCAGCGCTACCGATGACCAAAAACTTGAAAAGAAAATCTGCAAAATAAATAAATACATTTAGGGGGAACGGTGTTGAAGTAGAGAAGGAAAAATAGATCTCATCCGAAACGGTGGAAAGAGGAGCTAAAATACTAGGTCACACTTTGAACTCTGTAAGGCAAGTACAAGTGGTTTGTAAAATCCACATTTGCGCTAAAATTTAGACAATAATTTTGTTTTACCATATGACTCAGACATTTTCCCAACTGCTTTGAACGGAAAAAATACTTAGAAGAAGAAGGAACAGAACATATCACAAGATGTCCGCCAATTTGAAAATTTCCCAGGATTCTACATAATAAGGAAGAGGGGTAGTTTTATTCCTCTAGGGTGCGCTAAGGAGCATTGTTGTTACATCGCTAAGACGTACCATTTTAGCCTATTGCTTAGAATAAATCACATAAAAAGTAAATTGTATCAAAACGGATCATAAAACTATTTTAGAGTAACTTCATGTTACGATCACGGGATCTAATTGATAATTGGGGCTTCCAGCTCTTCCTGTCCCCTCCCCCAATAACTCTGAAAAGGAAGAACTCGTCCCATAGTCCCGCGCGATCTGAAGTGGTAGCGCGGCCATTTTGGAAATCTACAGAAAAACGGCCGAGGTCGATTTCAAACAACCCAATTTTAACGGATGGAAGTTGATCAAAACGACGGTGCGTGCTTCGATAGATATTTCCTTAGAACTGCAGTCGTCGTTTTCGCATAGCTAACAGACGTTTTGACTTTTTTGCTAGGGAGTGAAGGCACAATGACGCAACCGCAAGAACACGATTTGGATTCAAAATTGTTGGGTGCGCGGCCGGTTCCCATTGTAGTGGCGACGGAAAGCCACAGTTTTGAACTGGACGAAAAAGCTCTGGAGGAAATCTTGCTCGATGAAAGCATAAGAGATAAGAAGGTTGCTGTAGTGTCTGTGGCTGGCGCTTTTAGGAAAGGAAAATCGTTTTTGCTCGATTTCTTTTTGCGGTATTTGGACAGAGAGGTGAGACGAGTGTACATGAATGTACAAAATTTGTTATTTTTGTAGGCTTACGTAATATAATATAGGTGTACTTTTAACGCAGCGTGTTAAAATGGTTGGCACTTGCATCTAAGCTCAATTTCTTTATCAATACAAGCATGATCAATATATAAAAGTAGAGTTACTGATATAAAATCACTCTCCTTAGAATTTGAATTATTTAGAACGAGCCAATGTGTTGATACAGGTGGAGTAAGCTTGCAACGAACTGTATAAACTTGGCGACTGTTTAACGAAGTTTCCGTCTATTACTCCAAAGCTAGTGTATTCTGCAAGAATTAAAGGATCGTGATTGAATTTATACAAACCGTCTATATCCTAGCTAGTTTTACAGTGCGTGGGTCTTCCATGTCTACATATATACCTAAACAATCAAGCTATGTAAATGTGAGGTATCTGCATATGCAAGTTAAGGTAAACATTTGTTTCCTTTTTGCTGGATGCATTGATTTCATGTAAAGCCAAACCTTATAGCTAACAGTTCTAGGCAAAACAACGTTGAAACAATGTAGTTTTTACATGTTAATTTGTGCTGGGGTCAGGATTCCTTATATTACAGATTTTTTGAACTGAATTCAATTAGATGAATCTGCACTTTGTACTCTCAGAGCCCAAATACATGGTGATTGGTAGCATGGGCTGAGATTTCATTGCATTTGCATGGTGAATTTCAGCCCAGGCAATATTGAATTGCGTGGAGGAAATTTATGCTACAATCAGGATGGTTCCTAAGATTATCAGAATGATTAATTTTTGTGCACCAGAGTTCACATTTCAGCTTGGGCTGAATTTTGGTGGCATTTCACATGAGTTTTTTTCGCCGTGTTTGGCCACTGGTACACCTGTTTGGCTTGGGCTTGACATTTCAGGGTCCACTCTAGCCCCTAACTTCTGTATACTTCTGTTGTATCAGGCCTCCAGTACATGCACATGCATGTACATGTCCCAATTGCTCCTGGATTTGACCTTTTGAGAGAAGACTCCTCTCCCAAGGAGGTTCTCTAATGTAAACATGTGTGTGTACTTATGGGACTGTTTAACTATAATAAATGTCACCACCAGGGAACCTTTCCAGACTGGATCGGTGGAGAAAAAGAAGCTTTGGAGGGATTTTCTTGGAGAGGAGGGTCAGAAAGAGATACAACTGGTATCCTTCTTTGGAGCAAGCCATACATTAAGACTCTTCCCAGCGGTGAAGAGGTTTGTTCAGACGTTTCTTATTTTTTAAGTAAGCATCTTGTTTGATAAAGCAGAGCTAAAAAAATGCCTCTGTTGACATTGATTTCGTAGTATAAATGGCTTAAAGGAAACTTAAATTTAGACTATTACCCTTTTGGAAATCTGCTCTCAAGTTAAAGTGCACCTAACCCCAAAATGTTTTTTACGCTAATATAAATCTTTGCACCTATTTTAAAAACATTTCGCCATTATTTGCAGTTTTTGACTTTTTTATGGGCTTCAAAACTTACGACAAACTAAGCACCATTTGTTACACGACCGAGTTAGAAGGGGCATGGGTCTATTCTTGATTTGACGTCACAAACTGCTTTGCATGCATGTTTACAAAGACTAAAGGAGATGCAAATCAGTTTGTGATGTCAAATCCAGAATAGACCCATGCCCTCACTAGCTCGGTCGTGTACCAGATGATGGCTAGAGTTCATAACTTTTACAGCCTATAAAAAGTCAAGACTGAGGGGGATTTCATAAGAAAAAGGCGTAATGCTTTTCGAACAGGTTCAAAGAGTTATTTTAGCGAAAAAAATATTTTGGGGTTGGGTGCACTTTAATATTTGAAGGCCTCTGGGCAATTACCGTCCTAAGTGACATTTTTTGGGGTTTTTTGCTCCAAAGAGCCCACCCTAGTAAAAATCCTACACAGAGACTCAGTAGGATCATAATGGGATTGGATAGGATCCTTATAAGATGCTATTTAAGATGCTATAGGATTTTATAAGATGCAAAGGATCGTACAGAATCACAGCATCCGATATAGTCCTGTAGAATCCTGGGGTCAATTTAATAAAACATTTATAAGTGTAATTTACAAGTGTAGCTATTGTTTCAGAGGTAAATGTTTAAATAAATTGATCCCTATATAAGTTTTCTATCAGGGCATTAGCTGATGAAAATTATTGTCCACATCACACTAATTCTAAGCATTTATATGAATTGACTCTAGAATTTCCTTGAAAATTATTCAATGTGGCTGTTTACGCTACAGTATTTGAATGTACAGTGTTTGTTCATGTAGATTGTAGTGCTGTTGATGGACACTCAGGGAGCATTTGATAGCACATCAACTGTGAAAGACTGTGCGACGATCTTTGCACTCAGCACCATGACCAGTTCAACACAGGTGTGCACTTTATGTTTAACATTTCTTGCATTGTGTTGTTTCAATAAATATAGCAAATTATATAATACCCTTCCAGAACGTTTTTTTGGTGTTTGAACCCCCACCCCCCCCCCCCTTTCTCTCTGGAAGAAACAGTTTAGCTTCATGCTTTCCTTTATAAAATTTTGGCTTTTGAGAACCCCCTTCCCCTTAGAATTTCTGATGACCTCCCTTGGGGTTGGGTGTTCCATGTTTCACTGAATCTGAGATGTAATGAGTTTGCTGTTCAAGTAATTTAAATCTACAGATATGAAAATGGACAGAGACCATGGACAGGATGAGGTGTGAGGGTGGAAAACAACAAAACTACACAACCACCATCCAAAACTGCTCCTACCCCCCCTCCCAGATAACCAATTAACTAATTACATCACTCTCTCGTAAATCTAATATATCCTGGTCTTTCCACTGGAATGGATTTCCAGCAGAAACAACTGCAGATACCAAAAATTTCAAGCTTTTACACCTTACATGCTAATTGAAGGTGTAAACTCATACTCAATACATTAAATTTTCACACTTTAATCAGTTGTCATGGAAATATCAGGTAGTTGGAATAACTTTCAAGTACATGTACAAAGTTCTGATAGCTCAAGATTGCATTGCAGACCCACAAAATTAAAGTACTTCCGAATTGCCAATTTTGGGTGATCGTTCTGTGTCTTATTTTTCCACAACAAGGCCAAATGCGTTCTTAATTAATTTGTGTAATATCGGGGAAATCAACCAGAACTGTTGCAGAATTCAAGATTGAAGAACAGCTCTCAGAAAAACAACCTATGTTTTCCAGTGACCCTTAGTTGGCTGGTTCCCGTTCACACTTGGTGCCTGAGCACTAGTGTCTAGGCATCAGCACAAAATTGTGCTGTATTCAGACACTGGGTATCCAAGATATTGTCATAATTTTATACCGTTGCCTTCTTTACTGCCCAAGGACAAGGTCTTGACCTTGTACGTGGCTTGGGTACTTGAAAGAAAGGTTTATTCACATTAGTACCCAGCTGGAATTCGTACGTGGTCACCATTCTCTTGCACCAAGTGTGAACATAACCTAATTCTCAAATTTGATCAGTTGATTGATCTCCACACAAGTACATTCGCAATTGAAATTATTAATTTTAAAAGGTCATTATTTGTGATTTGTGCTCTGACAACCACCATTCACAGTGTTCCCCTTTCTGCTAAATAATAAATGAGACAGGTCAAGTTGCATAATGGTCTTTTCCTTGTTGGCAGTTATATAACTTAACGCAGAACATACAAGAAGATGATCTTCAACATCTCCAGGTACAAACTTAACATTTTGAAGTACATGTTTTTTTATTTTATTTTATTTTTTTTGCCAGCAGGAGTTCTCTGAAAGTTTGTTCTTTCTCTTTCTGCAGCTTTTTACAGAATATGGAAAACTGGCCATGGAGGAAAGCAACATAAAGCCATTTCAGGTAAAATAAATAAAATGTTTGGTAAACTAAAATTTATTTCTTGTGTTAAGTTTGCTAGAGTAAGTAGGTAGTTGCTTAACAGTTAGGAGTATGGATGCCTTTTGATTGTGCATTATGATTTATACCGTACTTCACTGGACATAAAATTAAGGTACACATAAATGTCGAACATTGCCTGAGTTAAAGTTTTACATTGTAAATTTAATTTAGCAATAAGTGATTTTTCACTTATAATAATTTGTGAAAGTGCTACCAGAGTTCTTTAACATTATATGTCTAAGAAAAAACATGGTCCTTTGCATGTTGGTTGTTGTCTTATGTGTGGTTCTCAACTTTTCTTTTTCTATACCTCAGCTTCTTCCCCTTCCTTGGCATGCAACATTGTGCAATTTTCGTCTTTTTTCCACTTTCTGTGATGCTGTTCTTAATTCTCCGCCAATTTGAAATCCCTTTGGTTTTCGCTTTGATGGTTATCATTATTTTGAAGTGATTTTACGTTAAAATAATGTAAATTAAGGAGCCGCTTACGAATTTTTAATGGATTTCTGCCATTAGGGCTGCAACGATACACCAATGCAGCGGTGAACCGTGATATTTTTTCCACGATACAAATATCGATATTTGAACAAGATATCACAATATTAGGATACATATATATTATTTGCCGGCCGGGAGGTCCGTATTGAGAAAAACTGTGCCAGAGGTCTTGAGTACGGCCCGAGGCCGCAGGCCGAGGGCCGTGCTCAAGACCGAGGGTACAGTTTTTCTCAATACGGACCGACCAAGGCCGGCAAATAATATTTTTATTTTTTCTTGTTGTTTTTCAAAAGTTAAACGTGTCTTGTTGTTTTTGGAAAGCAACGTTTTGCAAGCGCGCGTAAAATGAACCATGAAACAAAGCCGTTTGTGACACCAGAGCAGCAAAATACGCTTTTTTACTCTGTTAAAACTCAGAAATTACAGGAAGCAATATAACTAAAAGAAACCCCTTTATTTTCCCAAATTTCGATACATGTAGCTAACTCCTGCTCAATTTACTTAAATGTTTGTCGAAAGGGAAGAGGCGATTTACATTGTACAACCTTCGGTATTTTAACAAGAAATTTTGGAAAGAAAGTTTTTAACGACAATGTACAAAAAATTTCAGAATTCTAAGTTTCGGAGAACGTTTTAAAGATTTTAAAGGTTTTAATAACCCATTACAAATTTTTTGTTATTGCCGTTCCGTTGACCGCGGTCAAGATCGGAAAATTCCGCCCGCTCCCGGAACCAATCAGATTGCAGGATTTGGTTCATCTTGCCCGCTCACGTGCTGAGAAAAAATAAAATAAAATACGCTACATCAACAAATTTGTGAAATCACTGTCTTTAACAGCTCTGCCTTTTATCCCTTTTAAGGCAAATTGATGTTGAGTTATTACTATGTTAAATTTGTTATTATAGAAATTAATTGTTTGAAAGTAATGGTCTAAGTTGTTGGTAACTAGTTTTGTCCTGCACAGTAATGTATCGTATCATGGCCCCTGTTGGAAAAATTATGTATCGTTGCAGCCCTACTGAACAAATATTTTCAACTGAGCCAGCAAGTGTATTCCCTGGAAATGCATCAACACCCAGGAATAAATCCATCTAACAACTTTGATTGTACTTTGCCTGCGAGTTTTACAAAAAAGTTGCCTTGTGTTATTCACACAGAGACTGGTGTTCTTGGTGCGAGACTGGAGTTTCCCTTATGAAGCTCCCTACGGATCTGAAGGTGGACACCAAATCTTGGAAAAGCGTTTACGTATGACTGAAAAGCAACATTCTGAGCTTATGCAAGTCAGGAAGCACATCAAGTCATGCTTTAATGACATTGGTTGTTTCTTGATGCCCCACCCTGGACTCAAAGTAGCCACGAATCCTACTTTTGATGGAAGTTTAAAAGGTTGGTGTGTTTGGTGTTCTTCACAGGGGTGTCACGAAGGCCGTGGAGTTTTATCATTTTTTTGTTTGTTTGGTTTTCTTTTATCAGCCAAAAATGTGTTGAATTCACCTGCAGGTACCTTGCTCATATTTGATCAAAGGGATGATGTCAAGTGGATTTTGAAAGAAAGGATGAGCCACTTCAGTTTTTACCGATTTTATAGAAGACAAATTGGAACATGAAAACATCACCCTAAATTTTTTAAGTTGAATCCCATTTCCATCCTTGCCATCAAACTCCAAGGACATTAATGATTTTTGGTCCCTACATCCTGTTGTACTGTTTCCCTTACACAGGAAGCTCTATTCCACATTGTCTTCCTCAAGCCAAGTGCATAAGTGGGTGCCGGGGAACCATTAAAATAACCAGACAAAATGCTGGGGTGATGGACTAGCATCCCATCCAGGGGGAAGTAGTCGTGCTCCTAGTCTTTTTATGCTGGGGGTCCTGTGATGGACTAGCATCCCATCCAGTGGGAAGTAGTGATGCTCCTAGTCACTTTATGCTGGGTATCCTGTGATGGACTAGCATCCCATCCAGGGTGGAGTAGTGATGCTCCTAGTCTTTTTATGCTAGGTATCCTGTGATAGACTAGCATCCCATCCAGGGGGAAGTAGTGATGCTCCTAGTCACTTTATGCTGGGTATCCTGTGATGGACTAGCATCCCATCCAGGGTGGAGTAGTGATGCTCCTAGTCTTTTTATGCTAGGTATCCTGTGATGGACTAGCATCCCATCCAGGGTGGAGTAGTGATGCTCCTAGTCTTTTTATGTTGGGTATGCTGTGATGGACCAGCATCCCATCCAGGGTGGAGTAGTGATGCTCCTAGTCACTTTATGCTGGGTATCCTGTGATGGACTAGCATCCCATCCAGGAGGGGAGTAGTGATGCTCCCAGTCACTTTATGCTGGGTGTCCTGTGATGGACTAGCATCCCATCCAGGGTGGAGTAGTGATGCTCCTAGTCACTTTGTGCTGGGTATCCTGTGATGGACTAGCATCCCATCCAGGGGGGAGTAGTAATACTCCTAGTCACTTTATGCTGGGTATCCTGTGATGGACTAGCATCCCATCCAGGAGGGGAGTAGTGATGCTCCCAGTCACTTTATGCTGGGTGTCCTGTGATGGACTAGCATCCCATCCAGGGTGGAGTAGTGATGTTCCTAGTCACTTTGTGCTGGGTATCCTCTGATGGACTAGCATCCCATCCAGGGGGGAGTAGTAATACTCCTAGTCACTTTATGCTGGGTATCCTGTGATGGACTAGCATCCCATCCAGGTGGAGTAGTGATGCTCCTAGTCACTTTATGCTGGGTATCCTGTGATGGACTAGCATCCCATCCAGGGTGGAGTAGTGATGCTCCTAGTCACTTTATGCTGGGTATCCTGTGATGGACTAGCATCCCATCCAGGTGGAGTAGTAATACTCCTAGTCACTTTATGCTGGGTATCCTGTGATGGACTAGCATCCCATCCAGGGTGGAGTAGTGATGCTCCTAGTCACTTTATGCTGGGTATCCTGTGATGGACTAGCATCCCATCCAGGGTGGAGTAGTGATGCTCCTAGTCACTTTGTGCTGGGTATCCTGTGATGGACTAGCATCCCATCCAGGGTGGAGTAGTGATGCTCCTAGTCACTTCATGCTGGGTATCCTGTGATGGACTAGCATCCCATCCAGGGGGAAGTAGTAATGCTCCTAGTCACTTTGTGCGGGGTATCCTATGATGGACTAGCATCCCATCCAGGGGGAAGTAGTGATGCTCCTAGTCTTTTTATGCCGGGTATCCTGTGATGGACTAGCGTCCCATCCAGGGGGAAGAAGTGGTGCTCCTAGTCTTTTTATGCTGGGTATCCTGCTGATGGACTAGCATCCCATCCAGGGTGGAGTAGTGATGCTCCTTGTCACTTTATGCTGGGTATCCTGTGATGGACTAGAAGTAGTGATGCTCCTGGTCTTTTTATGCTGGGTATCCTGTGATGGATTAGCATCCTAACTTGGTGGGGGGGAGGGGGGGGGGGTAGTGATGCTCCTTGTCACTTCAGCTAAGGAAACTCGATTTAAACACCAGCCTTGACTTATGAAACCACCTGGCTTATGAAATATTAACGCATTTATTGCTGAAGCTATTTTTAACTTTTTTGTCAGACATTGATGACGAGTTTAAAATCCAGTTACGTGAGCTCACACCTTCAGTTCTCTCTTCTGACAACCTTGTTGCTAAGAGTATAAATGGTGGAGAAGTCACCTGCAGAGGACTGTTGGAATATTTTAAGGTAGTGCCATTGTTGTTCATGTAGTACTTATTGCACTTCTAGTACAGTCAATGCACATCTTTTAAAAAGTAAGTTGTGTAGAATTGAAGCATGAATACATGTTTTCATAAAACTAGATAAAAGTACAAACTTGATTTTGGAATAATTCAGAGAAGCTTTTTAATCTGCACAGGCAAGGTATTATTCACAATTTCAAAGAAAATTAAGCAACATTATTCAGTAAGATTAAGTGTTGATATTCTGTCAGTGTGTCTTCTGATGTTCAATCACACTAGAATTCAGGAACATTGGTTTTTGCAGAGGAACGAGACCTGCCAAAACCACAACAGTAGTCAGTTATCAGACTCCTACATATCTTGTAATTTCCACCAAAAAAGGACATATTTTCCAGCCACGTTTTGCTTAAATTGTTTTCCCTGTCATTGATTGAGAATTAGGGCCTTTCTGAAAACCACATTTGTGAGAAAGCTTCCTAATGAAAATTTTTATTATTATTTTGAATTTGTTTGTGGTAGGCTTACATGAAGATTTTCCAAGGTGAAGAGTTGCCACAGCCCAAGTCTATGTTACTGGTGAGTGTTTCTTTCACAGAGAAAGAAACGTGAGTGCATACTTGATTAGTGAATTCATTTGGATTTTATTTTTCAGGCCACAGCTGAGGCAAACAACCTTGCAGCCTTAGCAAGCTCAAAGGACGCCTACACAAAACGGATGGAACTTGTGAGTTTTCAAATTAAAAATGGCATGAAAATTTACCTTTCAGCTGAAAGAACTGGTGTTATTGCAAATTGCGAGGATGTGACCTTTCGCTGTTTCATAGTAGTAGCCTGAGAAAACAGCCGACGTTTCCCGCGGTCGCCACTTAAGCCCTCGCAAAACGACGTCCGAGTAACGAGTGCAGAAATTCCATACTGATGACATGCACTATCCAGATCTTGGTAGTGCTTCTGATTGTTTAAAAGAAAATTCCAACTAATCAGAAGCACCACCAAGATCTGGGTAGTGACGCGTAATTGGTATGGAATTTCTGCGCTCGTTACTCAGACGTCGTTTTGCGAGGGCTCAAGTGGCGACCTCGGGAAACGTCGGCTGTTTTCTCAGGCTATCATAATAGACGAAGATGATAGATAGGATTCAAAGTAACAAGCAGGTGTCCAGTTACTCGTTTGAGAGATGTCCATCTTAGGAGGAGTCTGTCTAGGAGGAGTGTGTTCATCTCAGGGAGTTGAATGTCTTTGAAATGTGTGTCCAAGGAAGCTGTATGGTTCATAGAGATGCTCATCGTAGACAGGTTTCTGTCGTTGTAAAGGGAATCTGGGAAAGCTTTCTAGATCATAGATCTATATTAGAAAAGTGTCCATGTCACAGACTTATGCACTTTTGATATATTTCGCTCTTGGGAAAGCATTTTTCAGTCTTAGAGAGGTTTCTGTCTAACAGAGTTGTTGAACGTGGGGTCATGTCTCTTACCCGTCGAAATCAAACAGCTCTTGCTTTTCTCTTTTCAGCTATGTGGCGGTGACACACCCTACCTAGCTCCTCACGAACTTGAAAAGAAACACGATGAGGCAAAGGAAGCGTCGTTAGCCATGTTTCAGGGAACTCGCAAGATGGGAGGAAGTGAATTTAGCAAAGAATACTTGGATAGACTCCTAAATGAGATCAACGAGGCATTTGAGAACTTTGAAAAGCTTAATGATGGGAAGAACATATTTAATGCGGCTCGCACTCCTGCGGTTTTCTTCACGCTAGTGGTGCTGGGATATTTTTTCTCAAGCGTGTTCGGCTCAGTGGGCCTGGTGGCGTTTGTGCGCATGTGCAATCTAGTAATCTGGTTGGGACTGCTGGCCATTGTAGTGTGGGCGTATATTCGATTCAGCGGGGAGTTCAGGGATTATGGGGCCAAACTGGATCACTTTGCGGAGCTTATCTGGGATGAGGTGAGTGTCTTTTTGACAGTGCAGTGCAATTTATTGTGATGGCAATGTGACTTTCCTTTGGCTCGTAATGCAATATTGTTGTTGGGGGATCGTGAGCGTGACAGGTCGCGACTGGAACATTCACCTTTTTGTTGGGAACTAACCGTATTGCTTGGCGTTACTCTCTGCCTTTTTGTACTGCAGCTGTCACGTTTGTCAACGTGGCTAGCTTTTCTAACTAACTATTCTATAATAAACGTCTGTAATCCTTCGTTTTGGTAACAAACCACCTGAAAAAGTGTGGGTTGTCGCGTATTTTTCAAGACTTTTGTTACTAGTTGACGGTTTGACACCTGAATTATCATTAGTGAATGTCAAAAAGAACATTTCATCATAGAACACTTTAGTGAAGACCTTTTGACACAGTTAACGTCGACCAAAGTTGCTTCCTTTAAAATTGTCGATTGGTTTTTACATTGTTATGTTGGCTTTGCTTGCTTAGTGTTCTCCTTATCCGGTAAAATTTACCGTAACCGGTAAAATTTACCGCTTGTAGCACCGCTTGTTACCGGTTAGCCGGAACAACAATTAGAAACATCCAACAGTTTGGGATCGTGAACGATTTATTATCGGATTGAATTATGAAAAGATTTATGTGAGTCGTACTACGTACTACGTAACTTTTCTAATTGCCCATGCGTTTGTACAATATTAGACGAAGCCTTAACATCTCGATATTTCTAAGTTCGTTAGATAATGGTCTCATCTTCTCTACGTTTCTCCACACGTTTCTACTTTAGTATGATGTTAGTGGTATCTTTTTAACATTTCTCCGTACGCTAGTACATTCCTAGGGTATAAGTCTTCTCGACATTTTTCGTGCGATAGTATGTATATCAGTGTTGTAAGGTCTTATCTTCTCGACTGTCGACAATTCTCTGTACTTTAGAATATCCAAGAAATATTATTGTTATCTTCTCAACGTTTGTCCGTGTGCTAGTGTATTCGTAATTAAAATGTTGTTAGTTGTATCTCCTTAACATTTTTCTATACGTTAGCATTGTCGTAAGATATTAGTGTTATCTTCATGACGTCTATATCCGTACGCTGGTTTGTTCGTAAGGTCCTCTTAGTATTTATTGTCTTCTCCTCGACGTTCTTCGTTTACGCCTTTGTAAGGAGTACAATGTATGCCTTAATCTTTTAGGCGTTTCTCCGTACGTTTCTTAGGTTGCAGTAAGCCTTTTCTTCTCGACATTTATCTGTACGTTAATACGTTCCTTGTAACAGGAATCGCAAACGTCAACCGTTTTGAAGGGTTTTCGAGACGTGTGTGAGCCTAGTGTCATGCCGGCAACATTACGGGTCTCATGACGAGAATTCCACTCCAGGGTAGAAAAAAGATTCTCAACAGAGCTGCTTCACCGGTCTAAAAAACTGACTTACCTGTTACCCTGAAAACTAGGGAGAACACTGCTTGCTGAATCACAAAAAAAGTTATTTCTTTGAGTAAATGTGAGCGTCTTTCTTCCAGTGAAGAAAACTGAATGTTGTTAAATTATGTTTTGTTTTCCTCTTTAGGCGTTCATGCCAGCTTATAACGCAGCATTTCAGCGAGGAGTGCAAGCGGTAATAGCGACTCAAACACAGTCTACCAGGAAAAGAAACTGAGCAAATATAATACAAGGATATCAGTAGCAATGTGACTCAGTGATATTCTACAACGCCTCACAGTGGTGTAATAATTACCACGCGGTGTAAACTCTTTTTAAGTAATTACCTTGGCTTATTTTTCTGGCAGTTGTATGAAAGAAAAAGTCGGGTTAGGGTTGAGATAAACCCTTTCTCCAGATTCAAAGCTCTACGTTGAAGTCTGCGGATGAAATCAGCAGGCGTGACCATTCAGTTGAAACCTACTGCACAATATTTCTTTGGTGATGGTTGTTTTTTTTCTTGAATTTCGTTTCGCAACAATTTGGTAGTCAATTGTTTATTTCCATAGTGAGACCAAGTGTCGTTTTAAGGTCAAAATCCTGTCTCTGAGTAGTTCCTGTGCTCCCAATTCATATTTCTTGGTCAGCTATCATTGTGAAGTAGCGTGAAGTGAAAACCATATTCAGTCGGTGGTGAAGTGACTCGGCCATCTCAAGAGTGGATGCGAGTGGTCGCGCATTCTTGCACTGCTGCCTGATTGAATTACAAAAACCGGAAGTGTTCCTCAACTTCCACGAGGATTTCTCGAGAGAGCCCGGGCTCTTGACATGACATCTTGAATCCTTCGTGGAAGCACTTCCATTTCTTATTGTCCAATCATAAGACAACGCGAGCACTCGTAAGTTCACCAAAAGTGACGTCAAAATGATCAGCATGTTGCCTAACAACTCTGCTGAAAACAACTCTAGGAGACGGATTAATTTCGGACTATCATAAAAGAAGGCACTTTTATTTATCCCTTGCTTTCCTTTAGTTAATTCTATTTATCTGATCGGGACAATGTGGACCGAAATCGTCGTTACTTGTAGAATTGAAATTATAAACGTCAATGATAGACAGTAGACGAGGCTTTGTTCTTGAGAATTTCACCGTTTATGAATAACATTAGAAATTGGTAGTTCAATATTGCCCGGTTGAAAAAAATTACTGATATGATACCGTGTAAATAGTAAATAATGAATGCAAGTGATATGCATTTAGAGATTGTTTAATTTTGCCTCGAAAGGGAACAGTGCCGCGATCAGAAAAAGGCGATTATCAGTTGAAGGGGTAGTTGAGGATGCGGTGGGAAATACCGCTCACTTTTTCTGTAAATAATTGTGCAAATTAAATCATTGCTTATGGCACTTTTTCTTGAATTTGTGCCCTTTTTGAGAAGAAGCTTGAACCACTGTTCGGTATATTATTTGTAGGTGCATCACAGGTAACCAGATCGTAAAATGAGAAAATGATCGACAATGTTCCTTGTAACACTATAAAAAAAAGACCTCGTTAAAGCTTGGAAAACCTTGCGTGTTGTGTGTTTTATTGTTTTTCCCTACCTCGTAGCTTCTGAAGGGCGTTTTGAACGATTAATCACTTTCTGCCCGCAGGAAACTCACAACAGATACAGTTGTTTCAAACTTGATTTAGATTTGTATGGTTTTAGATTAAAGGGAGCGATTTTTCTTTTTCGATAGAATTCAGCTGAGATCCACACAGGCTTTCATATGACGCAAGTTCTGTTACCTCTGGTTTCATAAACTTGAAAAACAAAAAAGAGACCAGCAGAGGAAAAGAGCGAAACTATTATAAGCCAGTGCCGGCTCATCAATACATAATTAGTGCTTGGAACAGTTAACCAAATAAAACAAACACAAATGCCTTACTGTACAGTATCCGGGAGGAAACGATATTAATCTTTAACCAGAAAAATGCCTGCCAGGATTCCACTACCGAAAAAAATACATATTTGCGAATTTCGACTAACCGCGAAATTTCCCCGTCACTTTGTTTCTCGTTCGGAATATGAGTTTCCTTGTGCACTCGAAGGTTAAAAGAACGTCTCGGTTGGGAGACTGCTATCAGGAAAGCTGCTGCTACAATGTTGTGCAAGAGTATCAGTGCGCCCAACATCCATTTTTGCATAGTTGAATGATCCCTCTCGTCAGTTATCAACATGATGTCCACCATCTTCGGAAAAATCTCTGGTCTGGCCCCCTGACTATGAGGTTTCATGCTGCGCACACGACATGACAGTTTTACAGTCCTCGCATTTTTGTTCCTGAAATTGTCATTCTATTGAAATTCCTTTCAAAATAGCGTTACAGTGATTTATACCAACAATCAATTCTGCGTTTAGGTCAGGCTGCATGTGTTTGTAAGTGAATCTTCGGTCGGTTATGAATTTTGAAATGGTTATTTTCTCTTAAAACTTGTCCAAGCTATTTGGTAAATGCCCAGCATGAGATAACCAGTTCGTGCCAGAAGTCGTTCGCGTTTGTTTGTTTGTTTGTTGTTTTTTTTTTTTTTTTTGGGGGGGGGGGTTACTACCGTTTAACGAAAAATTTACGCTTGAACTTGAACTAAAGCAAAAGTCACTTTTTGTATTATTTGTCGTTTGCCATCAAAAACTCATTTAAATGGCCGATGAAGGTACGCAATAATTAGGTGCTAAAAATTGGGCCACCCGACTGGCGCCAACCTGCAGTAAGCTAAAGAGACAGATAAGCAAAAAAAGTCAATAAAGGTAAACGAATAAAGGTTTATTCGGCGAGAATAATCGCTAATGTCAATAGTCCTTTGCCGCTTAACCCTCTTTTCCACCAATGTGTTATATTAAGCTTCAGTCAACGGAATTCTACTCGAACAAGAACGACTCGTTCTTGCGTTTTTTCGGGTTTCTTCTCATTTACAGTAATTTGCGCGCGTGTTGAACAATCTGCTCTGTACCTGATAAGCCTAATTTTTTACCCGAGGTCTTAAGTTAGAATAATAAATCACTCTTGAAAAGTTGTTTTTCTTCTAGAAAACCCAGTAGCTACAAATATTTTGGCATTCACCAGAGGTCTCAACGTCTAAAAATATCTCCCTGGCGAAGCTTTCCGTGCTTTTATTAGGTAGCCATGAAAAACAAATGTAGTTCTACAACTTTAATTTTCATTATTGGAAAATTCAAGCTCTAGTTTGGACGACTGGTTTTTACACATCCGTTTCTCTTAAAAATTCTGGTTTTGGCCAATCGTTCGGATGATAACTGACGTAGTTTACTTCAACAGAACTTTCTCGAAAAGCAACAGTACTGCGAAAACTCAAGCCTGTCCAAAGCTTTTGTTTCCCTTGCAAAAGTAGTTTCATGAATCCGCGACGAAATTCTCTGCTAACAATGGAATAAATTACCGGATTAACTGCTGAATTCGCTGTCGTGAAGATGACCAGTACATTGTACAGAATCCAGATATGCTTGAGAAAGAACACTCCCTGCCAGTACAAAGCTACCAAGCGAAATACATTAATTGGCAACATGGTCACTGCGAAAGTAAAAACTATACGTGTTAGAATCCTCTTGGCTTTGTTGTTTTCTTTTAGGCGGTTGTTTTCGGCCTTTTTCTTTCGTTTCTTGGTGTTCCCATAAATAGTAGTGCTGCATTTCCTTTGAATTTCTTTGTTGAAGCCCGTACTTTGGGCCAGTCGACTTCCAATTTGAACGTAGGTCCAAGAAATTATAGAAAGTGGTATGACATACGTAAACATGCTTAAAGAGATCGTATACACCTGTTTCCAGTAAAAAAGGCTTGGTGTTCTAAACCAGTTAACAACGCACGCAGATGTTTTTCCTCCAACTCTATCACAAAAAAGAGAGGCAAGGAAACAACTGAAAAAGAAGTAATCCAAATAGCAACGATAGCTAAGGTGGTAGTTTTCAAAGAGCGATTTCTGTAGACTTCAACGCGCTTGACGATGTTAACGTATCTCTCTATTGCCACGGACGTAACCAACCAAATAGAAGCGCCATAAAAAGTGTCAACTACGGGATACACGCCCGGGGGGGGGGGGACTCCCATATGAAAGTGACGGGGATGCCCGTCGCTTAGGGTTGCAAATTGCAGGTTTTGGTCTCACTTAGGGTGTTGAGGACGGAAAGCCAATATTTTTACCCACACAGGTATCGCTTAGGGTTGTGTGTCAAGAGATATCTATATTATACTGTGTTAGTGGTCTAGAGCAGCACAGAAATCGCCGTTGTTAAAATTTACTCATAGAGGACAGCATTCGATTGCAACATCTTTAGCGCAATTAACATCTCTATAGCTCTTATTTAGTTGTCTGTTTTTGCATGGTCTCCCTTAGGGGTTAAATAAAGCCGGAGTCACGCCCAGAGTGGTCTCCTTTAGGGTGTTAATTCTAATTTTCCGACGAGCATCCCCGTCACTTTCATATGGGAGTCCCCCCCCGCGGGGATACACGTACAAGCAAACCCCTCTGCCGAGGGGAAAGTATGTTTTCGCTCTTTCCTGTAGCACTGCCATGGGAAAAACTACAATTAAAACTCCAATATCAGCGATCCCGAGGTTAAACAAATACCGATTTATGGCTGTTTTTGTTCTCATTCTTGCAAGGACCACGCAAACCAAAATGTTGCCCAAAACACCAACGACAGTAAGGGTAGCTTCAAACGTTAATCGTCCTACGACCAATCCAGTTGGTTCTGTGTAATATTCGGGAACAAAAAACGAAGGTTCCAGGTTTTCTGTCATCGAACCCATTCGAACTGTTCGATGAGGAAGCCATTCTGGTGGTTGTTAATGTCTATTTCATCCAACAGACAGACGTGAAATCGTGAATGGTCGTTAAGCTGGGATCCTACTCACTGTGTGCAAAATAATCTTGCATCATCGTGCACTGCTAAAACAAGTGACATTTATCCCTCCGCATATATTTATGATTTCATTTTAAATCCGCAATTCACCGCTTGATGTCTCATTGGATTTGTACTGCCGGTAATTGTAGCGATTGTTTGAAGGTGTTCAATAAATCAAATTTTAGACAGCTGGCTAACGCGGTCTTAAGGACCCTTAAAGTCATAACACCTCTATGTTTTCCTGGTCAACAGATTTTTAAGACTGTTAAGAGCGTTGTTTGGAAAAATCAAACAAAGATTATTCGATTTTCAGATTTTTTTTATTCCGTTGAAAAGGATTTGTTTCCGATAATTTATCCATGTTGTTTATTTAACAGGCCAATGAAGTATGCACTGTTTGGAAACACAACAGACAGACGTTTTGAACCATTTTAATTATTTTTTCCTTTGTATCATTTTTGCTCCTGGCAGAATCGCAGACCTTTTTTACATCAAGGTCATGAAGTGCAAGTGTCACTACCTACTTGATATACTTAGATGTACTTGTCTTGAGTGGAAAAGTCGATTAGTTTGATTTGGTTAACATATTTCCTTTCCAGGCCAACACAACAGTTTCGACACCAATCCCTTATCTGTCTATAGGCAGCTAAAATACTTCTAATCCCTTAGAGTTGTAGGCTCTATTTCTCACTGGGCATTGTATGTTTGTCAATTGAACACGAAATAGAGAAAACTAGAATAAAACAAAGTATCAATGGCAAGTCTAATTAAACGGATTTCGCTGTACACTGGAGGAACCATTTACACCACAATTCAAGCTCATTAAAAGGCCGGTTACTTGCCAATTAAATTTAAGATGGTAATTAACAAGAATTGAACACCGCATTGTGTGAAGCCCAAGCCAAAGAACGTTATTTTTATCACCGAATCCCAGCTAATCCCTTTAGTACGTCCGAAATTGATAAAACAGTTTGTTTAGGCTCACAGAAAAATAAACGAAGTTTTCCTTTGTAGCACTTTTGTTTTGCTAAACATGCGAAGAGGAAGATTAAAGTCATTTTTGCGCTCAAACAAGATTGGCAGCTGGCAATCGTACACTAATCACCCGGTCTCCCGAGGGGGGTGGGTGGGGTGGGAGGTGACGAGAAGGTCGCCCGGAATTTGGGACGTTAAAATTCGTGGTTTTAGTACTGGAAAATTTTGGCCAGTGACTTCTAAGGGTCGTGAGCAATTCTTAACAGAAAGAAGACAAAGACCAACATCTCGAGATCCTTTTCGAGATCTTTTTTTTCCTGAAATAGCCTTTTCATCTCCTTACCAGGTACAATTGTGAACTATGAAATAACAAATAACGCGGCTAATCACCAGGGGTTTCCTTGACTTTGTCATCCCAGAAACAACAAGATCAGGATTCTTTAAGTGTAAGGCACAAAGGAATTTAAGGCTAGCATAAAGGTGAAGGTCCTAAGCCGACTGACATTTCCTGGGCTGTCTGTGCTAACATCTAGTTGGGTGATAACCCCCCCTCCCCTTCCCCTCAAGTTTTTGGCCGGCTGCAGGGTGTCGTCCGCCTTTAACCTGAAAAGTTTGTGGGTATATCATTTTGGTAATTTACTCAGATAATTGAATGACTACTTGCCGAAGCAAGAGAGAAACACTGGCTGACATTTCGAACGTTTGCCCCAGAGCGAACAACGATAGGTGGAGGAGCTCACTGTGTTTACAATCTGTGGTCACCAATAATTTATCTAATAATAATTTATCGGAATGCAACACGTTCAAACTCCGCATAAGGGAAGCAATTAAGATCCGGTTACGAAAGCCCTCTTTGAATAGAGACAATGGCTTCGAATTAGCCAACATCTATAACACTATTTTAGACCCCCTGAGACCCCTCATGAAGAGACCCCTGAGATCCCTTCTTTACCCTTCTTAATATTCACATTTCTATCGTGGCTGATGAAGTTCGGTTGGGCCGGACGAAATATTCCATTTTAACAGTTCTAAAACTTTTCATTGCGCTCTGAGTCAGAAAATATTTTCTTATTTTTTAAAATCATGTTTCCAGAGTAGGAAAACAATATTTTTGATTGTAATAATTTATCTGTTTTATTGTTGTTCTTGTTGTTGTTGTTGTTGTTGCTTTTTTTGCGTTCAAAATTGTGTTAATTAATCCAATTCAATGAATTTATTACGTGCATTTCCACCCCTCTCCGACACTCCCAAAATCTGAAACACTCCTAAGCTCAAAATCATTGCCCGAAGGCAACTCCACAAATTTCCAGTTCCATGTTCACCATTTACATGGAAAACAGACTGGTCCACGGTTTGTGCAAATGATAAGCAAAACCTCCCGAATACGAAATTCCGTTCAAGATTAGGATTTTTTGCAAATGGCAAACACTCTATGTCTCAGTTGAATCGAAAGGAAAAAATGGAATTAGTGTTATACTTTCCTATTGTCTTTCATCTTGTTTCCTTGCTATCCACTTCCCAAAATTATCGTTTTCCTTTTCCTTTCACGTGAAGGAAATTCCTGTAGTTAAAACGTGCTTGTGCTAAACAGTAGACGACATTGAGCTGTCACCCTGACTCGGTCAATGGGAAGGAAGCTGAGAATTCCAATCTGGTAACGGGCGTCAACAAAACCCGGAACATGGAACATCCCGGAACAGGGCAAATTATCACAAAATAAATGAAAAAAAAGAAAGAAAGAAAGAAAGAAAGAAAGAAAGAAAGAAAGAAAGAAAGCAATAAACGAAACAACCAAAAAACAAACAAACAAACAAAGTTTAAAAAGAGTATAACAGTAGTACATAAAACATCTCTCTCCAGGAGCATGGCACCTATGGGCCACCGTACTTTCCCGCCAATTTTATCACGTGATTTTCTACCGTGATTGTTTCTTTGCAGCCCCCCCCCCCCCCCCCCACCCCGCAAATTTAAAAAAGAAATGGATTAAGCCACATAGTAGCCAGTGAGGGTTACCAGATCTGTGACAAAGACCTGGATCTGCAGAAAAACCTGGACTGAGCAAGAATAAAACCACATCAAATTAACTCAACATTACAGCGGAGAGAAGACAAAGGCACGAAGAATAAAATAATAAATCACTAAAAAATTGATAAAGTTTTTGTGTCGGATATTTCAGTTTGAAACACAAACACAAACCTTAACCGAAAGCAGTGCCCTTTTTCAGTTGCGGCATAAGAAAGGGAGGGAAATTTGTTATCTTAGAATTTCAGAGGGTCATTGAAATACACCATAAACTGAAGGAGATAGCAGCTAGGTATAAGTACTATAAGGGTTGCAAAATTTTGACAAAAAATTACCAAGCAAAAAAAAAGTATGAAAGCTTGGAGCCTGGAGCTTGGAGCGACAAAAGCGAACGATAACTGATGTATGTTATGCATGTGGGTATGCAAAAGGGTCCAATTTTTGTTCTAGGTATATAAAAGGGGTACTCTTAAAATTGGGAAATTATTAAGGGTGGCAAAAGACCTTTACTGTAGGGTGGACTTCTATTTTCTTGGTTAGAATAATTTAGGTTTATTCCCCCCTGCACACTTTTGCTTTGGAAATCAACTTAAATATAAAATGTTCTTAAACAATGGAATAAACATGAAACCAGGAAAGTCAAAAGGGTGCCAGGAATTAAATCAAAAGTAGAACTGCGTGACTGCGTGCGTAGTCTTCCTAGGGTCATCACACAACGCCGCAGGAGACTACTGCGTGAGTGAATGAGAAAATGCTTTAATTTTCTCATATCAAGTAAACCGTCTCTCGAAACCGTAAACTGAATAAGGGCTCAATGATATCTGAGTTATTTTTGGATTCGAAAAATGAGGCGCATTTTATAAACAAGGCACGCCTTCGGTACCCTGGCTAAAGAATTAGTATAATCGTTCATTCAGTCACAGATGGATCTATTTATTTATTTATTTATTTATTTATTCTATATCTTTTATTTTGTTTTATTTCAGTTATTTTATTCTATTTTATTTTATATATTATCTTTTTGTGACGATCAGAATTTTTTATTACTTTTTTTCATTTACTTTGTGACAATTTGCCCTGTTCCGGGATGTTCCGGAATGTTCAGGAATGTTCCGGGATGTTTCGGGTTTTGTTGACGCCCTCAGGTAACAGCGTCCACGTCCGTTAAAAAAATTGGCGCTCTTTTCACACTTCATTTGCATCTTGTTCACTGTTCAGTGTTCAAACACTTCACCATTCTCAGAGAACGAAGAACGTTAAATTTCATTTTATGCTCTCTAATATTGGTGATGTTATTGCTTAGTAACTGTCAAAAAGCATAGTAATACCCTTCAAAGAGCTTGAAAAACTCTGTAAACGACGAGAGAAGGGAAAGAACCGTGGCTGAATGGAAACAGCGTTGGTGCAAATAAGGTGAGACAAAATTTTCAGAACTTGTTTTGGTAACATTTGCCTAGTACAAGTGTGCAGAAAGCTAGAAACTATATGATTTATTAATCTTAAGGTTGTCTTAATCAAGACGAAACCTCGAAACTATCAAAACAACAAGTGGTCGGTGTTTAAAAGATACAAAGATTTCACTACAGCACGCTTGCCAACTGATGAAGACGGCTAAAAAATGTTACGACTATTTTGCAAGTTGAAGTCAAGGTAATTATATCGCCAAATTTATTTTGTCTTATTAGGGGGGAAATAGTTTAAATCATTAATTTCCTTTGGCCATTTTAACTTTGAACTGCACAGAAATTTATTAAACTTTGGTGTAAAGATTCGCTCGTCGTCGGCTTCTTCATATCGCTGTATCATTTTTCAAACAGTTATTAAAACTCGCAATCCCAGTATAAAAACAAATTTACTATATAAAACTGAGTTTGCGAGTTTTAAACAGCAGAAATTCGATTCTTAAAGGAAGGTGTGAAAATTTGGCGTTAGCTTGAAGCAAAACGGATTTGTATTGAATAACAAAGCAGTGTTATTAGGATTGTTAGGTTTTTGGTGCAAGAGAACAAGTCAAAACTTTCTTTTCAATTCGAGTAGTTGTATTCAGTTCTTTAAACATAAGAGTTAAAATATTTCTTGTTTTTCTCTCACTGCTGCCAAGTCACGAATGTACTTTTTTTTGGCCTTTAATATCTAACGAGACTCGAAGCTAAAGGAAAAATGATAAACAGCGCTTTAGAGCTGGCTTAGTGTTCATGAAATTTAAGGAGATCAAATTTTTAAAGTCTGGATGTTTATTACTTGTACTTCTTAAGTCCATCTTAAAAGCTTGGCAACTTTTTTATTTTTTAGATAGAGCAGTCGAAGTAGAAGCCATAATGAAAGACATCGTTACAAGCTATCCTTATCCTCTTGGTCGGGAAAATATACACTCCGCCGCAATTTTTACAACTTCTCTATGGTGAGACAAGGACACTGAAAGACATCACTCTCAGAAAGAGAGAAAGTTCGTACGCTTGTGTTTGGCTTTATTGGGGTAGTTAAAGGCGCCAATTTAATGCATTCTGAATGGAAACTCCACTTTACTACGTAGTGATACTTCCATCAATCCTCATCATCATTACTATCCTAGTAGTGTCGACATATCTTGATGCCAAAACCTAAAATAGTGCACTTAGGGCGCAAATCTAACCTTATAATAACTATTACTATGATTTTGTTATAGATAATGGTAGAGAGAGGAAATAATTTTGAGCCAACCTGTTCAGTCACCGTCCGTTGGAAAGGTACTGATATTTCTAGCAAAAGTATTTTGATGATCGTGTGTTTTTTCCCGCCTCTTGTTGCTTCTATAACAAAATCATTTTGTCGAAGCACTTCTTGTCGGTGTCACCGGTCCTGATCGGTTTCAGCACACATTTTCTCGAAGAGTTTGTAGCCACTGGGTTCATTCTTACCGGTATCATTCAATTGGTGTGACTGAGTTATAATATTCGAAGACCTTGTATCGATTCTCGCGTTGTTGGCGAATTTCGTTTTATCGCAGCGCTGTGCTATCAAGGTAAATTTAAGCTACGTTATGTATGTTTCAAGATTTCTCGCTTGTGATATTCCAGTCTCCTGTTTGTGTCCTGCTGATGGCTTTAGTCTTCGCTAGGCTATTATCGGAAAACGATGTTCTGTACCCGTGCTTTCTTGTCGTCGACTCTTTCGCCTTCGTTGTTCGCGCTGAATTTCAAGTCGGCGTTCACGCTGAGTTTCAGTTGTAAATCTCCCCTGGAATGGATTTTCAGCCACTTGTTTAATCAGGCGTTGCTTGCTTGTTCACAGACGATGAATAAACATATCAGCACCCAACTAAACGCGAGGAATAATAATAATAATAATAATAATAATAATAATAACTTGGTCATATCATAATAATAATAATAATAATAATAATAATAGCTGGGATCGGTGATAAAAACAACGTTCTTTAGCTTGGGCTTCACACAATGCAAGAAATGAAGAAACACGCCGAAGAAACGTGAGAGTGCACAACTGTCAGCGGTCGCGATTTGGTTTTGTTGCTAGGCAACTGTGCGGACACCATCGAAATATATACGGGCCGATCGAGATTTGACCGCCCTTAGCGATCCTCGCGCGAACCCCACGCGACAAATTTATAAACCTCGCTACGCAATGAAGGCCCTCCGAGCGTAGCGAGGTTTATAAATTTGTCGCGTGGGGTTCATCATTAATGCTCCGTCTTGCATAAGGCCACTACACTAAGTCTGCAGTCAATGTCTCTTACAATCCGTTGTCGGCAACTTTAATATGATTAAATGCGCGCCTCTTCACCAAACGGTGTAGTAATCGTCTTTTGCAGCCTATTATCTGCCTTTTAGTTCATTTAATAAATGTGCACCAGCCCATTACAGTCATCTGCATCTCTCAGTTTAAAAGCCCACCACTGTAATAGGTCTGGTTTCAACGTATTTTACAACTACGAAATAAATTACCGGACTGAGAAAGTGGTGTACTTGTGAGCCGGGAAGAACTTGGGCGACGTGTTATGGCCTCAAAGTTGTCAACGTGAAGAAGGAAAGAGATTTTGAAGATTTCGGATGTAAGAAGGAAGTGGACCGCATGGATAAGGTGTGATGGTGGAGGCGATCAGAGAGCTTTATCCTACAACTTGGTGACTCCATGGACTGAAGACTGTACTCTGTTCATTTCTATATTTGAGAAACCTGTTGTGTCTTTAGTTCTCTTCTTTGTTTACGATTGCTATTATTAAGCAGTTGTTGTTGTTGTCATTTTTTCGTTTGTTTTGGTGTATGTACTCTGTTGTTGTGGTTGTTGTCGCCTGTGTGCGAGCATGAGAGTGAGAAAGCGATGCAGGTGTACATGATGCAGGCACTACATTGGCATCGTTGATTCTTTTGCCAAGATTTTTTCTTTGATCCTCTTTTAGGCTGTAATTGTATTAAAATAAGACATTTAACATCATCCAACCATTCACTTCATGAGGGACACTGATGACGTTCTGCATTGGCGTGTTGCTAACTTGTGTCCGTCAAGGGGATAAATGGTTGAGAGGTGTGTTTCGATGTTTCATTTTGACAATTAACGTGATTTCCGGTAGAACGAGGACTTCGCATAGTTTATGCCAAGGAGCGTAAGGTCAGAAGGGATGTAGGAATGACATTTGTTTTGGCATGCTTGGGTGTTCTATGAATTCATCAAGGAAGCGTACTTGTGTGCAAAAATATTATTGTTCAACAGGAAGATCCTTGAAGAAGGAGAAGACAGAGGAACAAGACCTGTCTGAAAATGGACTTGCAAGATGATGGTTCACAGGTGTGTTTTTCGATGTTTCATTTCAAGAATAAACCCTTTTTTAACTGTTTTCTTTACTCATGTTGCTCTCGTTTTGTTGAGAATAATGTCCGTATGGTCCCACTAGTTGCGGTTGGACAAGGCCTAGTATCCCGGCATTCGCTTCCCGCTCTCTCGACTTGGCGCGAAATTTCATGGCTTCACTGGATAACAAACCGCAAGAAGGCAGAATTTTAAGAGGAAAAGTATTAAGAATAAGAACAGCATTGGAGAGGGAAAGCCCATTCTATTTTTCTGCCTATAAAAGCCGTTAAACGTGACCCTTTGTGAACAAGAGAACATAACGCTTTTATCACCTATCTGTTTCAGGAGAGATCAGTATTGTCCTTTTTCTCATGATTGAATGATGATCTGCTCTTCCAGGAAGCAGAAGGAGAAACAAAAGGGGCTCTTTAAGAAGACTGACTTCGAGAAATCGGCCATCAGGACAATGAACAGCTCCGTTCACCTAAACCAGAAACCACAGGTACGAAACATTGAAAGTCATTGTTGGCGAAAATTAGTTGGTCTCGACCCTGTGACTATAGAAAGGGTCTATGACAAGTCTTATAACTTAAGCCATTACAGAAGCAAACCTGGCACGGAAAATTGGAGTTGTTGTTGTTGTTTTTTACTAAAGATTAGTTAAGCCTACTATTTCGATTCAATTCCGTACCAAAATTGAACTTACGCGATTACTTGAAAATAGTGACTGGATCAGCAAAGAGATATGCCAAATTGTCAAGAACAGCTTAAATGAATTTGTCATGAATTCGAAAATTTGCCTTATCAAATGAGTTGATAATGTAATCATGGTGATCAATTTGTCATCAATCCAACAGGACGACCCTTGTACAAGAAGTGAAACAGGAGAAACAAGACTCAAGACAAGCAGTCTGTGATGACAAGCCCTGGAAAACAGAAACAAAAACAAAAAAATAGGAAATGACTCGCAGGTGC
This sequence comes from Siderastrea radians, assembly GCA_964017195.1. Lineage (NCBI taxonomy): Eukaryota > Metazoa > Cnidaria > Anthozoa > Scleractinia > Rhizangiidae > Siderastrea > Siderastrea radians. The sequence continues at coordinate 42,832,314 of OZ024892.1, read as the reverse complement.
CTTTTTAACTTTGTTTATTTCCGGTTTTATAAGGACAATTAAAATTGTTCTCTTTCACGCAAGAAGTGTTAGTAGCCTTAAATAAGTGTTACCTCTGGAGAGGGTAATTGTTGTCTCATTATCGCCGTCTTTCGAATTCACTTACTTAGAATTCACACATAATACCCTGACTCGTTAATATATATCCTCGAGGATACCACAAAGGCTTCATGCTTTCTCAAGAACATACTTAAATGTTTGACAGGCTTTATAACGTGAACAAACATTTGACACAGTGCTTTACAGAGTTTCTTTTCCTATTTGTGTGGTTTTCAGACTCGCATAAGACAGACCAACTCAGCATCGGTGCATGGATGAAGATGGACCGCAGCTGCCTGCAATGCTAACCAGTTTGCACCTTGATAATGATTATAGTCAACTGCAAGTGACAACGCAATCTATAAAACTCAAGGAAGTTAGCAGACCGAGCCCAGCAGGCCCGGGGATACGATCCATAGGGCTGGGATTTTTCCCCGTGTAATACCGCAACAGGCGTGGTGGGGTTTTTTCATCTTATGGATGCTTGTTTCGTATCCCTTGAAGTACTTTTTTGTTGAGTAAAACAAGTTGAAAAACATTCCTACAATAACTACGTTTTACTTATTTATTTAATTTATTTTAAGGACACCGCAGAAATCATAGTAGATAATTGGTTGGATGATCTGAAATTCGAAGGGGATGATGTGTGTTTACACTTTCTCTTTCACCTCAAGGATAGCGAGCGGTTACCTGAAAAATTGCCGTTAATAAATGATGTCAATTGTTTTCTGCATTAAACGAAACTCCGTAATATAATCGATAAATGAGTGAACGAATAAATAAATAAACGAAAAATGAATAAATGTAATAATTAATTTATTATTTAATGAAAAAATTTATTAATGTCAGTATTTCAGGTAATCGTTCGCCATCCGTGAGGTGAAAGAGAAAGTGTAAACACAGATCATCCCATTCAACCACTTGTCTACTATAAATTCTGCGCGGTATCTTTGAAAATAAATTAAATATTTAGATAAAAGATAAGTATCCTATGAAGAGTTCTTATGTTAGTTGAGCGAAAATTGTTTATGCGTGCGTTTTACACTTATCGCTAGACTATCCTTGACAGACGAGAGAGAATGGTTTGTAAAACTAGTGTTGTCCATGGGTAGAGTGATTTCACTCAACCCATGAAGTAGATACTAGATTACACCTTTTGCCCTTCATAAGCAGAAGTTTGTTTAGAAAAACTCAGTAACATTTTATGGAATTTAATTTTCATGAAGGAATTTTTATTTTAGTTATTCCTTGCTTTATTAGTTATTGTTTCACGGGTTTAACTAAAACCAGTCTATCAGGAAATGATGGTCTAATTTTCGTTTGGTGATAGTTACCAGCTCTAATATACATCTATATGAGGGAGACGTTAAATAACGTAGCTGTTGTTCAGTTGTTCACCTACTACTTCGTATAAGTTCCTATTATTTTCCTGTACAATAGGGTGGATTCATCAGTCTGCAGCACATGAATATTGTTGTCTCATTGGCCATTGCAAATTAACTTTTGTTTTTAACACCACACCAATTTTTTGAATAAGTGCAACGGTTAGTAAGAATAGATGCATTCACGTCTGCTACAAATGAATTCACTCAGTCTAACAAAAACAACAACAACAACAACAACAAAAATTAACAAACAAGTGGACACGAAATAAATACAATGACGACAGTTGCTCTATATCGATTTTTTTTCGAGGAAAAATACTACAATGCTAAAATAGAATAAACTAAAACTTGAGTTGCCTATTTTTTCTTCTCCCCTCTTTGTTTTTTGCATAAAAAGTTGTAACACTAACTAGCAGACGATCTTAAACACGAATGGTTTGCCTTTCACTTGAGCAACCCCCTCTCCTCTGACATTCCTACACATTACAATAAGATGAGGCACTGAGACTGGGTGCCCAGTTATCGCAATGAAAATTTCTTAATAACCACAAACGATAAATACGAGCGAGTAAATTGTGCCAGAAAGAAAACCAAGTAAACCTTTGAATTCCTAACCTGCGTGCAGACGTCTTCTACTTCCTTTGCTTCCAGGAAATAGGAGACGTCTGCACGCAGGCTATTGAATTCCCAGTATTCCTGATTTGTGTAGTTGTTTTTCTAATGGGCACCCAGGCTTAGGAACAGAGTACCTTAATAACAACAATCGAATGTTATTTTACTTTGCAAGTGCTGTAACGTTCACTGCTTGATAACATCTTAAGAACCAACTGAACAAAAATCGGACTGTTTTAAATGTCAAGATGATAAACAACACGTAAAAACGCTCTCATATTGTTTTCCCAAAGATCGAATAAAACAGTCAGTAAAGTAAGAGAATCCCAAATCATTAAATGTCGACAATAAATTGCTGCAAATCCTACACGGTTTCAGCGGCCAATCACTGTGTCAGAGTCCATTATTTTAAAGTTTTCAAACCTATCAGAGAAAAACGGGAAGGAAACGGAGAAGCCGGGAGATGGGGGGTGGGGTGGGAGAATCTCCTATTCCCACTCCTCCCCGCTGTAGGGGGTGGAGAAAGAAAAAATCGTGGGCAAAAATGAGAACAATGCCGGGAGGTGACTAGAAAAAAACGTTTTCAAGCGTTGTGTTTTAATCGTCCTGCAGCCTTTAAGTAGCATTTTAGAGAGTATTTTCGTTCTCTTCTTATCGATGCTTTATCTTAATGAGGAAAACCGGGAAGAGCGTTCGGCAAGAAAAAGTCTAACAGACACAGTGTTCTCAGCCCCATCTCCTAGGCCTAAAAGGAACCTTCTAGTGAAAACAATCTCATCCACTAGCCCTCCCATAACCAGAAGGGGGATCTCTTGGGTGGGGGGAATCTCCATACACAACCTTTCTCCTTTTTGCAAAAAATTGCTGGCTTTTTGGTCAGCCTGCTTGGCAGGCATAAAAAGGAAAAGGAATGGGGAAACCAGAAGGCGCGAGAAGCGAGCTCAAAACGGATGGGGAGAGGGGAGGGGTGTCTACTACCATGCCCTATCCTCCTTTCTCTCGCGCTCGCGTCTCGCGCTCACCTCGCACTTACGAATATTTACCCCATTTTCTTCCAATACTGGAGCGAAGAGACTCGAGAACGCAAAAAATGGTGACAAATTAATAATGAATGGCCTTAGCTCTACACTGAATGCAACAATGGATACTGAAAGTAATTATTCTTGAAAGTTGGCGGTTTGATGTATTCTAACCAGTAACTAGCCACTTTTAAAACAGAAACAATTTAAAGCGAGGGACCAAACCTCCGAAGTAAGCAAGAACCAGTACGTAGACCCCCCTCACCTAAGGCTCATCCCACACGGAATTTAAAATATCTCGTCAACTGCTCAGCACAACCTGGAATCTTTTCACGAATATTAAATTAACCTCGCAAAGGATGTGTGGGAGTGTGTCCAATATAATTATATGGTCAGCTGTGCCTCGTTTTTCCAACCTACTTCTCAGCGTTTGGACATGAGGAGGGAAATGGGTGTGGGAGACTCTTCGACCCCATACCTACATCTGGCAAGGGCCGAGAAGAATAGATGTAGCTGGCCTGGGCGGAGAGGAGTGGGTAGGAGAATCTCTCCCAAACACCCTTCCCCTGGCAAGACTGATTATAGACAGCAAGTACCATTTCCTATAAAATGCTTGTAGCAAAATCAAATTCTGGTGGGAGAGTAATAAATTTCAAAAGCAGTGGTAGGTGGAGGTGCTCCGCCAACCCCCTCTCCTCTCCTCTCCCCTCCCCTCCTCTCCTCTCCCTTGGGGAGTGGGAGAGTGGTGGGTGGAGGTGCTCCGCCCCCCCCCCTCTCCTCTCCCTCGGGCTCCCTGCCCTGTTCTTTTCCTTCCCTCCATTACTCTGTTAGGATTTTAAACTTTAAAATAATGGCCTCTGACACAGTAGTTGGCCGCTAAAACCTTTTGAGTTTTGCGGCAATTTATTTCTTGGTTTGCGTTTCTGCTTGTTTATTGATTGTTTTATTTGATCATTGGGAAAGGAATATGTTAACGTTATTAGATATAGTTTTTCGTCTTGAAATTTCAAGCAGTCCGACATTTGTTCAGATTGGTCTAAAGATGAAAGTTAGACAGCACCTGCGGTAGTAGATAACACACGATTGTTAGGAACATTCAAATTCAATTCTTTTAAATTAAGCCTGTGATATTTTCAATAATTTCAACCTAACCGAGCAGAACCCTTTTAGATACTTTTGGCTCTTACTTTGTAAACTGTATAACTCTCTAGGATTTTTAGTTGTAATTTTTTACAAGGTCAAATACCACCAATATATCTATTAAAAACGATTATAATGTTCAAACCAACTGATTGCCCACAGCGCAATGAAAGGTTGAACAAAACAACTTTATTTAGCCTAACTGGCCCATCAATTAAACCTGAATTCCACGAATGGGGGTGCTAAATCTAATAGATAACTAAATATCAATAACTTGAATGTAACATAAACTACGTCAATAATTAGGGACTAAACGTAAAGTAAAGTAAAGCTATAAGAAGAACGTTTGTTACAGAACAACTCTAGAGCTCTAAAACTTCTTATCAAATATTCTGTCTCTGGCTTGTCTAAAAAAATTACTAGTCCATTCTCTATAGTAATACCTCTGACCGAATTCAATGTATGAAACATGCTGGCAAACCTGCTCTGTGTTTCTTCATGAGTTGTTTTGTACACCAACTATATACTAGGAAACTACAAGAAACGAGAACGGTGAGTATTGTAGGCAATTTTATTTCGGTTTTAGAAGTGAAAGTAAGATTTCCCATACAAACTCTTATAATCGTCGACAAGAGAGTTGGATTACTGTGTTTGAAGGCCTAAAATAGTGAGCTTGGGCTACCTGTGAATCAACACGCATTTGGTCCCAGGATGGACACACTTTCAGCATACACATTCACCGAGAAACAAATAATTTCTTTGGCATCTCATTTTCGGTTACGCGCCTTTAGGACGAATGATATCGCGATATCAGTGCAAATGATAAATCATTGTCGAATCCGTTGATTGAATTTTAAGCGGGAATTTCTGGGGCACACAACTTAAAATTTAAGCAGAAACTCTTTACTTCTCGATTTCTGTTATCACATATTGTTCACCAGGATGTATTTGTAAGCCAACACAGCGATTTGTTTCATCTGTTCGAATTCCTTAGTTGATAGTTAAAGCCCCAGAATTTCTGAGCTGCTTTTGACTGGCCGAAAATGCTAGCTGACCTAGTTTTGCGCTCTAAATAGTAATTTTAAAACTGGCTGAAATCAGTAGAGGCCATGATGTGGGACTTTTGACCTTAAGGTGTGCAGGATATCAAAGGAACCCGGAGGGAAAACGGAGAATTTTGCCATTACCAGAGATGGGCAGTGGCAACTGGAGCTTCCCAGCCTTTTGGTTGACGATAAAGTCTCTTCAGTGGCTGTGGCTCATTGGCAAGGCTCGACCACGACAACTAGACGAGTACGACACAGACTTAGAAGCCGATAACGAGGACAAGGACATTACAGGTCAAATTGCCTTTATTTGCCCAAAATCACGAATTATTACAAGTCAATTCCATACTCGTCACTAGTGTTACAATTTTGAGCAGGAAAACTCTGAAGCCTTTCTAGGCTTATCTGGGAGACACCCACTTTCCAACTAAAAGTAGTACTGTATTATAATGTGATGAGGTAAATTAAAATGCTTCACTTATTCTTCTATTCAGTCCTGATTCAGTGCTAGTAACTTAAAAAGCTATAGTGAGATTAGCTAACATTATTATTCCACTCTTGCGCCATTTTACCATATAAGGTCAAGAGAACGCGTAAAATATGCCACGGTATTACACCTCTCTCCGCAGAGGCTTCCTGTTAGTAAACATCAGTGAAAGAAAAAAGAGGGAAGCGGGAGCAGTGGAGAGAGAAAACGGGAGCGCGGAGTCAGCGCGGGAGCGTTCCCCCGTGCGCTTTAATTATTCCCTCTTCCCAGCCTCCGCGCGTTTCTACCCGGCGTGACTGTAGGAGGCCTCTGCGGAGGAGAGAGGTATTACACAGTAAAAATATATATTGCCCTGAAAAATCCAAGTTTCACAGGTTTTCTGGCCGAAGGACTGGAAGAAACCAAATTTTGACGTGATTTTTTCAAGCCTTCACGGTCAATCCATTTCGGTGACGTATCCGAGACGAACGGCTCACTTTTACGCTCAAACCACGTGACCCGAAATGGCTCGACGGCGACGAAATAAGGAGGCCAAGGAACTGGGCAAGATTTTCTTTAGGTCACTTGGTAACCTGTATCTATTCACTTACAACTAATAAGGTACGGTATGGTTTATAAGGTACGTTACACGAAATTGCCCATCCTTAATGAAAATACCAAAACTTAAGGAAGGCAAGTAGTTTCGAAGCAGTCTAGTATCTGTTCGCTTTGTTCATTGCGAAACTTAGGTGTTAAGTACATCTCATCATGCAAAAATGGATGTCAAATAAATTTCAAGTGAGCTGTGCTTCTTTAGTCATTATAAGAGGTCCGAAAAGGGCCAAAAACGAATATTTAAGGTTAACTGAGTTAATTATTAGCATCCAGTTAACTGACAAATGGCCCAAAATTTAACTGGCAACTGACAAATGGCCTAAATTTTAACTGACAACTGACATTTGAACTCCCCCATCAATACCCTCTTCCAGTCGCTCGTATTTTCTTATACAGGTCAAAAACGATGATTACTAAGCGGAGATAAGTGATGAAACGTGCGTTCGTGTAGAGTGCGCGATGATTTTTTTTCACGCGCGCGATGCATATCAGTGAAGTCCACGACACGAGAACCAGCCGCCATTTTTATTCACGCGCGGGGGGTCATTTTGATTGAAGCTCGTGGACCACGCGCGCGCCTTCTTGGATCAGAACAAGCGCCTTGGAGCAAGTGTAGGATCGGATTACCTCGCACGTCGAATTCACTTAGCCAAACTTGCCACTAGGTTTAATTTTCTCGAATGCGCCAGGCTTGGCACGAGGCATTTTGCGGTCCATATTTTAATCCCATCAGAGCAGGTGGCTTTGACTGTCTATTTCCTAGGCTCTCCTCATTGGTGACTGGAACAAAACATCGCAGCGGATCTTTTCCAATTGAAAACCAAATATATAGTATTTGTTCTTTATTGTGTCCTGTTCTTCGGGTCCTTGGCCTTTTACGTGTCTTTTCAGCAAAGAGATTTCAAAAATACTCTGAAAACAGCCAACATTTGACTGGCAAAAGAATACCAATCCTGCTCAAGACCTGGCCTTCTGAACAACAGGCTTCCGTTCAAGTGATTTCAGGTGGGTTCGGTTTATTTATTTTTTTTAGCAAATTTCTTGATTGGATTTTCAATATTCTAGTCAAACATACGGTAGCTAAGTTTGCAAAGAGTCCTTTAATTTTTTTAACTGCATTCAAGACAGTTTTTAGTCCGGAAAAACTCGGATTCTGATATTTTGACCAAACAATTATGCAAGATGTCTTCATTAGAAGACTTTTTTGTCGAAACTGAAATCTTTTACCAATTGTGAATTGGCTTAGCATATTTTTAAGCATATTTATAATAAGATGGTGAACGGCTGTTTTCTAATGCCACAGGAGAGAACTAATAAGCTGCCATCGCCTGTCGCGAAATCATATTTTCTGCACTTAGGCCAAAAAATTAAACATTCCGAAACAATCAGATTAAAACTAGCAGTCAGAGTTCTGCCAGGAAAGCCGAAAGTCGAAGACAAAATAAACAGTGAATAGCACCTTATTTACCGCTTTAAGGTGTGGACAATAATCTCCGGTACGTACATATCCACCTGAGTCAGTCATAAATATTCCACTACATTTATTCCGAAATAAAAGAAATCCCCCGCATTCCCTGAAGGCTTTATTTGCACTGATTTGAATAAATCACTAAAACTGATAATAACAGCCGATGTAATTTTTGAGCACCGACTCTAATTTTTCAAACAGGATTCGCCGATTACAAGAAAATGGGATTTTCTCTTCCAGACCATGAAAAACTAAATTAAAGATAGCAAAAAAAAATTCATATCCGTAACAAGCCATTTTCCTTTTCATTTGTCGATTACAAATCATTTATTCATTTTCGGAGGTGCAGCGTTTGCTGGTGTTTTAATTTCTTGTCGTTAGCAGGGTGAAAGGTGCCAAAAACTGATAAAAGGGATTCGGAAGTGCGGTGTGCTTTGCGAGCTACGGAGGAACTGTATTGTACCCTTAAAACAAAGACTGTTTACAACAAATATAAAAATTAGATTACTGGCGACCTACACGTTGAAGGCGGTGAAGCCAAGAAGACTTTTCTTTTCTTTCTTTCTTTTCTTTCTTAACAAAACAATAAAACATTAAAACAGAAAACAGGTTATTCGTCGGTGCTCTGTAGCTGAGTGCCAGAGGCGTTTCAGTTACCGCGCATGCAATCCGTCTACAAACACAATCAGGACTACTCAAACAACAAGGAAAACAAAAGAGAGACGCATAACTAAAAATCTATCTTCTAGAACTCAAATTTTTGAGGTAGCTGCTTTAGTGAACCTCGGCACCATGAATTTTCGTTTTTGTTCTGCAAGTTAGTCTAGTTCCTTCTCCCCAGGTGGGGGATAGGGCCAGAAATGAGTTGCCTCCACTTGTCTCTGTCCTTGGCTACAGCTGCAGCTGCAGCCAATGATGTTAATCCCATCTTAGCGCGTTCTGTAAACTAAGGGGAAATCAAGGCTTGCATTTTCCGGAGGGAACAAAATTACTTTTAGAGATGCAAAGAAAATTCAATACGTTTTTCGGAGGGCCAAATTATGACTTAAATTTTAGTTCACACTTTCTGATTGTACGTTTTCTTAATTTATCTAAAACCTTCTGTCTCGTCAATATTCACCTTAAAACCGTGGTTGTCCTTGTTATCGCAAGGACAACCACTTGCTAACGGCAAAGAAACGCGCAAATATGAATTATAGAAATTAAATCTGTATTTACTAAAATAAATAATAATAATAATGATAATAATAATAATAATAATAATAATAATAATAATAATAATAATAATAATAATAATAATAAAAACAAGGACAGTTAGAAGATGGCTTTGTGACGTCCTTTGCGCAAATAAACTCACCGCATACGTACTGACTGGGTTGAGAGACTGTGGGTGGAAGTAATGATTTACTAATCCATCTGATAGCCCTTTTCGCGGTTACCTTTTCTCATTTACATTACAATGTCTTTGAACGTGGATAAGAGGCAATTTCGGGCAATTTTGTACTTTTTGCCCGAAATTGCCTCACATCCACGTTCAAATATGTTGTAACGCAAATGAGAAAAGTTAATTGTGAAAAGGGCTATTCCGCTCGGATACCCCTTCGTAGCTGACTCGTCCCCAGTCGTCTTCATGTTGCGCGACGTGCGCGGCACGGGAGCGTGGCGTTAATATTTAAGAGAGACAAAAGAGACGACTTGGGACGAGTCAGCCTTCGTAGGCTATATGAAGTCATCTACGAAAAGATTGAGTCCCAGCCTAGTACCCAGGCGTTCTCTTCTCGCCCACTCGACTTGGCGTGACATGTCGTGACGTCATGACATTTCTCACCAAGTCGAGTGAATGGGAGGAGAACGCCTGGGTACGAGGCTGGTTGAGTCCACTGAGTCTGCATATACAATTCTGTGGAGGCACCTGCTGTGGAGGGTACATACCAGGGCTATAGCTAGAATGAGGCAAGACCTCGTCTATGCTTTATCCCCAAATGAAAAATAATCCTCGGAGAGCATTTTCTATTGAGTGATAAAAATATTAACCCAACATCAAGAAAGTGAGCCTGGGCCTGAGTGACAGGCTGTATGGCACTAATCCCATGCGCATTGTCACGAGTGGCGGCTGAATCTGAAAGATCATGGCTTCGAACAAACCAAACCTTTCAAGGAAACAGTGTCCCACGTTTTCTATGCCTGAAAACACACTATTACATGGATCCTCGACTCTACGGTGGCCCACAACTGTCACGGCAAAATCTTTTTCGTCACGGCAAAATCATTTTGGCTACGGCAAAATCATTTTCGTCACGGCAAAATCATTTTCAACCGCGGCAAAATCAATTTGGCCACGGCAAAATCATTTTGGCCACGGCAAAATCATTTTGGCCACGGCAAAATCATTTTTGTCACGGCAAAATCATTTTGGCCACGGCAAAATCATTCCACGGCAAAATCATTTTTGTCACGGCAAAATCATTTTCGTCACGGCAAAATCATTTTGGCCACGGCAAAATCATTTTCGTAACGGCAAAATCATTTTCGTCACGGCAAAATTATTTTGGCCACGGCAAAATCATTTTCGTCACGGCAAAATCATTTTAACCACGGCAAAATCATTTTCGTCACGGCAAAATCATTGTCAACCGCGGCAAACCATTTTCAACCAAGGTAAATATATTTTGTACGCACGTGACCTCTGTTCCAGTTATAAAATGGGGTTGGAAGGCCTGCGCGACTCCCACTTCACGTCTTTGTACGCCGCGCCTTATCTCGGTCTTTTGACCAATTTTGCTTCTTGTGCTTTTGTAGTGGGTTTAGTTGGAGGATTTTCAAATGGTCAATTGAACCGTTACAACTTAGGCGTCGTATTTTTAAGACTTTGTTCTCGAGGTCATATCTGATCAATTTTCTGATAACCGGTGGATTCTTGTGGCTGGCACTGTTTGCTATTCTCAGTTTAATTTGACCTCTGATCGTTTGTTAAACGACTTAATGTGGTTTCTGGTTTTAAAAAATGTTGACGGGCCTACACGACTCCCGCGTTCGTAGAAGAAATTCTTAAGCCACCATAGCTTAGCTCTAACTAGTGGGTCTTGAAGGGATTTCTCTTTTCAATATGAGATGATGGGAGGCTCCTTAAAGATTTTTTTCACGTGTGGTTGGTTTTGTAAAAGGTGCCATTTTCCCATCAGAATTTTCTTTAGGCTAGACAATGCGGAGCGCCGGTTACCTAGCGTTATGAGCATTATGAGAAGAGAAGACAAAATCAACGAGGGTCAAGTTCTACTAGATGATATAAATAACTACCGACCTCAAGAGGAAGGAATTACCACCGTATGCCAAGCATACGAAGCATTCTACATCGAACCCCTCTCCCCCCCCCCCCCCTCCATACCTACGAGGTATTTAAGAGAAACGCTCAGTCTAATGTTACAAGAAACCTAACTCGTTCCGCTTTAACGGGAGAGATTATTTACAAACCCATGGAACTGCCATGGGAACGAAAATGGCCGTAGCTATTGCTAATATCTTCATGGCCAAAATAGAGAGACAAATACTTAGACAGAGCAGTAAAAAACGAGGGTTCACAATAGGGTTCTCAGATCCCGTCATCCCGCCTTTTTTTTCCTGTTAATCCCGCCATCCCGCCCTTCTTTACGTCAAAATCCCGATCCCGCCTAATTTTTAAAATAGTTTTCTACTTTCCTGATGAAAACCTCACATACCTTTACACAATGGATAAAAGTAAACACGTTTTTATGGTCGATGGTCTCGATATCATTTAAAAATATCGCCACTTCGAGCCACTAATGACCGTAACGAGTGTTTTCGTTTCTGTTTTAGATTCGTTTTACCTTTTTTGTCCAGGTACAAATGGAAGGTAAAAATTGTCAAAGATTGTTTGCTATGATATTCTGCCTATTCTCGGCCCTGCTTTTTTCTGGAAGACAACCTACTGAGTATGTAAATGAAGCCGGTAGTTGTTCAAGTTGTGGGGTGGTAAGGGCGACTTGGTTTTGATCTGAAGGTCGGCGTTTCCTTAGACACAAAAGTTTTCTCCACATTGTTTCTCTACAGGCCCAGCTGTATATAAACGGATTGTGTCCTTAGACTGGGCTAGGGGCCCAAAGGTCATGCAAAATCGGTCCAGTTATGGGATCTGCAAAAATAAAATGTAACAAAACATTTGTAAAAGTGGACTCACTTAACTCACAGTTTATTTCAAAGCTTTCTGCGTCTCTATATTACTTGCTTCCAGTAAATTTCTGCTCGGAAATGTTTTTTGTTTTGTTTTTTTTGAACGAAGGCATTCCTGCTCGCACTCTGCATAATATATAGCAACAAAATTTACGATGCCGAATACCTCGTTTTTGGCGACCGCCGTAAGGTTACATTACCGTCCGCCGGTGTTGCCATACTGGCTGGACTAACCAAAGCTGATCATACCTGCTCCAACAAACGCTCAATGGAAAGGGTTGGAAAAGTTAAGAACGCAGACAAGACTAAGAAATGCAAAACCACATGTGCCTGATATCTGTTTCCGAAATTAACACAAAAGGACTCACAATAGCTTGTCGTTAAGGCTACTCTTCCTTGATCAATGCATCACTTGAAAGCTGACACACTTCATCCACAAACGATCCATTTGTATCAGCCTGCGCCGGTCAAATCATGCAATCTCGTAAAAATTAAAATACCTTATCCCGGTACTTTCCCCTTGCGATTCTCGCGTCCCAACTCCTCAAAAACACAAAATCCCACTCGCGCTCTCAAATGAAATTCCCGCTTCCCGCTCCTGTTTTCAGCTCCCATCCCGAATATCGCCACAAAAATTAGCCAAATCCCGCATCCCGCCAAACCTATTGTGGACCCTCAAAAACCGCTAGTCTGGAAAAGATACATTGACGACGTGTTCTCCTTGTGGGACACACACAGAAAAAATTGAAGAATTCCTAGGAAAGGCAAATTGCTTTCACCCAACAATCGAATTTACGGCTGAAATATCAGAAACAGAGATTACATTCTTGGACACGAAAGTGTACAAGGGTGAGACATTTCACAAGAATTCTATCCTTGACGTGCAAACACATACAAAGGAAACATTTGAGGAAAACACCAAAAACTTTAAATCACGTCTAAGTGTAGAGGATATCCAACAGGTGTAATAAAACAAAACACCTCTTAGAAGTAAAATTCTCCGTGAGAAAAACTAAACTAGAACAGAAGGACAAGGCTGCACGTAAGACAATACTACCCTTTGTCACACAATACCACCCAGCATTACCTAACCTAAAGAAAATTCTGATGGGAAAATGGCAGCTTATACAGAACCAACCACAGGTGAAAAAAGTCTTTAAGGAACCTCCCATGATCTCATATCGAAAAGGGAAATCCCTTCAAGACCTACTAGTTAGAGCTAAGCTATGAGGGCTTTAGAATTTCTTCTACGAACGCAGGAGTCGTGCAGGCCCGTCAACATTTTTTAACCCGCATTCAGAGGCACTCCACAGTTTGCGTAAAACATCTTATCTTCTACGAGTCACGAAACTGCAAGTCAGTTGTCCGCCATAGTTGATTAACTCCCATACCTTGCGAACAGAGGTCCGGCATGAGTACAAAATATATTTACCTTAGTTGAAAATGATTTTGCAGTGACGAAAATGATTTTGCCGTGACGAAAATGATTTTGCCGTGGTTAAAAATGATTTTGCCGTGACGAAAATGATTTTGCCGTGGCCAAAATGATTTTGCCGTGACGAAAATGATTTTGCTGTGGTTAAAATGATTTTGCCGTGACGAAAATGATTTTGCCGTGGTTAAAATGATTTTGCCGTGACGAAAATGATTTTGCTGTGGCCAAAATGATTTTGCCGTGGCCAAAATGATTTTGCCGTGACGAAAATGATTTTGCCGTGGCCAAAATGATTTTGCCGTGGCCAAATTGATTTTGCCGCGGTTGAAAATGATTTTGCCGTGACGAAAATGATTTTGCCGTAGCCAAAATGATTTTGCCGTGGCCAAAATGATTTTGCCGTGACGAAAAAGATTTTGCCGTGACAGTTGTGGGCCACCGTACGACTCGGTTTCGCCTCGGTATTCTGTCTTAGAAGAAAAACAAATCGACAGCGACGTCAGTAAGGGTGTGCATAAATCCTCAATTCAAAATTTAAAATAAAAGATAACAAAGCCGGTGCTGGTCAGCGGACTTTCATTTTTCTGACGAGAATCATTAAGATTCGAAACCGCGGTCTCGCTTACAACCTTGAAATGGAACTAAAGATCAATCCGTGACTCAAAGAATACAACCACCACGATAAGCCGGAAATAGCGGTCTCTTTGCTTGTTTTTTCAGATCCTATAATGTTAGATATTCGAAAAGAGAGACTAATACCTACCGGATGTACAGGATTCACGCGGGATATCCGAGAGCCTAGACAGTATCCGAGGTCTTCTGGCACTATTTGAACGACAAATGCTCGCAAACGTTCTTTTGCGTGCCTGTAAATTTGCTCCTCACGCAAATTATACAAATTTACACTGTTAAAGGGGAATGTGACTTGTCGATTATTATTCCAAAGGAAATCCATTATTTCCATTATTCCCAGGAAAATACATTATTCCATTATCCCTAAAAACCCAAGGTCATTAAGGCCACCGCAAAAAATTTCGTTATTCTTATTCCTTTCTTCCTCTTCAGTCCCCGAAAAGGAACTGTAAAAAGAATTTATGACCCATCCAAATCATACGGAAACCAAAAATAAATGGTTCCTTTTTGTTTAAAATCACGGGAAATTACCAAGTTTCCTGAAACTACATCTGAGATAATCTCGCGTCTTGGAAAAATCGCTTGAAACTGACGATGGTTTGTTCTCTCAGCCCTTTACCGAAAGTCGCATGATGTTCTAGGATCATTTCGTGTGCGACAAAATGCACTTCAGTTTTAATTCCAGCGCAGTTTTGAACCCAAAACGAACAGTTAAACTATAATTATAACTGTCACGGCCCCTTTTCTCGAAACTCCCGATGGCGTACCGATCCCGAAAATAGCCTGTTCCAGACTCCAAGATTGTCGGAAAAGCGGATCGAGAAAACAAACTGGCGCGAGAAACGCGTGGTGGTTGGGGAGAGACTACGCACTGTTTAAGCCGTAACCTGTGAACAGGCTCTGCGGTAGGAGAGAGCGAAAAAAAATTCGGCGAGCTAAGCGAGCCGAGCCTCTCCCATTCTACACTCGGCTCGATCCGCTCGCCGAATTTTTTTTGCGTTTTTTGCCCACCGCAGAGCCTGTTCACAGTTTTGCGCTTGCCTGCTTTTTCGCTGCTCGCCCACTTTTTCGCTCGTCTCCCCTGACCGAGAGTCTGGCACAGGCTAGCCCGAAAACTATTTTATGTGCACAATGTTGTCCAATAGTTATACAATTTTTATTGATTTTGAAAGCTAAATTTTAGTCTTTATAATGTCATGAAGCATGATTAAGAATAAAACACAAACAGCGGTAGTAAACACTGTAAATAAACGCATTTTGAAAAACTTGACGTTTCGTATGCTAGACAATACATTTTCAAAAGTAACCGTTACAGTCTTTTTTTTTGTGAAACATATCGCTTAGTTTGCGCCAATAATTACCATTAGCTGAAATATAAATGAGCTCGAAAAATACTTACCGGGCGGGCCCAGCCAGGAGGGGAAAGTTGAGAAACGGGCAATGGGCAACGGGTCCGAGGTGCCGAGACAACCTCGTCCTGGGAACGAGATTGGTGCCAGGAAGTGCCGGTGATGGTCCATTTTTACACGACTGCAGGCGAGGCGCCCGTTACACGAAGAGCTCGCGCGAGCGAGAGTCCAATTCTTGTGAAGAATTCGTGCAACGGTGTGGGTTTTTTTAGGACAAAATTTTCGCACGACTTTAGCCTCAATTTCTTGCCGTTTAACCTTGGAAAACTTTGGATGATCTTCGGTTATCTTGGGAAACTTTCCGCTCACCAAACATCAAGAAATCTTCGGAAGCCTCTGAAGTCATAATGGGCCCGCCCCTCTCTATAATACTGGCCAGAGTTTTGCGACTTTTGCGGGCTGTTCACACTAACAAAATCCTTTGCCTTGAACATTGTCAAGAATTTGCCGTTGTCGAGGAATATTCTATATTTTCTTGGAGATGCCTGGCAAATCTGTACTGACCAAAAATGTCCAAAATCAACACAAACGACAGGTATTGATTCAAATTAAGCCAAGAAAGAGAGGAATTTCTTTCCCTAACAGGAGCGGAAGATAATAAAATTATAATAATCATTTATATAACTAATAAGGGAAAATATTTTCATGAGAAATTTATTTTGCTTTCCAGCAGGAAAAATTTAATTCATTTCATTTGGAAATTTCATTCGGCTTGTGCCGGAAATCGGGTGGGTTCGGCAAAAGTGTGTTCTGTGAGTCGATGTACCACATTTTATTCCGGAGAATATGTCAATTTGGTTGAAACGTCAGTTCTTTGTGACAGCAAAACTTCCGTTAGAAATCAAATATGTTTTTGTTGTTTACACTCTCCGGATATGCAAGACTCTTTCTTTTCTTTTCTTTTTTTTTTTTCTTTTGTAAAACATAAATTCATAGGTCTTTACAGATTCATTAATTCAATACATTCTATTTTTAAAATTCCTCCCGTTGCTCGTGGCAAGCTCGTGGTGAGAATAAATTTTGTAATAAAATATGCATGCTTCATCGATTCCATCAGGATATGCTTCCGATCAGTCATCACATCAGACCACTATTGCACTTGGCGTCGTTTCAGGAAGGTCATTTTGGGAACAAAGAGAGAGAGATATATATAATATCGATAAAGGGTAGGCGGAAATCAAATAATTCCATCATCCTTTAAGTCTACTTATAGTCCTTCAAAATTGACTGTAAAAGCGCAAAATGCCGGCAGGAGAAGCCGCAGCTCTCTCCAAGAGAGCACGTGTGTCAGGTTTTTAGCACAGGTAGCCCAAGCGTAATATAAGAGTTTGTATGAGAAATCGAACTGAGAATTTCCATCGAGAAATAAATAACCTTTAAAAGGTAAAGCTGCCCAATAAAGTAGATGTTACCTGGTGTTGTATTTTGTCCTCCTGTAAAGGTTAGCGCCTTTGGAGAGGTTTTGTGTTAGGGTAGAAGATTAAAAACCTCTCCAAAGGCGCTAAAACTGCACAGGAAGACAGCAAACAACACCAGGTTACATTTTACCTTCTTTATTCAAGAGCGTTACCCTCTAAAGTCCATTTATTTTTGGATAGGAATTCTCATTTCAATTTTCCAAACAAACTCTTATATTACGCTTGGGCTACCGGTGTTTTTTATCAGACTTTAGACTACAACATGGCTTTCCACGGGGCTATTTTGAGATCCTGGCTTGTGATTGGTTAAAATTCGTTGCGCCATTGTTTTAAACCAATCAGCGTGCGTGTTCGCCCGTCGTGGGATTATAAAGCCATCTGTTCGCCGTCGTGAAAATTTCTGCTTGAAAGGCTTCGTTGCTGGTTTCTTGAGGGTTTTGACAAGGTTTTCGTCTTTCTTCCTCAGAATGAAGAAAACGAAGTACTACAGCCTCGATGAGGTGAAACAACACAACAGTAAAGGGGATTATTGGGTGGTTATCAACGGCGGAGTTTACGATTTGAGCCGCTGGGCCTCCTATCACCCCGGAGGAGAACTTCCAATACGTTACATGGCTGGTCATGACTGCACCGATGTCTTCAAAGCTTTCCACCTTCCTTCGGTCGCAGAAAAGAAGTTACCTGCGTTTAAAATTGGTGAGGTCAAAGACGAATACAAAACAACTCAAAAGAGTTCCACGCTGGACCAGGACTTTCGCAAAGTACGCGAAGAACTCGATCGCTGTCTTGACACCGACTGTAAGTTGATCTTTTGTCTTTAGCTGTCTTATAGTCAATGTTTTGGTCTGACTTTTAACCATTCCTTACGTTTAGTATTCCGTATTTCGTCGTCCAATATTATAAGCAGCTTCTCGGATCACATCGTTCTCGTTAAACCCCCTGGCTCGTTTATTTCAAACTTTTATTTGTAATAAGCAAACACGTTCGAAATTTTCTGTGATTGAGAGCTTTTTCGCCGGTATGTCGCTGTTGTAATTGGCAAATTTAATCTACGCTCACCAATGGGATATTATGTAATAAGACAGAATCTTCTGGTTTTTGGTTTTGACTATGGTTGCCCTCGAAAACGAAAATTCGTATATTTTGGTTCAAGTTTGTCTTCTCAAATCGACCGGTGAAAAAAGATTAGGTTTTGGGGAGTGGTTGTTCATCTGTTTCGTTTTAACATTTGAATATATTACAAACACAGTTTTGGTGAGAAGAGATGCACTTTCAGCTCTTACAATTCTGAAATGTTTGACGTGTCCTTTGATATCAAATATTACACAACACCCGAACTATATTTTGACCCTCAAAATTTAAGCTTAAGCTTATTTACCAGCATATATGCCTTAAAATTAATCTTATACTCGCTAAGAAATTTTTATAATTTAAAGAAACTGCAGTCTGTTGATGTAAAACCTTTGTTCTCAATAAAAACGTCCTGACATAATTTAATCATGAGAAATGACTGATGTCAGTTTTCTATGAGTAGTATTTGGCCGTGAAAAGTTATCATTTAACAACTGCCTCAGATATAAAAGCATTATGCTCAAAATTCTTGAGGTGAATAAATGAAGTGTATTTTAGTGACAGCTTTAGTAAAATTGAAAACCGAAATTTGCATATTTGTTTGCCATGTATAATTAACCCTTTTATAAGCCCTAAGCCCCAATGAAAATGAAATTTCTCTTTACATGATCACTGCTTGTAAGAATAAAGGAAGTGATCACTGATGATAGGATGTCTTGATATTTAGACAAATTCTCCTTACTGGTTTCATAAGAAATGTATGGAGATCAGTAATGAGAATATGCATTTTTATATCAGGGCTTTAAGGGTTAAGTATTACAGAGCTCACTGTTATAATTGCTTTGGTGGAATGAAAGATGTTTTTAATGATTCAACCTACCGGGAGGCATCACATTTGAATTAATTACAGTCAGCTATATAAACAAGAAAAAGTGAAAAATATTTATATTACATCCTTGCCCTTCTTTGGTTTGCATTTTAATGAAGGTCCAAGGTACGAAATTTCTTCCCTGATCCAGACTGAATTTTTTGTTGATACATTTATGGCATTTAATGGCATTTTGTAAGGTTTCAGGTATCTCCAGTCACGACTTGTTGGTAAGGGGCAAATAGTTATGGTCGATGTTACTGTAATTGTCGTGTTTGAAAACCACAAATTTAAACAAAATAATGATATTTCAAACGTTTTTGTTTCGTTTTACCAGTGCTCAAGGTGACCCTTCATGAAATAAAAAATACGAGATGTCAAATTATTGTCTAGAATTTACTCTAAAAAAGGTTAAAACAGAAGCAGCAAAGCAGTTCTCAGTAAAGTCTCATCTGAATGGAGATACTTTAGAATTTTGTACCTTTACTGTTTTCATAAACCATATAAGAAAATTTGGAGTCTTTATGGTCATCCCATTTTCAACATTAGACCAATGTCAATGCTGTGCTGATAAAGCAACAATCTGCTGGTTGGAGCAACAATTTACAAATGATCACAGTGAGACAGATCTGAATTATTAAACGTGTCTACTTAAAAGTGGGATATATTTGACTATCTTCTTTATTTGTCTTTGTGTTTTCTATTGTCAAGTGGTTATCATCCATCGTTTCCAGATGCACTGTCCACAGCATGAATTGCTGAGTATACTCATTTTGTTCTAAGCGATCACGTTTCAAGCCATGCCAACTCTTTGACAGAAATGCAATAGAAAAAGGTGACAAATGAAGTTTGTAAATATGTAGGAGTCCTTCAACTATTAGAAATAAAATATTGAGGAATCAGTTTTATTTTTACCTATCATCAATTAATTTTCAGCTCATTAAACGCATAACCTTATGGGCTTATGATTAGCAAGAGATGTTGGAGATAAAAATTGCAATATTCAATTTGTCTCGCAAAGTATATTAAAGTGACCATCTGACTACAACCAAGATACAAGCTTGCACTCTGCCATGATTAGAAATTGAGTTGCAATGTTGAAATCAGAAATCCAGTCCTTAATATGGGGGAAAAAATAATTAAATGCTCCCCATTTCATCGTGTTTGCCAATGGGCAGGTCTGTAGTTGAAACAGCTGACAGATCTGCAGTTGAAACTTGCACATAAAACAAACTTAACTAATAACCAACTAAAATACAAAACTTATTATACAAAAACTCACAATCTTGTGCAAAACTTTAAGCTTAAATTTAAGATTTTGAAAACGTGTGTCTTTCGCATAGGGCATGATAGTGACTTTTGAAATTGAGAGTTTTGCTTGTGGTTGTTATAATTAATAGCTAGGGATTAGGTTGCTGTTGAAATAAGAGAGAATCATAGCTACCGTACGGTAGGTTTACAGTGTGTTCGGTAAACATTGTCATGTTATAATATGCTTCAAGCCATTAGATAGGAAACCAGAAATCATGAATTGTTATTTACAGAGCACTAAATTACATACATAAAGTCATGGCTTATGATGAGAAAGAGATGAAGGAGATGCAAAAATCCTATATTTTGAACTTGTCATGGAAGAAAAAACTCTGTCGCAATTCATCTTACACAGTATTTTAATTGACGATCCAACTACAAGCAAAATGCAAGCTTGTACACTGCCATGATTTGAAATTGAGGTGTAATGTTGAAGTTAGAAATCCAGTCTTAATATATGGAAAAATAATTAAATGCTCTCCACTTCATTGTGTTTGCCGAAGGGTAGATCTGTAGTTGAAACAGCTGGCAGATGCGTAACTGAAACTCGCGCTTAAAAGAAAGTTAACTTATAAAAACCAAGTAAGGTACAAATCTTATTATACAAAATGTCACAATCTTGTGCAAAACTGTTTTTGAGCTTAAAGAAGAGGGGCTCCAGCATTAAAGGGGCAGTCTCATGGCGATTTTCCTATCTTCTTTGTCACAATTTTGATTAATTTATATCCAAGTACCTTGCTCACACATGAATTGCTTTTATACCACCAAGGGGGCAATATTAAATGAAATTTTCAAAACAAAAACAAGCCAGAATTAGTTTTTAGAGATTTTATCTGAGACACAAGGGCAGTAACTTGAAAAATTCTGCCAGAAGTTTTCAAGTCGGACGCCATTTCCATCCTGGCAATCCCTATCCAGACATACTTATTATAGTTTCTATGTACTGGAATACCCATTTTAATACTACTGAACCATTATTTTTAGGCTTCCATAGATAAAAATGTGTCTTTTGGCTTTTCACAGTGATAATAAAAATTGATGAGACTGCCCCTTTAAAGGCATCAGATAGTGCCTTCTGAAACTGAGAGTTTTGGTTGTTATTGTTTACTGCTAGGGATTAGGTTGTTGTTGAAATAAGAGAGAATCATAGCTGCCATAGGCAGGGCTTCTGATAATTCACGGGAAAAAAAGTGAAATTTCACGGGATTTGAAGAGACAAATTCGCGGAGAAAACGGCCGATTTCGCGGGATTTTCGCGGGAATTTTCCGGGCAAATTTTCGTTGAAAAGCAAACAAGAAAGCAAAAAAGAAAGATTCCTGACAAAAATATTGGAAGGATGTCAAATTCAGGGCAAGAAACAAACACAAAAGTTCATCCAACACAGTTCTGAAGGCAACTGTAATTGTTTCGAGGGACAAGAAAAACATATAAAGCTTTACCGAAACGCTTGGCCGGTTAACCTCCTTTTTCAGCTGCAATTTAGAGCCGAAAACCGCAACGCAATAAACTTCTTTCCCCTCATCGCTCTCTTGTGTTGCTTTGCAGTTTACAAGGCAAGATTGTTCTAGATCAAAGGTTTAACTCCATCTGTAAAGTCAAAACATTCTTGCGTCGACAGGGCTCAAAAACGGCTGATTGGTTAAAAGATATTACGTAAAAAGCGTCACAGAATTGCTACTGAGCATGCGTGTTGCTTTTTCACCCTTGAAAATTTCAATATGGCGGACGGGCTGCAGTTGTTTTAGCACGGGAACCGCAATATTATTTCACTTTTAACGGACGATCGAAGTTACGTTAGATAGTTTTTTTAATCGGAAATGCTGTTTGAATCGAACATTGACTTCAGTGGCTTTCAAAAAAGCCATTTTGGCCGCCGTACACTGGAGAAACTGAATATACTTATCGGCAGTCCAGTCTTGGATCAGGCTGCATCTTCTGATGGCGTTTAGGATTGATCTCGTTGTTTGATTAAAATTATATCTTCCGTCAATATTTTTTCGTGGACAAGGCATGCAGAAGGGGAGTGATCTCATGGTTGCAGGTCAGTAATTTATTGATGTACTATTTCATAACTGATCATCATGCACTCAGTGGTTGTTATGTAGCCCTTTGCTGGTCATGTTTTTGCACATTTAATACACAAGTTTGTTGACGTGGATTGCTACTCTTTTACAAACTGACAAGTGCTTTAATAGCCGGAAGAGAGTGTTACCTGATGTTTAAATAATGCTATAACAGTCTCCAAAAGTGCCCTTTTTCGAGATCACTTAAAAGCCTGTTGTGGTTGGTATTTTTGATACTTTAAGTCCACACTATGACTCGTATGATGCATTTTTTTTTTCAAATGACAAACGCTGCTTTATGTTGTGTGGCGAATTCTGAAGAAAGCAAATCAAATAATTATTTTTGAATTTTGTTAATTGCAATTACTCAGTCTTTCTTAGGTCAGCAACACTGAACACGTTTATTTGCTTTATTCATTGGTTAACATATTTAATCAACACACTTGTTGATCAATACACGATGACAATTTCTGCTTTTCGTTAAGCTTTGCTTGTGCTCATTGATTTGTGTATTGTTAGCTTTACCCATATACTTTGTTCCCATGAAGATCCATACCACATCTTGGTCAGCATTTTACTTGTTTTGCAATTTATTTGTATACTTGAACCAGTATGCCACACCACAATTTTTAAAGTAAAACCCTAGTATGATTGCTAATGGTGGACAAAATATGTATGGTACAAGTGGTTTTTGCATTTAGGGGGTATTCTAGTAATAGGAAACAACTGCATCAGTTAATTTTTGAGAAAAAACCTTTCGCAAATAGCCAAAATAGAGTGTTGATTGATGTTTACAGGGGAACTGACTCCACTAATACGATCACTGATCAATGGGCCATATTAAATAATTAATGAAAAAAAAACGATTGTTGCATTCAAGAAGTATTTCAGTCAGAAAAATAACTGGATCAGTTAATTTGTGGGCTAAAAGAAGTGTCATAAGATGATCACATGTAACAATGTGGTTGGTAAGACAGGGTTTTACTTGTACATTGTACTTTTAAGACCTGCAAGACCAAACAAGGTCATGTGGGTGAAAGAGATTCAATCTATTTGCAGAATGTTTTTAAAATGTTATGTTAAATTTGTTGAGTGCCAGCATTATGATACATTTTTTGCCAATAAGTTTTTAATTAATTATATATACATGAAGTAAAATTTATGTTTTACATTTTTTCTCCAGGTTGTCACAGCTTTTGACTGCAGTGATATGTTCTTATCCAGCCTGTTAAGATCTTGGCAGAAAGCAGAGAATGGCAGCAGTAAAAGTCACTAGTGTTCAATTCAAATATTAATTATCCTAATTATTGATTTTTCAAATGTCCTTTTGCCCTACACTCTTTGGTTGTACAACATTCTTGATACTGAAACAGTCCAGTGGAGTGCACTGATGTTTTGCAGTCTGATCTCTATGAGAGGTCTGCCTCGAGGCAAACTACATGTTTATTGCTCCTGATGAAAGGTGAAGTGAAAAAGCATGTATATAAAGATTTGAGAAATAAAATCCAGCATCTTTGTGCCTTTTTTCCATCTTGCAACTCATCTTAAATTAATTTTGTAGCCAACCTTCTTTTTAGAAGGAAGTTAGAAGCAGTTGTGTGAGAGGGGCATCAATGATGATTATGACCCTTCGTTTTAGTCTTTGCCCTATCTGCACTTTTCAGATACTACGTGTACTTGTCTGGAGCACTCAACATTGATTGATGCAGCATTTGCTCCTAATTAGTGAACTCAATTCTGGAGTGACTTCCTCAGTGTTTTGTGCTTCTATGCCATTGGTTTTTTTTTTAATTCAAAGTTAAATTCTGTGTGGTATCATTTAGATATTATTTTGGTAAATATACTGCTCAACAATTTCCTTTAGCAGTACAGTCAAGTTCTTTCATTAATTACTCTTGACTAAGATTAACCAAAAATTGCTGAATTTTGATTCATCTGACAACTGTCAGCCTTGTTCTGAAAAAAGCAAAGGGTATTGAACCTGTCTGCTGTTGGAATATAAATGAAGGGTTCACAAGCTAAAGAAGCTGGCTGCAGAAACAATGAGTACATTTGTATTGGCAAGGAGATGCACTTTGCTTTGCTATTATAATTTTATATTTTCCAGTGTGGTTTAAATGAAGTTATGCTGCACTGACAATTTTGTTGCTAAGAGGGGTGCACCTTGTGTTTGAAAGGTACTATTTTGTCCTATTCCAGTTCTGTTAATATCATGTCATTTTCCATGACCTTTCCCCCCCTTTTTTTTCGTTGTTGAAATACATTTAGGTGTTTTTTCGTTTGTTTTGCTCGTGTATTCAGTAGCTCAGATGGCAGAGTTTTTTGTTCATCCTCCATCACAGTTCCCATAACTGCAAAATAGCAAAACATTTCACCATCATTTCAGTGACAAAAACAGACGTTTTTGTTTGGTTGATTTCAGATGCAGTGATTTAAGATAGGATAGTTCCAACATAGCATTCTCTGCAAAAATATTCATTAGAAAACTAATCACTTGAAAATATTCAATGGGAAACGATTTCAAGTTCTATTCACCTGAAAAGCCAATGAACTTTAATATGTGGAGGTCGTTTGTTTCCTGTGCGAGGTACTCTCCAAGGGTTTACATTAAACAGTGCACAATTTAAGATCACTTCGCTTTTCTTCAGCCGTTTCACTCCCAGAGTTACAACCTCGAGGTAGATGTGACCATTGAAATAGAAGCTGGTTTGATCTGCTGATCCTGTAGTGCCGTTTGTTTTTCGGTACATGTATTTTGGAAAATGAATATTCGGATTCTTGTTGTTTAAATTTTCATTACTGATTTTGAGCAACAATGACTAGTAAAACTTAGGGTATTTGGACGTTTATTAACTTGATCTACATGTAACGCATGTTCAAATACTTTTATTTTAGAAAGCATTAAGAAACTACGAAGTAAACATTGGCAATAACTTAATCGAGTTGCTGTACGCTGGCACGACTTCTCTTCCAAGATACAAACAAACAAATGTTCATCTTCAAACAGCGATTTAAAAAATCATCGACGCGAAAAAATAGTATCTTAATATTTCTTTACAAATTATCAAACTTTCCATTACGAGACACTCGTATACTATCTTAGCAAACAAGAAAATCCAAGATCCGTTGAAGTCTTGTTGTCAAGGACTGCTATTTATAAGTTAGCAGAACAATGTCCCAAAACGTTTAGGACAACATGGTCTGATTGTTACCGAAACTAGCCTCCCTGATTATCAAGGAACTAATAATATCAAAGGTCCATGAGCATGCACATCTCGAACACATGTAAGTGCCCGTAAATCCTCGTTGTTCAAAGGCGGCCATATTAAAACTTGTTTCTTTTCGAGGCACCAATACCGAAGCCATTGAAGAATATGCTGTCAAGAATACTTGTCAGCAGAGCTCTGCATTATTTTTTGCAATCTGTGTTGAATCCTTGAACGAGCATAGCGCTATGGAGGGTCGACTGTTAAAGTGAGGTCGTACGCAAAGGACAGGTTAGATCATAAAATTTTACAACAAGGTATAAAACAAACAATAAGCAATTTATTTAACCTTTCAAGATGCACTTGTACACTGCCAATAAAAACCTTCATAGAAGTCCTAAGCATAAGATGTACCCTTTTTAAAACTATCGGCATGCGATTCACAAGTGACAATTAAAACAAGAGACGGTTGAATAGTACAAAATTAAGCTAAAAACACAACGCGAGCGGACAAGATTGTGCTCTACTTGTGAATTATTCCGCCATATTTTTCTTCTTTGGGTAGGTTAATGAAGTCCATAAACAAGAAGCATTTAAAAATTTTCATCAGAACGAATCAAAAGTCATTTTTGATATGTTAAATGGGAATAAACAAGCTACGGAAATTTGCGTTTCAAAACCTTAGAGAACTTGACACGACCTTAGTTAACGCAAAAACTGTACCTTGGGGCAATTACGAAAAGCTCAAAGTATCCTTGGGGAAGAGGTGTCTTCATCGCCGGATAAAACTGAAAATACCATTTCGATTTCTTCCATCAGAGTCACAACTTCAGCATAAGTGATTGTACAGATTACCCAAGTTGTTTTTGAGGGTTTTGAGCTCGCAGGAAGCTGCAAGGAGCCGTTACAATGACGTGTTAGATTTTGATTCGTCGTCCGCCATTTTGAAAATCGAATGGCGGGAAGAGGACCTGGGCTTTACTGCGCATGTCCAGCCGTTTTTGAGCCCTGTCTCTTGCGTCTTCATTGCCTGATTTCATATCGTGAGGGACTGGGGCGAATCCGGACTTTTGCGGACAAGCAAAAACAAACATGGCGGCAAAGAAGGCCAGCTGGCACTGGAATTGCTGCTCTGTATTCTGTAAGAATTCGTGGAGGTCTGAAGGTGTTGAATATTACACTCTCACGGCGTTTGAAAAGGCACCGAAGAAAGCTCGAGATGCATATTTGGCTGTAATTGGAAGGTCAAATGTGAACTGGAAAAGACACGTTTTGTGCTCAGCTCACTGGAGTAAAGGAACACGTGAAGCAATGGATGATTTACCCGATGTGAAGTACACAACAAAGAACAAGAAAGAAATTGTGGACTCGGTACCTTCTGTAACGCCCAGCTGGCACTGGAATTGCGCAGCAGCTCTTTGCACCAATTCTTGGCGCACTCCAGAGGTTCATTACTACAAATTGTGCGAGATTTCGAAAGATAGAGCACAGCGAAACGCCTATGACAAAATCCTGAAAAACAAGCATGTGAATTGGAAACGACATGTCATTTGTTCAGAACATTGGAGCTCGGGAAAGAGGAATTCCATACAGGACTTACCTGACAAATCTTCCTCCGAAAAGTATCTTCAAAACAAACCATCTTTCATAACGCCCAAAAGAAAACTCGAGTCAGCAAAACGTAGCCTCGAATTTGAAGGTGATTGTGGAGAACGCAAGAAACCGAGAAGGAAGATGAATAGGTCAGCAGGTAATGATACAACAGAAGAACTCATTGACGCGATTTCAGGTGAGAATTCAAAGTTAAGAGATCAACTTCTGGAAGTGCAGGAAAAGCTACAACAAAAGGAAAAAGAATTGTCTAAACTTGTCGAAGAAGTAACTACACTCAGAACCGAACGAGAAGAGTACAAAAGACAATTGGCCTTTTTTCAAAATGAATTTGAGAGAACAAGGTTTTCATATGACAATGTAAAGAAAAAGGGCAAAGTTTTATACATGACTGGGCTTTCCTTACTAGAATTTGATTGCTTATATGAGTGCCTGGAACCATTTTTGCCTGTCATGGTTTACCCAGACTGTAAATCTAGTGAAACAAGCACTAAACAAAGGAAGATGGACAAAAGAACTGAATTGATGTGTTTCCTGACTGTTTCACGACATGCTCTACATCTTGGGGTCATGGGCTGGATGACCAATACAAGTATATCAACACAGTCACGGTTGTTTGTTGCCTGGTCAGTTTTTCTGGTGACTCTATTTGAGAGTATTGACCTTACTCCTCTGCCAGGGGAAATATTGGCCTTCCTGCCAAAGGACTTTTGGGAAGCTGGGTTTGGAAACACCTCTTGCCTGGGGGACTGCACAGAAACATGGATTTCCCCTTCAGAAAACTTTGATGTGAACAATGTGACATTTAGTCAATACAAGAACCACACCACTGGTAAGACCTCTGTTTGGATAACCCCCTGTGGATCACTGATACAATGCAGTGATACATACCCAGGCACTATTACAGATGCTGATATTACAGAGCAATCTGGTGTTCTTGACAAGTTAGAGGAGGGCACCATTGTGCTAACTGATAAAGGATTTGGTATAACCGATTTGTGTCTTGCCAAAGGCCTTCATCACAACAGACCACCACTGAAATACAATGCTCAATATGATGAAACTGAGATCAGCAGAAATTTTGACATTGCTACACTCAGGATCTACAATGAAAACTATATTGGTAAAATTAGAGACTGGGCGATATTAAATGCATGCTGGCCCATAAGTAGAATTGATATTCTTGGCTATGTCCACAAAGTATTTGCACATGTTGTTAACATTCTCAAGAAACCAGTATGCCCAAAGGAAATTTAAGATTTCCCGGTCATTGTTTGGTGTAATGCACAACTTTCTTATCTGTAGACACAAATTACGTATTTGTTAAACTTTATTCCTTTTCATGCCAACAAATTTAAAAGCTAATCACATGTAAAAGGTTATTATATCTTGAGAGAATATACTTCATGTTCTGAAGGTTATGTCTAATATTAACTTTTGAATCTGAGATTGAGAGGAAAATGATTAACTAACATGCATGTTCTTTGAAACAATTGCAAAGAATTCTTTGTGTAAACTCTCTAGACCACTTCAGGTTATGACTATGCTAAAGAAAGGGGGGGGGGGTATTCCAGTAAATTTCATAGCCACTCCATTAAGTTTACACAAATACAACTATTTTGGTGCTCTTTGCCATATTGTTCACCCAAGACCTAAAATGACGCAAATTCTCAAAGGTTGCCATGTGTCCTAAAACCTGCTCTCCTAATTTGCGTAGGTGGATGTTGTCATCGTGATGCCACTGATCAAAAGCTTTTTGCTCTAGGATATGATCAGTTATGTCCTTTGTGATGTTGAGTAAAAGATCATTTCTTATAATGCAAAAGAAGTTGGAGATATTCTTCTCTGGGAGGTAGGACTGCAAAAATGTGATTTTTCCTCCACTGCAGATCATCTGAAAATTGGTTTGAATTAGATGAGCCCCACTCACTTTTTCTAGTGGTGCTTCAGAGTTCTCAGCCCTAGTTTTAACTTCTACAGAAAATGCCTCTCCAAGCCCATCAGGGCTTGCACCATAATTTGGATCTAATGGATGCTTGAAGAATCCACAGTTTGATACTGGGGCACCTGTTTGAAAGAAAAAGCATATAGTAAAGTTTATTGCCATGCTCACTTTTTCACTTTTTCATTTCCATGTTGAATGAAGTTGCGATGTTGCTAAGAATGGGGTGACAATTTGTGTTGCTTTAGTTCATAATTGTTTTTGATTTGATTTTTTTTCTCTTTGAGTTTCCTTTTGTCTAGATGATGTCACTTTATGACAGTGGTTATGGAACAAAGAGAGATCAAAATCAAACCAAGACAAATGTATGCCACAACAAAAACATGCATGATTATTGAGAACTCAATGACAATAAGCCATGCCAATTAGCCATCCTTTATTCTTCTCTTTTGCAACTTCATGTATATGAGTATCAACATCAAAGAAGCAGATAGAAAGGTGTTTCACCAAAGGTCTCATACAAAAAGGTACACTGAACCACTCTTAATTTACACCACAGATTCCATTATTTACAACTTACCTGTCATTTTACTGAAATTTTCTAATGCTGCTGCTTCATAAACCTTGCCTCTGTGAAAGTTTCTAAACTTCTTTGGTGCAAACGTGCTCTCATCCAATTTGTTATGGACACAAAACCAAGATGTGTCAAACTCTTTCTGTCCATGAAATCCCAGTAAGGAGGGCAGCTTACTGGCAGTGATAACTCCCCTCCTGCAAGCAAACCACTCCTTGGTACCTTGAACCACATCAACATAATTACTTGCACAGATCTTCACCTGCTCACATTTTGGGAGCTTAATAGTTATGGTGTCTCCACTTGACTGAGAGATCAAGTTTAACAGTTCGTCAGTTTTTTCCTTACAAAACACTGTTTCATGACTTAATGAATCACCAGTTCTGGTGATTGACTCAGAAGAAATGCTTTCTTCCTTAGATGGAACCAGAACTGAATGCCAAACATCTTCACATTTTCCAGTAAATCGAGGGGACAGGATACTACTGTCAAACATTGGAGACTGCTTGGCATAATTATGGTCATGTTGTATGAGTCTACACTGGTAGGCATTTCTGTAGGAAAGGTGCATATGTAGTCCAGATGCTATGTTGTACTTGTTCAAAGTCTTGAAGAAGTGATTTGAAATATTTGCTTCTGTTTTCACCAGTCCATTTTCTACTTCTGTGCTCATTTTAGTAACATCTCTTGCAAACCAGTCACTTCTCTCAATGTTTGTGCCTTGATTAGTCGTTGCCTGCACTTTCTTTTTTAATTTCCTTGGTGCAACTGCCCTCCTGGCGGATCTCAAGTTCCTTAAGTATTTGAGACGGATATGAGATGCAGTCTTAATGGCACTTTCTGTGCCATTTTTCTGTCCTTTTCTAGGCTGATGCCAAGTTTGGAGTTTCTGTGTGCATGTCAAGGCTAGTATCAACTTGCCATACAAGGTAAAATGCTTCAACTGGAGCAGTACTAGAATACTGTGACAACAGAGGCCACATTTGCCTACTGCACACTCACAGTACGCCTTCTGTGGACAGTTTCCATTAAACTGTACTGTGACTGTGCGAGTTACTTCTGATGCAAAACTCTTTAAGACGTTTGCCTTTATAAAAATGTGCTCTCCTTCTTTCAAAACTTTAATAGACTTCATTCTTCGAGACTGAAACATTCGTAAGGCCTTTCTATACTGACCCTTTTTCCCTTGCCTCTTTGCAGATTGGTAGGTTTCAATAGTTTCCTGTGTAAGTCTTGGAAATAAGGAAGTATCAAATTTCCATCCTGCTGTTGGCGGTGGAATATTTTCTCGAGACAGTGCTGTCTTGAATTTGAACTCCTTACTAATCATTTTCACTCTGTCATCAAATAAGACCTCGTTCTGCAATCAAACAGTCAATCAATCATTCACTCGATCAAATGTATGAATGAATGTCCAAGCCGTGCGAACTGTGTTAAGATTACCTTCAAAGGCAGCAACCGTTCAATGAGTTCTCCCTTGGATCCAGATGTCTTAAGTTGAGGTTTGTCGCAACATTTAGACAAAGCTTCGCGATCTAAAGACTCTATTTTCCCTTTCTGAAGCTCATCCTTTACAAATTCAAAAGTATATTGATATTTCGACGATGCACCTTTGGGAACATCTTGCAAATTGTTTGTAATTGTTTGCAGCGGCATAGCGGACGCCATGTTTGTTTTTGCTTGTCCGTGAAAGTCCGGATTCGCCCCAGTCCCTCACGATATGAAATCAGGCACATTGCCTGATTTCATATCGTGAGGGACTGGGGCGAATCCGGACTTTTGCGGACAAGCAAAAACAAACATGGCGGCAAAGAAGGCCAGCTGGCACTGGAATTGCTGCTCTGTATTCTGTAAGAATTCGTGGAGGTCTGAAGGTGTTGAATATTACACTCTCACGGCGTTTGAAAAGGCACCGAAGAAAGCTCGAGATGCATATTTGGCTGTAATTGGAAGGTCAAATGTGAACTGGAAAAGACACGTTTTGTGCTCAGCTCACTGGAGTAAAGGAACACGTGAAGCAATGGATGATTTACCCGATGTGAAGTACACAACAAAGAACAAGAAAGAAATTGTGGACTCGGTACCTTCTGTAACGCCCAGCTGGCACTGGAATTGCGCAGCAGCTCTTTGCACCAATTCTTGGCGCACTCCAGAGGTTCATTACTACAAATTGTGCGAGATTTCGAAAGATAGAGCACAGCGAAACGCCTATGACAAAATCCTGAAAAACAAGCATGTGAATTGGAAACGACATGTCATTTGTTCAGAACATTGGAGCTCGGGAAAGAGGAATTCCATACAGGACTTACCTGACAAATCTTCCTCCGAAAAGTATCTTCAAAACAAACCATCTTTCATAACGCCCAAAAGAAAACTCGAGTCAGCAAAACGTAGCCTCGAATTTGAAGGTGATTGTGGAGAACGCAAGAAACCGAGAAGGAAGATGAATAGGTCAGCAGGTAATGATACAACAGAAGAACTCATTGACGCGATTTCAGGTGAGAATTCAAAGTTAAGAGATCAACTTCTGGAAGTGCAGGAAAAGCTACAACAAAAGGAAAAAGAATTGTCTAAACTTGTCGAAGAAGTAACTACACTCAGAACCGAACGAGAAGAGTACAAAAGACAATTGGCCTTTTTTCAAAATGAATTTGAGAGAACAAGGTTTTCATATGACAATGTAAAGAAAAAGGGCAAAGTTTTATACATGACTGGGCTTTCCTTACTAGAATTTGATTGCTTATATGAGTGCCTGGAACCATTTTTGCCTGTCATGGTTTACCCAGACTGTAAATCTAGTGAAACAAGCACTAAACAAAGGAAGATGGACAAAAGAACTGAATTGATGTGTTTCCTGACTGTTTCACGACATGCTCTACATCTTGGGGTCATGGGCTGGATGACCAATACAAGTATATCAACACAGTCACGGTTGTTTGTTGCCTGGTCAGTTTTTCTGGTGACTCTATTTGAGAGTATTGACCTTACTCCTCTGCCAGGGGAAATATTGGCCTTCCTGCCAAAGGACTTTTGGGAAGCTGGGTTTGGAAACACCTCTTGCCTGGGGGACTGCACAGAAACATGGATTTCCCCTTCAGAAAACTTTGATGTGAACAATGTGACATTTAGTCAATACAAGAACCACACCACTGGTAAGACCTCTGTTTGGATAACCCCCTGTGGATCACTGATACAATGCAGTGATACATACCCAGGCACTATTACAGATGCTGATATTACAGAGCAATCTGGTGTTCTTGACAAGTTAGAGGAGGGCACCATTGTGCTAACTGATAAAGGATTTGGTATAACCGATTTGTGTCTTGCCAAAGGCCTTCATCACAACAGACCACCACTGAAATACAATGCTCAATATGATGAAACTGAGATCAGCAGAAATTTTGACATTGCTACACTCAGGATCTACAATGAAAACTATATTGGTAAAATTAGAGACTGGGCGATATTAAATGCATGCTGGCCCATAAGTAGAATTGATATTCTTGGCTATGTCCACAAAGTATTTGCACATGTTGTTAACATTCTCAAGAAACCAGTACGCCCAAAGGAAATTTAAGATTTCCCGGTCATTGTTTGGTGTAATGCACAACTTTCTTATCTGTAGACACAAATTACGTATTTGTTAAACTTTATTCCTTTTCATGCCAACAAATTTAAAAGCTAATCACATGTAAAAGGTTATTATATCTTGAGAGAATATACTTCATGTTCTGAAGGTTATGTCTAATATTAACTTTTGAATCTGAGATTGAGAGGAAAATGATTAACTAACATGCATGTTCTTTGAAACAATTGCAAAGAATTCTTTGTGTAAACTCTCTAGACCACTTCAGGTTATGACTATGCTAAAGAAAGGGGGGGGGTATTCCAGTAAATTTCATAGCCACTCCATTAAGTTTACACAAATACAACTATTTTGGTGCTCTTTGCCATATTGTTCACCCAAGACCTAAAATGACGCAAATTCTCAAAGGTTGCCATGTGTCCTAAAACCTGCTCTCCTAATTTGCGTAGGTGGATGTTGTCATCGTGATGCCACTGATCAAAAGCTTTTTGCTCTAGGATATGATCAGTTATGTCCTTTGTGATGTTGAGTAAAAGATCATTTCTTATAATGCAAAAGAAGTTGGAGATATTCTTCTCTGGGAGGTAGGACTGCAAAAATGTGATTTTTCCTCCACTGCAGATCATCTGAAAATTGGTTTGAATTAGATGAGCCCCACTCACTTTTTCTAGTGGTGCTTCAGAGTTCTCAGCCCTAGTTTTAACTTCTACAGAAAATGCCTCTCCAAGCCCATCAGGGCTTGCACCATAATTTGGATCTAATGGATGCTTGAAGAATCCACAGTTTGATACTGGGGCACCTGTTTGAAAGAAAAAGCATATAGTAAAGTTTATTGCCATGCTCACTTTTTCACTTTTTCATTTCCATGTTGAATGAAGTTGCGATGTTGCTAAGAATGGGGTGACAATTTGTGTTGCTTTAGTTCATAATTGTTTTTGATTTGATTTTTTTTCTCTTTGAGTTTCCTTTTGTCTAGATGATGTCACTTTATGACAGTGGTTATGGAACAAAGAGAGATCAAAATCAAACCAAGACAAATGTATGCCACAACAAAAACATGCATGATTATTGAGAACTCAATGACAATAAGCCATGCCAATTAGCCATCCTTTATTCTTCTCTTTTGCAACTTCATGTATATGAGTATCAACATCAAAGAAGCAGATAGAAAGGTGTTTCACCAAAGGTCTCATACAAAAAGGTACACTGAACCACTCTTAATTTACACCACAGATTCCATTATTTACAACTTACCTGTCATTTTACTGAAATTTTCTAATGCTGCTGCTTCATAAACCTTGCCTCTGTGAAAGTTTCTAAACTTCTTTGGTGCAAACGTGCTCTCATCCAATTTGTTATGGACACAAAACCAAGATGTGTCAAACTCTTTCTGTCCATGAAATCCCAGTAAGGAGGGCAGCTTACTGGCAGTGATAACTCCCCTCCTGCAAGCAAACCACTCCTTGGTACCTTGAACCACATCAACATAATTACTTGCACAGATCTTCACCTGCTCACATTTTGGGAGCTTAATAGTTATGGTGTCTCCACTTGACTGAGAGATCAAGTTTAACAGTTCGTCAGTTTTTTCCTTACAAAACACTGTTTCATGACTTAATGAATCACCAGTTCTGGTGATTGACTCAGAAGAAATGCTTTCTTCCTTAGATGGAACCAGAACTGAATGCCAAACATCTTCACATTTTCCAGTAAATCGAGGGGACAGGATACTACTGTCAAACATTGGAGACTGCTTGGCATAATTATGGTCATGTTGTATGAGTCTACACTGGTAGGCATTTCTGTAGGAAAGGTGCATATGTAGTCCAGATGCTATGTTGTACTTGTTCAAAGTCTTGAAGAAGTGATTTGAAATATTTGCTTCTGTTTTCACCAGTCCATTTTCTACTTCTGTGCTCATTTTAGTAACATCTCTTGCAAACCAGTCACTTCTCTCAATGTTTGTGCCTTGATTAGTCGTTGCCTGCACTTTCTTTTTTAATTTCCTTGGTGCAACTGCCCTCCTGGCGGATCTCAAGTTCCTTAAGTATTTGAGACGGATATGAGATGCAGTCTTAATGGCACTTTCTGTGCCATTTTTCTGTCCTTTTCTAGGCTGATGCCAAGTTTGGAGTTTCTGTGTGCATGTCAAGGCTAGTATCAACTTGCCATACAAGGTAAAATGCTTCAACTGGAGCAGTACTAGAATACTGTGACAACAGAGGCCACATTTGCCTACTGCACACTCACAGTACGCCTTCTGTGGACAGTTTCCATTAAACTGTACTGTGACTGTGCGAGTTACTTCTGATGCAAAACTCTTTAAGACGTTTGCCTTTATAAAAATGTGCTCTCCTTCTTTCAAAACTTTAATAGACTTCATTCTTCGAGACTGAAACATTCGTAAGGCCTTTCTATACTGACCCTTTTTCCCTTGCCTCTTTGCAGATTGGTAGGTTTCAATAGTTTCCTGTGTAAGTCTTGGAAATAAGGAAGTATCAAATTTCCATCCTGCTGTTGGCGGTGGAATATTTTCTCGAGACAGTGCTGTCTTGAATTTGAACTCCTTACTAATCATTTTCACTCTGTCATCAAATAAGACCTCGTTCTGCAATCAAACAGTCAATCAATCATTCACTCGATCAAATGTATGAATGAATGTCCAAGCCGTGCGAACTGTGTTAAGATTACCTTCAAAGGCAGCAACCGTTCAATGAGTTCTCCCTTGGATCCAGATGTCTTAAGTTGAGGTTTGTCGCAACATTTAGACAAAGCTTCGCGATCTAAAGACTCTATTTTCCCTTTCTGAAGCTCATCCTTTACAAATTCAAAAGTATATTGATATTTCGACGATGCACCTTTGGGAACATCTTGCAAATTGTTTGTAATTGTTTGCAGCGGCATAGCGGACGCCATGTTTGTTTTTGCTTGTCCGTGAAAGTCCGGATTCGCCCCAGTCCCTCACGATATGAAATCAGGCAATTCGTGTACGATTAAACGTGTGCCTGCATTACTACAGACAGCAGTTTCCTTTCACACTCCGTATAGTGTCAACGAAAAGTCTTCTCTTTTATTTTACCAGTCCCCAGGTTTTCGCAACATTAATCTAAGAACGCCTGGTAGTTTTGGTACGATGTTTACTCGTGGCAGTGACGAAATTTCAAGATAAATTTGGAAGTTTACGGCAAGTAAACAGCTCCAATAGCCAAGATAAGTTTCAAATATGTTGTACCGACATGTATTTGGTAGAATTTCTAGCGAATTTCGCGGTATTTCACGTGTTTTTGTCAATTTCGCGGGATTTCGCGGATATACCTGAATTTCGCGGCTCCGCGACCGCGCGAAATTTCAGAAGCCCTGCATAGGATTACTGTGTGTCCAGTAGACACTGTCATGTTAATTGAGTTATGCCATAAACCATAAGATGGGAACCAGAAAGCACCATTTATTATTTGCAGAGTTTGTGGTTTAGTCAACTTGCATGTGATTGGTTTTTCAGGTAATACCTTTTCAGAAGTAATGGTAGTGTTCACACTTTTCCAGTTTGCACTCTTAAAAAATTGCTTTGAAAACTAGTCATGTTTCAACTTAATTTCAACAAGGTTGAGCTGAAGGAGTTGGGGACCAAAGCCATTTAAAAAAAATGTTGAGTGTTTCGTGTCACTTTTGTAGAGGTGAGGTAGTTGAAAAATGGTTATTCATCACATCAAGACTAGCATTCAACTGAATGGATAGATTAACAACCTAGAAAACCTTGCGTTTAATTTTTAAGTAATAATGTTGTTCCCTTTTTTCTCTTGTAACAGATTGGTTCTATGTCTGGCATGCAATCCACTTGAGTCTTATATTTGCCCTGCTAATTTATGGTGTGGTATTCAGCAATAATATTTACATACAAGTAGCCTCTTCCATTACCATGGCACTCTTTTGGCAACAGATGGCTTTTGTTGGACATGACTGTGGGCATACAGCTGTCACTCATGATTTTGAGATGGACCAGTTGATTGGCATATTTGTTGGCAACATGACAACAGGAGTCAGCCTTGGTTGGTGGAAGAAAAGCCACAACGCTCATCACATTGTGACAAACTCAGTGGAATTTGACCCAGATATTCAACACCTACCTGTGTTAGCCATCACTGATAAGTTTTTCAAGTCAGTGAGGTCCATGTATCACGAGAAGACCCTCAACTTTGACGGATTGGCCAAGTTCTTTGTTTCTTACCAGCACTGGCTCTACTATTTTATCATGGGTATTGCACGGTACAATCTGTATGCCCAAAGTTTTCTTTTTGTGTTTTCGCTACCAAATGGACGAGCCAAAAATCTTGAAATTTTTGGCTTGGTGTTCTTCTGGGCATGGTATGTCTACCTGTGTTCATTTTTACCAAGTTGGACTTCACTGTTTATCTTTGTGTTTGTTGCGCACTTCCTTGCTGGGATTCTTCACATCCAGATCACCCTGAGCCATTTCTCAATGGAAACGTACCACGGGCATCCCATGGATGTATTTAACAACAGTGAATTCCTTTTGTCTCAGATGGCTACGACAATGGATATTGAATGCTACCCATGGCTAGATTTTGTTCACGGTGGACTTCAATTCCAGATTGAGCATCACCTGTTTCCACGACTGCCGCGTCACAGGCTGCGTGAAGCAAAAACCAAAATACAGGAGCTCTGCAGAAAGCATAATGTCCCA
Source organism: Siderastrea radians (assembly GCA_964017195.1). NCBI lineage: Eukaryota > Metazoa > Cnidaria > Anthozoa > Scleractinia > Rhizangiidae > Siderastrea > Siderastrea radians. The sequence goes on along the minus strand of OZ024892.1, from coordinate 42,794,467 downwards.
TACCGGTCCAAGACATTCTATGAAGCTAACGTAGAAATCATCCAGAAACTTAAGGAGACAGCCACCAAGGCCCAGTGTATATCTCCTCTAATTTGGGAGGGAATTCACGCAATTGGCTAGAAGTCTTTGGATTTACCTTTTTGATCCACTGAGGAGGAGGCAATTAGTTAAATATTGTACATGCATGAATCTTGATATTCATTGTTGAGCTGGTATCTTTTACTATTTATGGTGTAATTTTTTTTTAAATAAGCAAACAGTCTCGGCCCAAAAATAAGAATTAATTTTGGCTTGTTTTATTAATTTGTCTGTTCAGAATGATAAAATTTGAACTCTCGTCCGACCGGTTCGGATTATATTGCAGGTAGTTGTTTTCCATCAGTTAACTAATGGGTCAAAGCCAACTCGAGTCTAGCTTTGAAATATTAAGATCTGTGTTTTTTAAACTGTGCTTTTTTACTGGTTGGACATTCGAAACAGTTCACAGAAACTTCTAGTTGTAATAGAAATGTCCTGACATTTGTACATACTAGTATTATCAGAATTGAATGGTTATGTGAAATGGTTGTAGTAGTTTAATTTTGCCCAAAGTAGTGAGAAAGATGATACCAGCCAAATTTGTCGGAAAAAAATAAAGGAGTGTGAAAAGGCAAAGAGGCCTTACTCGTGTAACAATGGCCTTTGCAAGAGCAAAAATGGGAGCCAATGCACTTATTTTAGTTTAGTCCTCATAAAGTATCTTCAGTTTTTAAACAGTCAACTGTTTTGGGCACTCCCACTGATTTACTCTTACTAGCATTCAATTTAGAGTTTACATCAGTATATTTATATGTTAACTTTGTTACAGTCATATTGACAATGCTGCATGCTAGAGAAACAAGGGGTGTTTAGTGTCAATGTTTTGATCCTGTATAAGAAAATGTTTTACAAGAAGTTCTTCTGTAAAAGGGGTGGACATTTTCGGTTGCACCATGTCATTGACTTTAGCACCATCTCATCTAAATGTTAACTTCAAATTCTCATGAATTCAAAATATCTGCTAGGAAAAATACCATACAAGTACAGTAGGTAGTAGAAAAGATGTTGTTTGACAAGATAATTGTTGTTCATCCACTGGACTGCAGAGGTAGATTTGGGTAAAAAGGTGAGGAAGGCTAAGCTATGGCCCCCTAGTATACAGACAAGAACTTTTTGTTAAAAAGTAGACATTAAAAAATTGAGCTTTCATAATGCAGCACTTTAATCCCAGAAAATGATCATCTGCAATTTTCTCACAACTAGCTTCTTTGGAGAAATTCAAGTAGGTATCTTGAGATAATGAAGAACTTCATCAGTTTGGATAAATACCTTGATTAAGTACCAAATTCTCCCAACAAGAATGATAGAGATGTCTGACAAAAGTATGAGATTATTGATATTAAATGTTAAACCAAGTGTAAAAAGGTTTTCAAGACTCGGTGGGCAGAAAGATGGACAATCTGATACTGAGACAAGTACTGTCCAGATCTGGAATATTAATTTGAAGCAATTATAAAATCTGCTGTAAGGGCAATGTTTCAGCTAGAAGGGTGTCCAGTTGTCCCACTTTCTCTGCAAATTCATTAAGAATTCACTTTATGTCCTATAAGATTCAAAAGAAACTTGCTTGTCAGATGCCCAATTTTCATTTTCTGGATAAAAGCCTGCTCCAGGGACTGTGGAATTTATGAGTTGAAATTGAGTTGAAGTTGAAGGGCTAATAAACACTGATATAAAACCTAAGCACACTGCCGTGCAGAACTTTACTTGAATTCATTTTATTTCCTCATTCTTATTAATTACCAGGATAATACTTATCAGGGTTCAAGCTTTTGTCTTTCTTCTCCAAACATTTTATTGTAACATGTTATTACTTAACATTAATTCATTTTAAGAAATTTTTAAGTGAAATTTATATAATTATATTTTGGGTCGTTACCATAGTTTATTTATTGGTAAACTATAACAAAATATATTTATTGTAATATATTAAAAATTTATATTTTGAAGTGTTCATCTCTAATATTAGCCTCCCACACAGTCACTTTTAGAGGAGTCGTATTACCCTCCTCCCCACAGGAGAGGAGGAGGAGAGGTAATACAACTCCCCTAAAAACGACTATGTGGGAGGCTACTCTAATATGATTCTAGATACTAGTGACCTTCAGATCAGACTTCGAGTACGACATTGAGTACAACTACGACTTGCGAATTTCAATACAGCTAGGTTCCCAGAGACCTCACTCCTTTATACTGCTGACCAGTAGATAAGGATGCTATGTCAATGATAATAATGTCACAGGTGACAATCTAAAGGCTGCGACGAGGAATTGAAAAGTTGTACACATACTCAATCTGGTACTCTAGTACGATCTGAAGGTTGCTACTGTTGGAGTAACAGCTACTTATTTAGAGAATCTTGTAATTTCAGTTTGGGACCATGTACTTTTTTTGGCATGAGGGAAGTGTCATGCAGTACCATAAGCAAGTGGTTTAAAATCTTATTGATTACAGCTTCTTGAAGTTGTTTTGAGAAAACTTAATTAGGGCAGTTTTGTATTTTGGAGAGGCATTTAGATATTTCATTTTAGCTTAATATAGAATGTAGTGACTTGTCATACATTGGAAAAGTCTGCGAGTTTAAATAAACTGCCCTTGGTTTAAGCTTATAAAGTAGTCTGATATTTTGTATGTATGGTTCAACTCCAATCATGTACCTAGAGTCCTCAGGCATCCTGATCGCTGGGAGAGACTCTGGCAGAGCAAAAAATATGATTTGTTTAATTGGCTGTTCATGTAACAAAACTAAGAACCAGTAACCACAGGAATTCTGGGGTAAAAATTCCACAACCCCAGAGTCTCTCCTGGTGACTGCCCACCGACCAAGAAAACCAAGGACTCTGGGTATGTTATTAGGGTCAACTCACAAGTGCGGTCATCCTGGTGCTAAAATTTGGTGTGAGCAAGTACAGTCATCCACAGTTACAATATTTTTATTTGGTTTGACTTCCATGCAGGTGTTCATTATACAAACAAATTCCCAGTGGGCTACAAATTACTGATTGAACAGAAAATAACTCCTTTTGGGAGTTGGTAGAATGTACCTCAGGGTGACAGATGTATCGTTCTCTTTTTTTTTTTTACCGCAGTAAAAAGGACTTTTGAGTTACGTTAGGGGCTGGGACTTTCTTTGGGTACAGTTTAAAGGGGCATAGTCATGAGGATTTTGCAGATTTTTGGTCAAAACTTTGCTAAAATTATCGGTAGCTAACTTTATCCGTGCCCAACATTGTGTTTGAACATTTAAAGGAACATATTAACTTAATTTCATTAAGAGAAAACAAACCATGACCATTTAATATCGATTTAATGTCAACACACGGAAAGATTTGAAAAGTTTAGTCTAATGTTTTTCAAGTTGCAATCTATTACCACCCATAGCAACAGATGACAGAAAATAGTTTCAGTGAAGTAATATAGTCTTTGGTGACAAAACTAGACCATCACTTGTGGGTGTTCCTTGATGCAGGGTTTTCAATAGGAATCTGAATAGGTGGCAAAATTTTAGGAATAGGTGGAGAATGAACTGCTTGCGCCAGATTCTAAGGGGGTCCGGGGATATGCACCCCTAAAAATTTTGAAAATTTCGGTCTCTTAGAATGCATTTCCTGCATTCTGGAGCAAGAATAAGGGTATTTGAACAAAACAGGAAACACAAATCGCCTTTACAATTACTCAGAATTCAGGCAAAATTCTTTTGTTTTTCTCGAATAAATCTTGGCCGATCGGAGGCTCGTGTTTTGAAGCAAATGTTTCCCATGTTAGTCATAAAATATAAGGTAATTTCTCAATCAAATAGGCGGCGAGTTCATGGGGAATAGCCGACGAGTTTCGCTGGCTGCCAGCCCTTATTGAAAACCCTGTTGGTGTGAGGACATATTTTTGATTTTCAAGTGAACTAAAATAGCCTGACTATGCCCTTTGAGTCTAATAGGACTCTTTGGGGTATAAAAATTGGCCTTATTTGCACCTTATCAATAAGGGTTTTTTAAAACACTTTATGGCAAAAATCAAAAAATACATAAAAAGGTATAAAAATACCTTATACATATATATTATACCCTTTGACATATTTTTACACTTGTAAAATCATCCTTTCTCTTTTTACACATATGTAGCTTAATTTCTATCGTAATTATTCTAAACTTGATAATGACCGAAGTGTGGTCGAAATGTCATTTTCTACCATTGATTTTTGCCATAAATTATTTGCACCTCCCTGTCATTAATGTACAAATAAATTCCGAATGAGCTCCCCCCCACAAAAAAAAAAGATAAGCCCCCAAATCTCATTTGCAAAAACCCTCAGAATATAAGCCCCCCCCCCCCGGAATATTAGCCCATGGGCCTATCTTAAGCTCACATCCCAAGAATACTTACAGCATAATCTCCTCCAATTATACAGTCATATAAGTCTCCACACAAACTACTGTGATACCAGTTTTCAGTGGAAAAAAAGCATTGGTGTTGACATTACATATATTGCACACAATAAGCTTTTCATTTCCAACAAAAGCAATAATTTGTGCAAAATTTTTTTATGTGCAGACCTATTGAGCAGTACTTTCCTGTGGCACTGTTTTCTGTGTCTGTGGATAAAATACTTCAGTATGACCATTCATGACAAGTGACACCTATTGAGTAGTACTTTGTGGGCAGCGTCGCCTAGTGGTTAGGGCACCAGACTTGAAATCCAGAGGTCCCGGGTTCAAGTCCCACTCTGAGCACTAGCTGGAGTTCTCGGAAGACCCGAGTTCAACTCCTAGGTCACGCATGTAAATAGCCAGCTGGTTTGCCTCCCGCCAGTTGGGGTTCTTAAAGCTATTTTGTTTATTTGGATTATTTCTTCCATTGACCCTGAAAAGCCCCTCTCGGGGAGTGGTCAATTAAGTTATTATTATTATTATTATTATTATTATTATTATTATTATTATTATTATTATTATTACTTTCCTGAGGTGCTTTTAGGATGGTTCTAACTTTTGAGCATGTAGATGAAATCATACATCATGAACAATAAAATTCATTCAAATGAATGCAACTGAGCAGTATTTTACTGCAGTGCTGTTTATTGTGCTGTGCAAGGTGGTTCTAACTTTTGGGCCTGTGGATGAAATCGTACATCATGAGCAATAATATTCATTCAAATAAATGCTACTGTGTGGTATTTTACTGCAATGCTGTTTAGTGTGCTGTGCAAGGTGGTTCTAACTTTTGGGCCTGTGGATGAAATCCTCAGGTGTAACCACTCAATCAAACGTTACTGAACAGTACTTTCTTGTGCCGTTTATTGTGCTGTACAAGGTGGTTCTAACTTTTGAGTCTCTGGATGAAATCCAAAAGTACTACATAACCTGTAATCAGGCACTGTTTTTTTCTAGGAAACAGTGCTTTCCTGTGGTACCATTTGTATCTCAATAATTTTCAACGGCATTTTTTACAACCTTGACTTGGCTTCTTTAAAGGGAAGGGTTATTTAACAGTACTGTTATTTTTCCACTTTGTGAGAAATCTCCATGCTTTGTTCAGTAGGTTCAGTTTTCTCAATTCCCAGCTCGCTGCCTGTTGATGATTTTTTTACATGAGTACTGACCTCCCCCTGAAGAGCCGATATCATGTCTTCAACAACACCAGTTGTCGCTTCACCTTTAAAATGCAAGTTCTTAACATGTCTCCTTAAGTGGCTTGGGTTGTTAAAGGCTTTTGGACAGAAGCTACACTTGTATGGCCTTTCCCCTGTGTGTATGAGAACATGCCTTTGAAGATTTCCAGATATAGAAAATGCCTTGGAGCAATATTGGCAACGGTAGGGTTGTTCACCAGTGTGAACGCGAAGGTGCTTCCGCAGAGAGCTGTATTCAGCAAATGACTGATAACAACTGGTACACTTGTATGGCTTCTCACCAGTGTGAACACGAACATGTTTTTGTAGAGAGCCAGGATCTCGGAATGCCTTAGGACAAAACTTACATTTGTGAGGCCTCTTCCTCATGTGTTGAGCAATATGATCATCAAGTGTTTTGGCCTCTTTAAAAGGCTGAAAACAGATTGTACAGGTATAGTGCTGGCCATCATCCATGTGAAATTCTAAATGCTTCTGAAGACCAAGAGAACTTCTAAACAGTTGGGCGCATACTTCGCACTTGTACGTTGACTTTTCACTTCCCAGATCTCCCTTGAGAAGGTCATCTACTGTGGGAATTGCAGTATCCTCATCAAAGACAGTCCCTAATTGTTGTATTTCCTCTGATTTGGGTGCCAGTTCCACAAGGTCTGTGCTGTTTTCTTCTGATTCATTCTGCATTTTAGTGCCATACTTGGATTCACTCTTGACATAACTTATTACACTTGACTGGTGATCCTGTGGTGGGTTGGCTTCCTGTGGTGGGTTGGCTTCCTGTGCATTCACCAGAAGTAATACAGTGCTTGAAGGCACTGCATTGCTTACTTTCATGTCACTGTTTAAGCTGGAATGCTCAACTGTTACAACATTCCCCTTGAGGATGTCACTATTGTTGTAGTGCACTGTCATTTCCTGTTTATTTACAACTGGCTGAGTTTTGCTACTTTCTCCAGAGTTTTTTGGCAGAAATTCTTTTATAACAGAAACACTACTCGATCGAGCATCTTTTGTGGCAGCTACACACCTGGGGGTAACATCGTTCACAGAAACTGCTTCTTCAATCCTAGCAGTAGGCACAGAACTTGGTACAGCAGTGCTTACAACAGCTACATTAGTTGTAGCAGAAAGGCAGACATTTTCTTCATCAATGATTTTGTTTTCTGTAGGAACATGAAGAACATTATCTGGAGAATGTCTTGTATCATGTTTTGCACTACCAATAACAGGTACGGGCATAAAATGAACCAAAATCTGAGCAACATCCATTTCTGGTGAATTGTTGTCACTGACTTTAATAGAATCACTCTCTTTTGCCTTTGTATCTTGTAGCTTTACCTCAGAGGGTTCAACGACTGGCTTCACTTGTGAAAATTCCTCTGGCTCAACAATGCAATCAGTTTGTGGTTGCTCTTTGTTTACCTCCAATTTTTGCATTGAATCATCACCTTCTTGACTCATTGTCTGTAATTCTTCTCTAGAATGATCTTTGTAGTCTTTGCTTTGTTCCTCTGGTGACCCATTAACTGGAACATTGAAGTAGGGAAAGTATGGACCAAATGGAACAAAACCACCAAATGGAAATAACATAGGGTTAGGAAACTGTGGCAAGTCAACACCCTGTCTCTTGTCACAGTCTGTTAAAAATTGATTCGCATTTCTATTGCTTGTATCCTCCAAAAATGATGGTATAGAAGGCCTTAAAGAGGAGATGTCTCCTTTGGATGTCTTTTTACTGGAAGACTCTTTTTGACTTGCACTGGATTGATTCATTGCCTGTGTTATTCCTGAGCTCATTGCTTCCATGTACTGTTGCATAAAGGATGTGTTATTTGTTGGCCAAAATGGTGGAGTCATCCTTATCGGCATTACTTGAGGAGTTAAGACTGGAATAGGCATCGGAATGGCAAATCCAAACATTCCTGCATTTATAGCATTCACATTGAAAATTGATGGACGAGGCTTGTCCTCCTTGTCTGCCATTTCAACCCCTAATGAAGAAAAATGGGATAAGAAGAAGACAAGCTCAACCTACAAAAACAGAAACAAAAATTTTAAAGCACAGATTTACTGTGCTCTTATCAACAGCAGAAGGAAAGATAAAAAAAATCGTTTAAAATAGAGATTTGCAATCTTTGTGTGTATGTGGCAAAAAAGTTTTTAAATACAGTAACTGCTTTTGCTACCTTTACATACACTGCTTTTCAATTTTCACCCCCTAGTAACCAAAGACAGCAATGAGTAATAATAAATTATAATTACCGTTTTTGAAACCTGTTCTTAGTTTGACGACCTAAATGTTGACTAAAGTAATTATTTAGTTGTTTTCTAGTAACAATGTAAAAATGACAACAGTTTTTCATCACCCTTCATTATGCATGTCTCCATGCAAGACCAAGCCTCTCTATTTTCGTAAACTATGCCTATGCAGACTTGCACTGTACGTTGACGGCACTTTGCCTGGGTCCATACCCACTAGGTAAATAACCAAAAAGTTAATTGCCCTACTTCAAAATCTGTTTGCACCGGATGGCAAGATAGAGCCTTCAAGCCATGACTTAAATAGTTTTTAATTTGTGCAAAAAAAGGTGGGTTACCTTGGTTAACATGATCATTAGCCAAGGAAAAATCTCAATCTCTCAAACTCATTAGCTAGGAAAGCAAAGTTGATTTTTGGTGGATTAACAGACATAACTAGCCAGGCAAACTCGACCTGCCTGGCTAACCAGACAAGGCCAGCTCACGTAATCAGCCTCTTGGTTATTACTTTTAACACAGGTAATTTTTGCATAGAGAAACATTATCTTGAGGTTACTACAGTTTCAACACAATGCCATTTTGCCAAGAAAAACAATACTTTTTTTGTCTTTATGAAACAAAAGATTTTTTCCTTAGGGTCTCCACAGACTAGACATTTAGTTGTTGCCAACAACTAAATGTGTGTGTGAGAGATGAGTTATCGACAACTAAATGCTTCACTTTTAGTTGTCGACAACTAGGCAGTTTCCCCTTTTCGAAAAGGGAAACTGCTTAGTTGTCGACAACTACATTTTGACCAGTTGACTAGTCAACAAATAATGATAACAAATAGATGTCAACAACTAAATGATAAGAAATTTATGATTGTTGGGAAGAACAGAATTGATATCAATGACAACAGGCAATAATGGGTTTTCCTATTTCAGATCAGTGAGACATATAAGGTAAGTCATCTGCATTGCTAATTAAAGAAACAAAAAGAGCAGCTGCAGTATTAAACCATACCAGGCAAAAAATTAGAACCAAGCACAAAAATATCCGTCGTAAAAGTTTGAGGTAAAACTACCGCACAGCTCCATTCGCCAGCTGTATGCAGGCATTTTCTGACTCAAGCTTCATTGATGATTGTGAGTCATTGTTGTTTGTTTCTGAGGGAGAGTATGAAAATGGTTGAACGCGGAAAATTTACCAAAAATAACTTAAACAGTCACTGAAATCCACACAAAAGGGGGAACGGACAAAGTTGTGCATGTTAAACAGATTTTCCGTTGCAGCTGTTCAGCTTCACGAACATGAAAACAACGAAAAAGGGCAAAATAAAATAAAAACTCATAATTTTACAACCTGAGTTCAACAACATCTTCTAAAACTTTTTCGGATTACTGCTAAGAAAAAAATACAAAGTTGTGCGATTTCAACTGGAGAGAATTACCTACAAAACAGCAACAGGAAATTTTGGCATGAAGAAACGACGGCCATATTTAATTTACAACCACGTTTGGGAATCATTAGTTTTCTTCGAAGTAACAGCTCAACCATTCATACTTGGGCGTTACTCTCAGAAACTGTGTGCGCCTTAAATATGCTGAGTATTGTTTCATGCCGCAGATAAATAATCAAAAACGATTTCCATGCGGCTGAAAAAAAAAAGTTACGTAAAGCACTTCGAGCTTCCGATGAAGGCAGTCGAAAGAAAATATCCGAACCAGTACTTGGTCAAAAATTTGCTGCAAAGCAAAACATAAAAGTAATATCGCTTTCTTTAAGAACTTAAAGCTCGTAAACAGTGCAACTGAAAGGAGGGAATCCACGAGGAAAAGCGATTCAACGCAGATATAAAAACGAAGTTTGTGTTGTGAATTTCAGTCCGTAAGCTTACCTGCACAGGGGAATCACCTCTAAGCTTGCCTAGTAGTTCAAGTTTCTGTTACGTACAAAAACGCGCCAAATGTTCTACATTCGTATCTGCTATACAACAGTTGTAAAAAAATACGCTCTGCCGTCATGAACGACCATAAAGGAAAAATTTTCAAAGACTAAATTGCTTCCTAATGATGTAATTTCTCGGAGCGCCTGTTCTCGCGAACACGAAGGAAGTTATGCATAACGCAAGCAGTCTTGGGTAATTGTAATCACGTGATCATTGAAATCCCCAATGGCATCCCCATTACCCAGTATGCTTTTCGCCCTGTTTTCTTGATAGGAGAATTTTTTCATTGATCAATCCTAGCTTCCTTCCTAAAGGCTCTAGTGCCAAATGACAATTTTAGAAACATCCAGGGATTTCGTTCTTCTGTTTTGTTATTTTAATAAGGTCTCGAGCTCAGGTTTCTACCTTTTCGTTGGCTTAGGCCGAGACGTCGCAATATCGTCCAATTCAATTCAGACGAATTTACTACGATAGTGTACCCTGCGAGCAGAGGCCCTTCGACTAGGAAGATCGAAGGGCCTATGCAAGCAGGGTAACGATAGTGTGACGTTTAGATCGAAATAAATTTGTCCGTACATACATACATACATAGTTCAAGTCCGTAAAATGAATTCGTCTTAGACGTTTCAACCGTCTGGGTAACACGTTTATTGAAGGAAATGTTTTAATTTGTAAGTTCTCGGCCGTGCCCAATAGGACTCTAATTATCTTAGCAACTGTTATAATGTATAACTTCGACCTCCCAAATTTTTCATTAACAAAATGCTAAGCCAAGTACTCGCTAAATTTGAGGTCACTCGCCTGGATCAGATTTTGTTAGACCACACCGCTCAAAGGTTTACACCACACCAGCACTTGGCCTTTTTGGGCTCGTTCCCATTATGCTTTTTACCAGCCTCGTCCCCAGTGGGAGGCTGATAGTGAGCCACATTTGATTTTGTACCGCGGACGACTGGGAAGGAGGCTTCCAAAATTTTCAAACTTTCGACAAAAGTCAGTTTCACTGACATCGGTTCTTCCAAAGCAACACAGCGATGACATCATGCATTTTAAATATCTCTAATTTTCTCGGCTTCACACTGTTGGTAGCGCTTCTAAGATCCTCCAAAACCAGCCCTTGCTTGAATAAAGAACCATCTGAGCAATTCTATGTTATAAAACGAACAACACGGCTACAATTTATGGATAAATTCTAATAACATCCACTTAAAACAGTAGCTTCGATGGAAAGGTGAATCAGTTTTAAAAAAATTGATCAAAATTTTCAAAGGTAAAATTTTAACAACTTTTAACACAGACATAAGTATAAACAGGGAAGCTAGTGCAGCTGATTAAGACAGATTTGGAGGGATTTGGCTTAAAGTTATTTGAAATCAAGAGAGGATGCTCTTGTCGAAATAAAATCCCTTTGTCAATAAATCATGAAGTGTGGCGCCTAGCGTAATGAGAACTGATGATATTGACCGAGTCATTTTCCTTTAAACTTCCTTTCGAGTTCCCATATAAACACTGAAAAACAGGAAATGATTCCTTTGTGAAGAGACAACTGAAGGGTCGGTATGACGTCATGTTTGTAAACAGAGTGGACCATCACGAGCTATAGCAGAGACAATGATTTGCGATAATGAATGTTCAGTGACTGCGTCAAATTTATAGTCAAGAAAAAAAAACTACTAGACTGGATATAATGAACATTAGCTAAATACTACCTGTCACCAACTTTTTTTCCACTAACAAACTAGCATAGCTATAGTTGAACTTTTTGCAAGGACACCCCTTGTAAGAATAACATGTTAGAGCTGACCAGAGATGACTGCCCACGTTATGTATGTAGTTCACATTATAAAGAGGGGGTTTGTTTGAATTTTAGTCTCTCTGGGATGAAGATAACAGCCCTTAATGCAATATAAATTTCGTTGTTTCCGTACAGAAAGCATTAATGTGGAGATGTCCAGAATGCTTCGGTAAGGAGATGCTTGGCCAAAAGGTCGAGGAATTGAACTTGAAGGAACGAGCGCTGATTCGAATGACGCACCCCGTTAAAATAAAAGAAGAATTCGCCACCCCTAAAAGAAGTAAACATTAGATTTAGGTACCTTTCTTTTCTGATAGAGGTATTATTTTCCCGCTTGTTTACCCCATTATGATTTTTGCAAAATAAGGTCGGAGCGTTCCCGTCCTAAGACGGTCATAACCCTTACGGAAATCCCCATACACTAAAATTGGAGTTGTTGTAATGGGTACAAGTGTAAATTGACAGAGGACCGGAAGATTACAGGCAATAGAAAAGCCAGGAACCTTGACAGGGCCCATTCCCCTCATTTCGAAACGGAAGTCTTACTTTTGCACCCGTTTAAAGTCCGATAGTGGCGTGAATTCTGACGATATAACCCCATGTGTTTCGTCAGTGTAAATGTTAACTCGCGTGGCATCAGTCCTTAATTTTCTTAAGTACAATGGGACGCGTGAAGTCTCAAATTTTGTTTCTGTTAAGGTCACTAAAGACAGCGTGACCAGCATGACCCCTGTTTCGCTTGTTCAGGGTGCTGCAGGTCCCGAGAAAAATGTCATAGAGGGAAAACGTTTGTACACACCCACAGACAATCCACCACCACCAAGCGGGTGCACTTCGGTTGATACCCCCGCCTCTTTTTCTTCTCAACGTACATTTTAACATCGCAAAAAAAATCTTACAGATTTAATGGGAACTCGCGCTACAAAACTAATAATCGCAGTTCTTTGATTGAATGAAACCTCAAGGAGGTAATTATGAAAAACGGCTAAATCGTTGGCAAAACATCGCATCTAACAGTCATCCCGCCTTTAAGCGCTAATGCAGATGGCAATTTCAGACCCGTCCAGGCAAATCTATTTTAAAATATCGTCTTTTTATTAATAGGTCAATCTCTTTTGTCGCGGAAATATGGGAAACGCCTTTTATTGACTCGGGACTTTTTGTTTCGCCCAATCCCGGATGGGAGTGACGTACGGTTTCTAATTTGAGAACAAAAAATTTAAGGCTTTGTTTTGGGGGGGAAATTCAAATCCTGACTTTTTTTTAATCCAAAAACGGACTTAGCTTTTTCTATTGAGATCTAAAAGTGGGTATCATTGTAGAGCATGAATCCACAAAATCCATACTTCGAACGGATTCATCAGATCAAGCTAAATGCGGATTTTTAAGATTCATGATCTGACTGGTTTTTATTTTTTTGGAAAGGATTCGAAAAACGAATGTTCCGTGCAAATTTGTTTCCCGTAGGAAGGTCTTAGAAGTACTGGTTTCATGGAAGCAAAAATTCAGCGAAAAGTGTGTTTGTAAAATGTCTATTAAAGCACAGACGGAATCATTACTAGCCGAGGTAATTTCATTTGTATAACAATTATACATTTGGAGCTGATTTGACAGAGGGCAGTGATTTGACCTTTTTCAAAGGGTGACAGAAATGAAATTTCTCTTTACATTATCACTACTTGTTCAGACATTCAAGTGATGAGAATAAAGAGAGTTGTCATTTAGACCAATTCTCCTTACTAGTTCCACAAGAAATGTATGAAAAACATTAAGGAGAATATGGATTTTTATGTCAGGGCTTAAATTGTTAATCGACAGGCTAACTAGCTGAGATGATCAGGCCAGGGACAGTGCTTGTTGATATTTACAATTTATCTCGGGACAATCCAGCAGAAATCTTGGTTTTGTGCAATCCCAATAACGATTCTCTTGGCCTCCATCCTGCGTTGTCACGGCAAATGATCCTTCAGTTCGGATTCTACGTTTCTTTGATGGTGAAGAATTTAATCCTTATGACCTGAGGGACCGTTCATTTTTAGGAGGTGCGGGGGTGGGAGGGAGGGGGGGTGCTTTTTAGGTGGTGAAGAATCTATAAATCTGAGTTCCCCCACTTCAGTTATTTCGGATTCTCCCAAAAGAAGCATGTATAAGTAACTGCTGCTTTTAGTAAACGAAACTTCGCAAATTATAATTGATTTCAGCTAGGCTCCTGAATATGCTAAGATAAAATGTTAACAACTGTACTTATAACTCGTTTGGAATCCCTGCGATATATCATTGAGTAAGTGGGAAGCCTAGTTGTTCAAATATTGGCCGAGTTCTTTTCCTTTAAACTTCATTATGAGTTCCCATATAAACACTGTGAAAACACAGACAACGATTTCGTCCTGCATGTGAGCATGAGCAAATAGAGCGTGCAATCATGAGCGATGGCAGAGCCTATGACTGGCGATAATGAATGTTTTGACTGCGTCATATTTGTTGTGAAGGGAAAAACTGATTCACGGGGTATAATATGCATCGGATAAACACTGCCTATCAACAACATTTGCACCCTAATAAATAAGCATAACTGTAGTTGAACCTCTTTATAAGGACAGCCCTTATAAAGAGACAGAAAAAAGTTAGAGCTGACCACAGATGACTGTCTGCGTTACGTCAGTACCCGACTAGAAGAGAAGGGGTATGTTTAAACAGACCACAATACAAAATTCCGATTCAGTTGTGGTCGTGTCCCGCTTCCTAAGGAGATATTTAACACAACATGTTACCCTCAACTGTAATTGATAAGGTAGCCAAAAATTTAAAAGGTCGAGCAATTGAACTTGAACGAACTGAGCACTGATTTGGAATGACGCACACGTTAAAATACTCAAAGAAGCAAAAAGTAGATTAAGGTGCCTTTCTCTCCTGCTAAGGTAGTATTTTATCCTTTGTTTATATCATTATCAGTTTTTACCAAATAAGGTTGGATCGGTCCCGTCCAAAGACAGTCGAAACCCTTATGGAAATCCCTAAAGCTGGAGTTGTTGTAAAGGTGTAACAAGCGTTAATTGACAGAGAAGCGAGACTGATCAAACAGCTAGGGTAAGGTCCCCATTTTATCTTCTAAGGACACCCCTTGTAAAAAATAAAGCTTCAGAGCTGACCAGACTGTTGATTATCAATGTTACGTATGTACCCGAATTACAGAGAAGGGGTCTGTTTGAATTTTGGTTTGGTATGAAGATAACAATTCGTAATGCAGCATATATTTAGTTGTGTCCGTACAGAAAACCGTCTTGTGGAATTGTCCAGCCTGTTTAGTAAGAAGGTGTTTGATTCAACATGTTGGCCTCGAATGTAATTGATAAGGCAGTAAAAAGGTCGAGGAATCATTGAACTTGAAGGAACCGAGCACTGATTCGAATAATGCACACGTAAAAGAATTAGCAAAAATTGGAGTAAGGTACCTTTCTTTCCTGCTAGAGTAGTATTTTCCTTTTCTTTATAACATTATCATTTTTTTTGCAAAATAAGGTTGGAGTGATCCCGTCCTACCACTATCATGACCCTTAGGGAAATCCCTACACACTAAAATTGGAGTTGTTGTAATGGGTGCAAGTGTAAATTGACAGGGGACCGAAAGATTACGGGCAATGGACAGGCCAGGAGCCCTGGCAGGCCCATTCTCTTCATTTCGAAACGGAAGTCTAAATTTTGCACGCGCGCTTAAAGGCTGATAGAAGCGTGATTTCTGACGACATAACGCCATGTGTTATCATCACTATAAATGTTAACACACGTGGCATCGATCCTCAATTACCTAATAAGTACAATGAGACGCGTGAAGTCTCAAATTTTTGTTTCTGTTGAGGTCACTGAAGAGAGCGTGACCAGCATGACCCCTGTTTCGCTTGTTCAGGTTCCTGCCACTCCTTCATACCTACCGTTTAGGTCCCGAGGCCGAGAAAAATGTCAGAGACGGATAAAATTTTTGCACGCACGCACAGACAATCCACCACCACGCGAGAGCACTTGGGTTGATACGCCCACCTCTTTTTCTTCTTACCCCTTAAGCCCCGGCATCAACATTCAAATTCTCTTCACTTGTCTCCATACATTTCACTGAGTAGTAATTGGGAGAACTTGTTAAGACATCAATACTATTCATCTATGGTGATCATTCCCCCAATTCTCATGACCTTTATGTGTTATAATGCACTGATACGATGAAGAGAAACTGGTCACTATTGGGGCTATTGGGTGCCTTAAAGCGCTAAGGCACACTGCAATTTCAGACCCGTATAGGCGTATCTATTGTTAAGAGGTCCACCTCTTTTCTCGCGGAAATATGGAATTAAATCACCTTTTGTTGAAATGAATATTTTGTTTCCCCTTTATCCTAGATGGGAGCACAGTGCGGTTGCTAATTTAAGAAAAAAAAATTAAAGGCTTTGTTTTAGGGGGCAAAATTGAAATCCTGATTTTTTTAAATCCAAAAACGGACTTCGCTTTTTCAACTGAAATCCAAAAACGGATATCAAGATCATGAATCCCGTAAAGTCCGTACTTCGAGTGGATTCATCAGATCAAACTAAATCCAGCTTCCCTGCACTGCGTGGGAGGCTAAACTAAATCCGGATTTTTAAGATTCATGATCTGAGTGTTCTTTTTTCATGTTGGAAAGGATTCGAAGAAAGTATATTTCATAAACAATGTTCCGTACAAATTTGTTTCCCGTAGCCAAGGTCTAAGAAGTACTGGTTTCATGAAAGCAAAAATTCAGCCAAACTTTTATCGTCGCGTGTCTTTGTAAAATGTCTATTAGCACAGACTAACTCATTAATAGCCGAGATAATTTCATTTGTGTACCAATTCTACATTTGGGGCTGATTTGACAGAGGGCAGTGATTTGACCTTTTTTAAAGGGTGACAGAAATGAAGTTTCTCTTTACATTATCACCTCTTGTTCAGACATTCAAGTGATAAGAATAAACTGAGAAATTGGTCTTGATATTTAAACAGATTTTCCTTACTAGTTCCACAAGAAATGTATGGAGACAGAAGGATATGTGATACACTTCTGATGGAGACAAGAGCATCGCTTCTGATGGAGAAAAGTGAGGAGATTATGGATTTTTATGTCAGGAGGGCTTTAAGTGTTAACTGCAAGGCTAACTAGCTGAGATGAAAGTAAACAACAGTAAACTGATCCTTACGGCAAGAAGATTGAGAAATTTCAATTGAGACAGAAATGAAATAAAAAACACATGCGAAGTGATGTATTTGCCCGATATTTCGGTTTGCAAACAAACCTTCTTCGGGGGCTAAAAAAGAAAAGTGAAAACAATGTTTCACTTTTCTTTTTTAGCCCCGAAGAAGGGAGAGGGATTCAGCTGGAAGTTATTTGTGTTAAAAGTAATAAGTGTGAAGCCTACTTGTAGAAATATTGGCCGAGTTCAATCAATAGAAAGGCTTCGGTAAAATTACGCGTAAGCAATCATAAACTTATGGTCGAAACTGGAAGATATAACCAAACTCCTCACGGCAAAAGGTCACTTATGTCCAGTTTGTGACTCCAATGCAATTGCAGATGAAATTCACTTCCTCTGCTATTGCCCGAAATATTTCAACTTAGAAATGAATTTTTCGCTCAAATACAAAGTCATCTCCATAATTTTCAGCACTATCTTACTCGGACCTGGTGATTAAACTGATGAACTCCGAAGATATTTATCTCAATTTACGATTGACGAATTATATTTCATTACTGAATAATTTGCGTGACAGTATCCTGTCATCAAAGAATGATGTCACTTGATTATCTGTTATTAATATCATAATAATTATTATCTCTTTTCCTCTTTGTTCTTATTTTTACGTACCTTTTGCAAAACTGTAAATAATTATAGGCATGCAAATAGAGGTTATTGTTGTTGTTGTTGAGTTCTGTTCCTTGAAACTTCATTTTGTAAACACTTTGAAAACACAGGAAAGGATCTCGTCAAGCTTGTGAGCGTAATGAAAATAGAGGGGAAAATCACGAGCGAAGGCAGAGCCTATGACTTGCGATAATAAAAAAATAAATAAATAAATAAAAGAAAAGAAAAATGTTAAAGGTGACCACAGATGACTTTCCATGTTACGTAAGTATTTGAATTGAAAAGGAGGGGTATCTTTAAATTTTGCTTTCTCTGAGATGAGGGTAACAGACCATAACACAAAATGCTGGTTCAGTTGTGTTCGTGTCCCGCATCCTAAGGAGATCTTAAACGCAACATGTCAGCCTCGAATGTAATTGATAAGGTAGCCAAAAGGTCGAGGAATTGAAATTGAAGGAACCGAGCACTGATTGGAATTACGCACACGTTTCTCAAAGAAAAGAAAAAAAAATTAGAGTTTAGGTACCTTTCTATCTTGCTAAATGTAGTATTTTCCCCATTTGTTTATATCATTGTCAGCTTTTGCGAAATAAAAGTCGGAGTGGTCCCGTCCAAAGACAGTCAAGTCCCTTGTGGAAGTCCCTAAAGTTCGACTCGTAAAGCGGTTACGAGAATAAACTGACAGGGAAGCAAGACTGATCAAATAGTTAGGGTAAGATCATCGTTTAATCTTATAATTAATGACATCCCTTGCAAAAAACAAAAAGTTAAAGCTGGACAGACATGATTACCCATGTTACGTAAAAATCCGAATTATAGAGAAGGGGTTTGTTTGAATTTTGGCCCGGGGGGGTACTCCCTTATATACGCTATATAGGTATGTGCCGCCCGATAGGGTAGGGTTTTTGAGGTGCTCAGTCCTTAAATAGGGTATCCTTTTTGGTATTTTTTGGTATTGTGATCCTTAGATGTTCCTTAGATAGGGTCACTAAATTGCAGTATCCACCTCAACGCGCAAAACGAGAAAGATATATATGGTCTGTTAAAACTGTACTACACGCCCGAACACACGTTATAAAGTTTAACAAAGCGATTTTAAAAGGGCGTTTATAGCTTGTGTTGCTGTAAAACAGGGTGCCATTTCTTGGTTTTGGGCCTTTAAAAGGGTATCAATTCTCGACTTTCTACCCTTAAATAGGGTAGGGTTTGAGAACCTTGATGGCACACACCTATCCTAATTTGACGGAAGTACACCCCCCGGGAATTTTGGTCTCTCTGGCATGAAGATAACAGTTCGTAATTAATGCAGTATATACCGCTTAGTTGTGCCAGTACGGAAAACCGAATTGTGGAATTGTCCAGCCTGTTTGGTAAGGAGATGTTTGACTCAACATGTTAGCCTCGAGTGTAATTGATAAGGCAGTGAAAAGCTCGAGGAATTAGTGAACTTGAAGGAACCGAGGACTGATTCGAATGATGCACACGTTAAAATACTAAAAGAATGAGGAAAATTAGATTTAGGTACCTTTCTTTCCTTCTAGAGGTAGTATTTTCCTATTCTCCATACCATTATCATTTTTGCAAAACCGAAGGTTGGAGTGATCGCGTCCTAACACTATCATGACCCTTAGGAAAATCCCTACGCACTAAATTTGGAGTTGCTGTAATGGGTACAAGTGTAAACTGACAGGGGACCGGAAGATTACAGGCAATAGAAAAGCCAGAAGCCCTGACAGGCCCATTCCCTTCATTTCTAAACGAAAGTCCAATCTTTGCACGCGTTAGTCTGATAGAGGCGTGATTTTGACGACGTGCAGTGCCGTTGTGTGTTATCATCCTCATAAAAGCTCATACATGCGGCATCGGTCCCTAATCTCCTGATAAGTACAATGGGAGGCGTGAAGACTCAAATTTTTGTTTCTGTTAAGGTCACTGAAGAGAGCGCAACTAGCATGACCCCCTTTTTCCCGCTTGTTCAGGTGCCTATCACTACCGTTGAGGTCACAAAACATAGTCAGGGATCGCGGAGCGTATTTTATAGTGGGTGGGTAAATCGAACACATATGCCTGCTTCGAACACATATGCTAGCCGGGAGGTGGGGCAAATCGCTTAACAGTTGTTAAAAGTGTGAACAGAATTTCAATAAAAAACCTCAGTGAAAGTTGAACTGACGAAACTCAATCATCAAACTCTTGATTGACATGCAAAAAAATTAAACGTCAACTGGCACTGAGTCTTTTCCAGTTGATTGTCACGAGATTCATTATTATGACCATGGCTCCTGTTAGGACGTGTAGACTATGAGACGTCTCTTTTCAGCTCAGGGGAAGTTGAGAAAAAAAACACACACACACACTCGAGCGAGCGCGAAAATCGCCGGCCTGGCAACGTGAACTGCGCGTGATGAGCCGCTGGTGTAGTGAGCCGGGCAGGAGACTTTCGCTTTCGCTCGTGCGTTCTTTTTGCTAGAATATAAAGTGCTTGTAGTCTTTATGATACATAACCCGCTATCCGGTCGAGTTTTAGCATTCCATTCATGAATTTGTCTCACTATTCAGATAAAGCGAAACGACCCAAAATAAAAATGGTGCCTGATCGTAGGTTATATGATATGCGGAATTTCCTTGCTTGAAGTAAGTAAAACCAGCAACCCATTATGGGTAATGTATGCCCCTTCCAAGTGATTTTAAAATTCTGAGAAGTGAAGTGCTAACTCTCGGATTGCACTTGTCATCCACCTACCCACCCCTCCCGCCCCCCGCCAAAAAGTCGCCTTTCGCGCAAAGGAAACTGGGAAAATCAGCTTAGTAGCCTCGTCTCTCTGCAACACGCGATCTTCTTGAATTTTTGTTTTTTAACTGCCTCTTTTGCGCAATATCCTCTAATTTATGTTTTAGACAACCGTAAAAATGAGTTCTAGATTAATAGCAGGGATCGTAGCTGGCATATGTGGCACGTTTTTCCTCGGGTACTGCATTTACTTCGACAGGAAGCGAAGGAGCGACCCTCAGTTCAAGCAAAAGTTACTCGAAAGTAAGTTGAGCTTGTATTAAACATTTCCTTGATTTTAGTTGTAAGATCTTATTATCGGACACTTGAGAGAGTTAAAACAGCATTGTTCTTACCTTCTTTTATCTTTTAAGAACTTTCCAGTGACAGGATAAATTATTATAGTCGTTACCACTCGGGATGCAGCCTGGGTGATGTAGCACTTTATTTCAAGTTTTTGCATAAACTGCATTTTCTGTTGGTGACGCTAACGTAAAAGCATTTGATGATTCTGCAGTAATTAAAAACTGGAGTTTTGCCAGTCTCATTTATATGTCACAAACGCTTTTACAATGTTGTCATTTGTTGAGTATGTCACGAAGTGAATGTCGTTTTTAAAAATCTCGTGAATTATATAAGCTTACGCTGTATGATATGCGACATAGTAATACCTCATGGCAGTTTGGTATAATCACCTATATCCAACACTTGTGTTCCGTTGAACCAAAGACCAAGCCAACACGGAAGGAGAACGGTATTTAATGATCACAATCAGCAATCACAAACAAACAAGAAAATTCGATCTAAAATGCAAAGAAACTACGTTGGCACTCGGCCTTACAAATATGCAAAGTAAACAAGAAATTAACTTAAAGAAAACTGGAATTCAACTAAGAACGTACTTCTATGATTGCCTCCGTAATTGGCGTACACATACACAACTTGTTGAACTTCTTAGCAAACTTGCAATATTAAACGAGTTAGCAAAACGTAAACGACTGGTTAGCTTGACAGTTTTCTTGCAACTGAAAAACTATGCTCGGTGTCGCGACTTAAGTTACGCGACTTATGCTATGCCAGTGCCATGCTTAAATTTAAAAGGCGCGCGCGCAATATTAAACCAATACAGCACGTGCATCCAAAGAAACTAATAAAGCTGATTGTTTATCAGAACAAACCATACCAAAATCTATCCCATACTCCACAAAAAGTGATCCCATTTTTATAGGGGGCTCGTTCAAAAAGAAATAAATACATACTATTGCAGTGCAAGAGTATGACAGCTGAAGCAGTATACATTGCATATGAGTTTGCAGACAGAATAGAGGAAACCCTTTAATTTATATTTGTCAATGAGTCAATCTCATGAGACTGACAGATTGGCAGTCATAGGCGTGGCTTTATTATTAGCCATCTGCCATCATTTTCCTTTAAGTGTAACGTTGTCTAAAAAAAGTATAGTGTTTGACAAACCATTAGGGCCTGGCTCAACTAACTAACATTGCTGCAGAAACTGTTTCTTCGCATAACACCTGTGGCTTAACTGGGAAACATGTTTCTGAAGTAAAGGTTGCATCTGGGAAGCAACAATGTTTTGGACTTGTTCAAAAACAGTTTCTTGTTTCCAGGAAGCAAAATTAACTACCACAGCTCATGGAAGGAGCTGTTAGACCTTGGAATAGCTTACCCGCTGAAATTGCTGAGATTAACTCATTAGCTACTTTTAAGTCTGAGTTATATAATTACCTAGTTAACTAATCATTATTACATCTATTAGATTTGTATTTGTCTTTTTGGCTATTTTAATTTTTATATGTTGTATTTGCTATTAACTATTTTAAATATTTACTACAGTTGGTGTGATATCCATATGGATTTTGCCGACGTCGTATAATGTAGATGTAGATGTAGATGGAATAGAGTATGCTCAAATGCAAGATGACAGGTGATACTCGATCCTCGTGAGAATTGAGTACCGGGAGTCAAGTTGAGAATCGAGTATCAATTCACTTGAAACTCAACTCAATTCTCCATACTTGATTCTTGTAAGTCGTCAAAGTGGAACATTCTCGATTATGCATTCTCGATTGGAGGATTGAGTCAACTAATAATTCCTCTACGAAAGAATAACAGTCACTTTAATGCAGACCTTAATAAACCAAAAAAGGACAAAAGTTGTGAAAGAATCCAGAAGAAGAATGAGTAGTATCCCACAATCCTTTGCATTTGCAACTATATTATCAAAATCTGAAGTGACGTCATCAGTCTCTCGAGGGATCGATGGAATGAGTTTCACTCAAACGGCAGCAGCTTCGTTTGTAACGTGTTACAACGCAAAATACCCTGTTTCGTAATAACGCGTCTGGTCTAGTGCTCACGCTGCGTATCAATGGAAGAATTTAGTGTTCAGCTGAAAGGTTTTGCCTATGCCGCACTTAATATTGTAGCGAATTTCCTTGAAAGCTTGCCCAGATGAAGGGTATGATCGTTCTCGAAGTACATCGATGATCGCTCAGTTGAACAACAGTTCGGCGGTTTGTGCAGTCCTACTTGATTCGAATAAACCACATTTGCGACATCGCCGTGAGTATATTCTTAATTGTCAAGCTTTGATCATCGATTCGAATTCGTTGTTAAAGACGAGATCCAGCGAGCTGTATCTTGTGGTTACATGAGGATGTTGTTGATGATTGTAAGCAATGTATTCAAAATCGCTTCCTCAAATTATTCCTCGAGTAGTTTTTAAATGCACAGGACAATGGACAATTAACTGGAACAATAATTTGCAATCTCGAAGTTTTGTGTCAAACTACTTTCAATTGACCATTTCAAGAAGAGGCAGCAATAGTGATATCTGTCGCACAGTTGACCATACTCAAGGATAAAGCAACTGTTAATGACTGGTAATCTTCACTGCTCCTTTTGAGTTTATCTAACAAAACAAAACCGATTAATTCACTCCTTGCTCGCACAGAAAGCACAATAAAGAAAAAGCGCAATTAATCTCCTTACCCTGCTTATTATTCCATTACATTTGTTGTGGAATCGCCATGTGAGTTAAAACGTGATACTCGCAATTGCAGGGATTTGGACCATTTTCAGACCTTCAGAAATTTGAAACTGTCGGGTCACTTAGGGTCACTATGGTGCAAAGTCATCCAAATACCTTTTAATTATTCAGATTTTAACTGTTTCTGTAAATTACTCAGTAATAAAGAGACCTATAATTAACTTCGTGCAACTCATTGAAGCGGTGGTAACAAAAGGCGTGAGACATTGTTGTTCAAATTATCTAAAAAAACCTATTTCTAATGTACTAAATTCAAAAGAACACCTATTTCATGATGAAACTCATTGAAGCGGTGGTAACATAAGGCGTGAGACATTGTTGTTCAAATTATCTAAAAAAACCTATTTCTAATGTACTAAATTCAAAAGAAACAACACCTATTTCATGATGAAAGTTGTAAGTTTGTGTTTTGAAGTGTGCTATCCCCAGCGAAACGCTTTATCGGTGAAAAAATTCAAACCAAAAACAGGCAAAATCCACCATGTGTCACAAGACATTTGCCACCTTCATGAAATTCCATGAGGCAAAGGATTGTGGAATACTATTCGTTCTTCTTCTGGAAAGAATCAGATGTTTAACACTGAAAGAAATCAACCATACAATTCGTGTCATTTTCACTGGAGGTCAAACATGTGCATAATTATGTATTATGGACTTCTCAAACAACTTCATAGCACAAGAATCACTTCTGCAGCATATGGGACCTGGGAATAAATGTATGCAACTGGGAAACAGTGTTGGATCTGAACATGGTAAAATCGGTCTTCTTCCGGGGTTAGAAGCCAGCTTTGAGTCACCACAATCATTTGCTCTGAAAGTCACTCTTTTATATTTGCATTTGGTGAATGAGTTGATATACTAAAGCACTCTAACAGCCATAACACTTACTAGCGACACCCATGACAAGTGTTACAGGTTGCGGATTCAACTGAGAACACTGAAAAACCAGAGCCACTGTTATCACTTGTAACATTTTCTTTTTTTTTTTTTTTTTTTTTTTTTATTAGTGCAATTACAAATCTACACGCTACTATACAATGAAAATTATACACTAACGTACAATACTTAATTACATGTTATAAAAGTACTGTACACTGTTTTACAACGATACAGACTTAGAAGGTTACAAGCGAAACTTACCATGAAATACTTAACATAAACGTATAATACTTAATTGCTAAACAGTAACTTATGATACTAAAATTACAAAATAATACCATATCCTACACTACTCCACAAGCAACAGCACAGCGACGGACGCACAGAGAAGTACACACACATACCTCTAGCCCTATAACACAGCGGCCCAAGTTTCTGTAAATTGCTCCAGATTGTTATTTGTAAATGCAATTGTTCGTAGAATAGTCAGCTCGCTTTTCAGGCGTGAGAGAAAACCTTCAAAATCCAGGTTGCCATTGCCTACACTTGTGGTGAAAATGTGGTATTTTGCAATAATAAGCGTGTAATTGAGCACTAGCCAGGTGTTTGATTTTTTGTGCCAGCCATACAGAATCACGCTTTCGGGTAAATTTATTTGTTCCTGAAAGCTTTTTTGCCACCATTGTTTGAACTGGTTCCAAAACGATGAGGAAGTATCACATGTAATCAACATGTGACTTAAAGATTGGCTTTCAGAATTACATAAGGGGCAGATGTCACTGTCTTTTATACCCGCACGGAACAAGCTAGATTGCGTGGGTAGGATGTTATGAATGATTTTAAACTGGAAAATTATTAACTTTGGCTCCTTCAAAATTTGAAATGGAAGCATATAGACCTTTTGGATGTTGTCTGTAGTGAAGCCATAATTTAAAATCTTACTCTCAGCTGTTGTTACAGAGTAGCTTTTGCCAAGTATGGTCGAGTAAGCTGTTTTGGTAGAGGGAAGTAGGAGAGACGGTACGACTTCTGATGGGGCAACATCCGTATTTTGGATGTTTTCTTTCCATCTTGCTGGGATAGCCTTTACTAGGCCATAATAGACAGTGAAAGGTACTTCTAAGTTGAATTTTGCTTTAAGATCGGTTAGAGAAAGAAACTTTGAGTCTTTGTTGATTAAATCCTTGATATGAATTATTCCTTTTTTGAGCCACGCTTTATACATAACTGGTTTTCCGTCTACGGGAATGTTGCGATTGTTCCAAATTATGTGGTTCTGTGCTGCTTTTTCAACACCAGTTAAGAGTTTAAAATTTTGCCAGTAACTCAGAATGGTTCGATAAAATTCCGGTAAATTTTGAAGGTCACAAAAATTAATATCATACTGGCATTGAGAGAAAAACGCGAAACCACCGTATTGGCTCAATGCCTGTTCTGGAATTATTTTCCACGCAGCGAGGTTGTTTACTGCAATTCTTTTAATCCAAGCTAATTTGAGTGACCGTTCCATAATTTCAAAGTCAATCATTTTTAGTCCGCCATGCTTTTTTTCGGCAATAATAGTTTTTTTCTTTATTTTGGCAGGTTTGCCATCCCAGAGGAAGTTAAAAATGATTTTGTTAATTCTCTCTACAGTATGTTTCGGCATTGCCAATACCGAAGCGCTCTAAATAAGTTTGGACAAGCCTAATGTTTTCACAATGTGTATTTTTCCAAGAAGAGTGAGTTTTCTTCGCTTCCAGTTATTGAGAGTTTTTTCCAATGTGGCTATCTTATCTTCCAAATTAAGCTTCTTGGCACGTTCAGAATCATAAGAAAAGTGCACTCCAAGAGCGAGAACAGGATCATGTGGCCACTTGAATCCGAAGGGTTTCTCCTTGCGGCTTTTCCATGTACCTAACCACATGGCTTCTGTTTTGCTGGTGTTAATTTGTAGGCCACTGACTTTTTTGAATTCTTCTAAAAGTTTTAATAATCTTGGCACTGAGTCGCAGTCACGTACCAGGACCGTGGTGTCATCCGCATATTGTGTGATTTTTATTTCCTTTTGGCCTACATTAATACCTTTGATATTCGGGTCGTTTTTTACCGCCCTAGCGAAAAGTTCGATTCCGATAACAAAAAGGAGGCCCGACAAGGGACAACCTTGCCTGACTCCTCGCTCTAGAAGAAAGAATTCAGATGCATGGCCGTTGTGCAAGACGCAGCTGGATACTTGGTTGTAAATTATTTGAAACCAATTTAGAATATCAGGACCGAAGTTAAACATTTGTAAGGCAGCCTTGAGATAAGGCCATTCTATTGTGTCGAATGCTTTTCTAAAATCGAGGAATATAGCAATCCCGGGTGTTTTCGTGTATGCAGTGAAAAACATGACATCTTGTATTAGTCTAACATTTTCACCTATGAAACGGCCTTTGACGTAACCGGTTTGATCGGAGTTTATGATTTTTGGGAGCACTTTTTCTAGCCTTTTTGCGATAGTTTTAGTCAGGATTTTGTAGTCTGTATTAAGCAGAGAGACTGGCCTTAAATTTTCAAGCAAAGTTTTATCTTTGTTCTTTTTAGGAATTAACGAAATGATTCCACGTCTTTGACTAATAGAAAGAGTTCCAGTCCGAAAGCCATAATTAAAACTGGCAACCATTTCAGGACCTAGCTCAGGCCAAAAAAATCTATAAAACTCTGCAGAGAAACCATCGGAACCAGGAGATTTAGCGTTTTTGAATTCTTTCAGAGCGTTTAAACATTCGTTTTCTGAGACGAGACCTTCGCACATCTGGATTTCTTCTTCTTTTAACGGAGATATATTCTCGGATTTGAAAAAAGTGGATCCAGACAGACTCTGCTCGTCAATGTTTTCTGACTTGTATAGTGTTTCATAAAAGCGTTTTTCCTCCTCTAATATCTCAAACTGGTCGAAAGTGTATTTATCGTTGCCAACCTTTAATTTTGTAACCGCTTTCCTGCTTTGATAACGCTTTTCTAGATTAAAAAAGTATCTAGTATTGCGTTCGCCTTGTTCCCGCCACCGAGCTTTGCTTCTAATAATAACTCCTTTTGTCTTTTGTCGCATTATTGTTTCTAAGCGCGATTTTGTCGTGTAAAGCTCGTTTAAGAGTTGTTTATCGCTGGGATTCGTTGCGGATTTTTGCAGTAGCTTG
The DNA here is from genome assembly GCA_964017195.1 of Siderastrea radians. Taxonomy (NCBI): domain Eukaryota; kingdom Metazoa; phylum Cnidaria; class Anthozoa; order Scleractinia; family Rhizangiidae; genus Siderastrea; species Siderastrea radians. The sequence continues at coordinate 42,767,038 of OZ024892.1, read as the reverse complement.
TTAGCTTTATGCTGGAGTATAACCTCTTCGGTTTTTCTTTTTTTCGCCTTGATTTTAGAATATTTGATTGTAAAACCGCGAATCTCCATTTTAAGTAGGTCCCACTTCAAGCTTAAATCTTCAACATCAGCGTACTTGTTTTTGAAAAGGGTTATATTTTCTCGAAGTCTGTTGGAGTATTCATGTTCTTCAAGTAAGGAGTTATTGAATTTCCAGAAGCCAGGACCTCTGGGCTGCCTTGCTTCTTCGGATTTAAGATATAACGTGATAACAGAGTGGTCAGTTTCGGGAGCGTTCAAAATTTCACAAGTAAATACTTCGTTGACGAGTATTTTGGAAATAAGAAAGAAGTCTAAGCGGCATTGAATTTTGGCAGATTTATTTCTCCAAGTGAAACCTTCCCCATGGGGGTTACGGTCACGCCAAATGTCTGTTAAGTTGTAAAGACTGGCAAGATGCTCGATTTCTTTGATTACAAGGGCTTTCCTCGAAACTGAGTTTCCACCTTTTTTGTCCTTGTCTGTCAAGGCGCAATTAAAGTCGCCAGCAATTATGATGTTTTCTTGTGCGAATTCGGTTAGATGGTTTTGAAGTTCTTTGAAGAACCCTATTTGCTGTTTTGCATCGTTTGGGGCGTAAATATTTACAAGTATGAGATGAGTGTCTTCGACAATTAAATCTAGGATTAAAAGTCTGCCGTTCTTATCACAAATGCTCTTTTCCACTTTGAAGTCTAGTATTGGATTAATAAGCGTCATGACACCTTTACTATGTGATGTGCCATGACTAAAAAATACTTTTTCACCCCATTCGGCTTCCCAGATGCGAGCATGTTCGATGGAACTGTAAGTTTCTTGCAGGAACGTGAAGTGATATTTTCGATTGTGTAGCCATCTGAAGATCGAGCGCCTTTTGATTGATTTATTCAGCCCCTTCACGTTTAAAGATTGGAATTTAAAATTAAAGTTGAAGTGCGAGTTCATAATGTGAAACAAAGGATATTTTACGTGTAATTGCAATGGCAAGGGACTTTGACAGGTGTCTTTTGGTCGAAAGACAAAGTGGTGGGCTTTGCATAATTGGGCCAGTAACGAGCTGGAGCAAACAAGAATTAAACAAAGTATAAACAAATAGAAGAACAGCTAGACTAAGCACACATAGAGCGAACATTTACCTACTTTTTTCAGGTTCGAAAGGCTGTTACCGAGCCTGAACTGCCGCGCTACATCCGGCGAAGAATTAATTCCATTGTCAGCAATAAATGTTTATATATAAATACCGTTTATATATTGTAACATTTTCTGTGCAGGAAATAATATTTTTTGTCTTGTTTTTCCTCAGAACGTCGTAAAGCTCAACAGGCTCAACAAGATGCTTCTAGGGAGAATTTAATGGTATGTATTTCCCTTTCAAGGACACAGGTAAACCTCTGGCCACATGGGCCATCTCCGTGGTTACTGCAAATTTACCTTTTTACCTTCTGTACCATTAGTGTTATTTTGTGCATACTTGTGCAGGGAAAAATGATGATGATTATTATTATGCCTACCAATTTTGTAAAGCAAAGAAAACTGCATTTGGGTAAACAATTTCAGATCCACATTTCACAGTTGGACAGCAAAGAATAAATTAACAGTAACAGCAGTGCTTACTGAACAGACAATTTTTTTTTACTGGAGATTTTTTTTCTACTAATATCAACTAACAGGAAAGCTTTTAGGCAATCAAAGTGAAATAATGTAGCATTTTAGACCTCAAAATGAAAGCTGTGTTATGTTGTTGTCGTCGTTACATAGACTGGAGTCCCAGACAGAAGAGATGCTGCTGCTGTTCAACAGTTTTTCTTGGAAGAGATTCAACGAGGAGAAGAACTTCTTGCACTAGGTCAGTGTCCAGATTTTGACATTATTAATTAATCATTTTTAATATTAATAAATAATTACGTTGATCAGTTTTGTGAGTATTGAAGGAGTTGAGTCAGTCGTATTTTAGTGCCACACATCTTAAATCTGAACTTCAAATTTTGAAATTGTGTGCAGGTTAAGGATTTCGTGCTAATTGTTTATGCATACCCTTACTGCACACACAATTCACGTTGCAATGTCACTCCACGTCATGCATCGAGCTCGTACACTGAGGAAGAAATGGAGATGACTATAGCACTGGTGGGCATTGTAATATTTACACACAGATTTAACTCTCTTAAATGCACAGTGATCCCAGTTTTTCTTTCAATAGATCAGATCCGATGATCGTCCTTTACTGGTTCTCACCATTTTTTTCCTCACCATTTTTCCTATTTCTACTCAAATGCCATCAAATTTTTCTACAAATGCAGCTATGCGTGACCTTCCATTTAGTCTTGGAGGAGAATTTCCGGAAATTTATGACAGAGAGGTACTGGAAACCAGAGTTTGTTGAGTAAAACAGAATCTTCTGATCAGACCGGTCTAACCAAAAAGGTGGTCCACCTCAAAAGGCGCATCTTCTTTTCCGAGAATTTTCCAGTTGGACTGAACCGTTTCATTCAGTTTTGGACCAAAATTTCCAGCAATTTTGATTGAATGGTAAGCACCCAAAAATTGACAGCCCTGTGGTGTGACCTCTTGTAAGGGACCACCTCCCATAAGCAACCACTTAGGCTCGGCATTTTGGGTGGTCGCTTTAATATGGGAGGTTCAAATGTATTCTGTGACCCCTTGCAGGTGACATAGAGGAAGCTGTTAGCCACCTCACAAAAGCTGTCGCAGTTTGCAGTCAGCCTCAGCAGCTTCTGCAGGTGTTCCACCAAACCCTTCCAGAGCAAGTCTTCCAACTGCTTGTTCAAAAACTTGCTGACATGACACCCTCTGGCATTCAAGAGCAAGTAAGTAAAAAACAACAACAGGAAGTTGTCGCAGTGCTGTATATAAGTGTTAATGTGTGGCTCCAGAAAATATCCATACCCCCACCTCAGAGGGTCATTGGAAATTCTGAGGGGGAGGGGGATCTTAAAGGCCAAAATTTTTTAAGGAATGTATGAGCCTAAACTGGAATTTCCAAAGGGGTGGGATTTCAAACCAAAATACCCTCCATGGGGGGAGTATAGATATTTTCTGGAACAACACAATCTAAGGGTGTGTTTTCTTGGTCTCCTCTGGAATGAGAATAGGCAGAATGGGACTGATAAGAATTATTGGAATATCAAACAAGAAAAAAGTCATTAAAAAATGGACTGAAAACTGAATGTGGGGTTTTTTCGTCAGGCTCAGCAGGAAAATTTATATATGCCGTGGATGTACTGTTGTTTTGGTCAGCCGTTTTGTCTTGCCAACTGATTGACAACATTTCATCATGCTCGTTGTGTTCATTCTACCCCAAAGAGGTAGTAAAAAAAATGTGCCAAAAAGCCATTCCAAGTATTCCCATTCCAGAATGGTTCCCAAAAAATGTGCCCTAAGACTGTCATCTTGCTGGGCACTTCACCTTATTTGACAATGCACATATGGTTCTCCATTGGTAAAATCTAAAAGGTAAACTTGAGCTTTCAGACTAAATGACCATCATCTGGATAACAACAACAACAACATCCTTTATTCATACACAATAAAATAGTCATAGCAAGATGACTATGTGCTAAATGATAGTCATGATGTAAATTTAACTAAAATAAAATAGTAATTTAACAAGAAAACTATGTTAAGAATCATAGGTATTTATACAATAACTGAAGATAATGCACGCGCTATGATTGGTCAATACCTATTGATTATTATACCAGTAAACCACTTGGAATGTTGGAATAACACTCGAAAAGCTTGTAAATCACTCACCTTTGGCTCGTGACTTACAACCTCTTCTTGTGTTCTCCCAACATCCTGCGTGGTTTACTGAGCCAGTAAACGACAGAAATGTGTGGTACATTGCTTAAATATATAAATTATGCAAATGAGCAAGAATTTGTTAATTTACCACTTATTTATCCCTGATTTATAATTCTCTGGCAGAAACATGTTATCAAATATCTAAGTGTTGCTGACCTAGCATTAGGTCCAGTGGCAGAAGTGTTGGCCATGAATGGAATGACAACTCACCTTGAAAATGGTGAATAATCAGGATGTCTTTACTGCTTAGAACCTTCCCAGGAAAGAAAATACTTTTCTCATGCAGCCTCTCTTTCTTTTTTGCTTTCTTTAACAGCAACCGCCCCTTGGAGGAGATTCACTTGATTGAGAACTTACGTTGAAAATACCAGTTAATCAAATTTTACAGCTCAGAAACTTTAGGAAAAACGTGTACCTGTTGTGTTTCGCCATTTGCATCTGGAATAAACCATATAATTGTGTAGTTCTTCCCCGGAGCTTGGTAGTGACATCTGTTTTTTTGGACTGCAGAAAATTGGGCTGTTGCAAAAGTTCAGCCAGTAACCATTAAAACTTCAAGTTAGTGGCCAGTTATACCACCACTGATACCCAGTGTGCCTTCTAAAGGGGATGTTAAATACGAAAAAATGTTTCCATCCCACTGGAAATGAGAATTTCAGGAAAACAGGATCATTTCAAGAAGACCAAGAAGAGTACTCAAATGTTTCTCAGGTTTTCCAGGTTTTTCAGTTAACTGGGTTTTCTAATTTTAGAAACCTTTTTCCAGAAAAAGTTAATTCTATTGAACTTGAGTCAAATGGAAAGCACTACTGTGTTCATGTTTTTGACCCAGGGGAGGGGGGGAAATGGAGAAGGTACTCCCGGAAATTTGGGTGGGGGTGTGTGACGCACTCCTTAAAACCCTCACCCTATTTCAGACCAAAATATGTGACTTTCCCTACCCTATTTCAGACCTGACCCAAAATTCGATACCCTATTTCAGACCTGCCCAGAAACTGCTTTGGTTTGGGTAGACACTTGAGAAGGGCTTCAAATTTCCAATATTAATCAAAACACACTTCTCAAGAGAAGGTAATAATAAAAAAAAGTAGCTTCTTCTAAAAACCAACCCAGTTCCAGATCAGATCACACAAACCTTACCCTATTTTTGAACAAAATGGTCAAAATCTACACCCTTATTTAGACTAAAACGGCTCAATGTAACCTTTGGTGCGGTAAATACCTATCTAGCTGATATAAGGAAGTGCCCCTCCCCCACGGTTTTTTGAGTAATTGTGTTGACACCTAGGTGCAAATGACCATAACTGATTACAATTTTTTTATGGTAAGCCCACTTTTTTGCCATCCTCAAATGATAGAGTTTTAATTGCTTAGAAATTCAAACTCAAGTTTATTTGACAAAATCAAAGTAAACACAAACAGTGGATGGCATTTTTCGCTGTTATTGGCTCTTTGGTTGGCTAAAATGTTTAGGAAACCAACAAACTTGTGAGACAGTTGTCAGATGTAAGTAAAAACGTTTTTGTATAGCAACAGTACAGTAGGGCTATGCAGAGCCCAGTCGAGCTTTTGTGCTGTAAAATAATATTTTACACAATACAAAACTACAGTGGACAAAGTATGTTCTTAATAAATAAAACTGTTTTTTTGTTAGCTGTGGACTGATACAAATTTCTCAGTTTGCTTAACATTGAAACTGATACCATTAAATTCCCATCTCAGTTATTGAATGTCTAGATTTATCTTCACTTGAAAAGCAGATTATGGAAACAAATAATGAAATGAACACTGCAATAATCAACATCACTTTTTGTTCTTGGAAATGCTTCTTCTGTTTTGACTGTAACAAGGTTGCCACCCATCATGGTAAAACAAATTTCCTGACTTTCACTGACCATGCATTATGAAAACATTGGTGGTAAAGCCACAGAAAAAGTTGATTCAAGTATATATATTTTTTAAAACATTACTTTAAAAAGATGGAATATGCTGTTTGCCAAGAGCGTGGGACAAAGAAAAAATCTGAGTCCCCAACGGGAATCGAACCCATCACCTCCCGTACACTGGTCTGGTGCTTTCACTACTAAACTACTGGGAGACTTGTGGCAAGCGAGGTCATAATTATTTCCTGAGTTTGTCGTGACACGCGTCCTACATACTGCTACGATCAGCAATGTCGAAAGCACCGTGTGTGATAATAAAGAAAGAAAGATGATAAATTTCAAACTCGGAAAGAAATGAGAAAGGGAATATTCAGTTGTCACGAGCGTGAGACAAAGAAAAAATCTGAGTCCCCGACGGGAATCGAACCCATGACCTCCCGTACACCGGGAGGTCATGGGTTAAGAATTTAAATCCATATCAAACCTAGTGGCAAGAAGAAAAATAAAATTCCATGACTTTTACTGTCTTAGAGGTAGAATAAAGAATTTTCCTGACTTGATGCAAAATTTGCTGACTTTTCCCTGACTTCAATTACGGTAATTGTTTTCCCAGACTTTTTCTTGCCCATGGCAACCCTAGGTGAAACAAATTTTTTGTCATTGCTTGTTGATAATATTTTGATCACAGGGGAAGTGAACTGTGATCCTGGGGAAGTGATCCTGTGAAAAATCTAATGAAAAAATGAACTTTTTTCCCTAGAATTTGAACAACTTCGTTTTTTCACTGCCCTAACTGTCAAACATTTAAGCCTGGATACCAAGCCACTGGACAACAACCACCCTCTTTGGGAAAGGATGCAGTAGAGACCTAAGTACACTTATTTAAAAATAATCTAATATGTAAAAACAACGGGAGGTCATATAAGTTCACTTTACTGAACCTATTTTATTAATACTTTGTGCAATATGTACAGGTAAAAAATTATGCAAAAACGTCCTCACATAAGTGGTGGAACATCTGGATCATCTACAAAATTACTTTCCTCTGGTTCTGTTAATGTTTCTTTCTGGTTTGTGGTTTTTTTGCCACCACTTTGGTTATCTTTTACAATTTTACTGAAATCCATGTCACCGTTACTATTGGGTTCTACTTCCAGTAGTTCATTTTGTATTCTGAGAAGCAAAAGAAATGATCAAAGTAGCCATTAAATGAAGGATTCTAAGGTTACTTTTAATCTAAAAACTGATGGATTTTAGAGATGGTTTATAAGCACTGTCAGTGGTGGGATGTTCCAAAACTAAAATAGTACAGTAGAAATATATGCTTGTGAGTTAGCTACAGTTAAACCTCCCCGTGCAACCATGAATCACAAGTGACCATCTCCTGTCAGTAACCGCTTATCCAAACTACCAAAGTTTTCCCGTCAAGTCACTAGTAGTTGGGCCTCTCAATGGTGACTACCTCTTGTAAGTGACTGTGACCACTTTTTGCACCAACGGTTTGGAATTTTCTATCTTAAGCAACCACTTTACACATGATGCACAATTGTGACACCTGGCCTCTGCTAACATCGAGCATGTTGAACTGCTGATTTGTGATTACTTAAAAGATATTACACTTCTTTCTGGTTATATTATATAAACAAGACCTAACTGGTATGAAAAACTGGCTGAAATTGGCAATGTGACAGTTAAGGGATCTGTCTGTCAGTATAAGACTTGTGAGGAGAATAGTTCAGAAAAAACTTAGTCACTCTGTGCTGAATGCTTTCAATGAGCAGGCAGTCTAACTAGAGAACAATCTAACTACATTAATGGTACCTGTTGATTTTCGTTGGACCTGAAGATGACTGATGTTCTTTCCTCTCATGAAACTGATTGTCAGAACTAGTATTCTTTTTTGTGGGAACACTCATCAATGGCTTCACCACTTGCTTTACCTTCAGCACACAAAAACATGTTTGAAAATGGCCTATGGAATGTCTTGCAACAATGAAATTATGCACTGTTAATAATGATAATAATAATAATAATAACAATAATAATAATAATAATAATAATATATCTTAATTGACCACTCCACTTGAGGGGCTTTTCAGGGACAATGAAAGAAATAATCTAAATGAACATAACAGCTTTAAGGACCCCAACTGGTGGGGAGGCAGACCAGTTGGCTATTTACAAGCTTGGCCAAGGAGTTGAACTCGAGGCTACCGAGAACAACTCCAGCTAATAATAGTATTAGCTGGGGTTGTTCAGTTGCTTCACCACTTGCTTTACCTTCAGCACACAAAAACATGTTTGAAAATGGCCTATGGAATGTCTTGCAACAATGAAATTATGCACTGTTAATAATGATAATAATAATAATAATAATAATAACAATAATAATAATAATAATAATATATCTTAATTGACCACTCCACTTGAGGGGCTTTTCAGGGACAATGAAAGAAATAATCTAAATGAACATAACAGCTTTAAGGACCCCAACTGGTGGGGAGGCAGACCAGTTGGCTATTTACAAGCTTGGCCAAGGAGTTGAACTCGAGGCTACCGAGAACAACTCCAGCTAATAATAATATTAGCTGGGGTTGTTCAGTTGGAGCTTAATAATCCTAATGTGAGGTGATTCAACTTTTTTTGTACCTTGGGCATTTCAATGATGAGATGGCCTGTTGTCTGAGACCTCTTTGCAGAGCTGGAGTCAGGGTTAACTTCCTCGGACAGACCAAGTTGAAAAACCTACAGTGTGACAAAACAATGCAGTCAGAATATCAACAGCTCCAAGTTTGGAGTAAATTTTATTCTAATAACCAGTCATTGGTGTATATGTTGTAGTTCAATTTTATCCTTGGCTCCATTTTTATTTTCTTTTGTTTTACATTCATCATCATATATTAACATAAAAACGAACAGGAAAATAAAAATTAAGCCAAGGATAAAATTGAACTACAAAATATATACAGATTTGAAGTTGGGTTGCCAGGAGCAGGGGGGTGGGGGGGGGGGGGGGTCTGTAGGGATGACATTTAGGGTTCTTCAAGATATCCAGCTTATGTCTTTAGTATCTACTTAAATGGAAGATGTAAAATGTAATGCTTGTGTATGGCTGAAATTCAGAATTGTGTCTTATAATTATCTGGAGAAGATGACGTTTGCTTGTGAAATCCACCTACAGAAGATGTGTTAACTATTATAATTTCAGTTCTAAGTACACTAGTGAAAGTGATTTATAAGCACTCATCTATGGAGAACCAGGGACAGATATAAGTGGGGGCAAGAGAAAGTAGAAGAAGGCAAAAAAATTTGGCATATCTGCCCGTGTCTCTATTAAGATGGAAAGTAACCTGACCTTGACCTATCATGACGTAATGAACTTAACTTTAATGAGTTTTATATTGCGCAAACATCAATGTGGCATTTTCAAATGCACATGAATATATGAAAGACGTATATGAACTGAGGTATTAACATGAAATGAGTGGAATGATCTTCGCAGTGCATAGCAATTTAAGCAATTGCTTTTTTGCCTGAAAAAAAATTTCAAGGCTACAATTATTCATTACATCATCCATTCCACATGCGAGATATAAGAACCCAAAATTGACCTGCTCCCAACATCTCAAGGCTTCATAGCTCAGTTGGTAGAGCAACGCACTGGTATCACGGAGGTCATGGGTTTGAATCCCCTCGTAGCCTTGAAGTCTTTTTTTCAGGCTAAAAAGAAATTGCTTATTAATAAATTACTACACACTGGGCAAATCATTCCACTCATTTCCTGACCTATCACGTTGCTAACCTTGGCTTTTACCGTCACCCTACAATACAGAGGTTGTACATCCACGTCGATAAGAGATGAGTCCAAGTACCTGGAAATGGAGATTGAGATCAAAAAGGAAATTAACCTCAATAGGTTAAATTTCTTTACACACAAGAATTAACAGTCATGTGGATAAGCACACTTGCCCTCTCATGGCAAAACCTATGTTTCATACCAAATTAGGTTGTGTTCTTTCTTGACGTGGCCACACATACAATGTACTAATGGTACTTACTTGAAGCATGGTAAATCCAGTACAAATTTATTGTTTTCTTCATCGTCGTGAAACTCAAAGTCCCATCTGTGTCACAAATAAACACTGAGTTAATGGCAAATTTGGACAAAAGAAAGATTCATACTCCATTGTTCTTCACTGTACTGTCTTCACTCACTTTCCTTGGTTTATATTCAGTACACGACCATCATCTGTGAAGAACCTTCTTTCTTTTTGTGGTTTGTTTCTTCCAAGCCTCCTGTTGGAGTGAAGCAAATGTGAACCAAAACTTAGAGGGTATACGTTCTTACACAGCCACAATAACTGTTTTCAATAATGCTGTCACACTCTCAAGTTTAAAAGCAACAACTAACAATGGTGTTTAAGTAGTATAGTACCCTGTCATCAATCATAATTATCATTTGATGACAACCAACTGCCCTGAAATCAAAGCTTCTCAGAGCCAGCTGGTGAATGCTACGGGTTATTTTGCCCATTGAACGGGTTTGGTATCAGACTAGTTTTTGAATGAATAACACCAGACTTTTTTACAAACGCTTCACTGGGCTGATCGACTGACTGATCATGCAATCGATTGAGTGCATGCAATTTCTCCCAAATGCTATTCCCTACTCATTTATTGCTTACACAGTCAAAAGTTAAAAATGAGTGGAGGGGATGTTAAAACTTCCTCCTTCCTGCAACTTTTACCACATTTTTTCACATTCTGTTTTTCTCATTTCCCACACACAGCTAGTGCTTATTTTTGCCCCCTTTTTCCATTCCCCCCACCCCACTGTGTCTCCATTTTCTCCTGTTCCCACATCTGTGCCCCTCACTAACAGGCCATTCTCACTTACTCGTCATCCTTCTTTTCTCTTTGTTTTCGTTTTTCTTCTATGTGTTGGTGGAGTTCAATTCTAGACTCTGGAGTGAAATCTGTTTTCTCTTGCCAATATCTAAAATTGATATATAAACAATGGCGATAGGAAATGTGTAAAGGAGCTAAAACAACTAGAATCTCAAAACCTAAACAAAAGTGTGGTTGTTAATAGAAAGTGAAATGGAAGTCAGAGGCATTTCTAAACACTGAACAGGGGGAGAGGAATTGCATGACTGTATGGTATATTTTTTTACCCATTTTTGCTGAAAACAGAAAATAATGCTTCATAAACCCAGCTGCCGTAACAGGAAACAACCTGGTGACTAAACTATTGAGGTTTTCTAGCTAAGAATCAAAATGATTCTATGCATGAGCTTTTGTCCATGCCAAAATAAGTGACCATAATGAAGAAGTGATGTACTATTAGGGCGAGCTGGTTGACTGTAACATAGGGTTGCACTTTACCTCTTTTCTTCTTCTTCTTCTTCCTTCTCTGTTTTGTCTTCATTGTTTTCACTTGGAATCAACAATACAACAATAAGATACCAATAAACTATGAGCATGACTTTTCAATTCCAGTAATGCAGGCTTACATTATCCTGTGACATACTTTATATCTCATTCTTGGAGCTTCCTTCTCTGTTGGTAAATAGTGTGAAGGAGCAAGGGCTACGGAAAGATCACTGCATGGTTTGAAATTTGAGATTTGTACTGGTACTCAATCTCGTACTTCTAGTCTGATCTTAAAAGTTGCTGCTAAAGGTGTGGATGCACTGTAACAATGAGGGCAGCACTGCTCCCAATGTTTAAATTTTTGTCTTAAACATATGAAGGTTAAAAAATTCATGTGCTTACAGAGACCACTACTAAGTGTCCATTTAAGGGAGATGTCGACTGCTGGGAGGTCTCCATTAGCAGAGGTTCAGCTTTATTTTCTTGTACTAAATCACGAGTCAAATACTCAACGGTGAGTAAGGGTTTAAAATCTATTTCACACCTGTGACTTTCAGTGGAATTTTCTCCTTTCTCTTTATCAGTTGCTTTTGTTTTAGTAGCATCCTGCTTTTCTTTTTCCTAAAAAAAAAATTCAAATAACTTCTACATCAGACAAGTAGAAACATATACATAGGGAGGCATGGTTTTCAACAAAACCCTTCAATATTATTTTTTGTTGGATTCAGTATAAATTTTACCTGTTGGTAAGATAGACTTACCCTCTTCTTGGTGTACTCTCTTTCTTGGCTAATAATCTTGTTTCTGATTTTCTCATAATTCTATGGTGAAAATGTTAAATTGAACAATTTTTCAGAAGAAAAGACAGAAAGAGATTTTTCAGCATTATACCTTTGATGTTACATGGCAAATGTAACATTGACACAATTTTACACTTGTAACAACACAAGCATTGTTAGTACTGTCTAGTTACTACAAAGAAGCCTAACCTGTTTTGCCAAGATTCTCTCAGATTTTTCAATCTCTTTTCCATCAAGCCACTGTAAATTATCGAGAGTAGCGATCACATATTCCCTGTATCCTTCATACTCTGTGCATGGGTTTCCTGTAAGATACCTAGTCAGAAATATCTTACAGTCAGGCTTCATTTCCATTTCACTTGGTAAACATTCCCATGATAAACCCAAAATGAAAGACCCACATAAGAAAATATAAGGGTTATAAGGGTGTTGCTAAAATTCTGCCTGATTGCAGGTTAAGCCACACAAAAAAAATAATAATTAATATTATAATTTATAATAATAACAAAATAAACCAATTCAGTGGAGAAACAGATTATTTTGCCCAATCTAATTATTAGCCCACCTCTCAAAGTTTAATTTTATTTATGCACCCCTCATTTCAAAATATGGTAGCCTATTGGAAGTTTCTTGATAAGAAAAGGATTAATATCTCCGAAATAACATTGACATTCTTTCCCTGTCACAACTAACAGTTTGTGATTTAGAGGTGTCAGTACAGGTCCAGAGGTCATTATTAGAGTGTGCACAAATCTCCAACATCTGTTTTCATTATACACTTTAAATGGTGTTAGCTATATATGATACAAAAGGGGCGTGGAGAGTGGGGGCTTTTTTCAGATCTTTCACAGTTGGAACAAGTCACAGTGACACGACAAGTCAGGTGAGAAGAAGATGACTATCATCAGGTGACAAGAAGGTGACAAGTCACACAAGTCACAGGGACATGACACAGAAACAGGTCACAGCAACAATCCCTTCAAGAGACATGCTTTGAAAATACTCCCTCCAATGACACAATTTTCTCCCTACAACAGATTGCATAAATTCAAACTGGTTTAAATTTGTGTATCAGGATGCAGGAATAATGTTTTTGCTACTTGTGGATTGCTCATGAGAATGCGACCTGGCCCTACACCAAAATTAAAAATCAACTAATTTATTCTAGTTCCCTAGGTACACTCATCATTAAGTTAATCAAGGATCTCCTGCTTAAAATCCCTTCTTGTGCACTAAGCCAGCATATCATCTCAGCAATGTCTCCTAAGCAGTGCACACAAGGTGTGTCACTTGTCACAGAGAGCTGTTTCCCTGACTTGCGGCCTCGTGTGGCCTGATCTGTAAAGTAACCATGATATCTTTTTCTTTTATCTTTTTTTTTTGTAAAACCAGCCAAATAGAGACTTACAGTTCTCTGAAATGGTAATTTCCTCTGAGTGTTTCAATACTTGTGAGTTCTCCCACAAAATTAACTGTAAGATCCAGCTTTTGTAAAGACTCGCAGCCTGAAAAGAGCGGCAAACAGAAAATATTAAACAATATTACAAATATAATTTATGGTATTATATATCAAAATACGTAAATACCTACATATCCAACTGAAATAATATTTAATGTGTGTTTACATGTGTACAAATCAACAAACTGTGTGCTAGTTTACAAGCCTGCTTACCTTCAAGATTTTCAACTTTTGTTACATTGTTAAGTGCCAAATTAAGATATTCCAGCTTTTTTAACCTGCCCACATTCTCTGAAACAAGAAAGGAATCAAACCGATAAATATTAGATTCAAACATCCCGCTCAAAAACAAGCTTAATAGGGCCAAAGTTTATGCAAAAATTACAACTTGCCTATCTTAGGTATTAAATTGCTCTGCAGATAAAGAATTTTAAGATCTCTGCACAGTTTATCCAAAACCTCAATCCTGGAACAAAAGAAAAAAGGCAAGTCTTTTTAAAGCACTGTAAATAATCATACGATCACCATAATAAAAGTTATTCGTACTACCTTTCAATTTCTTGTTGATGAAGGGAGATTTCTTCCAGAGAAAATATCTCGCAGTTGTTGTGCTCAGCTCTTTTGCGAAGCAGGTCTTCTGTAACTGTTTTAGAAAAGAATAAACAGAGATGGTAAGTAGTTAAAACTAAACAGACAATACCGCAATTTTTGTCAATGATTTTGTTTCTCTTACTTCGAACCATCTTGATCTGTCAAGTTAGTTTTGTGTCAGGCGTCCCAGCCTTTGTAACCAGGCGAGTTGAGCTACATACTTGCCGTCTCTATAGCAACGAATTTTACAGCTTGAGTTGCTTTCGCCCCAAGTGGGGTAAAATAAATTCTTGAAATCACAAAACGACACATGCTGTCATACATTGTCTAAAAGTAACTCCGATATCTTGTTTTAATTGTAAACATTTTGAGAAAAAAATACTTTCAAACAAAACAAGACTATTCTACCCAAGCCACAGTATACGCGATAACACTCACGACAGTACGCGCCTCGCGCGTTACACGTACACAATTCGCGAGTCACGATTAACGAAAGCTAAAAGTTTTCTTTCACATTGCATGTTTCCTTGCTATAACCAATTTTGTCATCTTTTCGTACTCCTGGGCCTTTATTTCAACCTGAAAGACCCGGAATTTTTATCCGTGACAAATTTTGAAAATCTGTAGAATTCAAATTGCTTTCGGGTTGTATTGAAAAATTTCTCTCCCCCTCTATTTCCTATTGTCTGCGTCACAAACATATGCACACTGAGAAACAAAAGTTGTAATCAAAAACCTATCGGAAATCATTCACGGATCGTCTTTTTGTTCTCTTTTCCTCGCCTGCATTGCAAGTCATAATAAGGCTTAAAACGTCATATAAGGCTCTCCAATTAAAAGGATTTTAACCTGTTGAAGATATATATTACCAATATCTTCTTTTAATACTAACATTTCGTTCCAGACTCTTTCTATAAATTACCTCTAGACGTATAGAAAATCAGTAAAAACTTCATTGACCAAGGCCACGCCCAAAAAAAAAAGCAAACGAAAAATTAACTTTGATTCATAGAATACGCACTCCTCTGTTCTGGCAAATATGGACATTTTTTGCAAATATGAGCATCAGAAATTTCATGTAGGATCTTTTCTGAAATCTTGAGCTTTGCGTGTCAACTTGTGCTCAAATCTTAAATTGCCATAAAGCTTACGCGTTTCTCTGAAAAACAAGAAAACTATAAAGTTAATACCCTGGCAGTTTTTGTTAAATGAACATTTACGCCCATGCTCTTTCAGATGTTTGGTTGATCGTTCATTAAGTCATGATTGTAAAAGCATGGTAAATTGTTTTCTCGTAAAATTTATGTATAAAATACCTAGAATCCAGTGTACAGGATTTAGAGAATGGTTCGTAGTTGCTCGTCTCCCTGACGTCAACGCGCCTCAACATCCGGGACTTTCAAAATGGCGGCGGCGAGTTAGCCAATGAGAAACGACGCTGTTTATTCGCTGGTTCCACACACTGGAGCTTGAAGTTATCTTCTCCAAAATATTGTTTAGGGCAGGAAAAGGAATCAAAACGTAGTAGAAGGCCCGGAGAAGGAAGCGATCTTCCCTATTCCATCGGGAAATCGCCAATTTGCTATCCACACAAACCATGGACTCTGTGGAAGTAAGTAGTGAATGGGGATCACGTCAAGCGTGCTGTTGTTGTCGTTACGGCAAGCACTCGCCTCTGTGCAAACATACTCACAGTCTAACGCTTATTTCGTCGCTTTTTGCCCTTCTGTACTGCAGGCAAAGAGGCCAGGTATTAACCCAGCCCCTGCTACTAGTCATCCGGACCCATTTAATCGAAAGTCTGTCCGCAAACCACCGAAAGCTGGGCAGAAAAAACAGCAAGGATCGTCCAGGTTTCGGTCTAAGCCTAGTTTTGAAATCCAGCCTCTTGGTCTTTTGAAAGGTGGGTGACAAACTGACTGTATAACAAATCCAAGACTTTTCTTGGCCATTTCTACATTCTTAAAATCAACCTTTTTTTCTAAAACGACTGTTCTGTTTACAAACCAGACGTGTCGCCAGCCGAGCAACAGGAATTGTTCACCAAAAAACTACAGCAGTGCTGCGTAGTCTTCGATTTCATGGATCCAGTCAGTGATCTAAAAGGGAAGGAAATTAAGCGGGCATGCTTAAACGAGCTTGTTGACTACATTGCGTCTGGTCGTGGAGTCCTTACCGAAGCAGTTTATCCAAAAATAATCGAAATGGTGAGTGAATTAGCGTATGTGAATGTCATTGTAAAAATGCCGATTTACGAGAATGCATAGGAGTTGTCTGTGGCTTACACAAAGCTCCCATGTAAGCTAAATCGATTTACCGGGCAACGATTTCGTTAGCAAGTACGGCCCTTGAATTTCATTTGTCCAGCTCTCAGCAGCAAATCCTTTCGTTTCTTAGGCTTTTGGTTGTCGTTAGGTTCTTATTTCGCAAAAAATAATGAAGAGTCGCTCGAGATTTAGCCTGAACGTAGCTTTCGTAGCGAGCCAATGTTGATTTCAGCGAGGGGTTAAAAAAAAGTTAAGGAGCTCCTTTTTCCACAAAAGGCTAAAGGGTGAAAATTACAGTTGAGTTTATTACATATAAATCATTATACGTCAAATCCTCCAAGGGGAAATGGACTTTTGAAATTTCAGAACGTTTCCGGGCAGTTGCAGTGGAAAGCTGATAAAATCCACCTTTTCTATGCTCACGGTATTAAATATGTCTTCTTGGGTAAATATTGTTCGGACTGATGTTTGAGATTTACATTGGACTGCGATTACAAGTACTTTTACAGTCCGGTAGCTCCAAGGAGCTTGGATATTTACGTTTTTGTTTCATCTGTCTTCTCTGGTAGTTACCCAAGAGGTATCGATGAATAAGTGTACTATCAATTACGAGATATTGCTACGAGCCATGAAATCTCCTTGCCAACTGAGATGTTTGCTAAACGGGTCTCTTTGCACAATCCTAAACTGTAATGATACAAATCCTGAAGTAATGACTCAAATTAAACACTTGGAAGGCTCTTTCCTGCTTTATGAAATTGAGCTTTCAGCCGTGGTCTCTTTTCATTTTGCAAAGAAGTGAAACATCTCGGTTGTATTTCAGTGGTGCCTTGATAAAAATAGTATATTTTTCCGGGTTGGAAATTGCTGCACCCGCATTTACCTCGTGCTGTTTATACTTTGTTCTTGTGTCTTATTTTTGTTGTTGTTTGTATGTGTTTAATGTGACAGTGTCCTGTTCAATTGGAAGGAATGTATACTTCCTTATTTAGCTCAGTGTTATGCTTATGTGACTTGCATCTTGTAATAGTCTCCTTGCATAAGGTGAGAAAAAGTACGACTGTTAGCAATTATATCCTTCCATAATGATATGACAATGTGTTGTTTAGAAATTCTATGTGAAAGCTTTCTGGGCTCATGCTTTTATTAGTCAAGAGGCAGATGTTTTCTGAGATGCATTGCAGAAAACCATGACAAAAGGGTATAACAACAAAAAGTCACGAGGATATAAGTTATTATTTGTGAGCAAATTGACATTTTTAGGTTAATGACTTGAACATTGAAACATTTTATTGATTACATGAATGCAATCAACAGAATAGAATTCCACCTGTCATAAGCATACCTGTATGTTGTTTGAAGAAGGTGGGAAATGGACTATTCAGAAGAATTTTACCTGAGTTTGTGCATGTATACCTCTGGCACTAAACACTTTGCTTGTGTACAAGCTGAGAGAGAAGTGGAAGAAATCTTACATCAAATGTTGGCTATAATAACAACAGATTTTGCCCAGCTTGCCACAAACCTCTTAGTAGCTCAGTCATTGAAGCATCCAACTGATTTTTTCTTAGTGCCATGCTTTCTTACTACAGTACAACAATTAGTTGCACTCCAACTGAATAGAATATGAATCCACTACTCGTAAACTTTTATGAAAATCTAATAGCTACAGAGCAGTCGCATTGTCAGTTTCAGGGCTCAAAGTTTATTTTTGGCTTTGGGAGCACTTGTGCTGCCAGGTGAAAATTTCTAGGCGCACTGCCAAAATTTTAGGCGCACAGCTAAAAACGTTAGGAGCACAGTACTGGTGGCACCAAAAAGAAAAATCAGAAAGCTTCAGACGTTGGTTAAGTATTCATGTTATCTTTTGTTTCAATCCTGTGTTTGTTCCTTTCAGGCTCTTACTATATGTTGAAGATAACACTAATACTGTTACGTTTTTTAAATAAACCTTACTTCTCAATCTCAAGAAGTATAACACTTTATGGTACATTCAAGATAACAGAAAAATTCCACATTCATTTCCTTTGAAATTAACATGAATAACTAAGAAAATATACACTGTTAGTTTACTGCTCACAACTTTCATTTCATTTTAGTTTAAAGCTGATATAGACTTGAAAGTAGATCCACATCATTTGATTAATACAACATTAACTCAATCAGTCGAAATCCGGTGATTGCCATGAATCAGCAACTGAAATTAATTCATCTGGCCACATTCTGTAAGCGCAGTTAGGACGCCTTGATCTCTGACCATTGTTGAACCACTTGACAACTGCTGGAGTTGGGTCAGATGAGTTCAATGACACCACTACGAACTCCAAGGTTAAGAGAGGCTTTATCTGAAGCAAGAGAAACTAACTTAATGTATCCAATTTGGAAGGCCATCTTCAACAAGGTCACTGAATGCATTTTTTGTTGCAGCTAGTACACCTAGTAGAATAGAAAAAAGAGTTGTAAAAGAATTTTACGTAACGTTATCGTAATGTACGTAACGTTACCTAGAGTCGCTGTACAACTACCGTGTCTCGTGTTTAAAATTGTCACATCCATTGACTAAGGATGAAGATCCATGCATTGGGAAGGCTTTACAATATCTGCAGCGCATCATTTCTTTTTCTAAATCCCATTCAAGCCATCGAATTCCTTTAACCATGCTCTCTGAAACTTGTACACTTTTCTTTTTTTTCTCGCTGACTCATCTTTTTTATCTTGGACTAAAGTATCATTGGAGTTCAAGGCTGATGAAGTTTTGGAGTTCAAGGCTGAAAAAGAAGGCGGCGGGCGGCTGTTTAATAATAAATTATAGTTATGCAAATGAGCATTTCGTAAGAGAATAAATTACATTGTTGACTGCGCATTGACTTTTATTTAATAACTGGGATATAATTCATTGTTTTAAAAATTGTTCTTACCTTGAAGAAAAAAGTCTCTTAACCCAGGTTGTTCAGCCATTCTTGACTCTGGATTGACCTTTCACATCAGCAACGCAAACTCGATTGCACAAGAAGCATGTGTTTTCAAGGTAGCCTTCACTCACACGTGTCAGCGGAGTCTTTACAAAACCAAAAAGAGTTGAAAGAGTCTGGGATGGAATGGAAACGTCGAGAAGAAATGGACCTCCGAGATCGGAGAAACCACGGAGGAAACGACCAATAAAACACACACTGATGCAAGGGAAATGATGAAACTTTATTATTTGGAGCCTGATTGTGTTATATCTACCTTTGAATTTATTATTTCAAGCTTCCGTTTCGTGTCTAACCAGTCGGAGTACATAAGGACGATCAGGTTAGAAAGCAGAGTCGAGTAGCGATTCAGTCGCACTGAACGCGGGCTTTTTAGGCGCGCAAGTGCGATCACACATCATTTTTTAGGCGCACAATAAAAAATCTAGTCGCATATGCGACCAGCTGGTCGTTAACTTTGAGCCCTGAGTTTTGTCATAAAGTAGAATTATAAGTGACAAAACAACCTGATAGAACATCCATGGCTTGCCACTTGCAAATCACATTAACTAGGCAATTTTTTCATGCAACTTGTCTTGCATCTTTATTGCAAAATCTGCTGACGGGTTGCATAGCACATGGCTTAAGGCATTTCGTGAGGTCCTGAAAATCTGTGGTTCAATTTTTGTCACACCATGTTGTTATAAGTTAGTTATATGAAAAGTTTGGCAAAAGATGAAATCTGGTTAAAACTTACTCTAATGTCCACAGGACAGGGTTCAATAAAATTTGAAGTAGGCAGCTGGTTTGAATAGAGTAACCGACTTTATCAACAAGGTGTTTGAAAGAAACTTTCTTTAGTTACTTCAGTTTAGGGAAAAAAGTAGCCGACACCTCTGAGTAAAATAGTGAATGCTTTTCGTCGGCTGTCGGTGTTTATTGAAAGCACTGACAGTACTAAGCCAGTACAACAGGCCATTCACTGTGTTTGGTTTTTCCTTTGGATAATGTTGTCAAAATGAAGTATATCACACTTCCATCTATTTTATTCAAAAGAGTGCCCTTCCACTCCCTTGCCTTCCTCCACTTCCCCACCCAGACACACAATTGCCCTCTTAATATTATTCCAGAAGCACATAAATTTACTGACTGTTCTCTGTACTTCGTGTTTATTCTTGATGTTGCCTTTCTTTATACTTGACGCTGCCAGAAAAGAAAGCAAGTTGCATTCAAGGTCATTACTATTGGCAGGATCATTTTTTTTTGTGAGGTTGGGGGGGGGGATGCGGGAGAAGAGGGGCTTGGGTCTAAGTTGAGAAAAAGCACCTGCCTGCTCGCCCATGCGAGTATAAATCTTGTTGGGCAAGTACAAATCGTAGATTGCACTCCCAGTTTGGCAATTACAATTCTATCCTTGGGTAATAATTCTTAAATTGTGACTTTAACTTGGGACTTGATATTTGAAATATAATAATATTGTGAAAGATCATTGTTATTTTCTGTTTAGTATTATTTTGGCTTGTAGAGATTATTTTATTCTTTTTCTTTTGTGATTTTTTATTTGGTGTTGCAAGTTGAAACTTATCCAGGCAAGCACTTTCTTCTAAAACTCACTTGCCCAGGCATTTATCACACCTTAGTTCTAGGAGGAAAAACTGTTCCCAGTCAGTTGGTCCAATGTAACTGAAAACTGAAGAACTCGTCTGGTATGTTTAGGCAAGCAATTGTGGTGGTTGTTTTCTGAGGAAGCTGTATTTACAGATGGCTGAAATAGCTCCATGCTTGATGACATCTCTTCTGGCAATGTTCGTAATCAGTTTCCACTAAGAAACATTGGGTAAATGAAGCCTGTTTCAACAAATTGCTTACACCTTTTTCTGCTCAAAGTTGTTACATGTATGCCCAGCCTTCATAATTGTTCACTCTGGATAATCAAAAAGTCAGGATAATCGAGATTTGACTGTAGTTAAGTCTGTATTGCCACCATGTAAATCAGTACGTTTTAGCATCTGAAAGTTGATGTAAAAAGAGTGCAGTGTGAGTGATAGTGAATGAACAACCAACATCGTATTCATTTCAGTATATTTCAACAAGTATTAGCAAAGAAGAGGCTCAACAAACTGAAAATAGGCAGTGAAATATACATTTACTGATCTCTTTACATTAATGTTGTTCAAGTAGATTCACATGTAGACAATTTTGAGAAAACAGTTCTAGGCAAAGTAGAAAGTATGCAAAATTGCTCAGTTATCATTAGTACAGAAACTAATGGTCTGATGCTGTACAGGGGTTCTGGTAGTGGTCATATGTATGAAAGTTCATTAAATGAGAGTGAATATATAGTGAATGAGAGTGAATGTATGAAATAATCGTACACAAAAGTCATCATGATTTAGCTGAGAGGGTCATCATTTATTTTCTTCTTACTTAGTTCATTATCATCAAGGAGTTAATAATGTAATGAGCTGCTGTTAAAATTAGGCATCTGGTATAACTGGAAAGTGTTAACACTCATTAAAATAATAGATTTAGAGCTACGGGGCTGGTAATGCTTGCCTTGTAAATGGTCTTGGCCTTCAATGTCATGTAATTTTCCTTGTGTATTCCAAGCTGAGAATTCTCTCTCATGGCTAACTCCACTTTTTCAATGATCTTTAGATGTTAGATCCTGTTTTTATGTCAATGATATTGTTACCCATTAAAAAATAACATATGGTACACAGGTTTCAATAAATTTTGAAATAAGTGGTAGAGCTAACCATCTAGACATTTACAGTGTTGATTTTAGAGTGTAGAACGGTAGGATTGCTGCAAGCACAAGTATATATTGCATTGGTTTCGATAACTTTTAAAGTAGGTGTTAAAACTATGCTAAGTAAATGGCTAGTATCTGAGAAAATTCTTATAAGCCATGAAGCGAAAAGCAAGACAAAGTTGGCCACTTCTCGAGTTCAAAAAGATGTTTCAACACCGCTGGTTACTACCCTGTAATGAAACCATATATATTTGTGTCAAATGTGGTGCATAAAATTTCACCAAGGAAGCCTATGTTCCCATCAGTCTTTTTCCAAACATGATCATCTGGAATCATTTTGACTAGTTTCCCTATAGACCTGAAGTAATTCCACAGAAATTTAATCCACCTTTAAATCAACTTGTAAAAACAAACAAACAACCAAAAACATAAATTTGTTTTATCCCACTGAAAGGATTATAAACCAAAATGCAAAGAGAAAAAAAAAACTGGTTCTGCGAGGAGATGTGATGCTCCCAGTAGAATGTAGGTGTGAAAGAAGGAAGGTCGAATCAAAGCAGGTTGCAAGATTGTGCCCAACGTTTCAAGCTTTTATCTCAGCCCTTCTTCAGGGATAGTCATAGTAACCGATGTAAAGGTTATATACTAAATTTGATTAGGATGACAAGAATAATTTAATAAGGGCAGATTTCAGCATAATTATTAGGAAACACTAATGAAAATGATTAAGTAATAAATTAATGCCTCTTGTTCTGTTGCAGGTTGATGCCAACATTTTCAGGACTCTACCGCCATCTGATAACCCAGACTTTGATCCTGAGGAAGATGATCCAACACTGGAAGCCTCATGGCCTCACCTACAGGTGAGTTTTATACTTCACTATGTAAAGTACTAGTGGAGGCACAGTAGTGTAGTGATTGACATATTGGACTTTTGACCAGAAGGTTAGTGATATAAGTCCTGGGGCACTTTCCATTTAGCGAAAATTTTTGGTATGAAATTCCGGAAACTTTTCGTGTCAAAAGGAAAGGCAAAAAGCCTCATTTTCAGTTCCAGACTCGTGATCTCATTGGTAAATAAAAACATTTATGGCACAAGAAGCCAACAAAATTGTTGTTGCACTGCCACTTTCTTCTGACATTGTGGACGGTTTTGTTGAGAAAATCTAAGCTTTGTCTAGCGGAAATGATTTTGACTTAGGTTCAATAGCAGCTACTTGTTGCTGTTTTGCGAAAAGAAACTTAGAGCACAAAAGTATTTTGAGTCTACAGTATTATGGAGATTACAGTGTGAGCAGCAGAAATGGAAATTTCGTGCAAATGGAGCGGTTCAATTCCCATTCCTTCTGGTTGGAACGGGAAAAGTGGAGTACATCCAAAGGTCGTCCGTTTGTTCCAGAAAATTTCCAGTGGATCCATGCAATACATTTGTATATTATCCGGTTGAACCGCAAATTTAGGCTAAGTGGAAAGTGCCCCTGATCTCTGTCATTGCATTGTTTTGATAGACAAAAATTTTTGCTCTCCATTTTAATCTCTCTACAGAGTTGCAAAAATCACGTTATCAGTGAGCCATTAGCAAAAACTAACAAATGCTAGGAGTAACCCTGTGATGGACTAGCATTCCCTCCTGGGGGGAGCAGTAATGCTCATAGTTGCACTTGTCCTGCCTGGAGTCATTTTTTGGGCCATAGGTGCTTTGGGTGGTATTTAATTACAGCATCATTTGCAACTACCATTCACTATTAAATGCAAGTACCTGTCTGGGTTGTGGTGTAGGAAAGGTTGTTGCTCAGAGAGGTGTGACTTTTTCACCCTGCATGTTCATAGAATAATATACATGAACCAAAGTTGTTTCACGTTACTTTTCTCAAATGTCTAATCAGTCACATGATTGTATAGTGCATGCTTTCTTCTAAACAAAAAGTGTTAAAATTTGGTACACGGTCTCCTTTTTGTGGAACTATAGAAAACATCCTCATGTAAATTGAAGAATTCTCAAAACAGCTGTAGAAACTGTCAACTGTATCTTGTGTCTCCTCAGCATTAATTTTGTCATTTTGTGCAGACATTCACTTGTGAAGAGCAGGTTTCTACCAATGAACTGAAAATGCACCATTTAAGATATGAAATAAGCTCGGATGACAGGCATACATGGGATCTTAGTTTTTGAAAAATGAAAAATTATGGAATGTTTTTTAGTTTAGGTACTCTTCTATTATGGATGTGGCCAAGCTAAAATGTTAAAACGTGAAGTAAATTCTCAAGAAACTGTAAATAATGCTTTTGTTTCATTTCCTTTCTCTTGAAATAATAATAATAATAATGTAGTTAAGTATCTAGAGTTTTCAAGTTTTCTAATTTTTTGGATTTCATATTCCATTCATGAAACTTTGCCATGTTTTACGTACTGCAAAAATTAGAAATTGGTTCATCATAATTTGCAATAAGTCCCTGAGTGTATCCCATCAATGTTAATTTATGTTAAAAAGGCATACAAATAAATGGAATTTCCTAATATATTTTTCAGTCAATTTCAAAGCTTGATCCAGTCCTCTAAGATGAATGAGCTTATAAATGACCTTGTCCCATGCATATTATCCCTACCAAGTGGAAGGAAATCTACTGAAATCAATTTTTACAACTGTTGTTACTTTTCTGCATTGTACTAAACATAGCGCGAGGATTAATAGTTTTGGTAATGTTATCGACTCTGATCGTATATCAACCAAGACCTGATGTTTTTTGTGTTATCATTTTGAACTTAATTAATAGGGTGGGATCACAAAGAACTAAAGTGCTTCATTTTATCTCAAAATTTACATACCAAGCTACAATGTAAATATCACTTAAGACATTTCCTAGATTCTAAATTGGCAGCTCAAAAACATAAGGTCACTTTGAGATGCTTTCCAATGGAAACATTTGAAACTCTTCTTTACAGACCTTTCTTCAAAGAGCAAAACATGTTGTACTTATTCCTAAAGAAGCAATTACAACCAACCAAAAAGAGGAAATGAATATTTTAAAATTATAGTTATTACTTTGGAAGATGTCAATTGTTCTTTCAAAACATGAATAAATGTATGTAGTTCCACAAAGAAAGGTGAAACAAAACAACAAAAAAGCCTTTCTTCTTAAATAATGTTGGGAAGTGCATTTGATCCTACAAGGAATGTAATAAAGATATTGAAAAAACTGTGAACAAACTGTGAACTGCATTAAAATCTTGAAGCCTTCTTGTTACCTGAAATGTCAAAAAAATTTATCAGAAAAAATCTTATTTTTAAGTGTTAGTTATTTGTATGTAGTTTTGCATTGTGTGCTCCATTAATGTGGCAAAGTGTATAAAATATATTGACAAACGAAAATGCTCTTGGCCAATAAATGTAGAATAAATAAAAGAAATATTGTAAATTAAATTCTTGAAACATTGTTTTAGCAGGAAATTTTTAATGAGGTTTATTTCACAAATTGGTGATTTAGTTTTTGTGATTCTGATAAAGAGCTTGACTTAGAACTAAGGGCTTAGTCCTAAATTGAAAAAAGGATTTCACAAGGGTTAAAGTTAAAGTTATATAATTTATAACCAAACATAAATGCTCTTATTTTACATTGCTCTCATTGGTGTACTGGGCATTTTAAAGTTTACTCAGCACCAAGGTCATTCTCTTCTATAATGTCTGTTGTGGAGTAAATTTTGTGGAAATGCTGTAGTGAGATCTATTTTTTGCTGGTCACAAAGAAGTAAACAAAAAATGCAAAAAATTAAGCCATGCTATCATTTTGTTCAGTGAATTGAGGATAATTTTTAGACAGCAGGACCTGGTTTAAATTACAAGACAGCAATGAATGGTCCTTTGGCTAAACTGCACGTTATGTCAGAACACATGTGATGGCTCTGTTGTGGACGTTTGTGGGAGAGGAGTGCGTGACAATCCCAGAGAATGTCTGTTGGAGGCTACATTGTACCTTTTTAAATTTTAAATCCAGGCATATTGGAATGTTTTTACCCACACAATTATTCAGTATCAGTCCAGGCCAGGAAAAACACTTTGCAATCCACTTGCCCAGTGGGCCAGTGAATTTCAGTTTTCTCTTGCCCCCACTCAAATATTACTTGCCCAATGGGAACACAACACGCCTTATCAACTACAGTAGTTCATGTCCTTGGTACCGTCTATAGTCAGTGATAGACTGTAACAAAATGAGCAAGGGGGTTAGTTCCTAAAGAAACTGTGGTGCTGCGTCAGTGGGGACGTGAAACACAAAATTTTGGATTTATCAACTGAGTTGATAAGGTAAATTGGCCACCATAAAGAGATTGAAAGCTGACATTTCTAGCGTTAGCCCTTTGTCAGAGCAAATCAAGGAATTGTGGGTTGCACTTGGCTTATATAGGGAGTGGTGGAGCTACGCTATTGGTGGGAACATGGCAACATGGCAAACAAGAATAAATTAATTGAATGAAAAGCTGATTCGTTGATACCGTGGGGTTTAAGTGTGTCGGCACACTTTCAGACAGATTCACAAGACTACTAGTGCTAATTTCCCTTGCCCACTGGGCCACCAAACTTCTATTTTCACTTGTCCAAGAGCAAAATTTACTTGCCCCAGGGCAATCAAACCTGGGTTTTTTCCTGCCGGGAATCCCTTCATAAAGGCAGTTGGCTTCTTTTTCTGTTTAATATATAAATACTTTCAAGAAGAGCACACACGTACACTCCAATTCTACTCTTTTTCTTTGGTTTGTGAGCAAGGATCAGTTGTTCGGCTCATGCAGTGTGGACAGCAGTGTAAATTCAGCATGGCACTACTCAATGTGTATCTCTGAGAAAAGAATCCTCTTTGAGATTAGCCGCCAAAGTGTCAAATCTGGCAACCAGCTGCCATTTACTAGTGACGTTGTCGATATTTGTCGTTGTTGATATTTGTCTGAGAAAAAGTTGAGCCTGGAGCACTCTTTGTGTTCCCTGCTGACAACTCGACAGTTGATGCAGAGATGCATCCTTCAAGGGGAAGTTTTAACTTCATGGTTCTCTAAAAAGATATCTGCTTGGAGGGTTAAAATCTTGTATATGTGCAGTGGACGTTTAATTTATATCTAGGGAATCATGTTTAAAAGACTTGAGTTTTCATGCTACAGTGAAGTAAGCCATAAATAACTTGCATGGGTATATTTATATTACATTACCAGTAAGCAAGTTATTTTTAATATTTCTATTGACAGATTGTCTATGAGTTCTTCCTTCGGTTTTTGGAGTCAGCAGAGTTTCAACCCAGTATTGCCAAGAAGCACATCGATCAGAAGTTTGTTTTACAGGTAAAGTGAAGCTGTTGTTACAATGGTAATTCTTTGCTTTATGAATGCAGAGATTTCAGTGTTTTCAGGAGAGTCATCTAGATGAGAGGTTATCAATTCCAAACTGAGTAAGCAGATGACTTTCAGAGCAGTTTGGTTCTCTGAATACCTTCTCTGCCCTTGTGCTTACCAGTAGAGAAGAAGGCTCTAGGAATGAGATTGTTATGAGACATGATAATGGAACAAGTGATCACTAAGTTTGAAAAGTCGTGTTACGACGACATTACAATCTTTATTTGATGACAAGATTTGCAATACATCAGAGCTATGCTTCCTCTCTAAGGGTAGCATGCCTAAGCTATTCTTTCTCGTTCTTGGAACAAAACGGTCTCTAGCATATTGTGAATCAATGATAAGGTATAACAAGTAGTTGTCTGAGTTACCCTTTGTGCTACAAAAGTCATTTCCTTTTTGCTTCAAAAGTACGTGGCTCAGATATTGAAGTAGGTACAACCACTTAAAGAGAACCTAGGCATTGTTACGAGTTGTTAGTGATTACTTGTTGTAAATCTTGGTAGCATCTGTTTTTGTTAAATAGTTTTTGTTTTAATGTGGTCATATCTTCATAATAACTGGCTTGTGTTGTTACCGTTACAGCTTTTGGAACTGTTTGATAGTGAAGATCCTCGCGAAAGAGATTTTCTCAAGACAGTTCTTCATAGGATCTATGGAAAGTTCCTTGGACTTAGGGCATACATTCGAAAACACATCAATCACATATTTTTAAAGTATGTTTGCTTATTTTCTGTTTTGTTTTGTGTATGTTGCAATTTATACTCATCAGTTGTTTTAAAGATTCTTGTGGAAGATGAATAATATTGTATTAGCTGCAGTAAAGACCTTCCCCAGAGAGGAGAGCCTGATGTAATTCTTTGTCAGAGCTAGTACAAAAAAACTCAAATTCTGGACTTTTTCTCAACTGGTTGAGAAACAGTACTTATTGGCAATCAGCAGACTTAAATCATGCCTCATGTACCTTCCCTGCAACCACACATGACATTGTGACTCCCAGTAAATTATCATTGCCTCAAACCATTTTATTTGTGGTAATTTAAAGCAGTTGGCAGTTCATGAAACAAATGTATCAGGCATTCTTTTCCCCTCTCTCTCTCTCTCTCTCCTCTTGCAAAAGAAAAGGGGGGAAAACGCCTGGTACCAGAGTTAAATTTAAAGTGGGCAGGTCATTTGACCCAATCAAAGTTTAATAGAGGGAGTACGAGAGGCACTGATTAATGGTTGATCATGACATAAGGTGGCCAAGAAAGGTAAAAAAAGCATTGGTGGGATAATGTTGCTGATTATATTGTTGATGAGTATGGAGGGAGATAGAGTTCTTTGCCAAAGCCATGTGCACCAGATTTGCTAGTGATGTGTTAGAGACAAGTGGTCTACACCCCTTGATGGCATTACTTCCAGTGGAAGTGATGGGGGGTCAGGTCTACATCTTACAATATAAATAGACTCAACTTCACTTTAAATATACTGCATTGAATGTAAAATTATTCACTGTGTGTTGCAGATTCGTTTATGAGACGGAGCACTTCAATGGAGTTGGAGAACTGCTAGAAATATTGGGAAGGTAAGTTTTGTTGGGTTAGGAGGAGACTGGTTTTTCACAGCTGTGAGTTTCAGAACTCTATTTTCACATTATTCAATCACTTTGGAGGCATTGTTTACAGTAGAAAATTATAACTTGTTTTGCCTAGAGTTGAGTATTAAAGGAAGTTATGTTTTGTGTTTCAGCATCATCAATGGATTTGCTCTTCCACTGAAGTCAGAGCACAAGATGTTTTTAAACCGAGTGTTAATTCCTCTTCATAAGGTTAAGTGCTTGGGCCTGTACCATGCACAGGTGAGCAATAAGGAAGTACTTTACTTACTAAATATAGAAAACAATTTCTTTGGTATTGACATGTTGCAGCAAGACGTTTTAGAAACTCAAAATTGTCAATTTTCACTTTTGACAACTCCCCCTTTCTAATGATGCGTGTAAAAATATCTCATACCATCTTCCTTATTTGGATTTTGTTTTGGAAAACAGACCCATGACCCACCCCAGTCATTATGCCAGGGCTGTCATTAAGAGGCAGGGGCCGGGGATTTCCCCCGGCTACTATGAACTTGGCCCCCGGCTACTTACATAGGAAAATAGAAGAAAAATAGAACCAAAAGAAATCCCTAGCTGTTTTCTTCCCCGCCTACTTGTTGTATTTACCCGGCAACTTGAAATTTTAGTGACATCCCTGTATGCACAACACAGAAAATGTAGTTCACTAGCATCTGTAACTCACATAAACAAACAAATCCACATCTGTGAAAGACGTTTTTGTACCTGAGTAGAAGGACCTGAAAATGCACTTAGAACAAATTTGTTTTATGGAAAGGTCACAGTTGGGTTTTTTCTGCCTTTGCTTGAATGCAAGGGGCTCA
Organism: Siderastrea radians; assembly: GCA_964017195.1. Classification (NCBI taxonomy): domain Eukaryota; kingdom Metazoa; phylum Cnidaria; class Anthozoa; order Scleractinia; family Rhizangiidae; genus Siderastrea; species Siderastrea radians. The sequence continues at coordinate 42,737,304 of OZ024892.1, read as the reverse complement.
TGATTGTGTATGTATTGGCACTACATGCCTGCCCCACAAGAAATAGCTACAGTGTACTGTTTTGCGGTCAGTGGTACCCTGAGTGCCACAGGCTTTTTTCACGTGCTCGGGCACACGCAAACGTAGTGTCTGATATTTTCTTTCGTTGATCGGCCTCCGGTTGACTGTGTCAGCCTTTGGCCAATGGCTGCTCTGTAAAAGTACACGAGAGAGAAACCTGATACTCAGGGTAAGTCTTTGGAGACCCTTACTGTAAGCTTTGATTTAGCAACTTGAGATACCTGAAAATTTATCAGCCTACTTGGGAAACAGTGAATATATACCAACAGTTTGAGGTTGCACTAACATACCAACGAAACTGTTTCTTTCATTCCCTTGCAGTTGGCATATTGTGTTGTTCAGTTCTTGGAAAAGGATGCCACGCTAACAGAAAATGTAAGTTTTGTTTAGGTGTTTAACCTTTACAACTACATTTAGTTTATCCAGCCCTCTGAAAAGGTTTTGTAGCAGTAGGCAAGGTATCAGGTGTAGTATACAGTAAGGGCCACATGCCCTTTCCTGCTAGAGGTATTCAAATCACTGGTTGCTGGATTATTTTGACATCACTTTAAGTGTGGTCAACCTTGATCTCAATACATGTGCATTTGTGGACAAAAACCCAAATGCAGTGAAGACTGTTTGCCTAAGTTTATCCTACTTGAATTATTAAGTTTTATATCGTGCTAATAATTGAGAAACGTAGGAAGTAAACGAGTGTTGTTGCATCCTGTTTTATTCTACTATTTTGTCGTCTAATTCTGCTGCTAATTTAAACCCCTGTGGTTCTGTAGGTTGTTTTAGGTTTACTAAAATACTGGCCAAAGACAAGCAGTCAAAAAGAGGTATGTAAAACTGTATATTTGGTTACATTTTTCTGTCACCTTGACCTTATGTATATTTCACAATTTTTTTTATAATGTCCGCGTCAAGCTGCTGATGGAAACATATATTCAACGTTGAGGGTTCAACTGAACTGTGGCCAACAATGTATGGACTAGTTTTATTAATCGGATGGATTGGAGGTGACAGGCTACATTTTATAACAGATGGATTCAGCCTAACTACGCCTTTTTCAGGGTCATTTGTTGTTCTGATTTGAAACTTTCCGTGAGCCTCGCCCTCAGTCAATTTTGGCATTAGAGCGGTTTTCAAATGAGTGTCGTAAAACAAAAACCAAAGTAATTACACCAGCCAATCACACCAAGAACAAAAGACAAAATCAACCAATCAAAAATAGAAGCAATGTTAAGCGCGGGAAAATGCGTGCGAGCAAGTAACGAATGATTCTTTTTTTTTCATCTGATTGGTTGAGAAAGTGGCGCGAGCTTTCTTAACCAATCACAGGGCACAGGAAAGCAACACCCCAGCAAACACAACATTACTTTCAACCATCAGTTGAAAACTGCTTAAGTCACCCTATTGCCCCGTTAATTATACTCAACTGAGTCTCCTAAGTAATTGCCTTGCTATTTTGAAATTTGATAAACCCGTTATTCAATTTTACTTTTTATAAAACCCGTTATTGTATTTCAAATGTATGCTACGACTCCGAACGAGCAGAAAAGAGCGTTCCTTAATTGGTATAATTTGTCTCCCAGGTTATGTTTCTAGGTGAAATAGAAGAAATTCTAGATGTAATAGACCCTGCTCAGTTTCAAAAAGTTATGGTACCGCTGTTTAAAAATATCGCAAGATGTGTATCAAGCCCTCATTTTCAGGTGAGTGTAGAAACGTTTTCATTTTAGTTTGTGCTCCGTGTTCAGCTTTCCTCTACTTGCATTAGAGCACTTAAAATAGTGAATCTTCAGAATCAATTCTTTGTCTCTTGCTGAACTAAGAAACACTGTTGCGCAAGGAAGATTAATGTTTCTTCACGTCGTTACGCGAGAAAAAAAAACTTTTCAGAAGGAAATCTCATTTCTCAGAAATAAGAAAATGCTTTTGAAGCGAGTCAGAAACATTGTTGCCTCCCTGTTAATTTTGTTTGCAACCAACATTGTCTTAAGGTGACTCCCTATAGTTTTATGACCGCGCGCGCGCTGATGATGCGAGCTGTAGTAATCTGCGCGCGCTCACATAAAATCGTAGGTTTTTCCTGATATTTATGACGTCAGCATAGCCAAAAATTGCAGTGTTAACAGTACATTTTCTCGCGTTTCCTTCGGTGAATTTTTTTTTAACTTTGCAAATTTTGAGATACTAACGCTACCTTTCACATATTAATTTTTTGGAAAAATTCTGTCTGAGCAATCCAGTTTAATGGTTAAAAACAAGAAATCACGTGATATCGGTGAATCCGTCTGAACGACCCCATATTTTTTCCCCTGCAAAATGTTAGTCAAAATCATTTTCACAAAATAGGAAAGTTTAAAAAAATTTCACCGAGGGAAAATCAAAAGATTTAAGAAAAAAGACGAATTAACGGCAAATATTCGTCATTCTTTAGTTGCTTTGTTGCCCTGGCAACGGCCTATGCCTTAGAAGCAAAGCCTGAAAAATAAGGGTAATTATGTTGGTAACCTTACTGGCAAAATTCACTAACAAAGACTGCAAGACAACAGAACTAGAGCTTCTTTTGCAAGTCTTGCCAGTTCGTATAGTCACTTTTACAAGAATCTAGGTTGGTCAGTGGTTGCCTTTGATTATCCTGGTTGGATGACTGCTAGCCGCATCTTTTGGTCAAAACTGAAAGAAAAAGAAACTTCTCTTGCCTTTTTTCAACGTTGAATCATCATTTGGAGTTGTAATTTTTGAGTCTGCGTAACCATTAAAATGAAAGCTATGGAGCGCTGGTTTCCTTTGCTGCTGAGTTAATTTGTCAGTTTTTGCAAAGTGGAGACATTAAAAAAGTTGTCAACCTTGTTGTGTGGCATGCCAAGGGTTGTTAATAATGCTTATAGAGGATGAAACAATGGAAGGGTAGTTCTTACTGTGGCCTGAAAAGCTCCTTCTGTTTGCAGAAAAGAAGTGTTAGATTAGTCCCCGCTTAAACCCAGATTACTTCAACGATCGTCCCAACGATGGCGTTATTAAAAGGTTCAATTTCTTAAATGATTTTTTTTGTGTCATCGTCAGGTCGCCGAGAGAGCGCTTTACTTCTGGAATAACGAGTACATTATGAGCTTGATCGAAGAAAACTCCAACGTCATCTTACCAATCATGTTTTCCAGTTTATATAGGATATCCAAGGACCACTGGAACCAGTAAGTAATGAAACAGACAAAACAAATCATCTTCTCTTGCATTTCATCGAAGGTACTTTGGTAACTTTCTCAACCGCGTCTTTTAGTCTCTTTTGCCTATCCACGGTCAAGAACTGTTTTTCACAAGCAGCTTCCCCTTTGTTTTCTCCGTTCACTTGTTTTTCGTTGTTCCTTGATTCTCATGGCAGATCAGAATAATGCCATGTACGTTTTCCCTGTGTCACCATAAAAACTTGTTACTGTGGCTTTAGGGCAAGGTTTTCCTGTTACCACGTAAACGAAAGTCGTCCCCAACTTATTTCAGAAAGAAAATAAATGCAACCGCCTAAAGGCCCCCGCAAACGGGGAAACATTAATAATAATATAATAATAATTTAGAACTTATATAGCGCATTTTCTATATGAATATAATCAAATGCGCTTTACAAGGAGGTGCAATTGGAATTTGGAAATGTTGGTTTTTTTATGGGGGGAGGAAAACCGGAGAACCCGGAGAAAACCCTCGGAGCAAGGACGAGAACCAACAACAAACTCAACCCACATATGACACCGGGACTGGGAATCGAACCGGGCCACATTGGTGAGAGGCGAGTGCTCTCATCACTGCGCCATACCTGCTTCCCCGCGCCATCCCTGCTTTCCCATTTTGAAGAAAAAACAGAGACGTTGGTTAAGTTCAAAATTACATGACGTTTAACATTTTTCTTTGGGTTTTTAAGGCCCCCGCAAACGAGGAAATATTGTTGCGGAAACACTTCTTGAAATGTTTCCTTGCGGGGCTACCCAAGAAACTTTTCAATGAAAACAGACGTTTGCACATGCTCAATTTAGGAAATACAGCCTACGCGACCACAGAGTCCAGTACAACATTGCTTCCTCGGCGCGCAAACAGGGAAACATTTGTTGCGGAAACAAAATGTTTCTGAAAAAATCAAAACTTTCTTTGTTTCTCGGACTCACACACACACAAACGTTTTGGCAGTAAATGTTTCTTTTGCGCACAAACAGGGAAGCATTGAGGAAAACATGTTTCGTCAACAATGTTTCCGCAACAATATTTCCTCGTTTGCGGGGGCCTTAAAAACCGAAAGAAAAATGTTAAACGTCATGTAATTTCGAACTTAACCGACGTCTCTGTTTTTTTTTCAAAATCTAATGCAAATGGCCTTTTTTTTGAAAAGTCTGCATTTGGAACCGCTGACAAATTTGAGCGTTTTTCTGCTCGGTTGCTCGGTTGTTCAGGCGTTTTTCTGCTCGGTTGGTAAGACCCAGCCCCTCTGTCCGCAGAGGGTGCGGCAACCATGTCACGGGTTTGCTTGGATAAAATTATGCCAGCATAATTTCGAGCACAATGGCCGTATAATAGGCGATTTTACCGAGCATAACAGCTCCGAGCATAATTTTGAACGCAGTGAGCCATTTAACAGGTGACACGCGCGGGAAACACGTAACCAATGGAAAAAGCGCGGGAAAAGTTGTGTGAGCTGACGTTGTTCAAAGAGTGTATTCCTTTATGAAGTAGCTAAATCTTCTTTCAGCGGATAAACTTTAATATAGCTTCGTTTTATCCACTGATTGGGGACAAAAGTTATCCACTAAGCCGCGGCAGAAAGTTCCTTTTTGTTCGGGTTGGTACGCTCAATGAGAACAGCATGTGATAACTTTTACGGATTAGGATAAAGATTAGAAAGCTGACAGGATTAAGAAAGACGTAAGGCTAAGGATGTACGCAAGTTCCACACCATGTTGCGTTTCTGTTAGTTGCCAACTCACGTACATTGCCTTGTTGTTGTTTTGGTTTGGTTGGTTTGTGTGTGGAAAGGTGACATTTTTTGCGAGGACAAATCTGCTGTAGTTTTTGTTGGTATTTTTTTCCGTGCGTTCTGCTCGGCGTAAACCCTTAAGCCGTTCCCATCAGTCAGTTTAATCCTTCTAAGTGGAATCATTTGTCTCGTTTTGTGGGATTAATGCAAACATGTGTTGTTATTACCTTATCACGCTGTCTTATTTTTAGCCATAAAATCACTCAACAAAAAACCGCCGGGAGTGTTAGTGGCTTTAACCCTTTAAGCCCTGATATAAAAATGCATATTCTCATTACTGATCTCCATACATTTCTTATGAAACTAATACGGAGAATTTGTGTAAACATCAAGACATCCTATCCTCAGCGATCACTTCCTTTATTCTTGTCACTTGAATGTTCAAACAAGTAGTGATCATGTAAAGAGAAATTTCATTTTCATCAGGGCTTAGGGCTTAAAGGGTTAAGATGGAAAAGCGCAGGTTTCGTTTTGCTGTGTCACCTACGGAATTGAGATTGATGCGATAGAGAAGAGCGGAAGAAATTACCCTTGACGAACGCGAAATATCTGGTCTATGACCCTTGTTTTCAGTAAGATCAAAACCTTATCCTGCTTAAATCAACTTTAATCGGCTTTCCAAATCTCTTGTAATCTCACAACTAAGTCTCAAGTCAATGTTCTAACTTGACAGTCTGTGTATAAAATCCTCAAAAGTGTGGGCCTTTTAAATAACAGCTGCTGAGCAGTGCTTCCTTTGGACGGAGCTATTTGTTTTTCACTTTCTCCCGAAATTTGTTAAATTTATGATGTAGCACCTTGAAACAGGGGTTTTATTCAATTGTGACTGAGTTTTTGTTGTTTTTTCCCTTTGCAGAACCATCGTAGCGCTCGTGTATAACGTTTTAAAGACCTTCATGGAAATGAACTCGAAACTGTTTGATGAACTAACATCATCGTACAAAGCCGACAGACAAAAGTGAGTGTTCCTGTTATTTCTGTTGTATCTTGTCTTGGAGCTCCGTCTTTGTCTTGATTTTTTTTTCTTGGCGCTGATCGAACCTCAGAATCCCTAGAAAAATCCCACAGACGGTTCGAGAGTCGGTCTTTAGCCGGTGAAACAGATTCATTTGATTACATGTCTGATAACCCTTTCAATTTGAAAATGGAGATGGAAATTCTATTTTGAGTCTTCTCAAACTTGTCTCTTATCTCGACTTTAGCTGGAAAAAAAATCCCTGATCCCAGGTTCACCTAATCCCCCCCCGGGGGGGGCACTCCCTTATTTGGCTTAAACGGGTATGTGCCACTCAACAGGGTATGGTTTTCAGGTTCTTGCGTCTTACATGTAAACTGGGTATACAATGTCACTATTTAGCGTCTTGAACAGGGTGTCTTTCGGGACTTGAACCCTACATGTGGTCACCAGAAATTTTTTTAAATCTCATTCAAGGATGTCATTTATAAAAAAAATACTTTCTGTATGGGAAGTAAAAAGCAAGGCACCCAAAAAAAAAACGAAGAACACAAGCGAAATATAAAGTTCTCTTGTCTTGAACAGGGTAGCGAAATGAACGGATTTTGTCTTAAACAGGGTTTGTCTTAAACAGCGTCAGGGTTTGAAGGGCTTGGGGGCACACCCCCACCCACAGTTCCCTTAACCCTTTCCCGCCCAAGAGTGCCATATGGCACAAGATGCCATTACATGCTCAATATTTGGTCAATTTGTGTGAAATTTGCACAACCAAACGATCTTGGAAAGATCTGCACACTGAAGGCATAAAGTTGAACCCCCCTCCTATATGAGACTTGATTTACCACCCCTTCAACTTTTGGAACATTTTCCCTTTGTAATTGTAGGTTCAAGTTGATATCTGACAACAAGCAGTGCACCGAGAGCTGCAAATTTAGCTATAGTTTAGGGGTATACCCAATAAGTATGAGGAATAGGAAAATTTTACACGTTTTTCTTGTTTAATTTTGGACACTTCTCAGTCTAATCTAAGACATCCTCCATCCCTATTAGTGTGATTTACAGCGCACCCTAGAAATTACTTTTCAAATGGTCTATCGCATGGGGTCTACCAGTTCAGCGCTGCCAATTTAGAAAAACTTGGCATTTACCTTGGGCAGGAAAGGGTTCAGTGCCCCCTTCCCCCGGTCCTAATCTATGAGGGGCAAGTATTAATTCTTACCTTTTATTTCAGGGAAAAGAAAAAAGAGAAGGAAAGAGAAGAGCTTTGGAAACAACTCGAAAAGCTGGAATTAGAATCAAGAAACAAGTCAACTTCCTCGGCGTCGAATCCCGGGGGATCGAACCCGAATCCCGCGTCCAGCCCCGGGACATCCGCGACGGCGACGAAGAGCGCTAAGAGCTGAACGTCATCCAAAGCCGCGATTGTTGTTTTGTCCAGACCTCCGAACATTTTGATTAGAGTGACAGTGTTCAAATCACACTCCGTTACCAGTAACTGACCGTCAGAGATTATTATTAATTTCCATTTTGAGGAAAGGTGAACTTCGACTGACCTCATGCCCCTTCAACAAACAACGAAGAATTTAATAATTTAAGATGTCGTGTATTGTTCAGACTCAGAGTTGTTGCATACTCCATCCTAAGTTACTCGCGGCGGAGAAAGGCTGGCAAAAAAAACTAGACGCGCCATTTTATCGTAGTTTGTGTAATGTGCTGTGTTGTGACACACACGCCGCGCTCAGTTACGCGACATGATTGCAGCGTCACTGGTCAATTTGCCATCGGTAGTACAGTGACATTGTGTTTCCAATGTGTGTATTACTGACGTCAAGCCATCATTCTTGGTACTCGCTTCAGAAGAAGTGGATTCCCTTTAGGGCTGGATGAGATCAGAAGTTTAGAAAAAATTATATGTAAGTCGTCTAATCCTGTAGATAGTCCTTTCCGTCCGGCACCCTTTGGTTGCAAAACAGTGTTGCTTCTAAACCTTAATGAAGTCTTTTACTTCTTTCTTCTTCTAATGTCTTTTTTGAGTGCTTTCCGTATCTGATAGTTTACTCTCACTAGTGCGATTTGTTCAGCGACTGTTGTAAAACGCAAACATGGAGGCAAGTGCAAATACTTCTATACGTATAAACTGTGCAAATTCTTTGTCGGTGATTTTCAAAATTTCGTCTCAAGTGACTCGAAATAATCGCCTGTTATAACGTATCCTGCAATGTACAATCTCGGAACGCGTAACGATTGCGGGAATAGAAAATGTTCTTTGCAGGTTGTGTTACTCTTGGTAGTTTTTTCGTGTAACTGCCCGCTTAGCTCGCAGTGTTGATGCGAGACAATCAAACGAAACGTTCGGTAGTGTGATACCGTCCTGATCTGGAACCTGAGCGGTGCCAGTCAGGAAAGGTCACATGAGTCAAGTTCGTGATCCGACTAACCACGTTGCACGCTTTTTAACCAACCAACCAATCAGAATCGAAAACAAACATTGACTAATCCATTTACAATCTGCTTTGTTGTAACATACTTGAGTGACGACCGAAAAAATTTGGGACAAAATAACACTGTTTTCCAGCCAAGGTTTCCGTGGAAATTTTGCAAACCTATTTCTCTAGCAATTTTGCATGTATCTATAAGTTTTTACTTTGCAATCGCATTTCTGTACTGCTTTCACAGTCTCTGTAAGGGACGCGATTAACTGAGTTGAAGGTATTTTTGACATGACGAGGGAAAGAACAATAAACAGTACAAGATTCACTGGATCTTATTCTTGCTGTTAACCCTTTCAACCCTGATATCAGCTTGCATATTCTCCACACTGTTCTCCATACATTTCCCATGGTATTGATGAGGAGAATCTGTTCAACAATCAGTAACTTTTCTACTTAATGATAATTTCCTTTATCCTCGTGACCTTTATGTTTGATCAAGCAATGTCATGTTAAGGAGAAGTTAGATGTTGGTCACTCCTAGGGGTTAAAGGGTTAAACATTATGAAATACAATGTTTCCCAGTTTGTCCTCACACGAAACATTTGTTGCAATAGTAATTTGCTTCAGAAAGTCAAATTGCGTTCGTGAATTTTTTTAAATAAATTTTGCTTCCACAACAAATGTTACATCCGCACGCAAACAGGGATGCAAAGGAACAGTTTTTGATTCAGCTTGCGAGGGAAGCAAGTGCAAGACTTTGTTTTAAGTGGCGTCGAACAAACGCCAGAGCATGAAGAAAGGCCTCCTTTTTTCCCGTTTCTTCCCCTACCCCACCCACAGCTAAGCAGCCTACAGCACCAAACAACACCGCACCCTCCCCACCCTTGGCGATACGTTTTACTGGATGCCGGTGGTGGCATAGCGAAATGTCTGTTTTCACCTGCTAGAGCTTTTGTCGTCCTTAAAAACGCTTTGGTCCTACTTCTTATGACCGCTTTAAAAACACTTAACTTGGATCTTCAAATCGGAAAGCGAGAAAATCTTACTTTCTGTTGTCTTGAAGGTGGGGAAACTTATTGCACTTCGACACTAAGCCTATTAAGACTACATGGAAAGAGGTATAGGGTAGTGAGGGCGGCTTAGAAGCCTTCTTCCTGCCGTTCAGATCGTGAGTCGATGAAACTACGTTCCAAAAGAAACTTTTCCTTTTGACTCGTAGATGGACGTTTAAATTGACAAAAACGCGGCACTCGCGTCCAAATCGTCGATAGTCTCAAGGGAGCCTTGCACGCCCGTAGGGCGCGGGTTGTACGCCGGAACACATACCAACTGTTTGGCAATCTACTAAGAGAGATAAAGCAGGTGAAAAAATTATTGTGCGGCGAATTGACGGAGAGAAGGGGAAAGGATTCTTCGCCTCCACTTCCCCTGCAGCGTTCGAAATACAGGGACGCGCGTGGAATTCGCACGTGCTCGGCCATCGCGCTTGCTAAGCAGCCTAAGAAGCGAGTAAGGCGCAAGAAAGAATCCATGCTCGGGAGAAAAGAGAAAATAGAGGCTCGCCTGCGATCAAAAATCGAAAAGCCCTGCTTGATATAATTTAGTGACGGGTGCCGCGCGCGCGGCTACTTTGTCCCGGCGCCCACCCGTGCAAACCTGGTAAAAGTTCAAGGCACAAGTATTGTAATACCGGTACTAATGTCAACGCTTCGTTGCACTGTGTCTACTATGGAATCACTCAGCGATCAGTGTTAAATTTGGCGCTGTGACGCCAAACAAAGCCATTTTCAATGCACCGAGAGATGATTGTGAGACAGCAGTGTCTGGCTGAAGACGGATCCGTGTAGACCTTTTCTTGGTTAAACTCAAAAGGTAAAGATAGAATAAGAAAGCAATAACTTTTAATTTACCCCTCCATCACGCTTTTTGCGCGTAGGTTTCCGGCAAGACCTACAACGTTTAAAGCGAAACTAGAAGAATCACTCGATTTGAGCCGTTAGACTATTCTGCGCGAGGAGATTGCAGTGAAGGAGACTCTTTCGAGTTTGTAATGTCGAGTTGTGGGTAAATTGTATATGCTACCGGAACAGAACAGGTTCCTTTTGTTTCAAAATTGCAAAACCACTACATTGGTCGCTTAAATAGCTCTCACTGTCCTGTCTTCCTACCGCCAACTTCTGCAGAGCAAAGCAACTATTTTATTTTTACAACTTTTTTATCAGTGTAAAAACATTTTGATCGCAGACCGGTAGTTAAGTCCGAGAGACCCAGCGAGGTAAGTTAAGCGAGCTCAGTTTTTTCTTCTCGGCAAGTTATTAATGATTCATCGCTTCGTTTTAAGCCGGACATTTCCTTATCCAACTGAGGCGTTCATCGTCTTGTGACTTTCTATCTAGAAATGAAGACTGAACGCAGCTTGCCTTGAGATCAAACTAGTTTTGAGTGCAAAGTTCTAAATTTGCCGTTGATTATGCAGGGGATAGAAAATTCCATTCCGCACACCTCTGGCCTAAGACAATTTTCCCCAGAAAAAGGAACCTGCACTAAAATTCAAAACCCCCTGGCAAACGAAGCACTGGACATGCTCTCTGTCTCTGGATGTATGGCGCAGTTATAGTGTTTAAATTCAAACAAAGTCATTAAGAGCGAAGACAACCTGCAAAGACTGAGTCAGTCCCACATGGGCGTTAGTAGGACCATTGGTTTGTTGGAAAGTAAGGACGCTGTTGGATAAGGCAAAATATAAGAACCAACAAAACGGAAGCATTAATGGTCTTGATTTGGTTATTCCGCATTTCAGAGGTAAAGTCCGTGTGTTTAAGTGATGTGTGTACGTTGTTCAATTTCTTTGCGCAAACGACGAGTTCTTAGCAAAGCTAAAATCTCAAAGTCAGTGATTTTTTTGGTTGTACCAGTTTTGGCATTGCGGGAGCGTCTTCATAAATTTTTCTTATTCGTGACCTGTTTTATATGTTCTTATAGTAAAACTTGATAAACGTCAAACGCACGCAGAACAAAAATCGTTTATTCTCCCGCAGTTTATCTGTTACCAATCTTTTTGCTTGTTTTCGCAATCCAAGGGTCAAATGAAACGAATTGTTAGTTTCCGATGTATATCGGCCAATATTTACTTTCCAAGGCAGCCGGCCAGCAAAGGGTACAAATCCCCAAACTTAGCAACTCCAATTGAATTCTGCAACGGACTGTAAATTACTTCAGTTCTTTTCATCAGTATTACATTCAAACTGATTTATTTTGTGGTTAGTAGAGTCGCTCCAGTGGTTCATACGGGCTAGGTGATTCATCCACGTGTATTGTCTAAGCAGATCACTGGCCACACAGGTACCCTGAAACTTAAGAAAGTCAGCTACCCCCAAAGCAAAATTACATCCCCACGAATCAAGCAAGCTTTAGTTATATTCTATTGATTTATTTTTGGCACTAAAGGCCGTTATTCACACAAGGTGGTTTTATTTTGCGAACTGCAGTCTGCGAAATTCAAGGTAGCTAAGCCTTGATTTTTCGTAAATTATTAAAGGAAATCACGGTAGTTTTGCAGCGGAAAAGTTTACGATACGGGGCCCCTGAGCAGACAACCAACAAAATTAGATCAAGGCGTATTCTAGCTTTTTTTGCAATTTCGTAAACTTTTTGCAACGCCCTTTCTAGATACTAAGCTATGAGTAGTAACGATGCATAATCGGCCCTTCTATGTAATATCGGTTTGCAGGTATCAAATAAACCAATCGAAATTTGTTTAGCCTGAAAAAACCGATATGATTCGAACTAGGCAACTACAGACGCGTTACAATGACAATGGCATTTAAATTCAGGCGGGAATTCAATTTTAAATAATTTTTCTTGGTAAAGGGCACTTTTTAGTTCAATTTTTCGTCCATACAAGGTGGATCTATTTTGAATAGCAGCACTTGAAAGTACCTGCACCATGAATGCAAAACCAGGGAATCCCGGGATTTTAGGATTTGTCCTGCTAAAAAAATGGTGAAGCAGCTAATTTATTTGGTAGTGGAAATACAGAATATAAAGTACTTCAAGTCAACAAATAGAGAAATAAGCGGATTAAACATAGCTGCAGTAAGTTAATTTCTTATGGTTAGCTGTCCCTCTCTCGTAAAAGAACATGCAAGACCTGTTTTGCAACCGGTGTTCGTTTACAAATGATTTACGGGATAAAAACTACAGATACCCTGGTCGCATTCAATATTTATGAAGGTTTTCTCAGAGCACCCAATTTTAGGAGCAGTTTTACATCATCTTTTTCCAAGTTGGAGGAGTTTTTCTGTCGTAGAAAATCCATGAAAAGAACATGTCTTGATGACAATGCGAGTACAAAACGCGGAACAGCGCAGCTGACTTGATAAATAGCCAGGTGGGATTTTCATTGTTTGCTCGCGAGCGCGAAGCTTTCAAATGGTAAACGTTGCAAATTATATTGTTGTGACTTTACACCTCTTCCCAGCTTGCATCATTTGATTTTATAAGCGCATTTCCTTAAGTAAGAGCCTTGTCGGCGTTTCAGCGCTCGAAAAGAAAAACTACAACAAAGTGACGCCCTCCTTTTTTGTGATTTATTTTGGCGTGGCAGCTCCCTTCCTTACCGGAAACGCTGGAGATCAAGTGTTTACATTTTTTGCCCAAAAAAAACCCATGTTATTTTTGTAGTTCCTTTTAGCACACAATGGAAGTATTTTCCTTTGCAACAAGCTCTTCCATTGCGGCAGTTTTGCTCTACGTTTAAATTTTCCCTTTTACAACATTTAAATACCAAAATAAGTAATTACGGATACCGACCGGCTGGCCTGTTTTGGTGCACGTGGCTCAATTCCACGCATTTCCTGATAAATTTGCATCCCGAAACGCTAAACAATGGACGCGTGGATAAATTTGCACGATCGATCGATTGTTCGTTGAGTACTGCACCTTTGAAGTCTCCGGAGACTGTATTTATGTCCGTTCTTTTGTCTGCCCGGCAGCAATCAGAATAGTCAACAGGTGTCCCGCGAAAAAACCAAGCTTACAGGATTCGCATTCCACGAAATAGCGAATCAGCGCTGCTATGCAAATACTGAGGACAATTTTACCTTAGCCTGGGGAAATAGAACGTAAACATGAATAATAAAAGTTGATTTATTTCATTTATATTGTACAGTTTGCAGAATTGGAAGTGCTGCAAAGCTAACTCGGAAAATTTTCAGTCCAAAACACTTAACGGTTTTCTTGGCAACGCCAATTTTAACCCTGAAAAGCGTGAAGTTTCCTAGAAACTGCTGACATTCATAGGACATCCGCATTGCAATTTGTAAAAAGAAAAAATTCCCCTTTAGCCCGGCCATTTCGTTTTCCATCTTAAGCGTTAAAATGATCTTTCAGCACTTTCGATAAAGGCATATATAGACCCGGTCAAATTCTTGATCACGCCATCAACATTATTGGTGCACAGTCATTGATAATATTTGTACCCATAAATGTTGGCTTCGTTTCAGCATTCATGCTTGTGATCATTATGGAAGGCGCAAAGTTCGTGAGCCCTTGTCAAGGTTCCCTGAGCTCGTTCCCTGCAGGTACCAGAAAAAAACGCTTGTGAGGTCTTGTAACACGGCTGGTTGTTTTAAAATGCTGTGTTCTATATTTGTCGCTAATTGGATCTTTAAATGCCTTCGATATTCGAAGAACGTAATCGCAAACTGTTGCCAGAACTGCATGTTCTAGAACTCGTGATCGAAAATAAACAGTGATGTAATTGCAGCGCGAAGCGGAAGATTTCAAGGTTCAAACACATCCTTATATAGTTGGCCCCTAAGCGGTAAATATTTGATATGGTGTTCGTGTCGCTAGGCACCTTGCAACGGGAAACAATGCATGCAAAGGAATTTTGGCGTGCAAGAGCTCATTTGCGCACTTACGCATCGCCGCGAACTTTTGCATGTGTAAAATGAACTGCAGCTATTCTCGATTTCTGGAAAAAGTCCACAAAAGGGTCGGTTTCAAGATACATGTCTGCACGATTCAAAGTCGCTGAAAGGTCAAATCTCTCGGCGTGTGTCATATTACGTATTGGCTTTCGAATGCTCTGGGAAAAGAGATGACGTATCAAAGACTTCCGTCGCTAATGAAGCGTTCTGGTTTTCCGTTTTACCCAGAAAGCGAAAGCTCAGACCTTTAAGTGCAGGCAAAATATTTATTTTCCATGCATAAGACTTATGTTGTCACTTTTATTAGCTAACACCCGGCTGCATTCCTTCAAAGGTTCGTTCCATATCACATGCTGCACACGCAATGTTTATGTCATTACAGGACGGAGGTCAGTGCAGGGAGATTTGGCGCGGAACGGAATCACATTGTTTATATTTACAGTGAAATCTGACCTCATGGTTAGCTGCCCACCCATTCCCAAGGGATTTCCACGGCAACCCTGATTGGTCTGTGGGCGGCAAGCCATTGTATGGTGATGTGTGACGTAGTTGAATAGGCAGTTGTGAAAGGCCCCCGGTTGACGGCTGTAGCAAAAGCTGGAAACTCCAATACACACTAGTGAAGGAAAATATTTACGCGTTTCATCTTTCTTTTTGTTACCTAGACGGCGATCGACGACTACAGGGATCAATACGAGGTGTTTTTCGAGCAATCGAATGTAGAATTTGGCGGAGTTCGTTAATTTCCGGTAAGTAAATGTCGTTTTCAGTTCGAGCGCGTGGAACGTTGGTTTTCCAGTTGTGTCGTCATTTCGTCTTGTTACGTGGAAGTTGGCCGTTGTTTACTTTCCGAGCTCTGCCGTTGAATCCTCGAACAATCTCTATTCCTGGGGAAGTTTTCTGGGAAGATGAGAGAAAAACGTTGTGCTCTGTTGAACTGCACGCATTTTTCTTGAAAAGAGGCTGCAACTCTGTTTGGTCATTGAGGGAAAGCTAAAACCACATTTGCATCTACGCACGCCGCTCTTGAAATCGTCGGTCTAAAAAAGGTTTTCATTAAAACAACAGCTATCTTTATCGTGAAATATCGCACCAGTAAGTCAGTATTTGTGGAGGGTGCTGTATTTTTCGCTTCCGTACCTTTGCTATCATCTCGAAACTAAGAACTTCGCCTATTTCCTTATTTCGCTTTTGCATCGCTGAAATTTTAATTTCCGTTCTAGTAAAGTGAGAACCTCGATCAATTGCTGCGTAGGTTGGAGCAAATGGCCCTTGTTTCTTAGTCATTGGTATTGTTTTAGATTCTTTCAAAGGTTGGTTGTTCCTTTTTTCTGCTTTATCAATGAAACGCTGCACTGGGAAAGTGTTCAGGCATGAAAACACTGTGTATATGTACTGTTAACCTTTTCAATTGTCTCGTGATTCGCGTATGGTTTTTCGTTCCCTGGGTTTTGTTGCATCGTATGTTCCTTCTCGAGTTCTTCCTTTTCCCGTACTATGTTTTGATTTCATGAATAAATCCCATCAGATTTGAAAATTGCTGTCCGTCACGAGGACTCGAAATCGTGTTTAGAACGTGTCGTATCTTGCCGGGGGTCAGTCAGTTGAATGTAATCATATCACTGAACTCCAAAACACGAACTTTACCGGTCAGGCGGCTTACTATTTCTTTCAGGCGTGCACAACTACCCTTTGATTTCGGAGAATTTTAGAAAACGAAAGGTTGTATTAATAGTTTGGAGGGAAAATCCTCGCTTTTATCTTAATCAGGGTTTCAGTTTTGTCTTCCTGTTCATCGCAGTATGCTTTCAGGTCGTGTTTTATTGATAACCTTTCTAATTGCTTTCTTTCAGCTTGGCGTTACAGAAAGTGAATAACGTCTTGGTCAGCTAGTCAGTTGCGCCTTTGCGTCGGCGTCTGTGTGATACGCGCGGGAAAACTGTAGACTGTGCTATTTTGCTATTCTCGTAATGTCTTTTGAGACATTCCCTTGTGGTAGCCCCGAAGCTGAAAGTCCTGAAGAGCCCGCTCCATCGCTTTACGTGGAAAATACCGACGAAGAACAAAACAGACTGCTTATAAAAAAGCCAGTGGACAGCGAACCCTCGAGACTCGCCGAAACGGCAAATATCGAAGACAAAATTATGAACGAGGATGAAATCGCTCAGGTAAACGCAAGTGGAGGTGACGGGCTGAAAATCAACACGCAAAGCGGAGATGCTCGCTCAAAAAAGAACGTTGATCGTGACGATTCAGCACGTCGTGCCGTAGAAGGGCGCAATATGTACGACATTGCCAGAGCCCATTGGGTTCAGCTAAATTACGGAAATCCGGCGACAGGCTCAGCGCATTCCTTGATTCCCAAAGAAAGACGACAACAACAAGGGGACCTGAGCTTGCCTTCTGGCAAGAATTTTGATTCCGGGGATCGTGCCAGCGTGATAATCAAGAGATCGAAAGAACAACAGGAAATTGAATCAGACTCGGACAACGAGTCACAAGATCCTAGCAAGATGAGCGCAAAGGATTCACTTCGTTGCAACGAAAATATTTCTGGTGTTGAAGCGAACGAGGACGTAGTCGGTCATTCGCGTGCGCTTTATTTTAATTATAATGGGCACCACGAGGATGTCAACAAATCGCAGGACAAAGGAAGTGCTAAAGTGATGCATGGAGAGCTGCTTCGAGGTGTAAGCGGTGAAGCGAAAGCTGTGCCAATTTATTACATGCCCGCTGGGGCATATTCACACATGGTGGCAATGCCGGGAGCTGCGACTGCAGGAAACACAAACATGCTGCAAAGAGATCATTTTGTGCATGCAGGCACGAACGAGACGAAGCGATTTCCGATGCAACAGCACGTGGATTACGTGTCAGGAAGACCTGAACAGCAAGTCCCAGTTGCTACAAGTAGTGTTAACCCAAATGAAGGAAATGTGTATGGTAAATTACAGCATGGCGGGTCAGCTGGGATCCAATATGTCGACAGGAGGCTCATGCATGCGGGGGGTTATGCTGTAGTGCCCGGAATTGGACCTGTCAGAGTGATTGACGGCATGTATTACCAGGGGCTTCCCATGGGAAGTGATCAGAGTCATTATGAAAATTTTGCGTCAGTCCAATCCTTTATACCCATGAGCAATATCCCGTCCGAGAGGACGGCCACTCAGCTGCAAGGTCAGCTTACCACTTCATCTGCACCCAACGCTGATCACCCTAACCAGCAAAGCCAAGAAAAGCTGCAAAGTATGTGTCAAGTGTGCTTTCAGTTATTATGTCTGTCGATCAAATTAGCTCAGTGCCAATATTGTCATATTATTTGCACCCTGTATTGAGCTGCGGTTTCTGCTAACCAATATAGTTCTTCTTTGTGACGAAAATCTGTCTATTCTGGGCAAAGTGGGGTAATTAAGACAGGCTTAATCCACTATCATTCTAGTCTACTGTTGCATTGTTTTCTGAAAAGACTTTGCATGGCTCATTTTCCACTATGAAGTCCCTTTTGTTTTCTGTGAATATTTTGACAGATGTAAGCCTTCTGGTAATATTTTAGTTCCAACTTGACCTCATCTCTGCATGCAATGCCTGTAAAGTTTGTAAAACAGTTCCTTCTCTGAATGGAAACTTTGAAATACCCTGATTAGTATTTTGCAAGTATTTTGGCTGGGTTAAGCCTATTGTTAATATTTCTCACACAATTGTGGTTGTCCATGAAACCTTTATTGGTTTGTAAGTATTGGGATCTCTTGTTTACCCTATTTGGAACATAAAATCCCCATATTTTAACATGATTTCAGCTTGAGCTTCATATGCATTCACATTTACATTCATATTGCTTAGTCAATTATTTCAGCAAAATCATAAGATTTCTTGATATTGGTTCTCACAAAAATTGTATATTTGTCTTCTTTGCTAACTAATTTATTGTTTTCAATGTTACCCCCTAATTTATTTGGTCTTGTCTTTACATGACATGTGACAAATGGAATTTGCCTTGTAAGCAGATGCTCTCCATTTCAACCACTATGTTTGGATCTATGGACAAGCTGTTTTGTAACAACAATATTTTTGGAAAATACATCATTATCTGAATATGCTGGATGTGTTTTGAATGCCATGCGAAAACCATTCTTTATAGTCTTGAAATCAAATTTTGATAATTTGTCTGCCCAACCTTATTAGTTGACTTAGAAATTATATTTTTGTCTCATTTTGTTTTCCTGAAAATAAGTAAGTAAGAACTCTGATGACTTGGAGTGTGAAAGAGATTTCTTTTTGAAAGAGATCTGAGTTGTTGTTTACCTTGGCTGTAACCTCAACTAAAGGAATTTTGAAATTTCCTAAAAACTAGAATAGAATGTAGAATGTGCAATTTGATATGTTGATCACATCAGTGTTCTTATTTTCATTACAATGTCTGCAATGTAACTGGCTTATACACCCTGCCTGATTCACTTGAAATATTTCTGCATAAATATATTTGCTAACCCCATGTTGAGCTAACAATTCAGTCTGGAATTTCATTGGGTCCCTTAAACACAGAATAAGCATGGATTTTGAATGATGCATGTATTGTGGTGAAACTGAGCTTTGTATGGTTCATGTTTAAAATTCCACAGATAATCCCAAGCCTTATGCAAGCCCCATTCATGCTGTAGTGTCTCCAGCCTCAAGCCTGGAGGAAAGAAGGTCGACAAATTCCCCAGCTGTGAAAAGTGATAGTGGTAGCCCTGCCCCTGTTTGTGGTGAAGACGATGGCAAAAAACTTGCTCAGCCAAGGCTGAGGGGAAAGCCAAAGCCCGGATCTGGTGCTCCAAAACCAGAAATTAAGTGCGAACAATGTGGGAAAACGTTTGGGTCATCTAGCGCTCTTGCAAAACACAAACTCACTCACAGTGATGAGAGGAAATATGTTTGTTCAACTTGTGGAAAAGGATTCAAGCGTCAGGATCATCTGTGAGTAATTTGTTGTCTTCTTCATTTTGCTTGAATTTCAAACCTTTACCTACCAAAGTTACATCAGGCATTAGACAACGAATCTTGATTTTTTTTCCTTGGTTTACAATGAAAGGAACAGTATCAGAACAAGTGCAGTGCTTTGTAGCTTTGCTTTGAATACTTAAATTTAAATGGTCACATTTACAGACTTGAGAAAGGTAGATCTAGATTTGCTTTGAATATTGAACCAAGGTTTCATTTGACCCTAGCTAGGAGGGAAAGGTTAATTATTTTGCTGTTGGAATGTGACATCTTGTCTTATTCAGTAGAAGCTGATGGCATTGTTTTGATGAATGTTGTGGCATGTGGCTGTTTTTCAGCAAGATTTCTTGGTGAAGCTATGGACAGCTGTTTAAAACAAATAAAAACATGGAAATCAAATCAATCCTTGAGGGAGAAATGAGAATCATAATTTTATGTTTTCTTTTCTTTAGTTGTATCCTCAATACATTTTTTTTAAATGCTGAATTAAAAAAAATTCTTGAACAGATTTCATCCCATGTTAGGTTACCATCTTTTTAACAATGGCATAACCTAATTAAAATAACCTAAATAACCTAAAATAAACTGATGGTTTTAAGAAAAAGACAAAGGTATTTCAGAGAAGCCAAAGATAGCTACATATTGTTTTGTCTGCAAAGAATCGATTAAAAATAGATTTATTGCCTACCAGGGGGTTATTATTTTTTAAGCCCTTCTGTGTTAGGACACAGATGATGCACATGCCTTTGTGTCAGATATCAAATCATTTTACATATGACTAAATTTATGCTATAATAAGAGTTTTATTTTTATTTCCAGAAATGGCCACATGGTGACCCATCGTGACAAAAAGCCATACGAATGTAACTTCAGTGACTGTGACAAGAGTTATTGTGACATGCGCTCTTTGCGGCGGCATCTTGAGAACCATCACACAGCGAACGGGACGGGTATCAGTGACTCAAGAACACCTGGATCAGGAAGTCCAAGCTTGAGTGGTGGTGATAAAGGAGCTGTGAATGTTGAGAGGGCAGACTCACCGAGGAACTTGTCTAAACTTGTTAAGGGCAGACCATTTAAGGACAAAGCTGATCACCTTCAAGTCAGTGGTTATGACAGTGGACGGAGCTCTGGTAGATCAACACCTGGAAGCACGCATGAGCCTAGTGCCCCTCGTGAAAGGCCCGCTGATTTACCTTTGGAGGGACCAATGCTAAATCCATTGAGAGAACGCAATAGTGATAGCTTCAGCTCAACTGCATCAGAAGATGTGGCTGGAAATTCCGGGGAGCAAAGTGTACCAGAGAAAGGAACCGATGGACCTAAACCCCCATCAGCTGTCGACTTGCTCAAGCAGACTGCTGATCGTGTGAAAACACTGCAGGACACACATAGCACTAATCAGATATGGCGAGAGCGGTTTCCACAGCAACCATACATGTTGTATCATCCAGATGGATCTTCATATCAGCAATGGTTTCCAACAGCTGTGTATGCCCAGGACCCTCGCTTTGTCTACCAGTATCACTCAGTGTTTCCGTCACCAGTCTATCAGATGCCCATGAATCCTGTCACTGGCTTGGTGGCTGACCCACGTCAACGAATGATGAGTGACTCAGACACACCTACTGAGATAACAAAGACCGTTGGCGTGTCATCTCAGACAACGCCATCACCCTCCCAAGAGTACCGCCCAGCAGAAGCAATGCAGGTGGCATACTTCAGGCAACAACAGGGCGGAAGACATACAGGGACACCAACTGATCCCACTGCTGTTGCTGTGGCAACGGCGAAGGAAATGGGGCATTATAGATATGCTGGAGAGAGTTATTATGGCGTCCATCCACAAGGGACACAGTGGCAACAGGTGAGTGCTGTGCAGTACTTCATTTAAAAATTTGTATCTTTTTGTGTTGCTTTCTTGAAGTAATACATGTAATCCATAGTATGGTGGCACCTGTATTGTCCGATTTTCTTCAGTACACGTCTTGGCATTTTAGTCTTTACCTTGGGGCTAATAAAGATCTTCCATGCTAGAGTGGCCATCTTGTTTACAAAATTGGAGATCCTGGAGTGTTTTCAATGAAATTTAGAGTAGGTGGCCATCCATGGCCTAATATCATTACATTTTTGTCTGTTGTATGTCTGTTGCATGAAGTCGTTTTGGGTGAAACAGCTATCAAGTTGAGTATTTTAGTATTTAAATATAATTATGTAATGCAGCAAATTACCCTGGTCACTGGCTGTTACTGAACATTTTGTCCTGGAATTGAGTTTCAGGATGGTGTAAAATTTCAAAATCTTTGTCAGAACTTTTGTCTTTTATTTAAGGGTAAAATTTTTATTCAAATCATCAGAGATTGGGAAGGCAAAACAGGCATATGGGCCTATAGCCCCTGGCTTTCAAAAGTTATGGGCCATTTCTAAAAAGTATGGGCCATGGCAGTAATGGGATTGGCCAGAAGTTCAAGAAAAGAACTATTGGTATTTTAGTAAGGGATGTAACTTTTGATAGTGTGTATCATACAGCATCTTGCAGTTAACCTTAAAATGAAATAGTTTTATTCAGGTTTCTCTTTAATCAATGAAACTCAACAGCTGTTCACTTTAGGTGAAGAGCAGTCAGTTCATATATCCTTACTGTTACATAATCATGTTTCTTCTGTAAACTGATGACTGAGCAGACTTACTCTCAAAACTTATTTAATACATAGCTTACTCACTAGAGAACTGGAGAAACAATTCTGAGTGATAATCACTAACTCAACTATGAACTGTAGCATTACAAGTCGCAAAACTAGCGTAAAATCTGTATTATCTGAGGGCCAAAGTACACAAAATAATCATGGCGGCCAATGAAAGAACCTCGTTTGGAGGCTGTGTCCGAGCAGAGGTCTGAGTATGAAAATAAACGCACGCGATAGATCGTCCATCGAAAACGAAGATAAAAGTCGATGCAGTGATCAATATTTCGTTCTTTATTTGTCATAACAGTAGAAATTACACAAACAGAAACTATTGTTTTGGCTTTTGTTTCAGTTTTGAGAACGGTTTGCGTAACGGAAATCTTTCCAAATATTCTACATCTGACACACCATTATGCGGCTCGGGCGCATTCTTGGTTCCCGTAAGTAGTTTTATAATATGCCATTTTCTTTACTTATGCGCCATACGTGCATCGCGCATGTCCTTCCCAATCTCTGAATCATTGAATTCACTAACAATAGCACTTTTATCACTAACCTACAGGTAAAAGTCCTTAGGACATACAAGATCTTTAAACACTTTTATGTTGTAACATGACCCAATTCCCAAAACATAACTTTGAAAAAGAAAAAGAAGATTGATCCATGATAGGGGTTCGATTTCACTAAGCATGACAAAAGCATTATAAATTATTAACCTAGGGAATCCTGGGGAATGTCCCTTGTGAATTTTACTATCACTGACAGCAGGCAATAAATTATACTCTATTCAATTAGTAAATGCTTTGATAAACATAAAGTGTTTCAGCATTTGTGTTCATCATAAATACAGCACAAGAAATAGAGCAAAAAACAACAATATCAGGAAGTTTATTTCCTGGGGAAAATTGCTCAGCTAGTAGTAGGCTCATTAGTCGTTTTTACACCCGCAACAAAAACTTACGACAACTTTATTCAAAAGAAATAAATTTAATTATGTATGTTTCACCTGCTTTAAGTATTCAGCTTGGGTTAGTCAGAGGGCAAAAGACACATTTGAGGTGAAAAGAAAAATGTAAATGGCTATGTGTTGGTTAGGGAAATTAAATGCTAGTTTAAGAAAGAGAAATTATATTTGGATGCACATATCTGGCAAAAAGGTTTTTGTACCTATTTTTGACCTGTTTGTTGCTATTAGAGGGAGTGTATTTGATTATTTTAAACAATATATTAGGGTACTTCGTTTTTGTTAAAAGTATTTTTAGGTGTTTTTACATTCACAGTTACATTGAAGGCAAAGGTGTACTTTTTCAGTGATTAATAAAACCAGTTGAATAGTTTTGAAAAGTTTTCTGGGGCAATAAATATGTTTCAGTAAAAAGCTATAAAATAATTTTGCTTGTAGTCTGCTGCTAGAAGATTCTGTTTTTTTATAAATCTAAAGCTTTTTGTTTTGATCTTGTTTCTGACAATTAGTTTCTGCTCTAAAGAAACTATTTTAAATGGAGGGCAAAAGTGAATTTGTTAGTTTTTACCATCTCAAAATATTTTTTCATGGAGTTTATTTTCTTTCCCTTTTTTGGACATTAATGAGTTTACTGTTTGACTTTGAACAGAAACTATCTATGAATGCATGTAATTGTCCTATTGATCCTTGTGTACATTTTGGTCAAACATTTTATATCATCCCTATTCCAATTTGCACTGGACTTTTTTGTAGACACCAATTGTTATTGTGAATGCCACATCATGAAACAAAGAGTGTCAGGTTTAAATGTATGGTGGCTGAAAGATTCTTAGTAATTTCAGACAATCTTGTTTGATCTTGTTTGCCCTTCAAGCAGAACTTTCCATTACTTCACACATGGTTGCTTTCCATGGTAGAACAGGATGAATATTTAATGCTTGGCATTTCAGACTCAATTTTAATGAATATCTGAAGATAGTTCTTTTTAGCAGAATTGCCCATAGTTCTTATTTGAGGCTGGCAGCCTTTATCACACTTAACAGTCCACATCATAGTTATCGTCTTTTGATCATTACGTTTGAAGTGCTTGACCAATATCCATTATTTATTTTTGTAAATAGAAGGGTTTCAATTTGAAAACCAAATAGATTCAAGCTTAAAGTGATTAATATTCATGACCAATTCAATTGTTTTAGAGGTGGACAGCTGCTTCTTTGGTTGTCATTATCTTGTCTTGTCACCTGTGACTTGAGTCGGCTTCTGTTCTCTGATTGGCTGTTTGGCTTCTGCTTTGACACTTGATTGACTTGTGTTTGTCTTTTGTGGCCTTTTCAAAGCTGGTGAATTTGCATTTTGGCCGTAGCTTGAATGAAATTTTCTTTGCCTTGTGATCATGTGACCGACTGTTTCCTAGTCCTTATGTTTTCCTGGTGGACAGTGGGCACGTCATTTGAGTTCCTGGTTGTGTCTCTGCCTCAGCACTGCAGACAGTCTCTAGCAGTTTCTCTTTCTTCTTTAAACAAATGGAATTCCATCTTTCAGTGTTTGTTGAAGGCTGCCAAAGTGGAACTGGTCTGCAAAGCTTAGTGCTTTTTGTGGAGCAGAATGGTTAAGGCACGTAAATATACTTTAGGCCAAGATATACTGAATTGCCCTTTTAAACTATAACTCATTTGAAAAAGCAATTTGATTCAACCCAGAACTATAGAGTTGTTAAAGGCTTCATTATATAACTGTGAAGCCCTTTGCTGATAATCTTTTTGTAAAGCAAAGATTCACAACACCTAACAGTTATATTTTATCTTTCATAGCTCTTACTTTTGCATCTGAGTAGATACTAAATCCCTTGACCTATGTTACTTCTTTGATCTTCAGTAACTTAATATTTATTTCAGATTCCCTGATTTTAAGTAAGGAATACTGAGATAAACTTATGTTCACTTAGCATTTGTTATTAAACTGAGCATTTTTCCTGCAGTTTAACATCTCCAAGGAAAAACCTTTCACTGCAAGTGAAAAGGAAAAATAACTTTATTGTCCATTTATAGAGAATTACCCAGCTTCTTTTAAGAGTTCACCACTGCTTAGAGGAACAGTCATTTATAATATTCATTTTACAATCTACACATCTTGCAATATCATATTTGCATCTTTAGAAGAAGTACTAGTAGAAACTAATTTTAATATTCTTGTTAATTGTTCTTACTGAGAATTTATAGCTTTTGAAATGAAATTTCTATAACAATTCCTTGAAAATTATTTCTGTAATTTAAATTGCCTGCTCAAGTTCAGGTTGTCATTTTTTTCTTGTAAGTTGATCGTGAATAATCTTGATCTTTTTCTGTTCTATTCCTTGATCACTGTGCATTGTATTTATCCATTTGGTTAATTGAATGTATTGCTGGGTTGTACAGTGATCAGTACCATTAAAATAATTCACATTCACTGCTTGGTTCCATAATAAAAATATTCTAAAAAAACCTTGACCTCGAGTTGATTGCTATCAGCACACACTTTTATAAGCATTTTTCTTGGAAATCCAGCCAAGATAAAAAATAAGTTGAAAGAAAAATTCATTTTGGTCAGTTGGTTTATCTGAATGGTCACATTTTGGGATTTCCTTTACTAAATCAAATGTTAGAACTATCTATCTGATAAACACTACCTTGTACAGCATATAGTAAACAGCAGTACTCAGAAACAGCACTCAATAGCACTATTTAAATATTATTATAATTATTATTTACCGGAAACGCCTATCCTTCGAAGCCGAAGATTGATGGCGTGGGGTCACTTTAGGATTAGCAAAAAACTAGCACAAGCTTGTACAGAATAGTAAATGGCTATGTGTTGGAAAGCACTGTTCGATGACTTTAAATGGTTTAGGATTTCATCCACAGACTAAAAAGCTAGACCCACCTTGAACAGTGCAATGAACAGCACCACAGGGAAGTACTGCTCAATAGCTTTCATTTGAACGGTCACACTTTAGGATTTTATCTGAGCCGGAGGAAAAAGGTTGCACTATATAACATAAAACAACAAAGGATTTAACCAAAAAAGTGTAAGACATTTCATTCTATTTTGCAGGTTCGGTATGATGAAGCAACCAATGTGTTTAACACTGCACCATCCATGGGCAACAGTAAATCAACGCTGAACGGGCATGCTATGACCGCAGAGAGCAACGGAACTGTCACCAAAAATGTTGAGACAAGTCACTTGGAGACACATTCAAGAGGAACACAATTTAGAAGTGGAAAACAAGACTGTAACAATGAACCACCCGAAAAGAGACAGCGGATGTCTGAAGTTGATGCTGGTGAAAGAAGAGACATAAATGGGCCTTCACATACCCAGAACAAGCTTGAAGACAACAACAATGCGCAAGAAAAGGGAGATGATGGACTGTTCAGAAATCCAGCAGAAATTCCACGCCGAAAGCAGAGGCCGCGCCCAGAGCCTCTGACGATCCCGCCATCAGCCAGTACTAACTACTACTCAAACCGCCCAGGCTCACCTTTGAATCGCAGTCGGCCATGTTCGCCACCTTACACCCCGCCTCCCATGCTGAGCCCTCACAGTATATATCATGTCAATTCATTAGGAAATCTAACACCACGTCTGAGTGCATCCTACCAGCCTCCCATGACACCTGGCAGGCTTCAGCTACTGAGCAGTCACAGCCATAGAAGTAAGCCATTCTTGAGTTTATTTTCTTGGAGGATTTCCATCCGAGTGTATAATAATATTTTAAGTTGCAAGTTGGGAAGGGGCACAAAGGGACTGGACTGGTAGTTGGGCCAAGTATGAGCCAGCAGCATCTCCCCGCCCCATTTGCCAAAAATAAAAGTTATTAATAGTAAATAAGTACTAGGTAGAGCTCTAAGGAAAACACTTCCCCTTGCCAAACAACAGTTACAACATCTCTGAGTGATATAACTTTGTCTAAATTGTTGTTCTTATATTTTTAGGTTTTGATTTAACAGCAGGTGAAGAAGGGGTGCCATTCCCTGAACCGTAAGTGTCTATAATATATATTGTAATGCAGTCACTTCTTTCCTCAGACATCATGTACATGCATACAAATAGCGACACGTAAATGATCGATATCATCGCCTGATGAAGACTAGCAGTATTGCAGTTGAAACGTTGCAATCGACAAATCAAAGTGATTCCATCATGAGACAAACAAATAAACGTTCATCTTGCCTAAGAATATCATAGATTACTTCCATAAATTTGTGATGCCTTGTTTGAAACCCATGTTTTCTTCTCTATCCCCCCCCAATCGTACTCCATGTGGATTAATTATTGGTTCATTTTTCATGTAGAAAAATCAATGTTGGTCGAGAGTTTCAAGCAGAAGTACCCCCTTGTGTTGGTAAGTGATCAAAATCTAATTTCTTTTACAGTGCCAATTCAAATGGGAAGTAGTTAGGTTTCAAGAATTAAGAAACGTATCAGCTATGTACAGGATCAACTCAAGAAGGGAACAGTTTGTTTGGAATGATGATTCACATGGAGGAAATATCTGTTGTTTTTCCCTCCAAAGGCCCCAAAGATGAAGCAAAGAACGATGACCACAAAGCAACGTTAGTTTGGAAACCAATCGATGAAAAGAAGAGATCCAGACGAGAAGAAAGTAAGTAGATTATTCCCTGTGTGTATGCTTCCTTTTGTCTGTTACAGTTGAACGTCTTAAACACAGACGTGTAAGTGACTCAGAAGGAGGCTTGAATAAATTCTGCTTGTAAGTTGACCTTTTGGACCTGGCAGCAGTGCTTGTTGAAATTGCTTATTTTGTTCATAATTCTGCTGTGTCATATTTGTTTCATTGCAGTTTATGATCATGAATCTAAGACAAAGGGAAAATAAAGTTAAACTGGTTTGAAAATTTTCAAACCAAAATCAATTTTAATTCACAGCATTGCTCTTACTCTGCTTGGTGAACACAAGTTCATTATTCTGACCATTGTGTTTAATGTTTGAAATTTCAGTTGAATCATTCCTGGAGATGGCCTGCTCCATTGCAGTGTTAGGAGGAGGATCCAACAAGGAATACGCCCTTCACATTCTTCACAGAGTCAACGGAAACATAAAGGTAATTAACCTTTGTTATGTGTTCGTGAGGTGTTCACACGGTACTGATGTGACTTTCATACTGGTACAAGTCCTTGGTTCTCTTATGACTGTATTCATTCACACGATACTGGTCTTATACTGGTCCTGAATCTCACTCCAGTAGTTGTGTTTGATTGAGATTCTCATTCTTGTAAAGTAAATTAAAAAATAGATAAATAAACAACAACTTGTATTGGTTTCATGTAAATGCAGTATGGTCTTTCATGCCTTAATTAAACTCAGTGACACCAAGTCCCATGCTTTTGGTATGAGACTCACCCCTATTCTCTTTATTTTTCTCTCGTTTTTTCTCTCTCTTTCTTTTTTTCTTTTTCTTATGCCATACAAACCAAAAACCTTGGCATCTATGTAAACTCGACCACTGAAAACTGTTTACGACCTTGTCAAAATGTGTCCGTAAGCAGTGAGTTTGCTTCCTGCAGACAATTATTTGTCAATTACTTGACTCAGTGCTTTTGTCTCCGTCCCATCGCAAGTAAGATGGTCTAGCTTTTGTTGCCTGTTATGTCTGATACCCTGCCTGCTGCTTTAATGAGGCGGTTTTTGTGTTATTGGTCTACAAAGTTTTCATCCACAACAGGAATGAATGTTGTATGGGAACACTAAACTAAATGATCATTACTAGTAAATGGATGAAATTTTTAGTGCAAGGATTGTGACAGTTTCTTTTTTTTTTCTCAACAGGATGCAGTGAAACTGCTTCTTTGTCAGAAATACATGGCACATCAAGATGACCCTATGTATGATTATCACTATGAAGGTAAAGAAACAGTTTATTTACACCTGCCCAGCAATACCTAAGTGCCTTGAGCACTCCTCAGGTGATGGTTATTGTGGTTTCTCTACTGTACAATGACCGATTTAGCCTGCAACAGTAGTTATTCTTGTTGCTGATTTTGTCTTATTTCATCTGCTGAGAAAAGACTAGCATATAGAGTCTTCTCAGCAAGTACAACAAGAGCTGTGTGTGAGTTTTGAGGGAGGCAAATTGATGGCTGAAAGGTGTAGAAACTTTTTCATCACCTGGGTATCTTATTGACACCCATTCTGAACCCTTTAACCCCTAATGGTGATGAAAATGAAATTCCTCTTTATATTATCAACACTTGTTCAATCATTCAATTGATGAGAATAAAGAGTGGTCACCAAGGATAAGATGTCTTGATATTTAGTCAAATTCTTCTAACTAGTTCTCTACGAAATTTATGGAGAACAGTCAGGAGAATATGCATTTTTTTTATCAGGGCTTAAAGGGTTAAGAGAATTGCCTCTGGAAAGTGCATTAAAAAACTTTGTGCAAGAGTGTAACTCAAAGGGTGGCGCCAAACTCTGAATCTGGTTCATCAGCATTTTAGTAGTAAGTTACATTCTAGTTATTGACTTATTTTTTCATCTGTTTACAGGCTCAGTACGGTGGTCGTCAAAAGAAAGACAGATATTCAGACAGAATTTTCGAACAAAGGGCAAAGAATTTGCTGATCTTAAGAAAGATGTAAGCTTGGTTTCATTTTAAGAATTGTTTTCTTGTGTGACAGTGGAATCAACCTTTTTAAACAATCTACATGCCATCCTCAGCATGCCACCCAATGTGTGACATGGCATGACATTGTGACTGAATTGCATGTGCACCGAGGAAGTAGTGCAATTGGCTCTTTAGTGTCGTATACAGAGTAAAGCTTTTCAACAAAACTGTTGGTCGTTAGTTAGAGAGATGAAATTTCAGAGTCTTTTTTTTATTAAACCTGTGGACTTGTGAAAGCGATGAACTCACTCGTTCACTTTCATTGAGGAAATAGCTGTAAACTTAATTACCTTTTGGCCGAGTTAACCCTCTAACCCCCAAGAAGGGACCAACACGTAACTTCTCCTTTCAGTGTCACCACACGATCAAACATACAGTTCAGGAGAATAAAGGAAATGATCACCAAGATGAAATGTCTTGATGTTAAAACAAACTCTTCCAACGTGTACCATACGAAATGTCACGGGAACAGTGAGGAGAATACACATGTTGATGTTGGGCTTAAAAGGTTAATAACAAAACATAACATTTGTGGCCCACATTGGTAAAAAGTGGTACACATAGGCAAAGTCGCCATGAGCCAAGGAGGCCCACACGGCCGGAGCTTATCCCAGTTGCTGTAGCATGAAGCAACTGAGATTATTGCTACTTCCCCCTGGATGGGATGCTAGTCCATCGCAGGGTTACCCCCAGCAGTATGTCGCTGGTACCCATTTTATACACCTGTGTGGAGAGAGACAAGTGTCGGGTAAAGTTTCTTGTCTAAGGAAACAACAGAATGGAAGGGGATGGGCGTTGAACCTCAGACCTGCAGATCTGAAGTCCAACGCACTTACCACTACACCACCACACCCCGACTGTGGCCCACATTGAGTACTTACATTTGATGTGTCTTTGGTATAGGTTGGAGACAAGAAAACAATATTTGACTGCATAGAATTCTATTATCATTGGAAGGCAGCACACCCTGAGGCCATACGAGGAAGAACTCGCTACATTGACTCTGATTCTGATGAAGTAAGTCAGTATTGAGGTTACTTTATTACCAAAATGTTTAATATTACGGTTGACTCCCCATAACTCGAACCTTCAAGAGAAATCAAAAAAAGGTTCGAGTTATCTGGGGATGGGATTCCTGCTTACACCACCTAATAGATGACACATTTTGTGTATCAAAACGCACTAAAGGAAGTGACACAAAGGACACAGTAGACACTTCAAACTACAGTGCTGCTCAATTTTTTGAAAAATTGATTGAAAATAAATTCAGTGTTATGGAGTATGTTTTGTCTTATTAGACTTCGGGAAACGAGGTTAGAGTTATCGGGGGTAAAATTATAAAGAAAATGACGTGATGGGAGTAAGAATTCACTTTGAGTTTGCGGGAGGTTTGAGTTATCGAAGGTTCAAATTACTGAGGATAAAATTACAGTAAATGTATGGAGCAAATCCAGGGAAAATCAATTTTGGTTTGAGTTAGCATGAGCTTCAAGTTACCAAGGGTTCAAGTTACCAGAAGTCAACTGTATTGTTGTCACTATCGTTACTCGAGTTACCGAGGGCTCATGTTACTGGGAGTTAACTGGTATATCCTTGTCTCACTTTGTCAAACCTTTGCTAAGAGTTTGTAATTTCCATTTACAACAGGACTATGAAGACACGTCAAGTGAAACCAACAGCAACCCATCTTATTTTGAGTGCGACTTCCCTCAGTGCAATGCTGTAAGTGTTTTTTTTTTAAGTTGCTTGTTCAAAGTGCAAAAACACAAATGGCAAACAAAGTTCAACCCTTTAAGTCCCAATAGTGACAAGCATCTAATTTCTCCTTACAGTGTCACTACTTGATCAAACATGCAGGTCACGAGAATAAAGAAAATGATCACCAATGTCTTAATTTTTAATCACATTCTCCCTACTAGTAACATAAGAAATATAGGGGAATAGTAATGAGAATATGATGTTAATATTGAGTGTTAAAAGGTTAAAAGCCTGTCAGGTACACAAGGTTCAGCAGTAGTTTTTGCTTGGTTAGAATTTTTGTTTTTTCAAAGGAGGCACACATCAGTGTTATAGCTTGAGACTCTGTCATGCCACTTGCATCTTTCAGGTAATAATACTGACTTTCTTGTTTTCCTGATTTCTCATTTTAGAAATTTGTATCCAGACAAGCTCTTAATGGCCACATACGTGTTCATGGAGGAAGGTAACATAATATCTGCTTTCTTTTTTTTTTTTGTTGAATACTGTTGCAGCTCATTGTTCCACCTGAGTTTGGAACATTTTATGAAATCACTTTTATGGGCCATAAGAGTGTAGACCATGAAAAAATGAGTCAATTTGTTAAGTGTAATGAAAAGTGAGGTTGAAAAAGAAACAGATGAAAAAGCAACAAAGGGCAATGTTGTCCCTTATTGCTTTCTGTAAATAATCTGTTAATGGTACACTTTCTGATAAATACCTTGAATTTATTAAATACACCCTCCTAAAAATACTTACAAGTGATAACCAATGAATGGTGTTATGAAATACGCCCCCCCCCCCCCGCCCCTGACAGAATGAAAACATTTAATAAATATCCTGGAAGCCTTTTTCTAGGTCATGTATGGGATTTCACATATTCCTTTTCTTTCCTGTCCTTTTTCGTCCCCAACCCAAGGAATAATTAGAGCTAAATATTAACCAAACTTGTTCTCTTCTCAGCTTCATGAAGCCGACGGAACCAAAGAGAAAAAATCGCAATGTGGCAGGTACAGGAACAAATGGATCCGGCCCAGGACACGTTGCGAGAAAGAGAAAGTCTCCTTCACCAGCTCCTGTCGTCACTTCTGATGTCAATTCAGATGGTCCGCTACCTGAGTTCGCCTGCAAAGTTTGTGGAAGGTTAGTAGAGATTTGTCTCTTGTTATTCTGCTGCTCTTTTCTTACAAAAACTTCCATTAGCATTCCAGGCTTTAAGAAATGATTAACCAATCCTTAACTAAACAATATAATAATTAAGGTGTGCATAAAGCTCCTGAACAAACT
The DNA here is from genome assembly GCA_964017195.1 of Siderastrea radians. Lineage (NCBI taxonomy): Eukaryota > Metazoa > Cnidaria > Anthozoa > Scleractinia > Rhizangiidae > Siderastrea > Siderastrea radians. The sequence goes on along the minus strand of OZ024892.1, from coordinate 42,704,597 downwards.
TGAAAAGTGTCACTCTGCGTGTAGAAAATTACACATCATAGTCAACTTACAACATTTACATTTGTGGTTGAATTGTTAATACCCACTGCTTGTTGCTGATCTACAAAAAACTTCAGAGGAATTTTCATTAAAGTAGGATAAGTACTCTGAATTGACCTTGCAGGATAGCTGTAACCTTTTATTAAAAATAAATTATTAATTCAAACAGTTTTTGTCTTCCCTGGTGGTTTGCTTGGCCAATATTCAATTGTAGTTTCTTTGGAAAACATGGTTCTATTTTCTGACCTGCTTATCAAATGAAACATTTAAAAGGATTATGTACAGAATATTATGGTGAAGCACTGAATCTTTTTCAGATGGGCTAGAACTGTGAGTAATACTTTCCTGATTTCCTTTCCAGAATATTCCACAAGATAAAGAGCAGGTCGGCGCACATGAAAACTCACGTCAAGAGACCTGATGATGATGATAAAGCGGCTGCAAAGTTGGCTGCCTCCAAGAATCACTGACCACTGACTATAGTGGCTTAATTCCCCCCAAAATGGACCCTCCCTGTTTGTATAAAATATGAATTATACAGTCTGACTGTATAGGAATATTTATGTACATGTAAGTTATTACTAAGTTATTCTTAATTTATCTATTTTTGACTATAAAAACTCGTGCAATAATAAAATTGTTGCTATATGACAACAACAATTATGTTGTCACACAGCAACAGATTGGTTTAAAATTGGTACTGTGGAGTACAATCACTGTGGTAGCCTTCAAAGACTACAAGTTGTATTTACGGAGTGTAATTGAGTTCTCTGGCACATATGGGAGACGTTGAGTTGGGACAAAAAAAGGCCAGACAAAGTTTGATATTTTTTTTCATATGGGAAATATAAGATGTCATTTTAGGTTGTTTTGAATTTTAAATGTTGGGTCATTCCGAGATCTTCTGGCTCTCCTAACTGTGGACACTTTACGTGTATCTATCTTTATTACACACACGTGGAGTTAACTTTCTGCATAACACACCAGTTCAACGTTCTTCTGAATTTTGTTATTTGGCCTCAACAGAAACACCACAAACACTGCTGGAAAAAAGTATCTTTAAATGGTGAAACTAAAATTTTAGTCATATCTCTCATTGATGTAAAGGTTGAGCAAAGAGAATTCTGAAGTTTTCACAGACATTTGTGTGACACTTATGTTTGGCATATTTGGCTAATTTTAATTTACAAGTGTACTTTTCAGCAGTTTTGATTCATCTATCAAACCAAATACCAAATGATAGAAGAACTTTAAAAGTCCAGGATGCTCTTCCACAGGGAGACCAGGGAGTGGGCCTTGATCTGGGAATGATTATTTTCTAGGCCTTGGAAAACAGCAATTCGCCTGGGAAACTACTTCAAAATGACTTCAGAGCAGGATAGTGTTCTCACTGGTTGAAGTGCTGCAATAGCATGCCCTAACAGTGCTCTATGGCATAATTTATGGGTTTTTGACAACTTTTTGAACTTTTCAGTGACCTCTATTCTAACTGTAAAAGGCATTTTTGCAGTTCTTGCATTGTAACTGCTGAGTTAATATAGAGCCATCAAAGAGTTTTCAAAAAGATGCCAAAATGTTGTCAAAAACTAATCAAGAACTCTTTCCATGGTATGGTGCCCAGTGCCTTGACCCTTTCACTCGCAAGAGTGACTAAAATCAACATGAAAGACGAATCCCAAATTTGTTTTTGCATAATACTAAAATATAAATAGTACCATGTGAAAGTTCTTCTGAAGAGGTTTCATTTTAATGGTCACACCGTAGGATTTCATCCACAGACTCAGAAGTTAGAATCACCTTTAATGTGGCCATAACTGACTCTGGGAGTGAAAGGGTTGAAATCAATTTGAACCAGGCACTAATTTGCACTGCTCATACCTGGGTGGTCATTCTGCCATCCGTTTGGAGTTTTTGAGATGATTCTCCACCTGCCATTTTGGATAAGAATGCAGTAGCAGCCATTGAAAAACATTCCTTCTTCTGAGGTAACTTTCACCATGGCAATAGAGCTGTGCTCTGTTGTTTGGATTGAGATTCAAAACTTAAACAGATTCAAAACCAATACAGTTTATTTTGTTTTGTCGGTTGTTATTCAAGCAGAAATTTATGGTGGTTGCAGTGCAACAGAAAGAAACGTTTTGTAAATAGTTGAAATTGAATCGGTTAGAATACATGTGTTAGAAGTTGAATTGAATAAGAAGGAACGTGTGTTAAAATAACCTCTCTTCTGTGCGTATGATTTGAAAAGCCAGCTCTTTTTCTAGGATAGAGATGGCGTGCTGTAGTGAATAAAGCAAAGCAAAAGTTAGTTCAAAGAACTGTACTGAATTTTTTTATACTTTTTAGTCAGAAAGCGACCAAACAGTTGAAATAGAAAAAAGTGTTGAGTCCATGGATAGTGATTGTTGCAAAAAAGTTTGTGACCTTCGTTAGAAGCAAGTTGTTTGAATTGGAACTGTCCATTTCAAAGTAGACTACGAGCAGTTGTTGTTCGTGAGAAGAAACAATGACTGCTCGAAGTCTAATCCCAGACTAGAGTGTTCATATTTTGTCATGTAACATTTGCAGGTCACACACTGAAAAGTAACCACAAACTGGGGGCTGGAACTAATTAGGTTGAAGCCCAACCTAATTAGTTCTATCTAGGCCTAATTAAGTCCAGTAAATTTTGCACAGCGTTCATATTCTATGTAGATAGATTAGCTCTGACCAATTGTTGGGTGATGACGAAAGTTGATCTGATTCAGCTTAAGGCAATCATTGCACTTTCTTGAGTGTTATGAGAATTATAAATAGTTAATATATGCCGAAGCGAGTTTCGGAATTTTGCAGCAATAGACAATTTTATTTGATTTTAATGACGTACACAAATTTCTCCAACTCTGTTCACAGTTTATTTTTCGCCCAGCCGCAGTTGGTGGGGTGAAGAAAACTCTGGAGCGAGATTGGAGTTCCTGACTTTGGTCACAGAACCGAAAAAACGTGTTGCATTACAGTGTTAGATTACTTTGTACATAGGACTGTTGTGAATATTACCAGCGCTGTTATAGCGGGGGTAGCAGGAAATTATTGTACAGCAGATTTAATGAAACTAAGTTATGATGCGACGTGCGTGGTGTACATTTGCAATTCTCTCTAGAGTCCGTGCACGAGAGGTTATTCAATGTAAAAAAAGGAGCACCAATGCTTTATTTTATAGGAACATTGTCCTAGCTAAATTAAGATGTTCGAATAAAGCGTGTATTTATTGGTTCTGTTATTTGCGTGTAGTGTTTTCTAATTTTGCTGCCCGTTGGTTTCGCCAGTTGACGTACTTGCTTTGCAATCTTTATGTACAGTTGTGTCTGAACGCCAACTTTCTTTGAATTCTGTTGAAATCATACACGTTTGATTGGCTTAAAGTGCTACTATGATCAAAAAATCACTTTTATTTTTTCTTCGGATTTCGAAACTATGTTTATTAAACACTCCCCAAGCGAAATTATAAGCCTTAATTTTGAGAAGAAGACCGTTAATTTAAACTGCAATTTTCCGTTTTAATGGTCCGCCATTATTACACCAGAAAGGATACAATGACGTCATACACTCAAGAGATGTAGACTGCAGTGTGTGTGAAAGTGCCTTATTTAGTATGCAGCACGGGAGTTTTGAGCTTTCACACTCTCAAACTCGTGTTTTGCATAATTTGTAAGCCGCGTTCACACACTACATTCTACAGCTCTTGAGTGTATGACGTCATTGTATCCTTTCTGGTGTAATAATGGCGGACCATTAACCCTTTACCGTCAGCGTTTTTCCCTTAGAAAAACGCATTTTTTACCGCTAAAGCGGTTTTTGAAGTGCTATGGTGCCAAATGCCACTAAACTTTGCTACAAAAGCGTTTTCTTACATTTTAGCTCAATTTTGAGCCAGCTTCTGTTGAAAATTGTACATTATTTTGGTTTCAGGCATGCGCATAAGCCAAAATTTGGACTTGTTTTTTTTTTTTTTTTTTTTTTTTTGCTGATTCATTTCTAATTTTTTCTCGCTTCTTTTGCTTTCCTTTTTCTCTCCCTTTCTTTTCTCTTTATCTTCTACCCTTTATCACCTTTCTATCCACTGGAAAAGTTTTGGCCTCAGTCCTTCTAAAAACCTGGAAATGGAACATTGATCAACTAGGTGACTTGGCCTATTTTACCACCAACTTTGCAGCCAAAATTGGAGACGTTTTTCTGGTATAGCTCTGCCAGGATTTGGTCGATATTCAAAATGGACACACGTATGGATGGATCTGTCCTTGCTGTGCTAGCTGCTTATCAAAACAATCTGGTGACGTCAAAAATGATGACGTCACAAGTGGCTGAATGGTTCCCGACTTCGACGTCGGGAAAATACAAGTCTTGACGGAAAAGAGTTAAACCGGAAAATTGCAGTTTAAATTAACGGTCTTCTTCTCAAAATTAACGCTTATAATTTCGCTTGGGGAGTGTTTAACAAACATAGTTTCGAAATCCGAAGAAAAAATAAAAGTGATTTTTTGATCATAGTAGCACTTTAAGTCAACAACCAATTTGAAGCACCATTCGACGTTGTAGCACTACACGCCTGTCCCTAAGCGTTCTCGGCTCGGTCAAACGTGAGCCGTGACGTCACTGAGAGAGACTCACCGAGAACTTCGCGCGGACAACGGGACAAGGAAGACATTAGCCCTTCGTCAGAGCGAAGGGCTAACGCTTGAAACGTCAGCTTTCGATCCCTTTACGGTGGCCAATTTACCTTATCAACTCAGTTGATAAATCCAAAGTTTTGTGTTTCACTTCCCTACCGACGCAGCATCACAGTTTCTTGACAAGAGAGAACGCCTAGGGACTGGGCCCGGTAGCACCACTTGTAATAGGGAACGAGGTTGACAGCAAAGATCCGGTAGCTACACCTCTTCCCGCTCCCCCCGCTTGTTGGGCTGTGGTTATCTTATCTCTGTGCATGTTGTTCCCTGCATTGTTTTTAATTTTAATTTTAATTTCATTTTTTCATTGATTATAGATTTCGTAGGTCATGGGTCATGGTCAGGTCATGGGTTCGATTCCTGTTCAAGCATGAATTTTTTTTTTCAGGTTTCTTCACTGCGATGATCTTCATATAATTCTATCTTTATCCACAGTTCAAATATATGATTATTTCATATATTCATATTCATTTCTCCATCTACGAGATAAATACGAACTCACAATTGACCAGTTCCCAGTTGGCTTGATAGCTCAGTAGGTTAGAGCGCTGCACCGGTATCGCAGAGGTCATGGGTTCGATTCCTGTTCAAGCCTGAATTTTTTCAGGTTTCTTCTTTTTTAACTGCTTAAGTTGAAACACTTTCACTGCGATGATCTTCATATAATTCTATATTTCATTGTCTTTATCAGCATAATTTTTGCTGGATGAGAAAATTAGACCCACGCCCACCCCTTACCTGGCCCTCGACCAGTCACAGGGAACCCACTAAAAGAGAAAATAGAAGGGACGTCTACTTTTTGCAACATGAAAATCTGTTGCGCGAGGAGGTCGTAATAGGAGCGACAAAAATCTCAACTTGCGCGAAATTGTTGCCCTTATTACTTGGTCTTAAAACTTACCAGCATTAATACAGTAGAACTTTTAGTTGGAAAGGGGGGGGGGGGGGGCGGTCTCCCAGATAAAATGTAAATGTATTTTGTTTACCCACGAAACACTTAAGAGCTCTGAAGACCTCGTTTGAAAGTGTTCGTGCCCACCAGATCTAACTGGAATTTGAAAGTGTTGATTTTTGAGGAGAGGGGAAACCCGGATACCCAGAGAAAAACCTCTCGGAGCAAGGAAGAGAACCAACAACAAACTCAGCTCCAGTTCCGCATTGGGTGGGAGGCAAGCGCTCTCACCACTGCGCCATACCTGCTCATAAGCCTAGATATAGAAAGGCTTCAGAGACTTCCTGCTCAACATTGTGAGAAGTATGGAATTGACTTGTATAAATAATTCGTGATTTTGGGCAAATAAAGTTGTTTGATTGATTGATTGATTGATTGATTGATTGTTTGATTGATTGATTGATTGATTGATTGATTGATTGATTGATTGATTGATTGATTGATTGATTGATTGAAAAGTGGTCCTCCGAGTGGAGACGTCGAGTTGTCTCTGGTAAGGGACGTTTTGACCCCTTTTTTATGTGGTAGGCTGCCTGCATTTGAGGTGTTACTTTCTTCTTCCTCGGATATCCCACCTCCTCCTTAACAGGGACCGCGCGACCAATTTTAAAGTGGGGGGGGGGGGGCTAACTCGATTGCTCAAGTGTGAGGGAGGGGGGAGGGGGTGGAGCCTCACGCGAAATTTTTGTCCTCTTTAGTGACTATCAATGCAGCTAGGGCGGCCAAAAGTGTTAAAAGTTGTCAGTTTTTACCCATCAAATAGACCGGTATAAGTAACGAATCAGCGCTATACTAAAAAGTAACAAAGACACCAAACTATTCGACCAACCAGTGATAAACAATGTCGATACGTAGGGCACGTTTTGGTGTCCTAATCCGGAATAGGAGACAATATACTATAACAGTTTTCTTATTTTGAAGATGACGATTCCTTTCGCTCAGTAATGACCCACGATAACAAAATGGACAGAATGCCTGACGGAGCGTTTTGGTTTACTCAGAATAGACAAAAATTGCATTCTTTTAGGGGGTCGGTATTCTGGATATTCCTAAACCGGAATAGAAATAGCCAGGATAGTCCTAAAGTAATGTGCCTGAGCCTCTTCTTTCATCTCTACACACATTTTAAGACTTATCCGGCAAGGTGCAAACCTTGTCGCATTCGCATTTAAGATCTCAAACTCAAAATGTTTTACTTAAGACTTGTGCAAGCAAACTTATTGTCATTACAGAATCAGAAGGCAAACTGAGAAAACTGAGCTGAGCATCATGAAAAAGGTAGTTCACCAAAGTCAGTCTGTCGGTATGTCCGGACTGCAGAATGCCTTATTTGTCATCGTTAGGAGCGAAAGAGATCTTTAGGCAGCTATCCTTGTTGCAAAGTTTACAGGCATAGAGAGGCTTGAAGAAGTCACGTTGATTTTCAGCAAATATCTAAGCACGTTGTTGCCGATAATCTTATCTGGAGACAGACTACAGCTCGTAATGCCCGGGCCAGGCAAGAACGAGAGTCAAACTCTTTAAGAACACAAGAAAGTCAATGAGAGTTCACGAATTAGAGGCCAAACGACAGCGAGAGTTTCAAAATCTGAGCAGTTTCAAACTCTTCAAGATAGACTCCCCCATGCAGAACGCACGTGAGTTTCAACTAATCCGAAGCCAAATGATAGCAAGGCGATTTGAACTCTTGAAGAGTATTACGTTTTTGTTTGGTCCATAAGAAATTAAATCTGCAACCACGGCAAAACCACGATACTGGTTAACCCTAAAACTAATCACTGACTAATGGATTTTCCAACTTTACTATTATTATTATTATTATTATTATTATTATTATTATTATTGTTATTAAATTTTTTTTTTCATTTATTTTTTTTATGGCACCAAAAAGTGGGGGGGCTAAAGCCCCCTCAGCCCACCCCTCGCGCGGTCCCTGCTAATGAAGATTCTCGTGAGCTTCAGTGCAGGTGCTATTAATAAAAAGTCAGAACCGTGCAGGTGCTCAAAAATAAAAACTTAGGGTATGGTCAGTGGCTATAGGGGAAGCTTCCAGCCTTGTCTTCTGCTTAAATGGTACTGGTGTAGCTTACAACCGGAGAAAGAGGTCCCGGTGGAAGGAGATACGCGTGTTGGTGGGGTGACTCGCGCGGGTGCTCGCGCGCAATCTTGCACTATCTCCATACCAGTCTCCTCGCGACATGTTTGTTTTCTCCCAAAAGCCTCCCCAAATGTCCTGTTTCTCAGGTGATGTCACGTGAAAGAAGGCGTGATACTCAGGTTATAATATATCCCCACGAAAAGAGAACGGCCTTTTATGACTCTTAGGTCGTTCATTCGTCGTAAAGGTTAGTTGAAATCATGTGTATGCCCGCCTCTGTGCAAATCTATAGGAAAAATATTGATTGGTTATGGCTCCTGTTGGTTAGTCATCTAGCCTTGCACGAGATCGCAGTGTTTTGTACTTAGGCAGCTCTGTATGACAACATTTTTCATTTGCGTGCAGCGCCGTTTGGACTTTTTTAATTAATGAGAACTAAAAACAATTTATACTGGCCTTTCACAGGGAAAAGAGGTACTGTCAAGAAAATCTGAATATTTGTCCGTTTATAGAACGAGCAATCTAAGAAAGAACATTAAGTTGACAGAGTGCAAACTGCCATTAGGGGTCGTGAGTTTGGAGGGGATTGGGGGGGGGGGGGGGGTTGAAAGGGGCTGTAACTTGTTGTCGCTTATCTCCATTTTCAAAATACCTTGTTACACTGCTTCAACAGCCACCCATTCAAGATCAATCTAGGCCAAGATGGGTCTTTGCTGCTGTTGCCGGTATTTCCTCAAGAAAGGTTGTTTTCTGTCTTACTTCTTTGTCCATATTGCTTGTTGGAATTTACCCTGGTAGGGCTCTCAAATACTGATGTTAGGCCTGATATGCATTCCTAAGCAAGGCGTAATCTGTGCCAAATCTAGTACCCATGTTAAAAGTTAGACTACAAATCTGCAGCCTTGCAGAAGTGATGGTGCATAGTGAGGGCTAGTCCAGGATTGGCGGTGGAGGGTGCCTAGCATCAGGGGGGTCCTGGGTCAGGGGGGGTGGGGGTCCGGGAAGTCCATAGAATTTTTTTAACACGATATCAAGATACCTGGCAGTTGGAAACAGTTCTGGAAAAACTGAATGCCTGGCAGTAAGCGTTATAAATTCAAGCCCCTGGGAGTATTTGATACATGTTTATAGAATTGTTTTGTAGTTCGTGAATTTACCATGCTTGAGCATACCATAAAATTACTAACCTTTTGGACACCTAGAAAATTTGTCATCTGACTGAGTTACCAACAACTACCTGCACCTTACATATGACTTATTGACAACAGCAACAAGACAGACAAACTGAAACAAGAGACAAACCGACTAATTTTACTAGTGACAGACCAACAGACATTTGCCTAACAAAAGACGGATCAAAACTCGCCAATCACGTTTTACAGTCTTTGCAGACAATAACATCACGGCTTGACTGATAGAGGCATCAATAACATCACGAGTTCAGTGTCCCAGGACAGTGACCAGAGACTTATCACATCTACTGATGATTCACACAATTCACGTGACTCTGATGATGACTTCCGCTCAGTTGTTGAAACATCAGTCAATGTCATCACAACAGTCCTTTTCAGGACTACACTCACCCGGTCAATCATACTTTACTGCTTTATGAAATGAGTTATGTACCTGGCTATGCTGGTTAAGCCCACTTTGAGAAAGAATCATCTGTAATATAAGTGCCTCCTATCTTTGTATGGAGGTGGGAAGTGATTTGCAACTATCATGGATTTTTGTTGCAAATTTTTTCACATGATAAGGACTGCACCGCATTTGTCACCCAAATAATATTGACAAAAATTAAAACAAATAATCGTGAAAAATAATTTATACTCTTAGGAGTTTTTTGTTTTTCTCATGGATATTTGTTGGTTGTTTAATTATGGTGTCAGTTGCATCTTCTCATTCTTAGATGCACTTAGAACCCCCTATCCCTGGGAGTAACTTCACTACTCTTGCAACAACAGCGAGTGTGGCTCTCCAAACCAACCATACCCTTTAGGAAAGATCTTTAGACATTGCTACATACTTCCCCACAAACATTTTACATATCCAAATTATTTTTTAGGCTGTTTTCTATGTGGTAGGTTTATTGAAACCTTTTCATGATGACTTCATTGTGGAGAACAGGATTGGCTAGGATTCAACTACCTCATCAACTTGTCAAATTACAGCTGCGCAGCATTGGTACATCGTCGTTCCTTCTTGACAAGTTTTTAATGAAAAATGTTGAACATTCACCAGCTAAGAAAATGGTCAACATCATGTGGCAAGATGGTTCCTGTCACAGGTACCCTTACATCTATCTGAGAGACAACTGCCAGTGCACAGAATGTTTCTTTAAAGATTCCAGCCAACGCCTTCTTGATGTCGTAAAGGATATCGACATCAACATTAAGCCAGACAATGTTGAGATGAGTGATGATGGTGCTAGGCTGTCAATCATCTGGCCTGATGGTCATGTCAGTTTGCTTGATGCTGATTGGCTTTTTGAGAAGCATCTTTCAGAAGAAGGTGAAGCAGAAACCAAAGACTGTGGACAGGTGACAACTAGAAAAGTGACATTGTGGGGAAGTGAATTTAAAGACCATATTCCTCGCCTGAAATATGACGACATTCTTAATAACGAGGAAGTGCAATTTGATTGGTTGAATAGTCTGTATAGATATGGTATTGCACTGGTGACAGATACACCTGTTCAAGAAGGGCAGCTGGAAAAACTGGGAGAACTTGTGGGTTACTTGAGAATGACAGCTTATGGGTTAGTAAAACATTCACGTGATATATGGTAAATTTTTTCTCCCATCCAAAGGGCCTGTCAATAGCATAAAACAAATAGTAGCATTACTACTCTCAAAATGAAGCTTGGTGACCCAGCTTGTGCTTGATTTTTGTCAAATCCCATACAGGATCTTACAGGATTTTCGAGGATCCTGTAAGATCCTACAGGATACTGTATTTTCACACAGGAACTTATGCAGGATCCTAAATGGCAGTAAATCCTAACCATGTTTTATAGGATCCTGTAAGATCCTGTAGGATCCTATGGGATCTTAAACAGGATCCTATAGGATCCTAGACAAGATCCTGTAGGAACCCACAAAGTCTTAGACAAGCTCCTGTAGGATCTTACAGGATGTTAATAGGATCCTACAGGATCTTTAGTAGGATCTTATCAGGATGTTAATAGGATCCTACAGGATCTTTAGTAGGATCTTATCAGGATTCTGGGATAGGATCCTACAAGATCCTGTGCAGAATTTCTACCAGAGATCAATTTTTCTTTTCTTTTTATACAGGAAGACAATTTTGGTGTCCACACGTCAAAAGGCCAACAGTGTTGCATACACAAGCCACACACTGCCCCTTCACTCTGATCTACCATACTACGAGTGCAAACCTGGTGTATGTATTTTTTTTTTAAATTTTGATCTGTAAAACTTAAACTGACATAACTTCTTTTAAGTTCTGTAACAGAAAATGACACACAGGCCTGCGTTTCTTGTGGCAATCGCCAGAACATGATTGGGAAAATACAAAAGTCTATGCGAATCCTGAGCCACAGCCAAAGCATTCAATCATTCATCAGGTCCTCTGTTTTTTGCTCTTATAATGTAGTTAAAACATTCCAAAAATATTTTTTTCATCTTTTGTTTTGCATTTTATCTTTTAACAGATACAACTACTCTTTTGCGTGGAGCAAATTCAAACTGAAGGTGGAGCAAACACATTGGTGGACTCATTCCATGTGGCTCAGCAGTTAAGGAAAGAAGATCCCCATGCGTATGACCTGCTCACCAGTACACATGTTCTGTTCCGACACAGTGGTGCTGACATACTTGGTGAATATGATTTTGAGGGTGCAAGACCAATTCTTGAGTGAGTTAATTCACTTACATTTTACAAAAATTTTAGTAAAGCTTGGTGTTGTTACATGCAATACCCTGGATCATGTTAGGTAAAATGTTAGATTGTGTTCTGGCCACAGGTACGTTGGCCTACAACATTACAGTGTATCTCAGTTCTTTGCGAAAGATCAAGTAACATTAGCAATTATAGTCAGGCCCGTAACCAGGATTTTTTGTGGGGGGGGGGGGGGGGAGGGGTGCTAACGAGGCCAAAGTGGACCAAACTACCGAAATTTATTTTATTGTCTGATCCGTTTATTTAGGAAAGTAGCGATACGTGAGAAATTGCAACGGCAAAGTACAGGGTAGGAACTGAATATTACATTTGTCAAATACAATTGTTTGAATAAAGTTATAAGCGACTAATTTTACAATGTAAAATGATACATCAAATACTGCAGGACTAATCCTTCAGGATTGTCCCGAGCTCCAGCCTCTGTGGGTGTTTGGTGGCAAACAGATTTACCACCTCATCCAAATCAATTTTAACTTGATAATGGATGTGCATTAGTGCGAGGTACGAATGCCTTTCCTGGCCCATGCAAATGTCGTCGTGGTTAGCTGCTGAGCCGCCAAGAAGTTGCCTGTATTGTCACGACTCTCATCGTTCAAGACTTCGTTATCTCCATGCAGGGCAATGCACTGTTGACCACAGAAAAGGATGGCTTCTGAAACACATTCGTCCTCTTCTTGTCATTAAATCGGTTGTTCACTCCGGGTTTTCAACAGAATTTAGAAAGGATTCAGTGGCGATCATTGCGTCGTGATAGTACTTCATTTGCTTATGTTTTTTTGCCTTTTCTTGAAGCTTATGCCAGTTTATGAAAGGCTTGTTAACAAAAGCGCCCTTATCTTTCCTGCAATGCATAGGTATCATCAAAGCACAGTGTTTACAGAATACTCCATCTACTGAAGGGCTGTAGATCACTGATGAAGAAATCGCATTGGACAATGTTGGAAACTTGTAGTTAATCAAACTCGCTTACAATAACAACCACGCGAAATCAAGTGTTTGGGCCATATCCGGGCAGTTTAATGTACTTCCATTTGGGGAAATTAAAGCTGCCATGGGAGGGTGAGGCGGGACGTACAAATAAAACGACAGTAAAACACGAGGCGTATCGATCGTCGCGATCAAAGTTCACAGTGAAACGTGTCCGTAACTTGAGACGATAATCAAGTGACATCACTTACTTTACATTAACACAATTTAACTAGTTAAATATTACTTAATCAAACTCGCTTACAATAACAACCACGCGAAATCAAGTGTTTGGGCCATATCCGGGCAGTTTAATGTACTTCCATTTGGGGAAATTACAGCTGCCCAAAATTCAGCCCAAATGGAAAAGTTATTGCTCAGAGGAGTCTTCTGTTAGAATGTAGGGATTGGCATATTGAAATTTGATTGTCTGCATCTGAGCGATTTTGCGGGGAATTCCAAGAAACAAGTTAAGAGGCGAACGAATGTAACGTTGATAGCAGTCACTGTTCCAGCGGCCTAAGAGCTTGATTTCGTAGTCGGATAGGCCTGCAACAGAAGCAGAGGTGGCTCCACCGATCCGAAGACTATGACCACTGTATTGGGAAGGGTCGATGCCGATAAGACGTAAAAGCTGAGATACGAAAGAGACGAGGTCGATTTTTGTTAAGGGGGAACTGTCCGAGACGCTGAAAAAGGGGTATAGTGTCTTTGTTAACGGTGCCACGACGATGCTGGAGGGCAAGGTTCGTTTTCATAGCACACACGGCGCAGACAAAATGATTCGAGTGTGCCGTGTAGAGAGTCACACCTTGTCGCCGCTGGTCCGTTTTGGATTGTTTAATTTGGAGAGAGAGATATTCGGAACCATCAGCAGCAGTACGTAACTTAGCATCAGAGCAAGTGAGATGAATGGATGGATCGAAGTGGTCACTAGATGCGACGGTGAGCTCCCCTGCCCGTAGCATTAAGAAATGACCGGTGGTGAGGGCGGCCCATTTCACGTTGTCATCGTCACTCTTTGGGTTGAGAAAGGGCTTGACAGCAGATAGAATGTCAAAAGTAAGAGGCATCTTCTGTTTGGGCGCTGAAAAATGTTGACGTTCGATGCCGCGCAATGTTTGCTTTAACTTTAAGCCAGGTTGAAGGGGATTGGAGAGACCATGAGCTACGTGAAGAGAGCGTACCGCGGCGAGGTAGACGTTAATCGATTGAGGCTTTATTCGTTGGGCGAGGTGCGTAGCAAACAATATAAGGGTGTCTTCAGAGGCAGGGAGGGGTTCGAACGAGAATTCCCGGCAAAATTGTAGAAACTGCCGCTGGGCGCTATTGTAGGTGCGATGAGATGAGTCAGCAAGTCCTCCAGCAAAGTACTCGTGCGCCTTTACTTGAAGCTTGTTAAGGGAAGTGGTGTCGTGGGCGTCGGATGACGAGCGGCCATAGGGCAGGAGGCCAGGAACTTGTCGACCTGCGAACGAGAAAGAGCGTCAGCCCAGTTGTTATCAACACCGTTTATGTGTTTCGCCCGTAGCATAATATTGTGATGAGCGCACGTGAAAAACAAGAAACGAAGGAGAATCATTATGTGTCTGCATTTGCTTGTACCGCTAGACAAAATATGCACGACGGACAAGTTATCACAGTGGAAAAGAATATTGCGACAAGCGAGCGAGTCTGACCAGGTGTGGACCGCTGCAGCAATCGCGTAGAGTTCTTTAAACGTGATTGATCGGGAATGAGGAATATCATGGTCCGCAAATGATCCATACAGCCAGTTGCCTGAAAAGTAGGCTCCGAAGCCAGATTCACAGGCGTCAGTGTAAAGTTCTAGATGTGGAGACGAGATCCATTCGTCATCGAAGAAAAAGCTGCAGCCGTTCCAAGACGGAAGAAAAATCCTCCACCATGAAAGGTCCATGTGAAAGGCGCGGTTTAAGCGAAGGTGATGGGTAGGATGATGAGCTTTGCAAAGGACGTCGATCATACGGCGGAGGAAAGTTCTCCCGGGGCGGCAAACGTTGCAAATGAAGTGCAACTTGCCGATAAGAGATTGTAGTTGTCGTTTGGTACAACGGCGTTTAGTGGACCACGTGTGAAGTAGGTTGATGATTTCCGTTAAACGAGAGGAGTCGATGCGCATTTCTTGGGTTACGGTGTCTAGTTGAACTCCAAGGAGAACCAAGGATGTTGTAGGGCGAACCGTTTTGTCAGGGTTGACCGCGAATCCCATGTCAGAGCAAGTGCGAAGCATGACGTCGAGATTCTGGGCGCAGGAGTCGTCAGGGGCGGGAGGACCACAAGTCCAAAAGTCATCCAAGTAATTCCAAATGGGTGTGGCACCACGTTCCGCCATTGCATACCGCAAACCGTCAATAAATTTCAGAAAGAGCGCTGGCGAACTGCGAAGACCAAACGGAAGGAACATATCGAAGAAATAGCCGGTTTGTGTGGAACCGTCGGATGTAACGATCGGCCATGTGGATCCTAGGAGTTCCCAGTCACGGGGGTCCACCAGGATGTGACAAAAGGCGTCGGAAAGATCGAGTTTGCTCATAAGAGCATTGGGTCCAAACAATTTCAGGTAGGCGATAGCATTGTCCAGTGAGTCGTAAGAGCACGTGTAGAGTTCTTTAGGAATTGCGTCGTTGACGGATTGGCCTGCAGGCCACGAAAGATCGGTTATGATACGCCATTTAGGAGGCTGCGAGTGCTTTTTCGGAATAGCACCCATCGGCGATCCGACAAAATGCGAAAAAGGGGGTGAAAGGAAAGGCCCGGCCTTTCTGTTCAATAAAAGCTCCCGTTCAATTTCCATAGTGACGGGTGTAGGGTTTGACGTAGCCGAAAAGTGATTTGGAGAAATCAAGGGCGAACGATCCTGGTGAAAGCCAATACGAACGCCATGTTCAATATCATGCAATAAATCATTAACTAAGTCACTGTCCGGGTGATTACGAAGGGCATCACGCCATACATCAATGGGAAACGGGGATTGTACCCGAGGGAGTGAGTGTGCAATCGGCCTCGGGATGGTCCCCCCGACAAGATTTGCAGATGTGTGCTCGCTTGCAGTTGGCACCTTGGTAGCAGGCTTTTCGCTGGTAAAGATTACATCCCTCTTGGCCTGTGGGTGAGTACCACCTGGTGTATTTTCAAGAGAGGTTTTGATTACCGACGGGGTTCCTGAGGCCATATCCGGTCGATTTTTGCGGTGTAGTCTCCTCCATCTGGTCTTGCGCGAGAAATGTACAGTCCTTGACCAAATGGTCAAAGGACTTACAACGCGAGCATTGGCGGGGGTGAGGGCGTAGGGCAGAGGCATCTAACACGGTTGCATATAGCGTGGTATCGATGACGTCAAGACTTGCGCTTCCGAGTTGAATTTGTTTGGCGTACGCCATCCGGGAGTGGATGTCAAACATATACACCGATGTCCAGCAAAATTTACGGTTGGCAAATTGAATTTGTTCGCGATACGAGGTAAGTTCAGTGTAACGTGATGGTTGCGCGGCCATAACTATTTCTCGTATGCGTTCCATGCCTGTAACCAGGTGTCGAACGAGTCGATTTGGCGTTTTCGGGGCGCCTTGATTACGTAAGCAACACAGTTTATATCGCTCTGGGCTGGGATGTTTCCGTTGTTAGGCAAATTTGCGAACGGGCTAAGGGTGGATAAAAGATCAGAAAAATCAATATACTCACCCTTAGCGGCCGCCTGCACAAGTTTCTCGGACAAGCTTGTGTTATTCGCCGTTGTGGTATTCGCCGCTGGAGTTGCGATCTGTGTCAGTGGAGTTGGATGTTGGGATGATTTGCTGGCCTGGTCGGCGAGAACCGGAGGATGCTGAGGCGATTGAACTTGCTTTTTTAAATCATTGTGTTGCATTTGGAGGTGCTCCATTTGAGAGGAAAGGTTGCGGATGGCATCCAAAAGAACGGACGTTGACGGCTCATCGGACGTTTCAGATTCCTGAATCTCCGTTCCATCACTCGGGCCATTACAGTTCTTCCCTGGTGTACCGAAGTGGTGATTAGATTTTGGGGTCTTGCACCCTGGACATTTGCCTTTTCTTGAAGACATAGGATACTCGAAGAAAACGTACAAATAAAACGACAGTAAAACACGAGGCGTATCGATCGTCGCGATCAAAGTTCACAGTGAAACGTGTCCGTAACTTGAGACGATAATCAAGTGACATCACTTACTTTACATTAACACAATTTAACTAGTTAAATGTTACTTAATCGATGGCACATAATGACTTTTAATCAAGTGATATCTCTGACCAACTGGCAGCTTGTTTGCAAAAGAACCAGATTCCTCAAAGGTCGTCGAAAACTTCCTGATGTCATTTATTTCTTGTTGCATCACTGGTTCTAAATGATACCGCATTAGATTGCCATCAGTAATTCTTAGGTTATGGAGCTTGCGCAGTCTCACAATTTTATTAACAGTGCACAATTGTTAAGAAAGTTCACATCAGCTTCTCATAGAATATTGACATCAGGAATATGATGATACGAGACGAGTAGAAACATAAAATTATTTTCCCTCTTTGTGACTCGAAAACTTCTTTATTGATGGTTTGGGATGCCTGTGGATTTCCAGAAGGATTAACCCTCCCCCAAGTCCCTCTCTGAATTGTTACTCTGTGTTCCCTTACTGGCTCTTTATTAAGCAATATAATTCTGTTTCATATTGAGGAATACTGAGTAAATCTCAGAACATAATACTGGGATCAAGACTGGGGGACATCGCGAAAATAAGCGTGATTTACCTTTTATATCTCGCTTTAAAACTGTAGTTAACTGAGATAGATCTAAAGTCGTGGTGTCAGCCGGGCTGTTGTCGCAGACTGCACTGTCATTGTCAGTGTCTGAAAGTTCTTCACGGGGCACTTTACTGACCCATGTATCGAGAGACTGGCAAGATTTAGCTGAAGTCTCCCTCTTTCTATTTTCCTGTTCTCTCCTACCCATAACATATTACACAAAAAACTGATTTTGCATCTTCGGACGTTCGTGCACTCGTACAAATAGAGAATACTAACCGACGCGTTAGCAGACGTGTCTGACAAAAATCGTGAGATCGCTCCTGTGTCATTGGCTCGCTCGACTAGACTCCCATGTAAAGCGTGCAGCACGTTGATTTCATTATCCATTCAGATAAGCTCGGACATCTGCGCTCATTGAAATGTTCTGACTGGCTTGAGCTACTAGAGTGCAGCTGGTTTTAGTCTGCCAGTGAATACATTACTGCTTTAACCGTTTGGTTTTGTTTAACTAACACTGTTAAGTTTTCAAGATTTACTAGTATCCTTCAGTTTAACCGACTGTACTCCTTAGCTTGGACATTGAGTATCAAAATGTGGACTTTTGGGGCCTGTGGGGGGGTGCGAATGCACCCCGTGCACCCCCCTGGTTACGGGCCTGTATAATTAAAATAATAATATAGAAATCAACGTTGAGCTCGTGCTAAGAATAACTGACTGGTTGATAATTGGTCGGGTATTTAGGTACACTTCAACATTTGAGAAGTGGAGAACCTAGTGGACAGTGATATTAAGGGTGTAGGGGAATTTGAGATCTGGTGCATATGAATATGACCCTTTCTTTGTTAGAGTATTTTACACTTTAACACATCAAGAAGACTGTTGAACTTTAAGTTAAGAATGACAATCCTTTATTTGTCAGGGTATTTTTTACTTGGACACTTTGAATTGATGGGTGTCGAACTAAGACACTGATTATAATGGCAAATGGGAAATAGTTGGGAATATATATCCTTACTTTGTCAGTCAGAGAGCATTCTAAACTTTGACACATTGAGAAAGTTCGAAACAATAAAATTTTAAGGTATGACTCAAAATTATCAGCTAGGACAGCACTCAGTAGGCTTTTGGTTAAATACATTATCAATAACTGGATTTAGCATGCAAAATCCATGTTGTTTACAAAAACTGAGCAAGATTGGAGTGTTTTCCTATTCTGGGGCCAAGAACATCACTTGATCCCCTCTTGTGCAAAGAATTAAGCCTTGTAACTAAAAAAGAAATTGTTCAGATTGACAAATACCTACTTAAGCTAATAATCCAGCAACATAGGAGAAAAGATGTTTTACCTTTTTTGCATCTTTGCAGCTTGAAATTAAAAGGGTTTGTTTGTTTTTTTCAGAGTGGATCACCTTGGCAGACTGTTACGATGTAATCTTAATGAAGGAACCCGGCAATGCTTTCTGGGTGTGTCAGCAGACAAAACACAAGAGATGTACGAGGCATACTATTCACTGTCCAAACGATTAACTGATCCCGAGAATATGTTTGTTCACAAGCTCTCTCCTGGGGAGATAGTCGTGTTTGATAATGATCGTGTGCTCCATGGACGTACAGGGTACACTCTCACAGAGGAAGATGGAAGATGTCTGGAGTCAGCGTACATTGACTGGGATGTGGCACGCTCCAAGTTGAATGTGTTGGGCAAGAAGCTGAACAAGGGTCCAGTAGCTAGAATGGATAGCACTCTGAGTATTACAGGACAATGGACATATTAATTTTCAACATGAAATTACACATTGCTGCAGCTCATATAGTGTAACTGTTTATTTCTACAGCTGTTGTAAAACAGATTGAGCCAAAGTGGTCATATCTGGCCCAAAGGGAGGAGGGGGGTACTTTGAGGTGGGGGGGTACTTGATAAAGTTTTAATTTGTATAGGGAGACTCCACCCCAAGGTTCAAACCCTTGCCCTTTCATGTATACTACCATTAACTTTTATCAAAATGGCACCCCTTTCAGAGGCCCTGTTGGGGCAAATTCCCACAAGTGACACCCTTGAAACAAACGACACAAAGATGGATTGAAACTGCGTCAGCGACGAAGACAAATGCAAATACAATAGTAAAATACTGACAGGGACATGGCTTTCTCCTCAATATGTGAAACGAAGGGTTTTGAAATTCAGACTAGCGACATTCGTAGCCCCCCTAAAAGGGCCTCCTTCCGGTAAGGATCCTTCACAGGCTAATATATCAATGAGCAAGTATTGTACCAGGCAAAGCATCCCTGCATAGCATACTACAAGAAGTACCCCCCTCCCCCTGGGCATCTGGCTAAGCAAAACAAATGCAAGTACTGCATTATAAAATAACTGAGCAAGTTTTTGCAATACCACATTTTCCTTTTTTTCTGGTGTTTTAATGCTAAAATTTGGTGTGATAGAAGAAGCCACTTGCTTGCGAAAATTAAGTGTTGTGAAACATCACCCTTTCAGAATTGGAAAATTAGGTTTATGCAAAAATTGCCTGCAATGACTAAGGTAGATTGCAAGCTGATTAGTGAGAGAGGAGAAAAGAACTGTTACAGCACAGTGATAATTTCCAGAAAAGCAGTCAGATGAAAAATTAAATAGAAAACATTGTCATTTATGAAATTAAGAGTCTGCTTGGATTAGCAGTATTCTGGAATTAGAATGATCTTGAATTAATTCTCAAATTAAGGTGCAGTCAGACACCTCTATTACAGTTTCCTTGCTCCAAATGAGACCAAAATTCACCTCAACTAACTCAGTAATTGGACACTTTCATAATACAGACACTGGGTCCAGTTGCTTCGATGCAAAAGGAAACCTCCACTGTTATCTCAAATGACTACATTCCAATTCTTTAATTAAGTTAGCAAGTGGAGAAAAAGTTTTAGTGTACTAAAAAATTGGACATAAATATTACCTATTTCCCCTTTGAATTTCCTGTGCCGTGCCATTTTGAACTTTTCTGATGTCATAAAATTGCCCATATTGTTGCATTCAAAAGAAAGTTGCCTCATAAAAATCCAAAATAGCGGCACACTGGAAATTTAAGAGCGAAAATAGGTGATATTCATATCTAACTTTTTGGTACACTAAAACTTTCTTTTCACTTGTTAACTTAAAGAAAATATTTTGAAAATTATTTAGATTTAATTTCCAACAATTATTAATGTCAATTTGTTGTAATAGTGAAGGTTCCCTTAACGAAGTTTGACCGTCTATACTATTATAGGAACTGTAAGATCTGTTAACAGGTGTCTAGTTAGTCTGCATAGCAGGCATAAATGGGGAGGGGTGGGGGAGTGAGAATGTGGGAGAAAAAATGGGAGTCTGGGGGTTAGGGACCAGTCCCCCATTTTTTCTCCTTTTCTCCTACCCCCTAACCATACATGCCTGCTACACAGGCTAACACGTGCTGACACAAAACTCAAGGTATCTTTTGTAGTGTCTCTAAATTACTGATTTTGTTGTGATTGCCCTGTATATGGTTAACCCTTTCAGGTGATTCCCTTCAATTGCATTGCGTATCCTTTCTGCACATCATTTTTTGCATGATTAGCGCGCGCACCTTCAGAACTTAAAAGGTTTTCTATGAAAGCTGAGTAGTTCAGAGAAATAACGGCTCGTTTTCTCCTAAACGAATTCGGTGACCCCCATTTTTTAATACAAAAATTCAAATGGCGTACGGTCGAGTACAATATATCGCGATTTCAAGAAAAGTTTAAAATTCTGCTTCGAGATGTTATTTAAATGCTGAAAAGAACACGTCTTTGAGTACAGCAGGGTATGTACGCATGCGGCAAATTCTTTAATTTTTTTCATATCCTTAATTCCTGTTCAACTAAAATAGTATACAATGTAAGATAAATGTCTATAATTTTATTGAACCCCTCCAATATTTCAGTACAAGCAATGACTTTTGAAAGCAATTATAGCTCTCATTTCTGATAACTAGGATACTCAGGAAACCTTGTGGGTCTCTTACTTGCTATCAATGGCTATCCATGTTGTGCCAAAACAAGCTCCGTGACCACTATTTTTTTATTGCATTTTTGATTATGTTACAAACATAATTACCAGCTGGACCAAGTCTTAGAAAATTTTAAATATTCCTTCTACAATTTTCGATGGAATCACCTTTAGTTAAGCCCCAACAGTGATCAGCACCAATTTTCTCCTCATCATAACAATGTATTATAACACATACAGATCATGAGAATTTGGCAAATGATCACCAAACATGAATTGTCTTGTTCTCTCAATTAGCTAGTAATCAATACTAATGATGTTGGGGCTTGAAGGGTTAATCCAGAATGAGGATAAATAATGATATAATCATTATAGAAAGACACTGGTAGTGAGACAACTGAAAGTGTTTATATTAATTTTTATTTCTAAGAAATAAATATAACATTTTAAATTTTATATCATATACAGAGTAATTATTAAAAACTATTCACACCAGTGTGAATAATTTAATACATTGAAATAACATGAGACTTGCTTTGTGTACTCTTAAAAATATTATTAAATTATCTATATTCTTACCATTAAATACTTGAGGAAGTAAACTCAAGCAGAAAACCCTTTCTCTTGAAACAACAGTCTATAATTTTTGACATTTTGTAGGCCTACATTTATTAATTTTATAGGACCTGGGCCATTCTGAATGAAATGTTTCTTCAAGTAAGAGGATGCTGATGATATTTTATTGAATGAATAAAGTATTTCCAAACAACTGGAAGCTATGAGATTTCATGTAACAAAGCAACCAACAAGACCAAAACATCTGTTTCGCTAATGTTAAATAACTGTGAATAAACAAACACCAGTTTGTGTCAAATGGCAATAAATACTTTTTCATATATGGTCTAAAAGTAGCATTTGCACTGCCCTAGACTGCAAAACCATTGCTTGGTTTTCAGTAAATTTGTTGCAATTTTGTGGAAACTGCAATCACAGGTAACTGATAAGAAACTACAGCTTACAAAAACATTTACAGTCCTTGATTTGAAATAACTTATTGATAAAGAAAAAAAGGGTCATGGGTCATGTTTTGCAGTCTTGCATTGCAATTCCATCATGATGGTGGGAGATTCAAGTTAAGTAGGGCTTGAGATAGCAGGTTCTACTGTAAATATTGCTTCTTCTGTAAAAGGGGTACTAGTGAATCACAAGTATGACCCCCTTCATTTTGAAACTCATTTATGCACCTGGCCCCAGTTGTTCAAAAGTTGGATAGCACTATCCACCGGATAAATCACTATCCAGTGGATAAGTGTTAGGGAAACCGATTGCGTTATCCACTGGATAGTGATTCATCCGGTGGATAGCGCTATCCAACTTTTGAACAACTGGGACCTGGAGAATAAGAGACAATGTTGAGTAGTATTGTGGGAATAAGGACACAATGTGAGAAGACACCAGATTTTGAACCAATGTTGTTCACATCAAAAGCTTGATGTTCTGACCACTGTTTTGCCACATTTTCAAACCATTTTCTTTGTTTGTTGGGAAGCTTCTCTTCTCCAGATTTTTGTGGCCAAATTATGGCAACTTCCTAACTATATAAACTAAAATTATACCAACAAGGACTTTTTTCCTTTTGTATCTATAAATAAATTAAGACTCAACCTGTATTTTCCTGAGGCTGTGATTTAGAATGGATTACCACTAACTGAAGATAAACTACAATCCTGGCCGAAATGTATGGGACAGTGACCACCCTTTTCGTCAAAACGTGACTAACAGCGACTCCCCCTCCCCCTGAACAATGTTGAGAGTCTGGAGTCCAAAATGTCTCAAATATCTTGTACACTTTGTAAACTTCAACATTGTATAGGTGGGGTGGGGGAGAGAGATTTCAAGATGTATTTTTAACAAATTAATTATCAGCAATTTTTTATTCAAAAAGGGAAGAAAAAAGTGAAGTGTCCCATAATCAATTGGCCATGATTGTAGCTATCAACTGAGGACTTTTCCCCTTTTGTATCTGTAAATAAAATTAAGACTCAACCTGTATTTTCCTTAAGTTGTGATTCGGCAGTTCTAAAGCAGACACTTGAAGAGGCCACATGCCCCCAATGATCCCTGCCTGTATAGCAACACCCGTAGCTACTGCGAGCTCAGGGTCTATGGAAACATTAGGAGTCTTCCCATTAAAATACTCCTTTATAAGTTCCCGTACTCTAGGTATTCTTGTCGACCCACCGACTAATACCACCTCATCAACATACTCCTTCGGAAGTTCAACTTCTTTTAGTACTCTTTCAACGGGTTGTAGAACTTTCTGAAACAAGTCTTCATTTAACTTTTCAAATGTTAGTCTTGAAATCTTTTCCTCAAATATTGCCAGCTTCTTCCCCTGATTCAAAGAAGGCAGGGTGAGTTTGACTATTACCCAGTCCTCTGTCGTCAAGTTAATTTTGGTTGATTCAACCTCTTGCCTGACACGCTGTATGTCTTCGGCATTTGTCAGTTCTTCTCCAAACCTATCTTTTATCACTGCCATCAGATAGGACATGAGTCTAGCATTGAAATCTTGCCCTCCCAGCCTATTATTCCCAGCCATAGCCATTGTAACAAACATTCCACCTTGGATATTCAACAAAGAAACGTCTAAAGTACCACCACCCAGGTCTACAACCATCACATTAGAGACTCCAGCTTTCTTGTGAAGGCCATAAGCCATGGCAGCCGCCGTTGGTTCATTTATGAGACGCAAAACTTCGATACCAGCAAGAGAAGCAGCCTTAATTGTAGCATTTCTTTGTGCCATGTCGAATTCAGCTGGAACTGACATCACCGCTTTGCTAATACTTCTACTAATATTTCTTTCAGCAGTTCGTTTTAACTCCCTCAATACAGAAGCCCCGATCTCTTCTGGCGATACTAAAGTCTGATTACCATGACTTTCGATCACGAAGAAAGGATTGTTCTTTTCGTCAGAGGTGATTTTGAACTGGTAGAGGGACGACAATTTTTGCAAGTCTTCTTTCGAGAACTTTTTTCCGATGAACCGTTTGGCATCATAAATAGTCGATCTAGGATTCAGTTCAGCTTGAGCAAGGGCCCTGTCACCCACTAAAACGCCGCTATCTGTAAACGCCACAACGCTAGGAATAACTTTGTTGCCGTTTTCGTTAGCCAAGATGTCAACATGCCCTGTTATAGCTTGGTAAACGCCGACACATGAAAAAGTCGTTCCTAAGTCTATCCCCACGATCTTTGGTTTAGGAGGAGGAAGACGACTTTGAGCAATATATCCAGCGACCACAAGAGCAAAAATGCCGCCGAGAAAGACTCCTAATGTAGAACTCATCTTTGATCTTCCAGAGTTTGTCTTCACCGGAAGACAAAACTGAGGTTACGACACGTACATGCGTACTGTGGGTTGCGCAGACTAAACAATTTTGTTACTAGGGTGGGGTGGGTAATCAATCAAGCCCTTCCTTAATTATTTAGGAAGCCAAATACATAGCAGTCTTTGTGGCAGGCGCACTGGATTCTTTTTGTGAGAATGGATCACAAATGACATAAAACAAAAGTGACAGAAGACAGAAAACAAGACAACCCCAAAACAGAACCAGACACGATGCCTCATTGACAGAATAAGGACAATAGGCTCTGGTAGCAAAAGGAAAACCCTACAATTAAAGAGGCTCAGGAGAGCAAAATGTCCCCCCTACCTAACTGCCTAACAAAACACAGGAACAGAAAATTTATGTACCAGAATGACCTGATACATAACGAACTGAAATGAAACCAAAATGAGCCACAATGAAAAGGAACAACACCAGAATGATCCATTTTAATACAGTCTCGGTTATTATGTCATCATTGTTTTTCATTCTGATGTTTTTCCTGATCATTCCAGTATATTTTGCTCCATTCCTGAGTTTAGTAACATCCCTTTATTATACAGTATAAAAACTGCCATGCAAGCCATGACCCTGGCATCTTAGACTGTTCACAGTCCCCTATTTTCCCGTGAGATCACCGAGCTGAATCATTTTGTTTCCCCGGCCGAAGCGACTCGAGTCATCAATCTCTCGTAGTGTTCGTGTCAGTTGATAACCATCATTATTGTCCCAGTTGTTTCTTTCTTTATAAAACAATTGTGAAGGGGGTACAGGCACAGCAATAAGCACTTATGAGCATGAGAAACAGTTAACTTTGTTCCAACTTTTTATTTCCCTCTAGTTTTCACTTGCTTGCTGTGAACAGGTTTCAGTTTTATGATGGGCGAGGAGGAGGCATCTCATCCTGGGTGCAGATTGGGGAGGGGGGGGGGGGTTACTAAAACCAACTATAAACAGAAAAAAGTCCATACTCAGCCAGTCTCCAATGCAGCTCTTTTTAGTGTGCATCGCAGCTGTGCAGGAGACTAACAATTGGCATGTGTTACAATTTTTTAGTTACTGGTATAATACCTCATTCGCAGAACAAGTTAACAAAAATTGTTTAACTATTTGATATTATTACTGGTCATGTGCAATACAACGCTCTCTAAGTTGACATGTTTTCAGCATGCTTTTAGTGATTTGTTGGCCAGTCTCACTGTTTTATTGCTATCTTGCTTATTATCTTAAGATTTACAAATTATTTCATTTCAAGAGACATTTCATTGCATTGAAAAATTACATATTCATATAAGGCATAATTAGAGATTTTCCGTTCAGGAGATTCAACATTTCCATCTACTTTTTTTGTGAAGAAAAGCATTAATTCAAGATGCTCAAACAGACACAGTGATCAAAACAATGTTATGGAGATCTTATTTCCAGAAGAGTAGAAACTACATTGATCATATTCACTCACAGCTTATAAGATGATACCCTACAAATATATCCTAGTGAAAAAGAAAAAAAATCATTTCATACGGTCTCTCTCCAGCACATCTGGTTACAACAGTGTTGCATTATTTAATATCAGATTTCACCAATTATCAAGGCATCAACAATCTCTCCTGCCTCAATTCTTGTGAGATCGTCGCTCCTTGGTGGTAGGACAAGCAGGGCATTGGCAGTCCTCATGCTAAGCAACCTACTGCTACACTGACTGCCAGTAGATACTGCTGATGGCACTGCTTCTCCTGGTTTCCATGACAACACAACTCTGTGATACTCGGGTCTACGATCCAGATTAACCTCCTGAGGCAACTTAGCTTTTACTTTAGTTAACTTAGGGCACTGGGAACCAGCCATTTTGCGCAATGCAGGGAGGACAAACAGGTTGAATGTGACCATTGCCGAGACAGGGTTTCCAGGAAGTGCAAATATTGATTTCTTTTTTCCATCGACGGTGGTTGTTGCAAAGGTGGTTGGTTTACCTGGCTTCATAAACACTCTTCCAAAATGGATGGTGGCACCAAGTAGGCCTTCTAACACTGGCTTCAGGTAATCTTTTTCACCCATCGACACTCCACCAGATGAAACAATAACATCCGCTTTTTCCAGGCCAGCAGAAAGTTTGGATTCCAAATCTTGAGGGGTGTCAGCTGCAATCCCCAAATCAATGGCCTCAAAGCCATGACAATTTATTAATGACTTCAGAGCAATCTTGTTACTGTCTCTTATTTGTCCCTCCCTTATGACTTCACCTGATTTAACCACCTCATTTCCCGTAGAAAGAACAGCAACTTTTGGTTTTTGAAAGGCTTCAACATTAGTCAGTCCCAGTGAGGCCATCATACCCAATTCAGCTGGTCCTAGTTTCTGAAAGTGTGACAACACTTGCTGACCTTTACTCACGTCAAAGCCAATTGGTCTAATGTCCTGTCCAGGTTTAGGGGATGAAAGGATTTTAATCTTCTTTTCAGTTCTTCCATCATTGTCACTTTCAAGTAATTCTGTATCTTCAACTTGTACAACTGCATCAGCTCCTGGTGGAACTGGCGCTCCTGTGGTGATGCGCATCACATGACCGGAAACAACGCGTGATGTTGTGATTTCCCCTGCAGTGACTGGCCCAAGGACCACACGCTCCCCTGGACCATCAGATGCAAGCACAGCATACCCATCTTTGACTGATGCAGGGAAGGGAGGAAATGGCACTTTGGCAAAGACATCTGAGGCAAGTATGTATCCTAGTGAATCTTCCAAGGGTATGACTGTTTTTGGAAGACAATCAGCATTGCCCATTACCATTGAGAGAGCTTTATCCATTGGAACAAGGGGGAAAGGAGAATGCCGATCTCTCTCTGCAACTTTGCTGAGATCTCTTACAATCCTACCATGAGACTTATGAGGACAGTTGTGATGGGTGCCACCTGAGGGGACACCTGAAGAATGGGCAGGGTTTTCCATGGATGCATGGGTCACGGCCACATTGGGACTGCCACGCAATACTTCTAGAGCATGAGGCAAAGCAGGTAAGACAAACTGGAAACATTCCTGTGACGCCTTCAGACTTCCTGGCAAATTGATAATGACTGTGCCTCTCCTGATACCACAAGCTGCTCTGGACAACATAGCCATTGGGGTCACCTTCAGAGACTCGCTCAGCATCCGCAGTGTAAGGCCTTGTGCAGGCCTTTCAATGACTTCTATGGTCACTTCTGGGGTGATATCCCTTGGAGAAAATCCTGTCCCTCCTGTAGTTAGTACAAGGTGTGCTTCTTCGGTATCACACCATTGCAGCAATACTCTTTTTATCTCGTTTGGTTCGTCTGGGACGCATTCACAAAGAACTTCTTTCACGTTCAGTGAAGTCGAGGCCCTTACCAGCTTCTCCAAGTTCGGTCCACTTTTATCCTCTGCTTCTCCGCGAGAGCATCGGTCGCTAACTGTTAAAATCCCGACTTTTACATTTACGGACATTCTGCTTGTAGTTTGAACGAAGAAAACTGGACGGCTTGTCCACAGAAATGGCCGAAGATTGTCGAATGATTCCGGTCCCTTTTCGATTCATCTTCGGTACTCGTCGGCAACATACAAACGAGGTAGTAGCGCCCAGTCTTCATCTTCATCATTTCAAGATGGCGAAAGGTCGAAGGCATGGTGGACGACAACATCAAATGAAAAAGAACGTAAAAAAACTATCGAAGGGTGAAAAACGGCATCTGAAAGCGTACGGAGAACAACACCCTGTGGATGAAGAGTAGGTCTCCTCAGCTTATATTTTTTCTTAGATGACTGTTAGGTTTTTTTTCGCATGTTTTTGAAATGCACGTGTATGTTGTTTTGATATAAGCTTATGTGATATGAATTTCTCTCAAGATATGAGCAAAGAAAAACAGTAAAGAGGCCAAGAAAAGAAGTCAGTAGTAGCAGTGCAAAGGTAAGGGGTAAATTTCAATGTCGCGTAATACTATCATGATTGGTAATCTTAAACTCGTGGAGAAGATGCAGATGTTACCCTTGTAACAGTGTCATGACATCATAACTCGGTGAACTGTGATCGACTTGGTGAGTTTAGTCTACCCTTGGTGCCAGAGGCTTTCTCGCGGTCATATTACACGCCTCTTATGTTTCTCTCTCGCGGCTTTGCCACTCGTCTTGCGGCTTTGCTGCTCGTTGCCGGCCTTTGGCCGGTCAACTCGCCAAGCGTGCCGCGAGAGAACCTTTGGTGCCCAGGGTAAGTTAAGTCCTGAGAAGGACTGTTTGTGAGGGCATTGACTGACCTTTCGGACGTCCTTTCGACAACCGTTTCGTCCAAGCCAGTCACTGGATCTGGTGATGACTTTCACTCTGGGTGTCAAAATGTCAATCAGTGTCATTTTTTTTTTCATCACAAACAGTCCTTTTCAGGACTACAGTTGTACACTCTCTTGGAATATCATAATTCACTGACTTATGACTCCTGCATTCAAAACCATTGACAAAGTGTCATGACATGCAAATAGTTATACATAGCTTGATGTGGGTCACATGGGTGCAGTCCATGTGAATCCCAGGTCAAAGACACAGTGCAGGACTGTAAAGACACCCCTTCCTTTAGGATACTGAAAGATTCTTGTGCCCAAAATAAGTCCAGCTGTGAATCTTGTTCCCAGATCCTTGTTTTCCTATTATGCACATCACAGTCTTGGGAAGATTTCTCACCAAATTTAATGCTATTGCCAGCATTCACCAGCATGTATCAAGGACTGACCTTATGCCAGTATGCTGCATGCTTTTGAAAACAATGCTTTAGATCTTCAGTGTAACTTACATGGATTGCAAACTGTGTATGATGTCATGGAAATTGTGATTTCTACTGTAAATTCTCCTTCACTTATTTGTTGCTGTGATCAATTTAATTTTTGAGAATTTACTAGTGCATCAAGGCAATATGATTAATTTATATTAATCACCAAGCAAATGACTGGAGAATGTCTTAAAGTCTTAAAGTACTGATATTTGAAGAAGTGAGACATTGATTGTCCTTGCCGAACCAGCAACCCTTTGTGTTGCTAAATTTCTTGTCATATTTTCACCAGTTGTACTAACAGCATTTATTTTGTTTCAATATACAGAGGCAAGAAGAGCCATTGCAAGAAGTTATTGAAGTAAGTAAATTTAATTTATTGTCTTGAGCCAGGGTTATGGTTCTCACTTGTTCAGCTTTGTTGGTAAGGGAGCCAACTGTAGAACAGAAGGTCATGGCTCAAATGACGAAAATGAAATTTCTCTTTACGTTATCACTACTTGTTCAAACATTCAAGTGATGAGAATAAAGAAAGTGATCACCAAGGATGAGATGTCATGATATTGAGACAAATTCTTCTCTCTAGTTCTATAAGAAAATGTTTGGAGAACAGTGAGGAGAATGTGCATTTTTATATCAGGGCTTAAAGGGTTAAATAACTGGAAGGTCATTCTGGCTGTGCGCAACAGTACCTTGTCAGAGTGGAGGCAGTGTTGCCAAGCGATGAGGTCGCTGGACTTGAAATCCGGAGGACCTTGGTTCGAGTCCAATTTTAAGTTCTGGGTTCAATTCCTAACGTGAGTTATTTATCAGTAGGTCTGATCTCATCTCTGTGGCTACACTTGTAAACAGCGAACTGGTCTGCCACCTACCAGTTAGCTATAGGGTTCTTAACTTGGTTATGTTCATTTATTAGTTTAATTGTTTTTGAAAACCCCTTTTGAGGGGGGGGGGGGGTCAATTAAGTTTCGGACGATCAGATCATTAGGCAGAGACGTTAAGTTGTTTACCTTGTCTCTTACAGTGGTAGAGGGAATTAAAGAAGCTACACCACTTTCTGGACTAAATTGGAGGTTGTAGTCCCCATTTTTGTGGTCTGCCAAAATTCACATTCATTTCTGATTGATCTGGAAATGTTTAATGTAGAGATCTGTCTTGAACATGTAGTCGACTGTGTGCAGATTTTCCTGAGCATGATGGGATGGGAGTTGAACTCATCTGCATACCACAGAGAGACTCTAGTCCTGTTTGTACTGTGTATGACAAACTTCTCATGTACTGCTAGATTCAGTAATGCAAAAAAGAGAAGGTTGTGGAATTCAACGTTTGTAAATAAACAATGCAAATTCAATACTACAATACAGTACAGTGCAGTACAGTATAGTGTAGTATAATTCAATGCTGTGCAGTACAGTACAGAAGAGTTCAGTATAGTACAATACTGTGCAGTACAGTATAGTACAGTATAATACAATACCATGCATTACAGTACAGAAGAGTTCAGCAGAGTACAATACCCTGCAGTGCAGTGCAGTACGGTGCAGTGTAGTGCAGTGCAGTGCAGTACAGTGCAGTGAAGTGAAGTGAAGTGAAGTGAAGTGCAGTGCAGTGCAGTGCAGTGCAGTGCAGTGCAGTGCAGTACAGTGTAGTGCAGTGTAGTGCAGTGCAGTGTACTGCAGTGCAGTACAGTACAGTACAGTACGGTATAGTACAGAGAAGAAAAGGACAATTATTAGTCTATCCCTAGCGAGTTCCACAATTAAGCACCTTAACATAAAAGTGATCATTGGCCTATACCAGTCCATGCCACATTATTTTAAGAAGTTTGGCTTGTTGCTGTTATGTATCACAGTTAGTTTTTTCTGACAAAAATAACGGTGAGGTACTCAGGGTCTAGTCCATTTTTACACTGGAACATAAGTACATCTCAGTCTACAGGGGAGAATTTCAGCTCCTAAAGGATAAGTGTTTTATGCAATGGAATTTCATTAGAACTATTACACAGAGGAACAGTAATAGCATAATAAACAGCATTTTGTTGGTCATAAATGCAAGAACTCCAGAAGTTCACCAGACTCTGTGTTCCATTTTTTGTAGAATCGTGAATCAGATGGTTCAGACAGTGAGAGTAATGCTGATCCTTATTTGGAGTTGCTGGGTATGTTTGGAATTGACTCAGGAGCCAATGTGAACAAGTTGTCAAAGAAATGGACAGAAGATGAAGGTGAAGAAGATGAGAGTGAGGGAATAGAAGAGGAAATGGAGCCTGACACTGAGTACAAGAGTAGGGAGGAAGAAAACAAAAATAGAAAGCAAGTTAATGGTGATGCTGCTCAAATAGAAGAAAATTTTCAGGTAAACAGTGTTTGTGAGTGGGGAGGGGGAGTCAATGGGAGATAAAAACTTCGTACTTCCTATTCCATTCCCTTCTATTTCCCATCTCTTCCATTCCTACCTTCCTGTTCCGAGCCACTGCTTTTCTGTCTCCATTCACATCCTTACTACACATCTCCAACTTATTTCTCATCTGTTCATTAAATTAATACATTTTTAAATAAAATTAAAGACAAGAAGTTCTGCTGTAAAAAGGATGTTTCTTGCTTCATTTTGCGACCTCTCAGACCCGTGTAAATTCATTTAGCATTTTTGTACATCTTTCAGTTGTGGCATGCTATTTTCTTGATTGTCATTGACCTAGATATGCTCTAAAATATCAGACTATTGTACAAACCAACATACAAGTATTATACCAAAGTAAGATATAAGTTTCTAAAATATTCCTTTTAACTGCTTCAAGAAATCAGTGGCAGGTCTACACCCCCCTTATGTTTAAATAAAGTGCTGTACATGTAAGGCCAGCGGAGCCAAAACACTAAATGTTCTGAAACATATTTCTGCCTTCCCACCCCCTCCTTGTGGTCTGCCATGATCCTGTGATAGATAATTTTCGGATCTGCGATTTGCAATGGCCTTGGAAGAGATGCATCTTGTTTGTCAGCTATTTATATGTGGTTGATTGATTAACAACAAGCCATAATGTGACTTTATCTGTGTATTGTCCTTTTTGTACAACAGAATAAAGGAAATTTAGTTACTAGTGATGTGGATCATGGCACAACTGGCAGTACCACCAGAAAAGAAAGTGTCATTCAGGGAAATAATGGTGACGATAGTGACCGTGATGAGGAGGATGACATCATTAACAGAAATGACACTGATGCTGATGACTATAGGAAAGAAAATGAAGCAGTTGTAGAAAGTGATGATGAAGAAGATGATGGCAGCGATGATGATGATGATGATGATGATGATGATGATGATGTCAAGGATAAATCTGTGACAGGTAAATTTTGACAGAAGCAGGTGTTCCTAGAGTAGGTTTAATTTCCACATTTTCTGTTTCTGCATTAAAAAAATTAATAAGAAGTTAATTGTTAGATTCATAATGATGCATTCAAAATTTTGTGACCTTTACTTGGTACATGTACCTTGGTTTACAACGTGCATCATTGAAGTTAGAAATGATCACTGGAAAGTTCATCAAGGTAATTGTTAATTAATAGATTCAGGAGCTACCAGTGACAAAGTAATTACAGGATGACCACACTGCTTGGGGTGAGCCTAGATCTAGAAATGCCGTCTATTTTTTCCATAAGAAATGCTGTTTGGTCACACAGGTTTTGCTCAGCCAACATACATAGGGGTGGTGAATGGTCTCACCAAAAATTGAGGTTTTGCACTCGCAGTCTCATTTTTTAAGCAATTCTTTGCAACTTGGAATCTCAAATTTTCATCAAAACAGTACTGGGGTCTCGATTTTTTTTACCTAGCCATCTCAGGCCTGCTTGATCCTTCTCCAAGCTCCTTAGCGTCTTGCGTTTTCAGTGGGATATGAAAGGAATCTTGAAGTTCCGTTGTGCTTAAGTGACACCTTTAGTTGCCTGAAACTGATCTGTAAGTCTCGGGTTTCAATTTTTGTGTCCTAAAAAGTTTTGGGCTCGCATTTAGAAAGCTCTAAAAGTTCGAAATTTAAAAACTGAAAGGGTACCAGGCTTGTACAAGAAAATGATTGTCTTGTCATCTCGCAAAGTCTCGAATTTACCATTCGCCATCCCTACATGTGTAGCATCCTCACAGTTCCAGCAGCCACCCTAAACATCCGGTTTTCCCTTCTGTGCTCATGATCAGTGTCACACCATATTTATAATTATGTTTTAAAAGACATGCTACTTTACCTGGGGAAACTGTGAAGTCTAAACTTAATGCATGTGCAAGTGGCCGTTTGTTGTTGTTGTTGCTTTTTTTTTCACAAAATTTTTTCATAAGTCAGATGTGAAACAAAAGCAGAGGCAGAGTGTGAAGGAAATCAACTTTGCAGCTACTTTGTTTTAAAGTACATGTGTTATGGCTAGCCTTGTCAACAGAGTAAACTGTTAGTGAAATCCAAGGCCAGATTATTATTAATCAACTTTTGAACTGTTTTTAAAATCAGTTAATGACTATAAATAATGTAGAAAACAGCTTGGGGCATATTTAGTTGGACATTTTGTTGTTGTATCTCTCCATAGGAAATAAAGACCCATTTGTAGCCCATTTTGAACAAGACCTCGATGAAACTGTGGAGAAAAATCTCAGTGATCTTAAAACTTGGCAAAAGAAAGCAAGCAAAGTAAGCTTATTAATTTTCTTTTAATTTTAGTACTAGACCATCTGGAAATGGTAACTGAAACCCTCACCCTTGAATGAGGTATTTTGGCCATTCAAATGCTCATAATTACTGGTACTCACAACAGTGGAGGATGCCTGAGTGATTGAGTTCTATTTGATACAAAATTCAATCGTAATTTCAGCTTCAGGAGGATTAGTAGGGCATGTGACCAGTTGGCAATAGATAAGGGCTTAAAAACGTCAATAACTTTACATGAACAACCATCTGCAGTCATCCACCAAAAACACTACAGTGAAGTCTCTGCAAACATGAGGTGCAGGCATGTTTTAAGCCGCATCGCACCCTTTGTCAACACCTTGTAAGGCCAAAAGATCAATACAGACGAGGATAAGTGTGGAGTCATCTACGACATCAAGTGCCAAGATTGTGATGCAGAATGTGTTGAGGAAACCATGAGGAGACTAGACACCTGGGCTTAATGAACACTGCAAGTTGGTGCGCTGCAAGCATCTCGATTTCAAGTCAGCAATTTTGTACAGGGCACTCCATTGATTGATCGTGACCAGTACAAAGATCTTTGGTCAAGAGAACCACCTAAAGCCAAAACACAAAATCTGTGAGGCAATCTACATCCACCAGCACCAGCCAGCCATGAACCATGACCAGGGCTACCACTTTTCCTCGATCTTCGAAGCGATCTTGCAGCCTCCTAACCAAAACGAGGCTGCTAAATGACAAAGGGATGAGTTCTGAAAGGTTTCCACTTATTTTTTGGGTTTTCAAGAGTAATTTCTTTTAAATTATTTTCTTGTTTTCATTTTCAGATTCTGTCTCTTGGTAACGTCACTGAAGTTATCCCATCAGTTAAAGCTTTACCCACTGTACACATAAATATTGATGAGGAAACAACATTCATGGATTTAAAGGTAAATTGAAGTTTTTGTCATGTAAAGTTAAGCATACTGTAAAAGCTCTATTAAGCCCCCGGGGGAGGGGGGGCTTATTTAATTTTCGGCCTCAGAAAGGGTGGCTTTATTAGAGAGGGAGACAGGGGCCTTATTTCAAATCATAAAATTTAAGAAAAACTCAACTTAATTTTTAGCAAACATTATTCTAGATCGCTGGCCAATAGGGATAAAAATGGTGTGTGTATCACTGAATTACAACTCTTAATTTATACTCTAATATAATGGTACTTCTGGGAAATGAAAGACCAAATTTCCCAACAAACTGGCTGAAACATATTAATAAAGGCTTGATGTAGATCATTTTACTGATATTTCAAACTGAGGGGGGTTGGGGCTTATTACAAAATCCAGCTTCCAAAAGGGGGAGGCTTAAAAGTGGGCGGGGGCTTAATGACAAGAGCTTTTATGGTATGGGGCTGCAGGTTGGCTCCCCAATTAATTTTGGGGGGCTCAAACACCACTGGCCTGACTTTTTTTCTTTTCATTTTTCCAAGCAGCCTGACTATTCTTGTGATCTGAAATACTGTACAACGTATTATCAGGCTAAAGCCAGAAGGCTACCAAAAATTATATGGTTTGCACATAACACTAAAAAATACAGTATACAACTGAAATCTAAGGGCAGATGGGGTGAAAGGTCAGTTGTGGCAGATGTGACAGAAGTATCTTCTTGCCCCAGTGGTGTGTGAGATAAATATTCTCATTTGCCACAAGCCAGTGGAAAAAGAAAAAATGGAATAAGAAACTATGCAAAGAAGGATACAACCAAACAGTACCAAAGGCACCATTTGAAAGTTGTTCCTGACTACTTCTAATCAGAAAACTATGATTACCTTGTCATTATTTCCAGTTTTTTGGTTCAAACAAGGGGAATCAATTCAGTCATTGTTGTCTATATGAACAGTCTCACATCCTTGTAGAAGTTGTGAGATAGTGTCATACAAGCTAGGACCCTGTGAACAATTTGACTACCAGTGATCTTGAACCATTTTCATTTTAAATTTTTTTGTCTTATCCCAGCTTAGAGCAAAGCTTGGTAAAGGATGGGAGAAAATCAATAAAACACCTAACTCTAAAGGTCTGTCATTTAAGTTTTATTTCTTGTTGTTGTTGTTTTTCCTATTCTTCTAGTGTTATTTTTTCTCAATAATATTATTAGTGCCACAGAACATGTGTTTTGTAGTTTTATTATCGCAAAAGATAACATAGTCAAGTTTTTCCTGATGAAGAAAAATAAACTTACAGGTAGTAATGAATATCACTTTAATCTTGTTTAATTAACAGGATTGTTCACACCACTTCAACGGGACCTTTTTCACCACATAAGCTCATACCAGGCTAGTATACTAGTATTGTGCTGTCTTGTGCATCTCAACCCTATGAAATTAATTCTTGTGAAATTAATCCCTAGTGCCAATTTGTAGGAGGAGATAAGAATTCCGGATGAGGCCCTAAACCATCGAAGGTTTGCCCCTGATACCCAGCATTTTGTTAAGTCTCTTATGTAAGAAAATAAGACAAAGGTAGAGAAAAGACTGAAGCCACCTACCTTCAAACTTAACACGCGAGAAACTTATCACTAGATTAGTGGAATGCTGGAAGAGTTGTATTACCACACAGTGATGCTTAGTGAAAGAGCAACTGTTAGAAGCACTAGGAAGCAGTTGTAATGATAATCAAGTTGAAAATTTGATTATCAGGTTTCATCTTTTTGCAGGATGTGTTTTACTCCAACCGCACATTCCAGAATGGCGATGAAATAAGAAGACTTTACTGCCTTCATGCTGTCAATCACATTTTGAAGTAAAGCTAAATGTTTCGACCTTAAAATCTTTCAGCAAATTATTTGAACACTTTGTGTACTTTTCCAGAGATTGCTAGGAGGGCATTTGTTTGACCATATTTACAATATTCTGGAGTTACAGTAGAATAAATTAAACAGCCTCTATTTAATTATTAACTTTGCTACAGACATAAATAACCTAATATTGTTCGGATATGTAGCATTTCACATAAAATGATATCTTTGGAGCTCTTTGAAAATGCAGTAAAATTCTCACAGGAATTCCGAATCTCTGGATGAATTTACAAAACCGTCGCGAAAACTTGAAAACTCCATTCAAATGTTCAAAAATTCCGATCACGCGTGACAGAGCGTGGCTGTAAAATGTCGTGAAATGTCTGTGCATTAATTATCGATAAAAGCACGTTGTTGGAATAAGGTGTATAAACTGGAGGTTTGTTCAATAGCTCTCTTCCTTCCTGTATTCTTACAAATGCCATTTTCTCCCAACCTCTCCCCTCTCAGTTACAACACTGTCCCTCACTTTGCAAAACATCCACTATTGCAGTGCTTTTGTATTCCAGTAGGTAAAAGATCGTGATATTAGGGATTTCTACCAACAACCATACGTGTCCGTCAATCCCATCATTCAATAAGTGCATCCTAAATGTCACGCTTGCATTACAATACAGAACTCGCTCAAGAGTGATAAAGAATACAGCCAGAATTGTTCAGTCTTGGAAAGACAAGAAAGAGATTGGGTAAGCCTAGTGTCTTATTGTGCAAAGCAACATTCTTTAATCTCTGTATAACTGGGGGGAGCAGGGATGGTGCAGTGGTGAGAGTAGTCGCCTCCCACCAATGTGGCCCGGGTTCGACTCCCGGTCCTGGGGCCCGTTTCTCGAAACTTCCGATAACTTTCCGGGCCCGAAAACTATTTTAGGTGCACAATATTCTCCAATAGCTATACAATTTGTATTGATTTTAAAAGCTAAATTTTAATCTTTATAATTCGTAAAGCATATCGCTAAGTTTACGCCAATAATTACCATTATCATTCATGTTATTTTATCCGGCGTTTTAATTGGCCGAGAGACCATTACGTCACTGCAAATAACTGCCTACGAATAATTGTCTGCTCATGCGCATTACGGTGCGAAGCTGTTTTGCTGCGAATAATTCTGCTCATGCGCAGTTTAGTCACCTGTTTAGAGCTCAAACTCAAACACCGGCAAGTAAGCCATTAAAGTGCGGAACTTCTGTGATTTTTGACTAACAAATTTAAAGAAAAAAGTGTGAATCTTCCTTTTGAATGTTGTCCTTTTTGGCAAATCAGTTGATGTATTCATTTTAAAGCAACTAATTATTGGCGAAAGCGGAAATTACTAATTTTGTATTTTTTGTGCAGAATATTAAAGTTTTGAACGGAATGAAAGCGCGCACTTGGCGTAGGAATAAATAATTGTGAAACAAGCGTGCTGGTTAAATGCATAAACACATTGTCTTGTTGAATGATAAAACAATTATTGAACTCGATTTCGCAAAATATCGTGATTTGTCAGTGTCTCGCAGATCAATTATTTGCCTCTGCCTTCGGCATCGGCAAATAATTGATCCGCTCGCCACTGACAAATTACGATATTTTGCTCAACCTCATCCAATAATTGTTTATTATCTGATAAATAAATGAGCTCGAAAAAATACTTACCGGGCCCGGAAAGTTATCGGAAGTTTCGAGAAACGGGCCCCTGGTGTCATATGTGGGTTGAGTTTGTGGTTGGTTCTCGTCCTTGCTCCAAGAGGTTTTTCTCTGGGTACTCCGGTTTTCCGGTCTCCTCGAAAACCAACATCTCCAAATTCCAAATCGATCTTCAGTCTCCCCAATTAGTAGTGCACTTGTGCACGGCTGTAGGATTGAGACTATAATGAAGTTGTTTGTTTGTTTGTTTATACACTGCAGCTTTCTCCAAAAGCACATTTTTGGGGGGACACTTGAATTGTTGGAAGATTTTATCTTAAGATCACCCCCCACCACCTGCAAGAATATATTTAATCATTATTATTTGTTTCTGAGTGTCTTATTTAATAATGTGTTATTCAATTATTATTACTTGTTACAGTGAACAACGTGATCAAGGATTAACAAGACCCAAGGTTGTGATCTTAGTTCCATTCCGAGATGCAGCATTGAAGGTGGTTGAAGTGATGATGCAGCTTATCTGTCCAGGAGATGGGGTATGATTCACAGAAGTGGCAAGCTGACTCTACTGAGCAAAACAGTTTTATAACAACACATCAACAAAGTTTAAGCGTACTTTAGGTAACAAAAAAAGTTGTATGGAAGAGGAAGTTTCAAATTATTTGATCAACAATCAGCTAGGAGAATCATGCCTTCAAGTAAACACACCTAGCCTGCTTGCATGCAGTTTGTGGGTGCTTTAATCACGGAAAAACCCCGGAAAACGTGGAATTCATGAACTCCACGTTTTCCAGGGTTTTCCACAATAAAAACACCCACAAACCTTCTGCAAGCAGACTGAAACACACCCAAATTAACTGACAGTATACTTCAATCATCCACTGATAACTTGATTACAATATAATGTATTACGTGTATGCATATATGGACATGAAATAACACTCATTATACAGTGTAACTCACAACTGTTGCTCATTATAGAAGCAACCTAGAAGGTTACATTCTCTCATTATGTACACTGTGTCTGTCGTCCACACTTCCAAGATGTCCAAAGGAATCCCTCACCCCCCCCCCCCCCACCCCCTTCGCCACACCAGTTCCATTTAATGTTGGTTTAAGAAGTTAATACAGCAGAAGGATCTCTCAACCTTAGTTAGTAACAAATGTGGATCTGACTGTTTTCTAAATGTAGATTGTAGATATAGTATTTTAATAGAATATTATTTAAATTTTCTTATATTATTGGATAGACATTTATGATTTGTATTTTGATACTTACTTCTTTTTATGTTTTGTGTCTCCAATTAGCATGTATGCTAAAGTATTTTGACACATTAATAAAGTTATTATGCCATAGTGTCTCTCTACAGTACATCTCTTTACCCTAGAACAATGACAGAAGGAATAAGGTAGTTCTGTATTTTTTCTTCTGGTACCAATTAATTAAACATCAAAATCAATGATCTTTGCAGGGCCAAGTCATGAACAAGAAGCGATTCTATGATGAGTTTAGTGAACAAGAAGAAACAGATAGTTCTAAGGATTTCAGACCAGAAGACTTCAAACTCATGTTCACAGGGAACATTGATGATTGTTTTAGACTGGGGATTTCAGTCAGTAGAAAATCCATGACATTGTATGCCAAGTTCTACTCTTCAGACATCATTGTGGCTTCACCACTTGGGCTAAGGACAATAATTGGCAGTCAAGGGTAAGCATTTGTTGTAAAAAAGTCAGTCCTAAATTATTTGCAAAATAAACAATATTTGTTATGCTCTTACACTGTCATAAGTTGTTTTTTTGAAAACAAAGTTGTTAGAAACTATGAACTGAAATCGCAAAAATATTTCCTGGAAAATATACCAGTCTTTAACTGCAAAAACATGATCATCCACAGATCACAGGAAGTGGTCAATTTAGAATTATAAATTTTTGGCAACAATTTTGTGCCATACAAATTAGCAGCCCAAAATAAGGCACTATGAACTGTTTTCCTAGAAAACCATGCTGTGGCAGATAGAGGTGCAAGATAACCAGCATATTCACAAAACCAAACTTTGTTCTAAAAAAATAATGTTTAAACAAGTAAGGATCATTTTATTTTTTCAGCTTGTGTTTTAAAGGGTTGGTGACATAAACTAAGGCTTGTGATGTATGCTTTTACGTGTAGTTAATTGATTGTTAGCTATGATCTTTTTACAGTGAGAAGTCATATGAGTATGATTTTCTGTCATCCATTGAAGTTATCATAATGGACCAAGCAGATGTCTTCCTCATGCAAAACTGGGAGCATGTACAGGTAATATCTGGGACAAGAAACAAATTACAATTAATTAACAGTAGTTCCATGTGCACATGTTGGCTACATTCACCTCACATTCAGCAACTGCAAGTGAAATAATTACTTTGTTTTAAATTCTCAGCTTTGGAAATCATTGCTGAATTTTTTTTTGCTGTACTATTGGTTGAAACATTTGCTCTGAAGGTCAAGGTCTGGGAGACAGGAGATAGTTCTTTGTAATACGTTGTTTTGTCATTTCTTGCTCCCTGTTTCTCTTGTAGCACATATTTGAGCATCTTCATCTGCAGCCCAAAGATTCCCATGATGTTGACTTCTCCCGTGTTAGAATGTGGTGCCTTAATGGATGGTAAGAGATTACACCATGAGAAACAATCATGACCTGTTGAGTGGGTGAAAAGGTCTTTGTATGTGTGGACATGAGTGACAGAGGAACCCAATGCAAGGCAGTCCAAAAATATTTCAAATAAGGGACTACCGTCTGAAACTCACCATTAACAGCTGTCCATAGAACATCCAAACACTTTTGTAACTTAAAGTTTGCCTGTGATAAACCAGAAAATTAATTATTGCATTAACTCTGTTGATGTGCTACCAGTTAAATAAGTTTTATTGTATATCATACTAGATATCAAAGCGCTACAAAGGTACACTAAGTAACACGATTGCACTGTACTTTATGGCGACCATATCTTCAATGTTACATTTTGTAATGTTATAATCTCAGGTGGTATTTACAAGTTTTATTTATAATTTGCAGGTCTAAGTACTACAGACAGTCTCTAATATTCAGCAGCTTTGTTTCACCAGAAATGAATTCGCTGTTTAACAGGCACTGCTACAATATCCTTTTACAGTTTAGCACATCAAATCATTGAAATTACTTAGTTTATGATTAAGTAATTAGCAATTATTGCATGAAATTGAGCCACACATGGGCTCACTTAGGCAGTGAGACATAGCGTGGGGATGAGTTGGCTAGATAGGTCTAGTAGGGCCAGGGACACAATGTCCTCTTGTCTGTTCACCTTCGTTTGCCGAATTTGTAAATAGATAAGCAAATTAAATGCAGTGCCAAGTTGTAATTGGCTAGGAGTTGATATAGGATAAGATCAATTGCACTGTGTTGAATAATTGTTGAATTATTTTAAAATGGACAGTCCTTGAATCCATGGAAATGTTTTAAAAATATCAAAAACATACTTTCTGTTGTGAGCAGTTTTGGGGATCTTTACACTGTGTCGCGCCACTTCTGGTAGGATGTAGTTGTTCGCATTTAGCCACAGACCACAAAGAGTTTGGTACATAAGAGTTTACTGTCACTGAGCAGATTGAAAAAACACAATCCCAATTGACCGCCAAAGCTATCGGCCATGGGCAAAGCACAAATGACTGACATAATGTGACAAATGCGCTAGATTATCAGTTGACAATAATGCAACAATTATTCATTAGCACCAAGGAGGTAATGCAACCGAGCTGATATCTGTTACTAGGGAGCTGACCAGAGATCATTTTTGCTCATGTCCAGGTGATACCTTCACAGTAACATTACTTGGTCAGTCACACACTGTCTTATAATTTGTCTTATTCTGGAGAAACGTTTTTTGCAAAAAAATGCATTTTTCTATTGGTTTTCTCTGGCTTAGTATGAAAATGTTGCAGTTCCATCAGGCAGCTACATAATTTACCACTTTGCTAGTTGTCCCTGTGCAGTGCCATTTACTGACTAAAAGAAGAATTAATTTTGCTTCTTGAAGGTGCATGCTCGCTAAGTGTGAGGAATTATGAAATAACTTGAACTAATATATTTTGTAAACTCCTTTCACTAAGCGATATTTTATCCTCTGCTTGTTGTCTTTCAGTGCCGTTAATTTTAATTTTACTTTGAGTGGATATCAACATTTTAAACTCAGTCAAGTGGCCCAATAGCTTGGTCTTGGGAGTTTTATTTCTAGTCCAGTTGAAAACAAAAGAAGTACTTCTCAGTTTGTTACATCAAAGAATTTGTGCTTAGTGAAAATAATCCGTGTGGTCCGCAAGTACTTGGTAGAAATGAGTGTAAGAGGAAAAAACAATAGCTTGGCTATATGCATACTTAACCACCCCAAAATTTGGGATAAACACTTAAATCAGTGTGAAGTTGTCATGTCTGTGAGGCTCAGCTGGACAGAGCAATTCAGAATTTTTCCAAAGTAGTGGTGGTTTTAGATTGGTAATAGTGAGAAGGATGTTGAGTGTTAATTTTAGCATGTCAGAAGCTGTAAAGAATTGAACTTCTGTTCATTGAGTTATTGTTGATTATCTTAACAATCCCTACATTTTGCTGGTAAAGTAAAAGCTGGTCCATCTGAGGTTCCAGGGTCTATTTGCCAAGTTGTTGTTCAAGTACCTCAGGTATATGAACATTATGATGAGAAAATTTAAATTTAAATTTGTAGAAAAAAAAAGCAATCAACACTACTGGAAGAACTTAACTCTTGTCTTTAAGTTAAGCTCAGAAATATTTTCCTCCAGAAGTGAAATAGGCAGGTTTTCTAGCCTGAGAAAATTTAAAACAGACAACATTTCACATCCAGTGTTACTGGACAAGTTTAAAACATTCTCTGTTATCTCAGGCTACCAAATCCTTTGACTCTTTTTTTTTTGAGAGAGAAAAAAATCACTGAGCTCAGTTTGTTAATTTTGGCAGAAGTCGTTGAAGTTTTGTTCTTTTCTGTTGCTGTTTTACCCCTCCAGTGTTCTTGCAAAATGTTTTACATTTTTCTTAGAATTTGTTAACCCTTTAAGGCCAAATAATGATTAGAATCAAATTTCTCCTCATCATATCAGCATATTATGACACATACAGGTTGTGCAAAATTAGCAAATGATTCCCAAAGATGAACTGTCTTGATGTTTGAACAGGTTCTCCCAATTAGTAATCAACA
Organism: Siderastrea radians; assembly: GCA_964017195.1. Lineage (NCBI taxonomy): Eukaryota > Metazoa > Cnidaria > Anthozoa > Scleractinia > Rhizangiidae > Siderastrea > Siderastrea radians. The sequence continues at coordinate 42,660,635 of OZ024892.1, read as the reverse complement.
AAATCTATGGAGACCAGTAAGGAGAATTTGTGTAACGATGTTGGGTTTTAAAGGGTTAGAGGACTTTGAGAAAGTCCTATAAAGTTTTCTACAGCAGACATTGAAATAAGCACACTTAAGAATTTTATCCTCAGACTATGAAGTTACATGCAGAGCTACCTTGCACAGCATATAAGCCAGGAAAGTATGCACCACTCAACATCTTTCACTTAGATGTCACGTTCTCATACTTAGACTTTACATTGTACAGCATTGCGTATAATGCATTGCGGACGTTGCTTCCAAATGCAGAGGTGTTTTTGCACAGTTTATGACTATGGGGAAAAAGTAGATCTTAGCAAGGGTTGCTGGAATCCGAAAGATGCATTTTTAAGAGATAATCAGGCAGCCATAATTCTAAAAAAAAAGCTCTAAAATACAGAACAACGTAATGGCATTTTCTTCCCACATGAAAAATGAAAATGCGTGGTAACCCCAAGTTTTCTTGTTGGATTCCAACAGCCCTTGCAAAGATCTGCTTTTCCTGCATAGTCATAAACCACATAAAATTACCTTAGTTTGTATTAGTAGGCACTGTCCTGAGGTGCTCAGACCATCCCCAGATGCACGGAATGAATGTACAGTAACAAAAGGAGGTGTTGTCTTTAATAAGCCGCACCATAGAAAAGTACTTGTTCAATAGTGGCTTTCATTGCAAGGTCATACAGGACTTCATCCACCAACTCATTGCTCTTACATTATATGATCTCATTTATCTCCAAAGGTATGCAGGTGTGCTTGGCAATAAAATAACTTTACCTTGTCCTTAATTGTCTTCTGCACACCAGAAGATGCATAAGTCTGTGCAAAAGGGTAAGCAACTTCCTAATCCCCATGTTTTTTTTTTTCAATTCTGTTTTTTCTTTGTCTGAAGGCTTTTCGTCGTTTTGAGTGCTCCAGTCATGCTGAGGCAGCTGATAAAAGATTTGATATCTTCATAAATAAGGTAAAAAGAGACTTCTTGAAATAAAAAACATCAAACTGTGACCTACTAGATTGCAGACCAAAATAGTATAATTTTTGGTATCTCCACATGGCCCAAGCTCAATTAGTTTCTGTAGCATGAAACTCTTACCCCCTTTTTTAACCCAGAGGCTCAGAGTTTCCTGTGGAGGAGACTAGAACCAACACTATTAAACTGTTTCTACTCCCTACTGGTTGGACGCAAGTCCATCACCGGGTTACCTCCCAGGCTCACTTAATGTGTTAGGCTATTTATTTATTTAATTTTTTTTTTCAGGTTTTACCAGAATTCAAAAGTTCCCTCATGGGCCACACAGCTATTTTTGTTCCATCATATTTTGATTTTGTGCGGCTAAGGAACTATTTCAAGCGGGAAGCCATAGAATGTGCTCAGATATCAGAGTAAGTAGTGTATTCATGCATCTCTGTTCACATTTGCATTTTATGTTTATTGATTTGGGACAGCCACTTGCACTAACATGGATACCTGAGGGCAAGGCTTGGAGGAGGGACCAATTGAGTGGTAGCAAAGAACCATTTGAAAGCAATGGGCCCAGCCCGGGGAGGGGGGGGTACTCCCATCAATTTAGGATAGGTGTGTGCCACCAAGGTTCTCAATCCCTGACCCTATTCAAGGGTAGAAAATCGAGAATTGATACCCTTTAACCAAGAAATGGCACCCTATTTAAGGGAAACAAGACAACTCATAATTGTGTAACTGATAGGTCGTTTTATTTCTTGTCCTTTTATAATCACTTTGTTAAACTTTATAACGTGTATTTGGGCATGTAGTACAGTTTTAACAGATCATATCTAGTTTTTCATTTTGCGCGTTGAGGTCAGGATACTGCGATTTAGTGACCCTATCTAAGGAACATCTAAGGATCACAAATTATACCAAACAAGAAAGCCCATTGTGCATTTTAACCGGCCATTCTGACCCTCCCCACCCCTAGGTTTCACAAATGTTAGCGCGATCCTCTATTTATACGAACCGGCGTGACGTAAAGTGTGATTGTGTGACACAATATTTTGACTATAACGTTACTGGATGACGTAATGTTTAAACTCTGATGACTCAGCTTATCTTTCTTATCGCTTTTATTTGTGCTGAAAAACGCAAATTCACTCAAACGTTGAATGTCGATATAAATTCGTCCACAACTGAGATTGCTCACACCGGGACGACGAAGTATTTACTGTTGTGCCTAGACCTTAAATACAAACAGTGAACATAGCAGTAGAATCAAAATATAACGTTTGATAAACATGAGCTCGAGCAGATCGTCAGAGTATGGGGCACGTCAAGGCATATCTCATGACGTGATGTTTAAATCCGGTTTGCTAACCCGGGAATCCCCTTGCAAAAGTAAACAAGGGAGCGGGGACGAAAGTCGCCCACGTCTTTGAAAGCTAAAGCGCCTGTCGAGCCGCAATCGATTTCGCGCTCACTCGCTTGTTTTTCTTTTCCTTCACTATCTCTGAATGGAAAGAGAGACTGCTCGTAGCCTTTAGCGAACACCACACGCAAACTACACAAATCCGTCGATAATATTCAGATATTTTCGTTCTTTCAATGCAAAAAGACTCGTAACACCTGCCTTATTAATTGATCTCCTTATTAATGACGATTCCTTCATATCAACTGCTCGCTTCAAATAAACACTCATCTCTCTCCGTTCACAAGAACTATCATGTACTGATGGTGCAATCGACTAATATTGCATCATCATACTAGTACCAATTCTTTCTCTTCCTAGCCCACGCCGGCAAAACGCAACTGTCCTTTTTGTCCGCTACGAAATACAAGTTAGCCAATCAGAAACCTTACAATCCACATCGCAAACCACCCCCCCCCCCCCCATAAAACGCCAAGGGAAACGCAGCACAATACTGCACCGCTCCTATACAAAACACAACTTTCAAAGCAAATCACATTCACAGAAGCGTGATATGCTCCCGATATTCACAAATCCTTCTGACTCCCACATTTTTACACCCCTCAAAATGTCAATCCCAATTAAAAAAACTCTTGCGCTAAAAAAATTTTCACCATAACCACTAACTAGATCAGACAACACAGCCAATTTCGCATTCAATCCTATTAGCTCCTTTACTCAATTGCGCATGCGTTATACAAGACAAATACAAAAAACCCCAAACTTAACAACCCTTCGCCGTTCATATCTTAAGGTAGTAGAAATACTGTAAATTAAAAGACAAAAACATAGGAAGGTAACATTCAGAAGACTTATATGTGCATGCGTCTTATACAAGACAGTACCGCTCTTGAGTACTCGTACCACAAGCTTTACAGCACTATCTGCGTATGTTAAGCCAACTTGCTTTCAGGAAAAACCGTGTCCATTTTATAAACCGGCGGTCGCCATCATGGTGACGGCCGGTTAAAAACATCAAAAAGGATACCCTATTTAAGACTGAGCACCTCAAAAACCCTACCCTATCGGGCAGCACATACCTATATGGCATATATAAGGGAGTACCCCCTGGGGGGGGGCAGTAACAATTTGGCACAAGTAAGAAGGCAGAAATGGCACCCAGTGAGAGACAAATTGTGACATTCATTGTGGTGGTGGCAAGGGCAGTATGGAGGCTTTGAAGGGACAGCATCTGGCCAAAATATCAAAATTTTGTGTCCCTAATTTTCTTGCTACATTGCCAAATGCTGCCAAATATATAGGCTAAATAAAGAGATTCTAAACAGGAAAACAGAACAATAAGTTTGAGGATAAATTGCAGGATTACAAGGAAGGAACTGGATTGCAGTTGTAAAATTTTATTTTGTGACAGGATGTCCAGAAGTCAAAGTTGCGGTTCTGATGTAGTTTTTAGCCCATTATTTTGTCTCTCAATTTTCTATTTCTTGCATGGCAAGCTCACAGCAAGTTCCTGACCGCACACAATACACACTAATAAATATTATCAGCCAATATATATACTGTCCTATTATTTCGAGGATCCAAAGAAAAATTGCATCATTCTTGTTCTTCTTCCTAATTCCTGACTAAATACAAGCACACTCTCTGTATAATGCTAACAGTTTAGGATCATTAATGTCAAAAGAAGTAGTGTGGTGTTTTTAAGAGAAAGATAGTATTGGTCTTAAGGGAAACAATTTCCGTGTAAATGTTAAAGACAAATTAGTCATTCACCACTGAGGCAACAAAAACAGATCATGGTATAAGTTCAGGTCAATGATGGTAACTCTCTTATTATTCCCAGGTACTCACAGCAGAAAGAGATACAAAGGGCTAGAACTTATTTCCAGCAAGGAAAACGACCGTTTCTTTTGTTCACAGAAAGATTTTACTTTTTCTACAGGTAAGGCATTAGAAACGTATTAACACAATTGGTTGAAACTTACTCTATGGCATCAAATAATGCCAACTTCTCCTGCAGTTGATTGTGAAATTTGCCTTGCAGTGCAGTTAACCCTTTAAGCCCCCAATATTAACATGCATGTTCTCCTCACTATTCTCCATATATTTCTCATGGTACTAGTTGGGAGAATTTGCTTACACATCAAGACACCTTATCCTTGGTGATCAGTTCCGTATTTCTCATGACCTGTATGTATGATCAAGTTGTGCTACTGTAAGGAGAAATTAGATGCATATCACTATTGGGGGTTAAAGGGTTAAGGAATGAAATTGTATGAAAGATTGAACTGTAACATTGGGGTTACCCTCTGTTGTAGGATTTTCAACAAGTGATTTTTGCTGCCTGACAACAGATCCTTTGCGTGCAACTGACTTTTAAACAAGTGATTTTTGCTGCCTGACAACAGATCCTTTGCGTGCAACTGACTTTTACTACCAAAAGAAACCCCCACCCCACCCCCAGAGGAATTTCTAGAAGTTTACAACATTTCTGTGTCTTTTCAGTTCTCCTACTCCAGCTCTATTTCAACTGCAATAGTCTGATTGTAGGCTTTGTCCAATAAACAAAATCATTTCTGTAAAAATTTTTCTGCAACTACTGTGGAATCCTGATTTTTAGAACCTCTCAGGGAAACGCAAATTGGTTTAAAAAACCGGGAGTTCGAAAAATTGAAGGTGGCACAAAATCATGCTTGATTTACGAAGTATTGTCTAAAAACAAGTGGGAAAGCAAACAAATGCTATGGTGATCTTGGAAAGTTTTAAGCTTTCATTTGAAGGGTCACACTTTGGGATTTTACTCAAGACTCAAAAGTTAGAACCACCGTATACACATAATAAACAGCATCCACAGGAAGGACAGGCCTAATGAGTGGCCATTCAAATATTCAAACTGAGCCCATACTTTCCTTGGTACTGTTTTCTGTGTAATGGAAGGTGGTTCTACCTTTTGAGTATGAGACGTATGACCGTGAATTAAAGCTACTGGCTAATACTTTAAACATTTTTGTGCGGGTTCAAGAAATCTAAGGTAAATTTCTTACAAATTTCTTCCATGGTAGGCACAAGTTGGTTCGAAATATCGGGAGTTTCAAAAAATCGGGTAAAATGGTTCCAAAATTGGGAGGTTCAAATAATTGAGGGTTTGAAAAATTGGGATTCCAATGTATTGCAACTAGCGCTCTTTTACTTTTCAACATGACAAAGTGGCTGCTATACATTGGCTAGTGGTAACAACATGATAGTTTACCTTGTTTTTACTTCTTAGTAACCAGTTTCAGGTGTTCATGATGGTGGGGTCACAACTGAGTGCTGCCTTCTTATGAGAATGATTATTTTGTCATACTCTTTGAGTGTCCTCAAGATTTAAGCCAGTTTTTGATGAAAGAAAGAGGTTAACTCCTACAATTATTTTCTTTTTCAGATATCGGATCAAAGGAATTAAGAACATCATCTTTTATGAACTACCACACTATTCCACATTTTACTCAGATATATTGAACTATATGGACACTAGAAAGAGCCACTCAGACTCGCAGATCAATTCCTTAACTTGTACTGTCTTGTACACCAAGTCAAATGCTCTGCGCTTAGCGGGTGTGGTTGGTACCCAACGCTGTAGTCACATGATTTCATCAGACAAACACGTGCACATGTTTGTAACTGGTGATGAGGAGGCGTGAATCTTGTACCTCTGCAAAATCGTTCCCAGGGTCTCTCTCGCTCCAGGGGACAGGAAGAAGAGAGACCCAGGGAACAACATTGGTATCCCTGTGCTGCAAGTAAGAATGGATCATTGGTTGCTGTCTGTGGTACTTCCCAGATTAGTCACGTTGACAAAGTCAAATGATCTGAAGTTGGCCTGGAATTTTGAGCACACACATGTACATGTTTCAGTGAACTGACAGAGTGAAATGACAGAATTGGTGCAACACAGTCTAACAGCACTTCCCAGATCAGTGTCACAGTCATAGAAAAGTCCAAGGATCCAGAATTCTGGGATTACAGTCGTACAGAATATTCTTGCAAGCATAACACAGTGGTGCTGTTGGTGTTATTTATTTATAAGGTGTTCGCCAGATTGGTTGCAAATTGAACAGTGATGGTGCTGGCCACGGTTGCTGACAATACACAACTCAGACAAGGAAAACAAGTACAAACTGGATCTAGACTATCAAGCAGGTAGTTTATTGCACGCTTCGAATTACTCAAGAACAATAATTCTATCACAATTCAGTCTATGTGTTGAGCCACTGTGTACATTTTATCTTTTATTTTTCACTTTTGATTATTGTTGATGATGTGTGATGTAAAAGTAAGGCTAACTGAGAAATATTATTGCAATACTGGTCGTACCTGCAACCCTTAACCCTTTCACTCCCAACTGGCAACAGTGCCTAAAAGCAAAATTCAAAACGAATCCCAAATTTCATTTTGTAAAATACTTAAATATAAATAGTACTGTGAAAACAGTGCTAACGAGGTTTCATTTGAATGGTAACACTATAGGATTTCGTCTTAAGACTCAGAGGTTAGAACCACCTTAACTGGGAGTGAAAGGGTGAAAGGTCAAAGGTCAAAGGTTTTACCATAATATGACCCCACAGCCTCTCAGTCATTTTCCTTACAAACTATTCACAAAATCCTCGTGTGCTGCATGTGTTACCATGGGCTCAAAAAAGCCATGCAGCCCAACAGATGCGTGATTTGAAATAATTTGATGTCCAGAAAACATCTCAGTTTGCACTTGAAACAATAACATTTGAGAACATTCTCAAAGTGATTTTTACTTTGACCACCAAGCAGTGCTTGACAATATTTTATTGTCTTGACCTACCACAAGAAAAAAGTGGTCATAAAATATAATAAATGCTAACTGAATGAGGGTGATGTTGGGAAAATATTTGGCTCTTAATAAACTCATGATGCATTGACCTCGCTGTGCTTACTCCATACACCATGACCTTCACCTTTACTTTCCAACTCAGTCGATAATTTATAGCTCCATTTTAATCACTCTGGAAAGCTTGTTTACTAACTTACAACAAACACCACTGCCAACAATTACCTGCACCTTTCAAACGACTTACTGACAACACCAACAAGACAGGACCTTTCAGACCATGGACTAACAAAAGGCAATTGAAAAGGACCAATCACCTTTTACAGTCTTCAGGTGAATAACATCACGGCTTAACTGACAGACGACCATGAGTTCGTTGACCAATCAAGTCAACTACTAGAGACTCTAGAGATTGACTTGACTCTGATGATGACTTTGGCTCAGGTGGTTGAAGCAGCAATGTCACCATATTCAGTCCTTCTCAGCACCACACTCACCCAGACAGTCATACTTCACCAGTTAGTGAAATGGCGACTTGGATGTAAATGAAAAGAATGAAGTAGCTTTCTCAAGTCAAATACTCAGAAAAAATTCTGAGTCCTCCCTATGGGAGTCGAACCCATGACCTTGCAGATGCCGGTTGGATGCTCTAACCACATACTTGAACCTAGTTGTATGTATGGCTTTGCTCACCACGAGTTGCCCTTAGCTCAGTGGTTGGAGGATCCAACCGGTGCCTGGAAGGTCATGGGTTCAATCCCGTTGGGAGGACTCAGAATATTTTCTGATTATTTGACTTTCATACTTCATCGACTTAAGGGAAAACAAACAGATGCTATCTATATTACAAAACTCTCTGGGCTGATCATTTAAACAAAGTCTAACTTAGAACATGGTTTAACAACAAACAAACCTCTTACATCTGTTTTAAAGTGAGTTATTTCTTGGAAATAAATGTTCTTGAAGTCTTTGCTATATGCCTGCTTGACAGTAATTATCAATAATGGTTTACTAAAGCACAGACAAGCAAAACAAACGATAAAAACTTACGTTTTGTAGTTGTCAATGGCGTCATGACAACTCCGAAACGTCATTTTTTGTTTGTTTTTGCTTGACAATAATTATGGCAAAATGGGCTACATATTTGGGTATGTCAGATTGAAATCACTATTAGATGGCAGTTTTGTTAAACATTATCTAAACTTTGTTTAAATAACCCACGCTTGGAATTTAGCCCTCAGACCAAAAATTGTGCAGATCAATGCATCACAAAATGCCTTCTTCCAGGACACCACAGGACATGACTCATAACAGAGTGTAATTCCCTATGCTATGGTTATGAAAAACGTATGCTAGACAGGTCCAAATAACAACAAACAACTTAATACTGAATAACTCGCTGTCTTTATTTCCATGTCATGTCACCTCAACTAAAGTGTACAATACTTGTCTCAAAGACAAAGGTACTATCTACCACTTGTTGGTACAAAAATATATTATGCCTTTGGAAACTTATACAGCTATCTGGATAAACAGTAAAACCTTAAAAAATTACCCTTCTTTTAGACCTATATCTGACTGTTTTTGTAGAACCACTTTCTTTTGATGCAATTTTCTAAAACCAAATTGCAGGTACAGCTTAAAACATGAGAATGGGACTGCAAGAAAAAATCAGAATCCTCAGCGGTGGGGGGGGGGGGGGGGTCATGCTCATGTTTAAGTGTGTGTATGTGTGTGTGTGAGTGTGGGGGGGGGGGGTGGGGGGGAGTGTAATAAAGGAAATATGGTACCACACAGTAAATCCCTACAGAATCCACCATAGTCATCTAACCAGAAAACTTGTTCTGATAACAAAAGTGCAGAGCTTTGACAAAAACATTTGATGCTTTCAGTCCTGTTAGTGAAGCACAGTGTTCACTTGTTGGCCATTGGGTCCATGATCACACTCATCCCAATAGAACCTTTGGATCTTGTCACTGTGTACCTGTTGTGGTAACAAAACAAATGAAATGTTTTACCAACAGTACCGGTACTCCACCTGTGGAAGGTTTTAGAAGCAGTTACAATAACGGATATGTATGCGTTTATTAGATTTTTTGTTTTCTAATAATTAGAAATAATAAGTCTGACAAAAGTGCTCACTTTGAAATTATTTCAAAGTGAGCACTTTTGTCAGACTCAAATCAGTGAAGTATGATCCTGCAGGTGAATTCTAAAAAAAAAACAACAACAACAACTACGTCCCAAAAAATTACTTGTTTTGTGGTCATTAGAGGGATATCACAACAAATTGGAAGATAATCCGATGAAGACACTTTTACTACATTACTTTTTGCAACATTACTACATTCACTTTTTGCTTTGTTTTTACTTTTTTGCAAGTCTCCTAGAACTTTATTCATGCCATACAACACACAATGAAAGCAACAACACACATTTTAAACTGAATGCCCTAAGTGGTATGAAAGCTGCCTTTTTAACTCTTAAAAGGTATGACAAGCACTCCTGTTAGGATATTTGTGGGGTAATCCATTGCCCCAAAACAAAAATAAATAGAACCAGTCAATAAATACAAAGCAAATTAAGTGAGTCACTAACTTGGCACCAGATGGGATAAGAAGAACATCATCTTTGACAAGGGTCTTTGTTTCACCATTCACTGTGACACTAGCTTCCCCTTCCTGCAAATCAAGCCATTAAAAAGTGATTATATCCTTCAGTCCTGTTCAGCTGCCAGTAGTGTATTTACAGCTGATTTCTCTCCTGAGTGTAGTTCTGGATTTTCCACCAATGATTCCTAGCAGATCTACCAGCTCTTTTTTTCTATTTTTCTTTATTTTCTTATTAATATTTATTTCAATATGAGATCATATCATTACAAAATGGTCTTCCTAGGAATCGTGTGATAAAAAACAACTACACTAAATACAGATAAGTAATCCTAAACACAAAGACTATTTAATAACAAACTACTGTAAAACTATTTAAATTTATTAAAGAATCAACTGCCTTTGTTTGCTTATTGATTGACACAAAGCCACTACATTAAGCAAATTCATTTATGGTAGCAAGGCAAGGCATCTACATGTAGGTGTAGGGTTTAATGCTCACCATTTGACGAAGCCATGTTTCTCCCTGCCACTCCCCAGACTGTTCACCCTCACCATGAATATTTATCTTTAGAGAAAGACAAAAAATTATAAACCCTTTATTAAAGCCCCAATAGTGACAAGCATCAAATTACTTCTGACAATACCACTATCAAACGTAGGTTATGAGAAGGACATGGGCAACAAAAATAAAATTCCTCAAAATTTTATCAAATTCCCCCTACTACTACCATGTATGGAGAACACTGAGAAGAATATACATGTTGATATTGGGGCACGACGGGTAATGAAGTAATCAAGTGCAAAACATTTTTAGTACTTTTACGTACCTTGAATTCTCCTTTGCCAAACAACTCCTTGGTGCCACACTCAATGTCACTTTTGTTTTCAGCAATCCACTAAAATAAACCAGAGGTCAGAAGAAATATTAGTAGTTTTGCAACTTGTCATGCAGTCAACAAAGAAATACCGTCACTTATAATGTTCGCTATTGTTTGTTTTCTAAAATTATGCCCTTAATATGCACCTCTTTCAGTGAGAAGGGGGCGTCAACTTCTGTTGTTGAATCAACTTTGATTGGTGGATCTTTGGCAATATTATCTGTTGGTTGAAAAACAAATTCATTCATTAGTTTCACCCTGTGATAAAAAAGCATGGTTAAAAAGGTTAACTTTATGGTAGGAGGATTTTTATTAGTAATCTCTCAAAGGCAAAGTTACAAACCAGGATCTGGGACTCCTGTCTTGTAAGGTTCAGAGGCAAAGTATCTGAGAAGAGAAACAATTAACCTCGTTAATGTCTTAGCTTGCCATAAGTTTCCCTATCTCAGTTAGAGCATCCAACTGGCATACTGGAAGTCATGTGTTTGACATGACACCAATAGAGACTTCAAGCTTTTTATTTGTAGTAGGCCCATACTTTCTAAAAATGAATACAGTTTTCATCCGTAAGTCAAGCACATCACTCAAACTCAGTGATGAGGTTTACCTTTATACAAGACACTTAAGAATGGTTCCTCCGTTTGTTACTACACAGGCGTTCTCGGGTCTGGTCCGAGTTATTCAGGTTTCTTAAGGGTGGTGCCTCCTAATAGAGATGTATTTTTGCAAAGGTTATGACTATGGGGAAAAAGTAGATGTTGGCAAGGGTTTTTGGAATCCAAAAAGAAAAATGTGGGTAACCACACATTTTTCAGAGATAATTAAGCAGCTATAATTCTCAAAAAAGCGTTAAAATAAAAAGAATGTATGGCAATTTCTTTCCAAATTTAAGCTCAATTATCTCTGAAAAATGTGTGGTTACCCCCAATTTTCTTTTGGACTCTGATAGCTCTTGCTAAGATCTGCTTTTTCCACGTAGTCATAAACCGCGCAAAAATATTGTTGTATTTGTACGCAAATTCCTTACGAAACCCGAATATCCCAAGATGCGCAGAACGTATGCGCAGTAACAAAAGGAGGCACCGTCCTTAAGAACTTGCCTACTAATACAAAGATTTATTCTGCAGTTTATGACTATTTGGAAAAAGCAGATCTTAGCAAGGGGTATCAGAATCCAAACAAAAAATTGGGGGTAACCGTGCATTTTTCAGAGATGATTGAGCTTAAATTTGGAAAGAAAATGTCATACATTCTTTGTATTTTAAAGCTTTTTTAGAATTATGGTTGCTTAATTATCTCTGAAAAATGTGTGGTTACCCTCATTTTTCTTTTTAGCTTCTATTAAGTCTTGCTAAGATCTGCTTTTTCCCCATAGTCGTAACTTTTGCAAAAATACCTCTGTATAAGTACCAAGTCCAGTTGACATGTCATATAATAAATGGCTAAATTATTTGCTCTCATCAAAAGCATGATTGTATAAAAAGAGTGTTTCAATCACTGCACTACCACACCTCCAGAAATAACATACATACAGTCGAAGCTCTCGTAAGCGACCACCTCGGGAATTAAGAAAAGTGGTCACTACTAGAACTGGTCACTTAGGAGACAGGGCTCTTGTAAGTGACCATGTGATGAAACAATAGCCTGGGTCGCTTATGAGAGCTTTCAGCATAAAGCTTGGGGTATGTTAATGGTTACTAACAGTATTGCAATGAAAATGGTTTAACATTGCCTATCAAAGAAGAGGTTTGTGAATGTTCAGGTCACACATCCACACAGATTGAAAAATATCTTCTCAGAATCTCTTATTTTTCAGTTGAGTGGCCACTTATGAGAACTTAAAAACAAAGGAAAAGACCAGTTGGTAATTCACAAAAGTGGTCACAGTTGCTTACGTGAGCGGTCATTAGCAAGAACTTTTAAATACAGAGTACAAGTGACAATTCAAACAGGGTTTCACAATGTTGTCAAAATTTCATAACTAGAGCTGGTTGCTTACGACTGGTCACAGGAGAGCTTCGACTGTATAATGATGTTTCTGACAATAACGATTATCGGACGTAAAAATAAATAATTCCAAACCATTCAAAATAATATTGTGTGAACTTACTCCTTGATGATAGGTGCTAACTGGGTACCAAGGTCGTCACAGTGGAACCATTTCTCCCAGAGAGGTGTCACGCCATCCTCACAGAAATATCTGTTAATAAATTACACAGCAGTTACCCTAAAAATGTTAAATTTATTTAAAAAAAACGAGAACAGTCTTGGAGTGATCTCAGAATATCCAGCTACCTTAAGAGTATGCATGAGAATTTTTGTCCTGAATCAAGTTAGTAAGAATGACAAGACACCATTTTTATCCAGTAAGTGGCTGGGTACAAAACTGTATCTAGAAGTTTACCCCCCAAAATTCTAATTTTTCTAATTAATTTATTTATTTACTTATTTATTTATTTAATATTTATTTATTTTTTGCCACACCACAGACAACAACACAAAGATAATGAATAAGGAAAAAAAAAGAAAGAAGAAAAAATGATGGTAACAGTAGCAAGGAGGCCTAAAGGAAACTATAAAGCTTATGTTGATTAGGCTTCCTCAATTGTAATTTAGCAAGTTGAAATTGAAGTTACGGCGACAGATGCTAACATACTTTTACCAGAATACAGTTAATTACAATGTCAAAAACGAAAGTCTAAATGCCCTTAAAACATTAAAAAAAAAAACAATTACTAAGATCTACTGAACCATAATTTCTACTAGAGACAGGAGTATGGTTAGAAGGGGGGATGCTATTACCAGTTACAAAAATGTTACCAGTCTGTTCCTACTTCCTGTTTACATAACATGTAAAGTGAACAAGATTCTAACAGCTTCCCACTGCAATGAAAGCTCGTCCACATTGAGATGATCCTCTGGATTTTGTTTGTTGGTACCCTGATTTATACAACCAAATAGATTGAGATGATTTGTTGTTTATTATATAATAAGTTTCTTTTCTTAAGACACAGGACTCCTGGCCAACTGCTAACTCTCAGATCAACGATAACATTTATTAAATAACATTCATAAATTTGAAACACTAGCCTTGAAAATTCCACAACTCCAAAACAAAACTGTCCCTGTTCCTTACCTCAATCCATCAGTTTCCTCAGGAAGCCTTTCACGTTCAATGACCTGAGAATCACAACACCTCATGAGATGAGACTTGTTCATTATGGAGACTATGGTACATGTCTGCACATCATAAGGGCAGGGAAAACGAGCCAGAAAGCTGTGTACACTTGGACAACCACTCTTAAAAGCTCCTTCCCTGCCATTTAATGTGCATACAGTATAATTGTGCCCTCACCTTCAAGACTTTAATTCCCAAGAGTAATCAACATCTAAATGTTCCTTACAATTTTACAGTTCTAGCACATTGTCAGACATGTTAGCAGCCCCTCCTCCCCCCCCCCCTGGAGGGGAGGGGCACAGTTGAGCAAAAAGAACATGGACAAAAGCGTGAAAAATTGCCTGCCATGTGGAAAAGCAAAGCATGTGTAGAGAGCCAGAAAAGCACATCACTTTTTAATACAGCAGGTGATTTCACGCTCTCTCACACGTTTATTTTGCTCGACTATTCCTAAGCAAAGAGAAGGACTGCTTCCACTATATTACACTTTGAACAAGTCTGGTGACAATCATTGATAAGGGCTAAAGACATGACAACAAGGTGGAATACATATACACAAGCCTTGGAGCTAGGACAGTGCAAGGCTTGTTAACTTTAGGTCCCAGGTCCAAGTTCTCCTCTCTGATGACTACAGAGAATTATTAGGGAATTATTATATGAAATTCTGTGTTGACATTCTATGCCACACTATGTAAATCGTCAGCAGGCCAGTCACCTTGCCAGTGGGGATTTTAACAAGTTCATGTTCTATGTGCAATGATGCATTTCAACATGAACAATTAGTAAGAGCACCAGCAAACTAGCTGGACAGTTGAAAAACTAAGAAAAAGGATTTACAAAGTAAACATGTTTTACAAATACACAGAATTGCCAAGACACATGTTTAAATAAGTTAAGGGGAATTTTGTATCTGTCTGAAACTGAGGGTTTTAAATAAAACTTAATTCTCCAACAAAAATACTCTTACAGTGCACTGAAAAGATTATTTTTACCGCAGCAAAGACAACATTATTTAACTTTCTTACCAGTCCTACAGTGTTCTCCTTACGCTGAGGAGAGTGTTGTACCCTGCTTGGAAGAACAAACACCTGAAAACAAGCACATTTACAGCAATAGCATAGAGGTCAAGTCAACATCTCCTTTCCCTAGGACCTCATCTCCGTGCCTGCGTATGGCCACACAGGGGCCAGTCACGACTTTAAGATCAGGCTCCCATCCTCTTCAGTTGACGCTTACAAACACTCCGTTTATGTAAGATAAATCCCCGTATGGAACACGTTGTCAGCTGACGTTGTTAGTTCTTCATCCTACCCAGAATTCATCAGGGGGGTGTCTACTAATCTAATTTAATATAATAATTTAGTTTACATCGTTGTTTTTCGTTTATTTTGATACCATGTGATTGAGCGGCCGCTGGCCGCTCCATTTGCCAGATTAGCATTATTTGTAACGCTAGTGGCAATTACCATAATTTAAGATTAAAAGATTGAAGATAGCTTATCAAGATGGCATTGTTTACCTTAAATAAAGCTTCAAGATTCTATGTTACTTATTTACATTTCCAGCATACACACTAACAAAAAATTAATATTCAAGTTACCTCTCCTTCTTTGATTATCACATCTTTTGGCTTCTCCTTTTCAATGATCTTCAAGCACATATCTCCCTTGACCATGTAGAAAAACTAAGAAGAGATTCAGTGACAATTACAGCATGACTTAGAGCAATTTCTTTATTTCTTTAACCACCACTCACTCATTTAATCGTTTTCGTACTGAGGGGCAGTCGGACCGGATTGTTCAATCACTGAGCCATTTATTCATTAAGTCAGTTGGTCAGTCTTACTTAAAACCATCAGGCATTTGTTTATCTGTTGGTTTTTTGTTTTTTTAATTCATTCTACCAGTCAGTCAATCAATTTGATATTACAGTAGAACCCCGGTAAACTCGAACTCTGAAGGGAAATGAAAAACAGTTCGAGTTAGTGGGGCTTCGAGTTATCAGGTTGATTAAATATTCAATTTGCCATGTTAATATTTGATAGTTTACTGATTTTTCAGCACTTCAGTATACAGTACAATGCAAATTAAACTTATCTCGTCAGAAACTTATGATAATACAGTACTGTGTATGTAACCGTAGTGTTAGTTTTAGTGTTTAAATCCGATTACATGACAAGAAGAGCTAATGGCATATTTTTACAGGCACGCATCCGTGGTGAGTTGCAAGAACCAGAATTCGAGTTATCGGGGTAAATTTTGATCAAGGGAAATTAAATTTAGCTCTAGTTAGCGGGGAATTCAAGTTACCCGAATTCGAGTAAACCGAGTAAAAAAATAATGACTGAAAAGTGGGGTCAAATCCTAGGGAAACGGGACTTAGTTGGAGTTAGCGGGGGAGTTCGAGTTATCCGAGTTAGAGTTACTGGGGTTCTACTGTATATTATTTAATTAATGACTCATTCATTCGGTCAGTCAAGAATTAAATCACTCATTCATTCAGTGTCATTTGATTGATCAACCATCAGTCAGTCAGACACACACACAAAATACAAACCTTAAAATGATCATTGATTGACTGATGACTGACTGAATGATTGGTTGCTTGATTGCTTGTTGACTGCTTGCTTGCTTGACTGATTGATTGATTGATTGATTGATTGATTCATTCATTGATTGATTGATTCATTCATTCATTCATTGATTCATTGATTTTAACAAAAAAAATTAACTGCATCTTGGTAATCTAAATTTAAAGGGTACCATCTAAAGAACACATTTGCTCTGCTCAGACATGT
The DNA here is from genome assembly GCA_964017195.1 of Siderastrea radians. Classification (NCBI taxonomy): domain Eukaryota; kingdom Metazoa; phylum Cnidaria; class Anthozoa; order Scleractinia; family Rhizangiidae; genus Siderastrea; species Siderastrea radians. The sequence goes on along the minus strand of OZ024892.1, from coordinate 42,643,925 downwards.
TTACCACTGGAATTAATCTTGTCAACGATTACCTCCTCTCCTTCATCAATGTGATAATCTTTTCTGACATTTGGTCCTCCAACAAACATCACCTTCAGCTGTCCTGCTCCATACCTATGAAACAGCATCAATCACAACACACTTATCCCACATTTCGCTTTGTAAAATACCAATAAATTGAGGGTACCATGTGTAAAAGTACTACTGAAGAGGTTTCATTTGAATGGTCACACTATAGGATTTCATCCACCGACCCAGAAGTTAGAACCACCTTGTACAGCATAACAAACAGCAACACAGGAAAGTACTGATCAATAGCTTTCATTTGAATGGTCACACTATAGGATTTCATCCACTGACCCAGAAGTTAGAACCACCTTGTACAGCATAATAAACAGCACCACAGGAAAGTACTGCTCAATAGCTTTCATTTGAATGGTCACACTATAGGATTTCATCCACCGACCCAGAAGTTAGAACCACCTTGTACAGCATAATAAACAGCAACACAGGAAAGTACTGCTCAATAGCTTTCATTTGAATGGTCACACTATAGGATTTCATCCACTGACCCAGAAGTTAGAATCACCTCAATGTCTCCATGAGTCACTTTGGGAGTGAAAGAGTAAAAGAAACTAGACCAGATTTGTGGGTACATGCACAAAATTCATTCATGTCTGTAGTCAATTCACTGTTTACCTAATTCCTACTCACTAACTCTCACAGCATGTTTTCTAAGCTGTTGTTGTGAAATTTAATTTACAATATTTATCGGGTATCTAGCTAACTTAATGCACTAAGGTTACCTCCATTCATAGCATTCAAGACAAGTGCATTTAACAAGATAAACACTTTTAAGCAGACATGCGAGATGTAATGCACAACAAAGTATTTACAAAAGTAATACATCCACTGATCGGCATGAGTGTCTCTTCATATTGGGATGTAGTAATGTTTGTTTTGGAGGATTGTAGAGGAAGACTGGGGAACCTAGAGGAAAACTCTTGCAGTAAGGTTGAGAACTGACAAAAACTCAACCCACACATGGCACCAAGTCAGGACATCAAAACTGCCCACATAGTGGCCATTGCATGCCATCCCTGTGTCATACATCCCTGCTCCCCTTTTTCTTGTTTTACGACTTTCATGAACAATTGCTCAGCCCATGGAATACACTCTGCCATGGCATCTGCCAGAGTTCCAACCGAAAAACTATTGATAAATGGTTTCCCAAGTCCAGAAAAAATTATTTGTATTAATGAAGACAACATGGCTTATATTTCCCATTTTTTATATTGATCATCTTTTTTTCTTAATTAGCTTATTTAGCTCTTTTCTAGAAAGCTTGTCTGAATTGTAGTTACACACAGACACGCCTTCCTTCATCCTACAGACACACCCACATGTCACAGACACCAATATTGTCACAGCTGCATACATGTTGATTGTTAATTAACTGAGTTTAACAAGTACGCATTTATCCATCATTGTTCAAAGGAACTCTTAATGGACCAATTTTAAATATTGGACATGTGTTACTCCACTCTTAATTATCTGTATGGAATGCACATAGATAAGCTTCTGAATATTTCATGCAAATTTAGACTTATATGATTGTGATATTGCGGGACATGAATGTGGTCTGTATTGAATCCTAACCAAATGGTCACACCACTTTCTTGCATATGTTAAAAGTAGTTACCTACAAGAGGGACTAATATAATGTGCAGACATATTTTTTAATTATTTTGCTTAATTTTCAGAGCGATCGCACCATGCCGGTCCAGTTTTGACAACCACATCCATGCATGTGTTGGAACGCTTAATTTGGAAAACAATAAGTAACATTAGACTATCGGTAGTCTTGTTCTATATTCGATCCTGTAGTTTAGCCAAATTTGGCCTTCAAATTTAGGGAAAGAGGCTACTATGTTTTCAGCACACGAGATCAAGGAAAAGTTCACTAAATTGCTAAGTACTATTCAATTTGAGCCACCAAACGAGCATGTCACGATATCTAGATCATATGCATACACTCACATCATTTTGTTGCACACCGGCGGCAGAAATGAACTTTTGTTTTCTTCGATCCATTTTGTCATGTTGAGCGGATCTCCCAGTTGAGGGCTTGTTTTCTTGGCATCATTCTGTTCGCCGGCATCTTCTCCCGCTCTCTTAGACATCGTTAAACAAAGCCTGCGAGGGAGTGAAAGAAGACAGCAACCCGCTCTGCAAATAACCCGCGGGAAATTACTTGCACAAAAATGCGCGTCACTGGGGCGAGCACCTACCTATCTCTTTTGGGGAACATTGGAACATTGTTCTTTTGGGGAGGGGAGAGAAACCTTATCCCAGGGCGCATGATTTTCTTTTGATTCTTTAAAGGAATTTGCTTCTAAGTTAGAAAGAAAGTAATCATATATTCATTCATCTCAATCAATGAGTTTTTAATTTCTTCAATTCATGAAATTCACAAGCAGGTAGAAGGGAACAAAGAAAAGACTGAACTTCCCGTCCCTACTCCCCTAATGAAAATAGGCTTGGCTCCTAAGTCATAATTTATTGATGCTTTGTCCAAGCATCTTTGTGCTCTGCAGTGCAGCTTTCATTTTTCAAGCTTTCCAGGCGTTTATCAAGGCGATATTTGCTCCTGTCTGAAGAGTATTCATCATGGCTGCACCAGCAAGTGTCACTAGAACCTACGTGGAACAGCTCCGAACAGAAGCTAGCTTGGAACGCACGCCGGTGTCGAAGACCGCATCTGCCCTCGCCCAGTATGTCGAGCAAAATTTACATTCGGATCCCCTCGTTACTGGAGTTTCAAGCTCGCTGAATCCGTACAAAGAGAAGTCTTCTTGTATTTTGTTTTAGCCCTGGAGAACTTGTTTATGTACAGAACGTTTTCCCTGCTTTATTTGACTGTTGGTACTTGGAGTAGCTGCGAATTACAAAGTTGTAAGAAAACTGCGACATCTGCGCCGGAGACGAGACGAATGTCTTTGAACTGCCTTCTGTTTTCCTGTGGATCTTCTTCGGAACTTCAACTACGTTTAGTCGCAGTTTTACTCAGGATTCAAAGTCTGGTCTGCCCCTGTACAGTCCTATTACTTTTTACTCTGGATTGGCACTCTCACATGTTGTCGTTTAGTATCTTCTACATTTGGTTTTGCGTTCGGTTGACATAATTAGTCTGGTGCATTAGTCTTTCTTCTTGTAAACACGAGGCGTGTGGTTAGCAACCACTTTGCCTTTTTTGACTTTATTGAAGAACTTAGTACTGTGAAAGGATTATTTTTTTCGTCTTGGCGACCGATGCAGACCCCAACATGAACTCGGATCTTGCATCTTGTACAGCATTGATGTCTTTCCCAAGCGCCTGAACCAGCATCTTGTGAATATTAAAATTAGATCATGTTAAACCCTATTTCACTCCCATAATAAAACTATTAAAGGAAAATCCCAAATTTCAGTTTTTAGAATACTAAGAAACAATATGCATCAAGTGAAAGTACTATTCTGAAGAGTTTTCATTTGAGTCAAAACATTTTCATCTGGGTCACCAAATCTTGCTCGAAGTTTTGTTGTGGGATTGAAAGGGTTTAATGTTTTTCTCCTCAAAATTAAGGTCCTGTTTGAACATCAAGCTGTGCTGAAACTTATGCAAATGAGTAACAGCTATTGTTGTTGCTAATTTACATTAAGCTTAGCTTTAAATGAAAAGTTCAACGTTTGAGCAAGGCCTTTGTTGTATGCAAACTTGTACTCCAGATACTGGTTGGAACACTCTAACGTATCTTTCCAAGAAAGGTCATTTTTTTAGAAGTATTTATTAATATCAAGACGCACAGTTGTGTTGTAGTTGTCGGTGCTTTAGATTTTTATTCAGAAGGTATTTCAAGACTAGTCAAAACCTGTTAGGAAAACCTTAAAAAAATGTGCCATGGTAAACCTGCAATGAACAAGCATCTGATCCAGTGGAGAGTGCCAGTGCTAATTCTCCCAGTTGCTTCTGGTTAGGTAGTTGTGAGCCACATTCATGAATTTCTATCTGTGTGTTCATTTCTTTCTTTTACTCTGGTGACGTCTCTAGTTGCAGGAAATGAGTCGACAGCCAGAGAGGGGTGAACAATTAGTGTACAGTTTTAGTCCTATCCTTGGGTAGTCTGCACAGTAAATATGCAGGAAATGAAATGTGTGAAACTTGTACTCATTGTATGTACTTATATTCAGCAGATAATACATGGTGAATAAATAATATATTGTGATGTTATGATTAGTAATGTGTATTTGACTGCATGTTAAAGTGAGTTGGTGAGTTAGCTACATCACAAGTTGTAGCTTGTATGTGTGCACATCGACAATTTTGCCTCCAACTACACCGGTTTTTTAAAAGAGAAAAACGACTTTTGGTCATCTTGTTTGTGTACAGGCAATCAGATCAGAAATTCACTGCCTACTCTGTGAAATGGAGTATGTACAGCAAGGAAAATAGTTCTTACACCAGATAAATTAAATCTTCAACAACAATAATGATGATGTCTTTATTTAAACTGCTAAAACTGATCAGCTAATTGACTGACAGATGACCAATAACATCGCGAGTTCATCGACCAATCAGGACAACAACCAGAGACTTATAACATCTACTGACGATTCACAATTCACTTGACTCTGATGATGACTTCCGTTCAGAGACTTTTAACGTCTACTGACGATTCACAATTCACTTGACTCTGCCGATGATGACTTCCACTCAGGTTGTCGAAACGTCAGTGAAATGTCATCTCAAACAGTCCTACTCAGGACTACACACACCCGAACTATAGCAATTTACCGACTTATGATATGACTCCTGAATTCAAACCATTTACAGTATCAAGATATTGCTAAACAATAATTCAAACATACCTATTAGGCCTTTGGCTGTAGCATACCAGTCCCATCTTAGCTATTGTAGCTGGCAGTCGCACAAACAGCCCCATTAGTTGTGCAGACTATTCTCATCCAAACTGTGACAGTCTGTATTTCTCAAAATCCCGAGTTGCTATTTTTATTTTTGAATTTATTTATTTATTATTATCATTATTATTATTATTATTATTATTATTATTATCATTATTATTATTATTATTATACATTTATTTATATAATTTATTTTATTTTTATTTTTTGCTTACTCAAAAATGGACTGAAAATAGACTGAGAATAGAAAATTCAAATGTCCCGGTATTATTTTAAAATGTTATTGACCCCGACCGACATGCTTGTCCATATGCACCGTTCGGCACATCCGATAGGCTCCGTGAGCAGTCGGAAATCATCGCAGTGCTTCGTTCATGTTACTGCTCATGCTCGGTGAAAACCTCACCCACTGCTTGCATCTCATGTTGTCAAGACTGTGTTCAAGGGTCGAAAACGATTGGAAAACGAAAGATTGGAGAGGATTGAAACCTTCTTTGAGCATCCAGCAAGCTATTTCTTGTCTATTTGCATTCCAAGATGTCGTATGCGTCTGCAAGTGAGACCTACAGACTTCAGAAAATTCTTGTGGACCAGCTAAGGACAGAAAAGAACGTCCACCGTATAAAAGTGTCAGAAGCCGCCAACGAACTGAAAAGCTATGTGGAAAAAATTCAGCGAGAAGACCCGCTCGTTACGGGAGTTCCGGGGAACCAAAATCCTTTTAAAGACAAGAGCTCCTGCACTTTGATTTAAAACTGCGGTGCATAAAGATCAAGCTCAAATGCATTGAAGTTGATCATGAATTGGAATGCAAAATCAATGGACAATTTTAGCATCTCTTGATGTGACCTTTGTGTTCTTTGTGTATCTGTTGTTCACCATTTCTTTGGATTTTCCGGCCCGCATTTTGGATGAGATCACACGCGATTTGTTTCAGTTCTCGAAGGAGGTCTGTGTTTCAAGACTTGTTTTAATGGGATCGAAAATTGCTGTGTAGCACACAAAATAAACTTGTAGGGCGTCTGTGTTTACGGTGACTCAAGTAATTAAAAACTGTGGAATTTTTATCCGAAGAGGTCAAGCATTTTCTTTCTACGTGGTTCTGCGAAAAACGTCTGTAAACGTCTGTAAAAATGTGTGAGTGAGTGAAATATTGGTAGATCGTATTCTTTATTTGAAGTTTCGACTGGTGGAAGCTTTTGTATTTTAAAAAAGACGTAACTTGTCAAAATGTAGTTAGCTTTAGATAACCTCTATTATTATATTAAAATCAAACTGCGTCCAATCTCGTTTGTAGCGACAAAGAAAGGGAAAGGCCAGACGGTGGTGCGGAATTCCAGTGAAATCATTGTATTAAAAGTCTTTATATGTCATTTGTTGTTTAGTTTGTTACGTGGTTACTCAGACGTTTTAATTTGTTGTCAATTCCATGCAGTGATTTTTGTTCTCCGTGTTTATCTTGCTCCAAAAGGCGTGTTAGTTGGAAAGTGACCACGATTTATTCTTAAATTCACGCATTGATTGGGGATGTGGTTGGGTTGTTGCAAATTTTCTACAACCAAACCAAAGACACATTTCAATTCCCCTGCTTATAAAGTACAGAGTAAAATTAGACCTACACAAAATAATATGTATTGCATATCAAACTGGATTAATATGGATCCCCTCTTGACTTTGAAACATTTTCATGGCTTATAAAACTGAAATTTTGTGAGAACAAAGCCGGCTTAAATATTGTAAGAGCAAACCCCACTTATTTTAATACAATATCATTTGCAACCCTAATCATCCAAATATGTTGAGAATAAAAATTGCAATTTAAACATTTTTTTTAATTCTGCTCTAGTAGCTGTCATATGAATGATTTCATCTACAGACTAAAAATTTTACAACCACCAAATGTAGGACTTCAATCAAGGACTGAAAAGTTAAATTATCCAGTTTTGTCTTGCAGAAAAAAATCTATTTGTCTCCGTGATTTCTTGTTATTTCTTAGCTGTGGTTAACCAACAGTCTAATTGCTGGTTTAAAAATATTTTGCTTAGCTCTAGCCCGAATTTTGGCCATCTTCCCTGGTTGCTTACTGCAAAGAGAGAGTAAGCAGGAGTAAGCTACCAAAAGGGATGGCTAGCTTAACTTTGGTCCAATCAAAGGCCTGAAACCTAGTCTTCTGCAGAGGGTCTTAATGGGGTTAATTGTTAGCCGTAAAATGGCCAAAAATTTAGTCGTTAGGTGTAAGAATTGAACAATTTTAGCCAATAGTTGTTGTTAACTGAAAAAAATTTTCTTAACCATGATTTTTCATTTTGCATGTGTCAAGAGTTCTTGTTAAGACTGTCATGTCTTGTCTTGAGGCTAATGAGGCTATGATGGCTACATGTTGACATTCTACCCTGGTACCGAAAAGGAAAGCAGTTGGCCCAGGCCACATTGGACTGGCTATTCGAAAGTCTCACTGTGTCTGCTTTTCGTGTGAGGGATTGACGGACATCATGACAGCTCTTTGTTTGAAAAACTGTTTATAACTCTTCAGTTTCTTCATCCAGTGTGTTACAACAATGGAATTAATTTTTAAAATTTCTGTTAACCGAAATGGAAAGAAATTAACCATTAGCTTTAAAAATGCAAAGAGTTTAACTGTTAACTGTAAAAGCCACCACCCCATTGAGACCTTCTCTGCACGGATATTCTATAGGCTCCTCACATATTTCTTCTTGTGGTGGTACCAAAGAAAGTCTGCCCATGGGGCTGCCTGAAGCAGTCTAATAGTTATCCAGATCTGTTGTGGTCATCATCTGTCTGATTGAGGCGACGGAGTTTCTAGTTAGTATTTGAGAATACCCTCCAGAAACCTTGCTCGAGCATGAATGGTATTTTGTGGGAGGGGGGAAGGGCTGTTTTAGCCTATGGGTATTTCTGATTAGCACCTCTCCTTCACTTCTACAAAGCTCAGTGCTCTGGAGAAGCTAAATTTATCTAGTCAGTTGGGATCCCCTTGACAGGGATTTATTACCCTGCATAGCCTCTGATCACCTCTGTACAACCACCAGCCCAAAATCACTTATTCAGGGCATGATGTTTAGGATCACACCGTACGAAGTGCTTGCTACACAGGTTGTTTACCCACCAGTAAAAATCATCTTTTGGAACAACTTTGCCCTTTGGGAACCTTCATTCTGGCTTGGTTGCCCTGTGGAAACACTCTTGACCAATCAGGAGGCGCGAAATGAAAGCGAACGTTCGCAAAGAGTTCTGGGAAAGAGCTCAGAAACAACATGGCTGCTAGTGAAACTGAGGAAATCGATGTAGCGAAAGAATTGAATCTTCTCCCGGTGATATTTGAAACGATTCAGGCATTACAGAGAACTAGCGATCCCCAGGAGTTGACAAAGAAGGTATTTCTGTAGTTATTTTTTTTAAAGTTAAGGGGGGTAACAGGCAAAAGTATATGGACATTTCCGGGATTGCAGAAAAACGCCTCACACTCATTTGCATCTCATTGAATAACAAAAGAATAACAAAACAGCACATTTGTCATATGCCTCGTTCTTTTAAACTCTGAATTAATTTTCCGCAATCCCGCACCTCACTCGACATTTCCGGGTGCTGAAATATAAGATTTGAACTTAATACATCATTCGGAAGTTTGCCATTGATGCAAATGTAAGTGGAATCATTTTGAAACCTGCCTCAAAACACGTGGAGTCATTCTGGAAAATATGGAGTCAAATTGTGCGTCAAAAATGCAGCAAATCCAAGAGTATTTTAAAAAAATATCCATGTAAGAAATCTACAAACGTTTAACGTTTTGAATATATTTTGGCAACGAAGATGTCTTAATAGATAGATAAAGACATCTAGCAGGTCAAGTACGAGATGTATAACCAGTAGCAATGCAAATGTTTGCTTAAGTTCGTACCCAGACGGATTATGGTTTTTTGCTTTAAAAATGGCCCTTTATAACAAGAACAAGTAAATGAGGGGTTGTCGACATATTCACAAGTTCCCTGCTTAACGCCCACTAGACATTTAGATCAGACCCCTTCCCCAACCCCTCCCTACGTAACCCTTAAAGCCCTGATGTAAAAATGCATATTCTCATTACTGATCTCCATACATTTCGTATGAAACTACTAAGGAGAATTTGTCTAAATATCAAGACATCTGTTCCTCAGTAATCACTTCCTTTATTCTTGTCACTTGAATAGTCAAACAAGTAGTATTCATGTAAAGAGAAATTTCATTTTCATCAGGGCTTAGGGTTTAAAGGGTTAATGCCCACATGGGATTTTACACTCCCATGATTTTCTAGAGCCAATGAATTTAGTCGCTATGACTGAATTTATACACGTGACGTGGGGAAACTGTAACTGAATGAATTCTGAATTGAAAAGACGCTGAATGGCTTTAATGATTGAGAAAGTTTGAAATTCTGTTGGAACTTTTTAAACTTACCACTGGTGCTTTGTTTTGTTATATCATATATCCAGACAGAACACTTTTGTTGGTTTTGTAAAATCTAGCGAACGTGTATTTACAGATGCAAGCAATGGTTCCCGGTGAATGAGAGAGAGGAACCACTGCAAGCAACCATTTGTATTTCTATCAAGCATGCGTGAGTGATGGAGTGCCCAACTGCCGTGGGTTCCCATTGTCTAATCCGTCAAATTTTGGCCAATCATCGCAAACACGTGCCCCGGTCAAACGCGACAAAACGTCAACAGTTCAACTGGTAAAAATACAAATTGTGGCTGGCCTCAAGCTGCCGAAATGTCTTCGGTATCTTTTATTTTTTGTGCTAGTAATAGGGCATTCGATTTTTTTGTAGCGTTTTGGCGGCTTTTTAATGACCAAGAAATTAAAAAATGTTTGTGTAGGTATTAAAGTGAGCCTCTTCCATGGCAAGTCTGCGCTGCCCAAAATATTAAGTGAGCGCTCGCACAAAATGATTTACAAGCGATTCTAGGATCAAAGATAAAGGTTTTGAAATCAGCGCTAGATAAAGCTAGAACATTTCACATTCCTTTCAGCTAGAAGAAACTCTTTTATTGATAGCTTTTTTATTTGTTATCATTCACAGGATGGATATTCATTTCAATTTAAGCTTAAATATACACAAATTGATGAAAACAAAACTTACTGAAGATAGCTGAGCAGACTGCATCACTAGCAGATTTGATTTTCAAATTTTCTGTTTGCAAACCTTGTAACTATTTCTCCTCCTTTTCTGTAATTCCAGGAATTAGTTTATGGAAAAAAATCGAAGAGTTGTTCTTGGGCATCAAAGGCTTTGAAGCTTTCACTTTAAGGTCCCTACCAGCACTGCAGAGTGAAGAATGCGCTCCGTAATGAAGTAAAATATTGGCCAGTTAGCTTGACCAGCACTTCAATTTTTTGGATATGTTTTGCTTGACTTGTACGATAACCACTCACAATAACCAAAAAGGAATGGGCTCATGGATCACAGCAGTTCTAAGCATTACCACAGGCATTGAACTGGTTTGAAACCGGTTTTCCTGGTTGTGAGTTTATTTGTTCATCCAGAGCTGGCGACGGCGCTAAACCGCTGCTTGCAGTGGTTCCACTCTCGCATTTGCCGCAGGGATAAGAGAAGGGAACCAAGGGAGTCAAACTACGTTAAATACCTCTGTATTAGGAGGCACCTTATTCTGCAGTTAAAGGGACTATGTCACGCTATTTTAGTATCTTTTTAAAAAGCCAAAAAGTGTCTTAGCATCAATTGAACTCTAAAAATAATGATCTAGCTTTGTTATTAAAGACTATCTTATGCCACTGAAACTGATTCCTGCTGTCTGTTGCCACCGATGGCAAGCTATTTTCTCAAAAATCACCCCAAAAAATATTATGGTTAGCTATTCCTGATAAAATTCATCTGATATCTTTCTCATAGTTTTATAGGAGCATTTTGTGTATGAGTAAAGGCACTAGGTTATGATTTTAGCACAGAATTGACCTAAAATAGCAAAATCCTCGTGACATAACCCCTTTAAGCTCCCATTTCCTTTGTATTTAGCTACGTGATGAAATGAAGGGCAGGAGGAAAAGAGGACTCTGCCCTTGCCTTAAACAATGTTTATGGAACATGCATTTGTATTTTAAGTGACAACGTTAGTCCATGTGGGCTCAATATTTGTTAGTGAGCATTCTCCAGGTAAAACAGCATGCAAAGAACATTATAGTGTGGGCTCAAGTAAAAAGTCAGTGGATACTTTGAACAGGCTTGCACACCAAGTACTTTGTGTGAAGTCAGTTTCATTATCTGGTTATTCCATCCATGACTGTGGACAGCAACTAGATCAAACATAATTATGAGCCAGGGTAGACGCTGCTTTCCTTCTTGGGTCACAGTTCAGTGAATACAAAGGAAAAGGGGACTCTGCTAACAGAGAATTCCTTTGCTCAATCACATAGGAAAAGACTCATTTTCCCAAATAATGATGGCTGATGAAACTGGATTAGATGTTTAATTGCAGACACCTGAATTACCTTATGCTTCCTTTAATGTTTTGCATTAGTGTGGTGCAGTTTATAAGCTTTGCGTAGAGCATTTTTAAATGACTTTTGGTGAGGAAAAATATATTTCTATTTTCTTTCCAAATTTCTGCAGTCCCCTCACTAAGCTAAGTGCAGTCATGTTAACTAATTTGGTACAAATATGCCCAAATTTAGAGTAATTTAGATATTAACTAACCTTGCATGTACCACCACCCCCACTCCCATTTGTAGATTTGACTTTGCTTGTCATATGTTTATTTCACAGGTTAATAGTTTTCGCTCAAAGCTACAACACTGTAGAACATTATTAGACAAGATCCCAGGGCTAGAAATGAGCTGTGAAGAGCAGAAGGAATTGTTGAGCAAATGTCAAGCTCAATACAGAGAGAAATGGTGAGCCTTGGACTTCCCTGTTGAAAAGTGTATGATACTTGAGAAGTGCTGTAGTGTGTTTGTGTGATGTGGGAATGAACAAGGGGTCACCACTCCCTTTTTCAAAAGATTATCCTATCTCAAGCTTTCTGGGAATTCCCGAAACTCTAAAAATCTCCCCCCCTTCTTCTCAGGTCAAAATGCTTTATGCCCAATTTCAGACCAGTGGGTAAACCATCCGTCCCCAATTTCAGACCAAAAATAGTCAAATTCTGCACCCTATGGTGAAATGGTGAAAGTCTGTACTGTATTCCATTTTATACTAGCCTTGTGCAGACAAAGTAAAAAGGTAAAACAACAACAAAGTATGAGACAAGCTATTTACACCTCACAAACAATGCTTTGCCACACAGAGAAAATGACCTACAGTATGAAATTTAGAGGTAGCAGATGATGTGGTCATAATTACTCTAGCAAAGAAACCCATGACACTGATTTAAGAAACTACCGTAAACACCGGTGAATAAGCTGCACTCACAGATAAGCCACACCCCGAGTTTAGAAGCTCGAGATTTGGAAAAAAATTTTGTCAAAAATTCATATCCGAGTCATTTCATTTAACGAACATATTGGCTGAAGTGAAGTCCTTTTCAGTATGGATCGGTGATTCAATTTGTAGTCTGAATAAGACTCCAACACATTTTAATCCTTATAACAAGTATCCAAAAGGTATGTAAACGTACTTGAACACAAGAATGCTTTCCCCAATGAACTTTTCCCCAGTACTTCAGTTTCAAGTGGTTTCTTTGTTGTAAGACAAGTACATTTTGCATGAGCATACTAACAAGTGGAAATTGACTTTACATGGGAGAATGCCTACCACTCCAACCCCTTAACCCTTTAACGCCCAATATTAACATCCACATTCTCCTTGCTATTCTCCTTATATTTCTTATGTTACTAGTTGGGAGAATTTGATTAAAAATCAAGACATTTGATCATTGGTGTTCATTTTCTTTATTCTCATGACCTGTATGTTTGATCAAGTAGTAATACTGTAAGGAGAAATGAGATGCTTGTCACTGTTGGGACTTAAAGGGAAAAGGCCCCTGCTCTGGATGGCTACTTTTACAGAAATTCAAGGAACATTACCCAGATGTCATTCTGCCGTTTTGGTCACTTCTGATGTCGGGTGGAAGTGTGCTCCACCTCTCTAATGTTCTTTATAAATTTGGCTTGTTTTCAGTGAGCTACTGAGAAACTATGGAAACCTGCCAGTGTTTGCAGAGGCTTTTCTGAAGGAGACAAAATCTTAACAAACACCTGGCATGGTGTCAATAGGCAGCTCTATTTTGGTGCAGAGCACATCACATGTGAGAAGGAACAGGACTGGCCAGGCTTGAGTGTGATGAGTTGTTTTTAGGGACTTGTCTTCCTTCAGAAGCTGGCAAAAATACCCAGTAACCAGCTGGATATTTAGGAAGCCATTGGTACTTGAGGAACAGATGACGTAGGGTGGTGAGAGGAGAAACAGCTTACGTAAAACAATGTTAGAGGAAAATTGCTTCATCAAGTTTAGCCTGCACATGTTGTCATTTGAAACCCTTGTAAAATTCATGTTAGTTGCAACATGAAATTTCTTTCTTCTGCAAGTTCATAAAGCTTCTGTTCTAGAAAGGGAATTTCATGCATTTATTTGTAATGGTTATGAGCAAATACCCGACAAAATTGTGCCTGTTTGAACAGTTTTACGATGTCTGTAGTTTAGTTCCAAATGCCAAATCAATTTACTTCTTGCCTACTGCACCTTTTAACAACATCTGAACTGCAAAACCTTACAAACAATATTGCTCTTTTTACTGCCATGGAAGATGTTTACGCTGACAACCAATGGACTGTGAAATATCAAGTGGATCAAAATCCACTTAAACCTGTTGGACTATTTTTCTTTGTTTTTGGACTTCTGCTGCAATGGTTGACAGAGGTGAAAGATGTAACCATCAGCTGAGTCTCGAACTTCAGAATGTACATGTTTTTGAAAGACAATATGCATACATTTCCATCAAGGGTGATTTTGAGAATTTCATACTTCATCAAGCACATTCTCCCATTGATGACTGCTTTTATTCTCTTCATCTGCCTGCATGACAATGTACAAATATGGTAAGGAGAAATTAGTTGCTGGTCACTCTTCAGATTGAAAGGGTCAATCTTGTAACTACTTCGACTCGCCAAATGGAAATAAAATAATTGAATTAAAACTCAATTAAGTCAATTTATCTTTTTGCTGGTGTATTTAATCCTTATCTTTGTTGTTAATTGCAATCATGATTCCCACTGGTCCTGAAACTCCTAAAATACAAACAACCACTGGAAATTTCATTCTTTCTTTTAGGGCCCTGGAAACTGCTCTGGGAAGCTCCAGGATTTTCCATGAATGAATACAACGTACAGTAGTAGTACGGTAATGATTTTCGTTGCATTCCAGCCGTTTTTGTAACAATCAAGCCCTGAGTGGGTTGTCTAACAGGAATCAAAAAAACTAAATCCCAGCTCGCACTTTGGGCCAGCAAATCTCAAAGTTGGCTCACGCAAGCCAATTTCCCACTTGCCCAGGTTTAAGAGTCTCAAATACGTTAACATCTCCAGACCAGGCACTGTGACTTGTTTTTGTATGAAGTCTATTCTTCTGATTCTTGGCGTTTGATATCTGTCCTCTTTCTCTGTAAATGTGGTAATTTGATTCAAGTCAACAGACTTGCACTGTGGGTTGACGGATGGTTTGCCTGGGCCTTGCCCATAGGGCAAGCAAGTACCAAAAGTTACTTGAGAATATATTTGTCCTGGACACCTACCCTATGCCGCAGACGGAACAAACCTCCCCCCCCCCACCCCTCCAGAGTTTGGTGCTAATTCGCAGACAGTTGTTACCGGGGGTTACACTCTGTCTGCCTGTCGCCCAGACAGGACTTTAGTCGAGCCCTGGTCAGGATCCTTGAAATTTTCTCTCTTCATTCTGCCCAAGGAAGCCCTGAGTCTTGTATTTTCGCTGGACTGTTTCAATTTTGTAAACTGACCAGTCAGATGAAACCTTTTGATGAGTTCTGTCTTTTTGCACTGTTTGTTGTTCAGGGCTGGGCAGAATTGTCTTTGGGTTTATTCTTTGTTTTTCAGCTTTTGCGGTATTGGCAGTAATAGGTCCATATCAAAACCAACATGAATAAAGCGTTTGCACAAAATGAAACAAACCGGGCCATTTCATTTTGTCTTGCGAGCCTTTGCATGCTTCTAAAGGCTTTGATAGGATAATAAGTCAGGGCCTTTTAGCAGGGAGAAAGGTGTTGACATATATTTCTTGAACTAGTCATTGATGTAACCTTCTGGATGACAGATGGCCTTGATTGTGGAGGCAAAAATTGAGTTTTGTAGCAAGAGCTACATGTAGTTGGCAAGGTTTAATGACACTCCTATAACAAGCATAGAAGGTCCACAAAACTAGGTGGGACACGGTCTGTCCATGCTCCATCTTAGCATTGAGAACATTGATGACGTCACACCAGAACAAGCAAACACTAAACTAAACTTTATTTTTAACTATAGTGTTTTTTTAAGTCTTACACAAAATGGCTATTTATCTATTCCAAGACACTTTTAATTAACAGTAAAAGCTTTGGTACATCTACTGACAGAAATAACGTGTATCAAACAAACATACAGAACCTTTGTTTATTATGATTCAAATGAAAGCACTGCTTTTGTGTGGTGCTCATTGTCTTACAATATTTTCCTAAACGAAACGTGCTTGAGGGCGAATGGGTAAAGCTTTCCCCTTAAATTTAAAACGAATTATGGTTACAATTGCCCAGCAACATGAGGCACGTGGTGTATTAATCACTAGTTTCGTCTATTTATTGGTCAAAGTATAACGGAATAACTTGCCTCTTGGATATTTTTTGTTGTTGTCTTGGTAATACAGACTGTGATAATAAACAATAAACTAAACTAAAAACGAAGCGGTTTTCCGATAACTCCCGCCCTGTACAAACTGAGTACAGACCTGTACTAGATACTAGAGACTACTTTAATTCATAACTGCCAAAAGCTCATTTTAATAGCTAATAATAATTTTCATCATGGAGTAAATGTATTTTTAAGTTTAGACTGAAAGCCGTTTTCACTGCTTGTGCATGGAAATTATGTTCAAAGGAGTTTCACATGCAAACTTAGCAACAAAATTCCATGATTCCTTTATTACGACTTTTAAGTCAAATTCGATCGTGAAGTGTTTTATTTTGCCTATTTTTGTCTCTAGGCTGTATCGACTGGAGTAAAAAATCAAAATCCTTCACTGTTATTGCCCTTAGGTTATTTTCTTAAAATCCGTGATTTTTCTTACCTTAAAAATGTTTTCGCATGTTACAATTTGTCCCGATGACCAGTCCGTGCACAGTCTATTTTAAACTTCCTACAATGCTATTAACGTTCTATTAACGTACTCCTATCCCGACGCGAATTAATCAAAAGCTAATAAAAAGGCAGTCAAAAACTGGGTTTGACAGTTAAAGTCCTAAGCGCTGTTCAAATATAGTCAAGACACCAGTGGCTGCTCTGAACGCCTCTTGGGCTTGCTGAGAATCTTGGTACACATCCCTAGGAGCTCTTACAGGCACGTTCCTGCTAGGGTACCGGGTGGTATCATAGTAGTTTGATAACCTGGCCACCAGTGGTGTCACATCTGGGGCTCCTGGCAGCAAGGAGAGATCACGGGCCAATTTCACCAGGTCATGACTACAAAGTTGAGTGTCCGCGACTCCCGCGAGTGCATATAGAGCTGCTTTAAGAGCCTTCTCCACGACCTGATGACACTGGAAGCACACGAGGTAATACAGCGGATCTCGGGCAGTCAAAAGGTGCTTAACGGAACGAAGGTCCTCTTTGCTTTGACTCATCCAGATCTTAGACAAGCGTGCGTCGGGTCCTGCGTATCGTCTTCTGGACGATGACGCAAAACCCGTGAATCGTGGGTTGTGACGACGGAAATTCTCGTAGCTTGAACGCTGTCGTCGAGCTCTTTGATGCCAGCGCCTAAAGAAATCAGAAAAATCTGGCTGTGCTCTGGCGGAGTCATTTTCACGGCTTGCTGAACCACCTCTTGATAACCTTTCCCATTCGTTTTGGATGAACTTCATGACTTCGTTCGCAATGTCTTGCATATCCATGTTCTTGTCCGGGTGCCAACGGAGGTAAAGACGTCTAAGTGCCTTTTTTTGTTTGTCCTCCGGAAGTTTCAAGATTTCTGCTAAAGCTTTACGAACTTCTTTCTTTGCGTTTTCCAATGTTCTAGGCTTGGGAGGTTCGGCAGCACCTTGGGACGATGTCGACGGTTCTGCTCTAGGTTGTCCGCTTTGCCCAGCCGCTCCTTTGTATGGCACAAGTTCCACTGACTCCGAAACAAACTCATCTTCCATTGCACTTTCCTCCTCGTGATTTTGCTGTGGTCGCTTAATCTTGTAGAGGTCTAACACATCCACCTCTTTCGTCTCGTGTCCAATATCTATTCGATACCGGCTAAGAAGGTTGTTCTCTCCTTTCTGCTTCCTCTTTGTCCGGTCCTTCTTCGGTTTAGCAGGCTTTGACGTCTTGACCCGGTACATGATCTTTGCATAGATGTACTTCGGTTCGTCTTCGGTAGAGTCTTCCCTCTCAAATGCAACAAATTCTCCGGGACGAAAATAAAAGTCGTCGTACTGAACGAGAAGGTAATGGCGCTCCTCGGGAAATTCGGATCCAAGTTCAGGTTCCAATTGTGGTGTATCACCTGCTTCCACGTCTTCCGTTACACCGGCAATGTCAAGTGTGGAGGAAATGTCTTGAGGACTCATGCATTCTAGAATAGCGGTCAAATGCAACCAGCTGTCTTTATCGATGTAGCATCCAGTCAGTTGGTTTATCTCCTTACAGAGGACTCTGCATATGTTACCAGGCTCTACGCCATGTTTGATGAATATATGCTTTTTCCCGTCTTCCTCCCCCACAAAGCAGTCAATCCACCTTGATCTTTGACTGTCTGGAATCGGTGTTTTTGATCCATTCTCTGCTAACTCGGTGGACAACATTTCCATGCAACTCATGCCCAGTTCCTTTTGAAAGCTGCGAACGTTGTTGCGAACTTCCTCTGTCAACTTAGCTTTCTGAAACTGAAACTTGAGGATTCTCAAAATGCCATCCACGAGCTGAGGAGAAAAGACTATTTGACGGAGATGTTCTGTCGCTTGGCACTTCCGTTCCATATCAGCCCGGCACTTCTTATCCTTGCAGTCTGGATGAAGTACTTCCCTCACTAGGGACGCCAACGATTTGGGTTTCAGTTGTGCTGGTAAAAGATCAATAAGTTGACTGTCGGTCGCAAAATTCAAATTGTATTTGTCTAGTCTATCAAGGAACTCGAACATGGTATCTGATATGCGACGCTTGTACTGAGGGCAGTCGAAGAGCACCAGATCATTAGAAGGTTTAAGCTGTTGTCCCCTGGTTGGAAGGTAGAGCGTTTGAACCACAGCTAAAGGATTTTCTTCACATCTGTTTTCAACATGTCCCTGTTGATTCTGTATGGCGTGCAAAGTATAAAACAGTCCATAGACAGCTTGTTTTGCAACCGTCACCTCATTGGCATGCATCTTCTCGCCTCCACACTCCTTTCTAAGATGACTCAAGAGTGTGGCGAACTGCACGGGTGTTGCTTTCTCCATAGCGCCAAGTCGTTTGAACATGTGCTCGAAAGGTCCATATTCCCGGGGAGCTTTGTACAGGTACGGTGGCAGCTCCACATCAAGATCATAGGCCAGCTGGTCACAACGGACGAACACACGCCCACCCTCGACAAGAATGCAGGCAATGGAAGAAAGCCGCTTGCGAATCGTCACACATGCTTGTGAACAGGACTCAAAAGAATCACTACTCGGACAACCGCTTGTTCGTGTGAGAAACGTGTACAATTCAGTCATGATTTGGCTCAACAGTCGACGTTTCGGTTCTGGTTTTTCCCGATCAGCACGCTTTGAAAGATCCTTGGAAAGATTTATCACATGTTCGATGACCTGAACCAAAGATGGCTCCTGACGAATCTGCAACGTTGCTAGCTTTGTAGACTTGAAATCTGGAACAGCCCAGGAAGGCAGTAGAGAAGCAGTCGTCCAAGCTAGTCTCTCATGCGTGTCTGGAATTGAATCCTTAAACTGCGTGAATGGAGGAAGTTGCTCCTGGTTTCCACTCCCAACCAAATGCTGTCTGTGAAGGTGGACTAGCTCATCACTTGCCTTTTCAGGGGCTACAAACTTTACTGTAGAGAGATTGCACAGATACTTTTCATCGTGAAGGGACTTTTCCCTCAAGAGGTGTTTAACTAGCGTCCTTGACTTCTTTTCTAAAACAGAGCGACTTGACATAGTTGCATGCACTGCTTCTGTGGCCACCTCGTTTGCAAAAGATGTGAACTGATCTTTAGTGACTTCTTTCTTTAGTCCAATTTCACGAAGGAGCTTCAGCCAGCCAGATTCCTCGTCAAATGGCTTTGGTGGCTTTGATGCTGGGGGCAGCATCACTGCAAAAACTTGTACGCCTGGATCATAAAAATGTGACGCAGTTTGTGGCATTCCGGAGGCGTCTGGAATAAATGCTAGGCTTCTCAGCGCATTTATTATCCGAAGGCGCTGGCTTTCATCGCTGTAAAATCCAAGTAAACACCGTCTAACGTAATAAAGGTGAAGCATTCGCGTTGCTTGCTTGAGGTTTGGGAACTTGGGGAAAATAAAGTTGATGTAACAGTCGGTATGCGTTCTGTCCCCTGCGCCTAGAAGCTCCCTGTATAGACGGTCCAGCTTGGGCGCCGGTGCCAAGAACACACAGTTGTTCTCTGTCATCCACACATCTGACTCTTCTTTTGGTAAACCTGTTGGGACAACGTAAATTGATGGAACATTCACGAGGGAGACAAAGGCTCCATGGAAGGTCTTGAAGAATGGCAATCGTTTCACCGTTGAAGAAGAAACACCGTCCCGTTTCAAAGAATTTACATCTTCTTGAAGGTACTGTAGAATCGAAGTCATTTCATCTTCGGAAAGGCTACC
The DNA here is from genome assembly GCA_964017195.1 of Siderastrea radians. Classification (NCBI taxonomy): domain Eukaryota; kingdom Metazoa; phylum Cnidaria; class Anthozoa; order Scleractinia; family Rhizangiidae; genus Siderastrea; species Siderastrea radians. Next base: position 42,623,949 of record OZ024892.1, on the reverse strand, counting down.
AGAGATATTCTTTTCTTTCATCAGGTGGTCTAACACTTTAAGTACGTCTTCTGTCGAGTTGGGTTGAGAAAGACGTAGTTTCAGAATGGGTGATACGTTCCACCTACCACCACTGCTAATCAGCTCGGCATCCACCTCATGGCATTTGAGGTTTTGCAACAACTTGACAACGTGTTTTTGGCCGGCCGACCAGGACTCTGAAGTGGTCAAGTCAAGGATTACTTTCCCTTTGAAAATTGGAGCAAGCATTCCTGATTGGGTAGGCAGGATTGCCCATTTGCTCAGTGGATCAAGAGAAAACGTCTTCGGGTCTTTCTCGTGGTTCTTGACAATGAACTTCCACAGTAGCTGCAACCACGTCTTCGAAGGGCCTTTATTCTCATTCCACGGAATGAGGTTGTTTGTTTCAGTCCATCTAGCATTTTCAATACTCGGTAGCAGTGACACTAATGCAGGGATATCAAATTTCTTTAGTACACGTTGATCTGCATCAAAGATTTCTTTCTCGATGTCAAGTAAAGACGAGGCAAGTGTGTGGTGGATGAATCGTGATTTTTTGTGTGGTACCAAATCAGCAAAACGGCTAAGAAACACTGGGCTGTCTTCCTGAAAACGCCTGAGCACACCATCTTCAGTCAGTAGCAAAGGCAACTCAAACATGTCTGCTGCAAACTTTGGAGTTTTCATGCAGTAGCTCAGAATGCAAAGGACACCTACCACAGAACCAAGTGCTGTCTTGTTAACAGGGCAAGGTAGTCCACCGATATTACTTGGATTTGCTTTAAGAAAGTGGAGAACTACTTCGGGAGAGATCTCTCGTACACTTGTGCCTGCCTTCTTGAAGTCATTGAAGACTATCTGAGAAGAGTAGAGAAGCTTGAAGCCAATGTGCAGCAACATCTTACAGCGTTTGACATCAATGTCGCTAGTGATCGGCATTGTGTTGAAATACCCTTGTGAGGGAGGCAGCCAAAAACAACGAGTCGCTTCTTTGATGCTTATTTCATCTGAAGTTTGACTGGCAGCTTGGCACTTGTCTGGCGACTCGTAGGACGTTTTCATTGCCATAGGTAGTAACTTCTCATCTTGTTTGCAAATTTTCCGAAATACTGACTCAGCCAGAATGGACCACTGGCTTATGACTGAGACAAAAGTAGGAAAGAGATGATGATACCATCGCATACCTTCATGGAGTAGGTACTCTTTGGGGAAACAACCTGCTTTGTCACCTTTCAAGCCAGGCAAGCAACGTCGTGCCACCAACATCAGTGAGACGTACGCTTGGGCCAAAACCTTCGTCTTTATGAATCGGTTCCACTTGCTTCCAAATCCTTCTTCATTTTCATCGTGCCACAAGTTTCGTCGTGCGGAATCGAGGTAGAAATGACCATTAACATGGACAGGGAGACCTGTATTTAATGGCAATGGCAAGAAACAAAAGGCTTTATGTTTAGGCTCCTTCCTCTTGCTTGAACGAGATGATGTAGATTTTGACTTCTCTGATACCTTGGCTGCTATGCCACCGCGAGGTAGCAGACCATAATGTCGACCATCTGGAACGTCTTCTTCTTTATCACTGGGCTTGAGGCCAATGCACTGATGAATGAGCCATTCTTCTTTTTGAATGGTGTCTTCAATCAAAAGCGGGTATGTAATTCCGAACCACTCAATATCCTTCGTTTCTAACTTCTTGGAGTTCTTGATGTGATGAGCAAGCTTTGCACGATTTGTAACATCTTCATCTGTCAACTCTGCAGAAACCGAATATATCTCTTCTAGATGTCCTTCTTCAATTTTAGAGAGAGTGATTTTCTTCAAATGGTTTAGAAACAAAAGGATTTCTTTCGCTTCAACAGTGAACAAATTCATAAAGCTCGCCATTTTGTCGTGAGAAACTTGCTCTTCTGATAACAATGATTCCTTGGACATTTCCGCGTTTCTCAGAGGGAATCGAAACATTGTTGCAGACGTCAAATCAAAAAGGTCCTCAAGATAACTAGGAAATATGTCACTGTAGTCGGATCGCTCTTCTTCTTCGATTGGTTCAATGAGGCGCCCAGGATTTTCTTTTGTCGCTCCAGGAGCATAACGACAGTGAGGATCCAGAACACAAAGCTTGTCTCCATTGGAGATAAAACTTGGACAATCAGTGAGGTGGTAGACTGCATTAAATCCAATTCCATACTGTCCTGTCTTCGTTGGATCTTCAGTTTTGCTTCCAATCCCAAGCCTCTGTATCCCTTCTAAATCATTTTCTGAGAATGGCCTGTTGTTGTAAACACACAAAGCAGGCCCTTGCAGTTCTTTCCAGTTGTCACTCAGTACGCGCTCTGTGGGATGGTTCCGAGGATCGTAAACAAAGTGTATCTCCGTGGCACCTGCATCATCGGCGTTTTGAACGAGCTCCTTCAGTATCCCAACGTCGCAAGGGTATGATTTCAAAATACCTTTCAAACGATCAGTAAGCTCCTCTCGCTGGCCAAATGGTTGTCCGATTGGTCGTGACTTCTTAGCCAGTTTCTTCGAACGAATGTCAACCGCTCCCATCTTGTATGCGAGATCGATGGGCACGTGTTCGTGAACATACGCGGTCTCAAATCTTGAAGACACCCATGGCGCATCATTAATGGCTAACTGTCGAGCAGGATGTAGAATGAAATTATGGTCCGGTAAAGGAATCATGCCATCCTCCTGTTGCAGAATACTCTCTGGAGCCTCTAACAGCTCTTCGATCAAAGATCTTGTTACTTTAAATTCCAATGTGGACAAGGACTTCCCGCACTTCTCCTTACTGAGCTTGTACAGGGTACACACGAAGTCTTCTGAACCAAATGCGTCTCGTACTCCCGTGGCCTGGAACAGGCGACGGTATTTCTGGGCGAGAGTCTTTGGTACTTCATAAAGGTAAGGTTCGCCAATTCCTTTCCACGTGAAAGCGAGCTGAGAGGATGAAACAAATTTCCCTTGGATTAAAATCCAAGATCTATGACCCAGCTTCTCCACAATTATTTCACCATCAGGTTTTCTAAGAAGCTCTTGAAGGTAATCGTATATTCTTAGGGAAACGTCTTCCATACGCTGGGCCTCAACTGGAGAGTGCACTGTAGTTTGAATAGCCTGGTCTAGTTGGCCAAGAACTTCTTGGACTGTTGGCTTTTGATCGTTAAATCCAAAAAGATTGCGCGTTCCCTCAGTGAGTTTTCCACAACCAAGGCTGTCACTTTCATCAAGGATTGGCCTAAACGACCCTGCGACAAACTTGTATTCCTCACTGTACATTTCCTCAGCCGGAAACATAAAGACACCATTTTTGTGATCATTGTTCCCTTTCCATGGCATTGTGTAGTTTGCAGGTTTCCTTAGGACTGGAAACATGCTGACGTTCCTTAGGTTTGCCTTGATTGCTTCTGAGGGGGGCTCAAGTGTAGGAAGACGATCATTCATGTACTTGACCAGACATGCAACTCTTTGTCGAGCATAGTGTTCACCTTCTAGTCTGCACAGCTGTGGTACCGTCTTTGCTCTCTCAAGCAGAGTGTCCCAGTTAAGGTAGTCTGACACCATACCTAGCTTTTCAAGCATGAGAAGACGCTCTTCGGTATGATAGCGCTTGTCAACCGGAAATCTCTTGTCGTCTGGTGTGAACAGGCTTGCAGCTGCACCATTGGGGTTAATAAGTTCATTTGGAGATGCCAAATCAGCGTCATCTGGTCCGCAAGGGATGCAGCGGTTATGTGAAAGCAAGGAGATGTAGAGGGCTCGAAGAGGATCGGATTGGTGACTTGAATGTCCCCGCAAGCATTGGTCAATCAAGTAGCACACAATGGGATCTCGCAAATTACCAGGAATCTTGTTAATTTTGGGGAAAAAGACCTCACTCAGAAACTTCTCCTGTGTCATTGTTCGCTCTTCGATGATTTGTATGCATCCAGCCTGTTGGAAGCCTTTCTTTGTGGAACTGGGGAGTGGTACCACTTTGTAGTCAAACATTGCCAGGACGGCCTCGCTTTTTGGAAGCTTTTGCAGTTTTGCATCTTGAAACATACACTCGGTGACTGGAAGCCACTTTTTTTCTCCCATGTGTACTAACGGAAGATCAGAGCTGGCGATCCTTCGATAAACATTATTAACGAGTCTTGTCCACGCAGATGATTTAAGCGTCTCCGGATTTGGCCAAAGCGCAAAACATCCGAACGATGAAATCCTTCCTTGCTTTTGCATGAGCATCATGTCTTTAAGAAGCTGAATGTACGCCTGGGTTAGCGCATCTTCCATTAAACTTCTATTCCAACGAACTTCTAAAGGCTGAAGACTACCAACTTCGGCTGTGGTACTTTCCCAGATCCCTCGGCGGTTTGAAGTCACTGCGAAGTAGCCGTTCACATGTACCGGTAACCCAGTTGGAATAGACAGGGGAAGGAAACAAAAGGCCTCGCCAGGAACAATCTCCGGTATAAACAAGCCCTCTTTGCTGTTGCTGGAAGCAATTCTCCCCGCTATTCCAGAGGCAGACAAGAGGCCCTGTTTTTTTCCTTCTTCGCTTGTTGCCAGTTGAAAGGAATGCCCAATTCCTAGACAGGAAGTGATTAGCCAGCTACAGTTTTCTTGACTTTTCATTCCATCCTCACTGTTTGTCTTCGAAGTAATAGATACGATTTCTGACCGCTTAGGAGAAGAGGCTTCCTTTCTTTCATTACTCTGACCAGCCGTTAGCTTTGTCCATGCCGCACACGATTCAAGAAATGTAGGCTCCCTGCTAGGTTTCTTGTCCGGTTGATGAACGTTCACAGTGTCTTTCCACATTTCAAACAGGACTCGACGGTTTCCGGGATCAATTGAGTTCTTTTCTACTTGAAGGAAAGTCACTTTTTTAACATTTTGGGCAAACAAAAGCAGACTTGATGATGATTCTTGAAAAGAGCGCACAAGGCGTTGAATCTCCTTCTCGCTGTAAATCTTATCACTTATTTCTCCTCTCGTGGTTCGAAAGGGAAATCTAAACAGAGTGCCATTAAAATAGAACTCGTCAGGTTGATCAGGCGAAATGGTGTCACAGCCAAACAGCCCATTGTAAGGCGCAAACTGATCAGGGAAATAAATTAAACTGGCGGGATTGACTGCCAAGTCCACCTTGATTCCGGGCTTTGAGGCATCCAATATGTGTGCTTCAAGGTGGCTTGTGTGTGGATCAAAGAACACAGCATAATTTCTGCTAATGAAACTCGGGACATCAGTGAAGTGATAAACCGAGCTGAAACCAAGTCCAAAGCGGCCTATCTTCTCCAGGTCTTCTTTTTTTGTGGCACCAGCCAACTTCGAAATATTCTTTAAATCGTCATCTGTGAAAACCGCATTATTATAGAACAATAGCGCGGGACCTTGACAATCTGCCATACCGGGCGCCAAAAGCTTTTCTTTGGGATGGTTGCGCCAGTCAAGAACAAACTGTACTTCGGTGGCACCAGCGTCATCGGCATTCTGAACAAGTTCTTTAAACACACCAACACCTTCCTTGTACTCGTTCAGAATATTTTTAAGCCTTGTGGTTATTGGCTCATGAGGACCTGTCTGCTCGATTCCAAGAGCCTCTGCACATGTGACGCGCGTGCTAATAGGTGGAACACCCAAAAGCGCTGCAGCGCTTGAAGAGATGGTGTCATGGATCATGGGAAACCGACTGGTGATTGGAAGTTCCGAGCCTCCTTTCTTCAACCAAATCGCATCACAAAAGGTACACTCACTGCACGGAATTAACTTTAAGGTGTTATCCCAGGTCATAACGGGTACCAACAGATGTTGCCGAAGTTCAGAATTCAGCTTGTTACCATCTCTCACTATCCAGTAGAGGATATCACGTGATAGTTTTTGGTCCTCTGCTACATCTCTTACAGATGCAGCTCCTGCGTCGTGTTTTTCTTTGATCATTGCGAGAACCCCCAGGAGATCTGACTCATTAAATGTTTGGCGAACACCACAACGTTGAAGAAATAAACGGAGAGCGTGAAAGCCTTGTGGAACTTCAAAAAGATAAGGTTTCAAATTGATGTTACAGGAGAGAGCAAACGCTATCTTGGATGGTGTTGTAAATCCATTGCCATGCCAAATCCACGCTGGAAAGCTGGCATCATTTGTAATCATGCTAGTGATAAAATCAACGTTTATTGATGCTGCTTGATAGATTTCTTTCAACATTGCTTCAAAATGATACCTTTCACTCCCGTTTATGGCATTTATTGGAACAGAGCATGCAGCACGGAGTTGTTCAAGAAGATGGTGAACGGAGGTGGTTTCGTTCCAACCAAAAGCAGTCTCAAGAACATTATTGCAGAGCTTCGAAGCCACCGGCACCGAGGTGCCTACCAGATTGGCTTTTGTCTGGCTTCGCACTTCAGACGGTGTGAAAAATTGTCCTTTCCCCGAGAACCAAGGCATGACACGAGGATACGAAGGGGGACGTTCCTCCATCCTTTGTATCCATCTTTCATTCATCAGTCCCTGAGCTAAGGTCCTGTCTGACTTAAGTAGAAAAGATTGTTGATCTAGGAATTCTAACAGTGCTGATGCTTTACGTGATGCGACAACATCGTCAAAGTTGCCTAGTGTTTTGGCCACGTGCAAGATTTCTTGCGTGTTTGGGTCACTCCTCATTCCAAGTTGCCTTAGCGCCTGGAGAATACCATCCCTGACATAATCGTCGTGTGGAAACTTGTCGTTTTCGCCTTCGAACATTCGTTGGAAAATATACTGCTGTGGATCAAGAACCTCATAGGGAATAACCAACCTTGAACTCCGGGTGAGGACAAAGGGCAGCTGTCTCAGTGATTCACAGAGTGATCGGTCTTGCATGTAGTTATATTGTCTCAGAACCCAACACATCAAGGTGGAAGTTTGTTGGTGGTTGTAGAAGCCGCTCCTTATGCCATTGAAGACAATCGAAGTCAAGAAGGATGTGGGAGTCATCACAGAGATTCCAAGACTTTGTAACAGGGCTGTTGACTGGAGATCTCTTGGTGATATGATGGTGGAGGCATTAGGTACTGGCAAAGACCCAGGAAGCTGGAAGCCATATGGAGCAACAGTATGCGATGAAAATCCATCTTGTACAGCAACGAAGGATTTCCTATCAACCGCATCAAAAATGGGCAGGTACTGAAGAAGGCACCTTTCATCAGGAGTAAAAGACGTCGTCGACGAAAGAAACCCGCGTAGCGCTCGTTTTTCGTCTGGTGAACAACACGCTGAAAGTTTCTTAACACACGTATCTTTGCCAAGGACTTGCAAGACTTTAAGGACACCTTTGGGATCGGGAGAGGCTATGTACTTGTGTAGGGCCACGTGACGTACGTATGGTGGCAAGTTCTCCAGAACGATGCACCCAACTTTTTTAAGCAAAGACACAATGTGAGGTGGCAAAGATAGGCCTTGGTGGTGCTCTCGGATAGCCAAGGTCGATGCTGTTAGCTTCACTATGGTTTGCCTTCCGGAGGCTGAGTGAGGAATTAGAGGCAAGCCTTTAAACGAAGAGAGATCATTGGGGAAATCATCTTGGATCCATTTCCACACTAACGCTAACCAAGACTCAGGTGGGTGTCCATTCTGGCCCGGATTCCAATGTACCACATGGTTGGCTCTCGACCACTCTGTTGGAAGCATCTGTCGGACAAGTTGTAGCGCAATGTTTTGGTTGATCTTGACGAGTTGCATGGGAAATGTTGCTTTGGTGTAGTTCACATCAATAGCGACCTGTGACAAATATTCTAGCGCAGGAGAACGGATTGCGTCGTCGAGGAATTTGCTCTCCATGTTGTAGAAGATGGAACGTGGATGTCTTGTTGACGAAACATACACTGCAGAGTTGGGTTCTCGGTTGTACTGAAGTGAACGAAATTCAGCAAAGCTTCCGTTTGCCAAGGGAAGAAGAGGGACACCCTGCATATCATTCAGGTTCTTGTCTTCTAGAGCATATTCCAGCAACTTAATCTTCTTCGCCTTTTGAACACTTGTTATGTTCCATGACCCCTTTTGTTTCTTCTTAAGAAGGCTCCTCAAGTAAGTAGGTGAGATGCTGCGCGTGGGCCATGCCATGGACTCAACAGCCTTTAGTACGTGACTCGGTAGAGTGACAACGGCCTCGTTTGCTTGCGTAAGTGTTTCCAAAACCACTCTTCTAACTTCACTGGATACACTTGCCATGTTGTCAAGATAAGCCTCTTGGATATTCACCCACTTACCACCATCTGCCGGGGTCCAAAAGACATTTCGTGACTTCAAAACAGAGAACATAGACGTCAGCAGGTTTTTCCAGTGTTTTTCTACCTCTTGAAGGTTTGGCCAGGACAAGTACACCAATTTTGCTTTCGTCAAGGAATCACCTGGTTCTTTCATCTGTTTATCAACCAAATCCAACAACATAGAGGCGTAAGCTTGACTTCCGACTCGTTCCGACAACAGAACATTCCATTCGGCCGTGGGATCATTCTGGCAGTCCAGTCCGGGCCATTTCAGTCCACGCCGGTTGTCGGTTAACCCAAAGTAGCCATGAAGATGAACAGGAAATCCAGTTTTGGAGTCCGCGTCGGGCGGAAGAGGTAAGAAGCAAAAGATCCTCCCTCCGGTTGATGAAAGAGCTTTACGTTTTGAGGAATTCAACGGTGTAGCAAAGCCAACCCATGGAAGAAGGCCTAACTCTGAGGACAACTGTTTGAGGCTTGAATCTCGAGCATCAATCTGATGGTAAACTAGCCACTTGTGATCCACCACTGAACCTCTTTCACATACCTCTTCAACAGTTAAAGTCAGAGATAGATAGGTGTTTGAGACCCGCCCTTCGCTCAAGAACTTTACTTGCGTCAAAAGGGATTTCTTCTTTTGCCGAATCTCTTGTCTGCAGCTGTTGTTCAACCGTACTGTAAACACATGCCTCCTGACGTTTCTTTCGTCAGTTTCAAACAGAGCTATTTCTTCGATGTTCTTTAAAAAAAGGAGAATAACAGAGGCTTCTTCTTTGAGAGCATCAAATAGTTTTCGAACTTTATCCGCGGTGTAATTCTTTTTCGATAAATCGGATGGCTCACCTCGTAGGGGAAAGCGGAACAGAGTTCCATTGTAAAATTTCGTTGATATCTTACAATCCAAGACGTTTTCGTACGGCATGAACTGGTCTGGGCATTGTTGAAGAAGATTGTCTTCCAGAGAAAACTGTCTTCCTGTTTCACTTCTTCCAAAGTGTATTTCGTGTGGATCAAGAAATGCTATAGCGTCTCCACTTACAATGCTTGGAAGATCTAAACGTATGGGTGGAAAGGCAGTTGCCTGACATCAGTAAATAAATCTCCTCTTAGGTGGTTTCACTCCCTTACGAGTACGTCACCTAGATATAATAGTTTCACCCCAAGTTAGTTTGCGTGCCTATAATATAGTTTGTTATGGCACATCCTATGATTTTTCCAGAGACTACGGAACCATGTAAATATAAACTTCGAGATATTTATCTGTTTAATCATTTGTTGAAAAGTCGTTTTATGGTAGTTTTGTTTATCTGAGGGTGTAAAAAGGTCTATACGAGGTAGCTGTGGTTGAAACACTTGCCTTACGTGTCATGGGTCATTTTATTGTTCTTACCACATTGTGACTTTGTCTCTGTCGAATATAACAGATGCACGGCACTATCACATCTATTTGTTACTTGAATTATAAGAAGAATTTCTCCTAGCGTATGCCTTTCTCCGCAACGCTTTTAATTTACGTAAAACATCTTTTCTGTTTAATATTTGATAGGGATAATTTGATTTGATTTGATAAAGGGGTAAGAGAGTTAATCCCCCATATAGGCCCTATCCCCATCGTAATCCCTCTTATAATTGTTATTCTTAGTAACAAAATGGCGGCAAATTCAAATTTCAAAACGTTCTAACTTTTAAGTGGAGACATATTTCAATTGTTTTTCAGTATTGAGATCCTTGTAAGAGGGTCTGGATGGGAGTACCTCGATAACAATAAACACTTCAATTTTTGCCTCTATAACATCAAACGGTAAAATTTTTGGCTGTTTAACATCTCACAGTAAAAAATTCACCTTAACACTAAATTTGATACACGTGAAAAAAAATGGCTCCAAAAGGCCAGGATGGTAATAGAAATGTATATCCACAAGTTATTTACTGATTGTTGCAGTTTTGGTTCGATTTTTGTGTTTTGGTTTTATTCAGTTTATTTATCAGTGGAAGACGGTTTTATGATACCTGTTATAAACCCCGCCGGATATAAGCCCCCCGCCCCCTCTAGTTATCCTTGTTTCTTTAACATAAGTACTTTTACAAAACAAAATACAACTTCAAATTGAAAATTAGGAAAGTATAATGCTAGTAGAGAGCGGAACAATAAGTTTCATCATACTGATGTTCTAAATAGTATTGAACTTAATTTGTTCCAAATAACGGTATTGAACTAAATTCCCGATTTATTGTGACGCTTCAAAGCCTAAAGACGTAAATAAATGGAAAAGGTATTTGGATAGCGCTAAATGTTAGTTTTAAATTATTTGTTATCTACATTGAACCTGACTAAGACCGAATTCTTAGTAATAACTTCAAAGGCAAAGGCGGATTCACTTGTCAGACGACCCGTCTCCGCCTTACCATAAACAATTTTCCCATTGAGGTAGCCTGTTCCAGGCTCTCAGATAGTTGGGACGGCACGAAAATTAGAAAGGGAACGCGAAAATAAGACGCGCGGGATCTGGAAAAATGGGGGCGCTCTTTTTTCGCGCTCTTTTTCTCAATTCACGCTTTCCCCACTATCTCGGAACCTGGAACAGGCTACATTGAGCAGGTGTCTTCAACAAAATCTCTCGGTGTATACGTTGATGAAAACTTAAGCTGGAATACTCACATTGAAAGTGTTTGTAAGAAAATTTCTTCAGCCTTAGGCTTAATTAAACGCATTAGAAAGTTCGTACCATTCCACACTCTTTTGAATATCCTCAACGGTTTGGTAAAGCCCCAGTTTGACTATTGCAGCATAGTATGGGGATGCTGCAGTACTGAGTCTCGCCGAGAAACTTCAGAAGCTGCAAAACCGTGCGGCTCGTATATTGTTGTCCGCCCCTTATGATTCTAATGCTACAGAGCTGTTCCGAAGACTTAATTGGAAAAACCTAAGGAATCAGAGGCTTTATACCAAAGCCATTATGATGTTCAAAACTTTAAATGGAGAGACACCATATTATTTATCAACAAGGTTCATCTTTCGTAATGATACAACTAGTTATAGAGTAAGAAATAGTGAAATGAGGCCGGCTCTTCCTCAACCTCGCACCGATTATGCTCGAAAAAGTTTCTTTTATAGCGGTGCCGCGCTGTGGAATAGCCTTCCAACTGATATTCGTGTATCTAAAACATTAGGTGAATTTAAGACGAAGCTAAGTAACTTCAGTTTTGAGTGAATTTAGGACACGGCATTCCTGAAAAGCAGTACTTTTTGTTTTCATTTACTTCTATTTGAATATGTAGTTAGTTTAGATAGTTTAGATAAGGCCTTTATACTTTGTAAATACTTTTAAAATTATTGTATTGTTTTTAATTCTTATATTTGTGGATAATTTTTGCTTGTATACTGAGGAATCTACCGTGTATAAATAAAGTCATCTATTTTATACTATTCTCATTCCGAAACAATTTTGTATACCACTTAAAAGCCCCCCCCCCCCCCCCGCTTCTCCGGTTTATAAGCCCACACAAAACCTCTTTCGACCTTGTTTAAGCCCAGGCTTATAAACGGGATTTTACAGTATGGTAATTCTCCACTTTTCCGTTCACACTTCGACACAAGCTAAACAGCTTTAACTCGAAATCACCAATCCCTAGCCCTATTGCCCTATTGTAGCGAACTCCGAAAGTTCAAGATCTTCTGTTAAGTGTTTCTTTACTGAAATTATGAATATATGAAATTCATATATTTGAACTGCGGAATGAAGAAATAAATATAAAGAAGATCCTCGCAGTTATTAGGCTTTCTTTTCGCAACTGCATAAGTTGCGTTAATAACTGCGAGGATCTTCTTTATATTTATTTCTTCATTCCGCAGTTCAAATATAGGAATTTCATATATTCATAATTTCATCCTCATCCCACCCGGGTATATTACGAACCAATTTACTGACCAGCTCCCAGTTGGCTTGATAGCTCAATTGGTTAGAGCGCTGCACTGGTATCGCAGAGGTCAGGGTTCGAATCCCGGCAAGCCTGAATTTTTCAGGCTTTCTTTTCGCAACTGCATAAGTTACGTTAATAACTGCGAGGATCTTCTTTATATTTATTTGTTTCTTTACTGCAATGATGCTGTCTTGTGCTTTGTCAAAAGGTACTCTACTTCGGTGCCTTTCAAAGGCACTTTCTTCTTTATTTCTGTAAAAGCTAACAAGACCTTTATTATTCCCGCCGAGGCCGCCATTTTTCATGCAGTGGTCCGCTGGAAAACCGCTGGCCACAGAAATGTTGTGCATGGGTAGAAAGTATGCATACTGACCAGTTCCACGCAGGCTCTTGAATTTTGAATTTTATTTTATTTTTGCACCCCTTTGAACATATAAGCTTAGTTTGAAGTACTTTTTTCTGTCATTATTGCCTTTTCCGTGAAGTCTTTATTGACTAAAATTACTGTTCTGACACTAAACAGTATATTGTTTTGTAACTCTAAACACTTAAAGTGCCTATGAAGTGAAAATTGTTTTTGTTTAGTTATAATATTTACCTTTCGAAAAACATAATTCCAAAATTTCAAACGTCTAGCTTTAAAACTAACGATTTTACAAGCGCTCAAAGTTTGTAATTTTCCCCTTAAAAATGGTCAGGGGATTGGGTCGAGTTTAATCCAAAAATACCGGGCCGTGACGTCACTTGGGTGCCTCGCATTTGTTTACGCATTCAAAGTTTCTAGTAATCAAGGAGTGTTTTCAGTACGAAAGATGTCGAGCGATACAGAAATGAGCGACATTTCGGAAATATCTAGCAGCCCCGAAGACGATGAAACCGGTGAGGGAGAGGAAGAAGACGTCGAGGTAATTTACAGCCAAATTAGGCCTTACCAAGACGAACCTCTAGCCGAGGACGCTGATGAAAATACAGAAGAAAATGAAGTCGATGAAGCTGATGAAGACGGCCTTACACCAGCGGCGCTGGAAGCGAGATACGAAAGAGAAGTTCCGGTTAACTCGTGGTTGGTATATAGTTTTGTTTATCGTTAACTTTTACGCTGTAATACCCGACTTTAAGTTGCGAAATTTCGTAGACAAACCCGACTTGCTGGGCATGTCAATATTTACATGCAACCAAAACATTCAGAGTATTCTCAAACAATGACAGAGCCACAATTAGACCTTGAAATGAAACCGAGACATTAGCAAAGCAGAAACAAAACGATGTAGTAAAGGTTTGATCTAGCTAACGAACGCGGGTAATTTCAATAATTTCCAACAGGTTTTACAAACACATGAAATATGCAAAAATCTGACGTACCTGTCGTTTGCTTCGCGCACTCAATTCTTGTGGAACAGGGGGAACTACAGAATCTCTCGTTGGTACAGCGTCCTTCTTAAGGAACGCTTTCATCTTCAGACCCTGAGCTTCCATGCTTCTAAGAATCGATGGGCTTAGCACATAGCACGAGTCTTCAAAGTGTGCCGAACAGAGCGATGTATATTTCGAGGAAGGATCTTTGAAATCGTGTCTGTGTCTACGGACAAACTGGACCCATTTAGCCCTCACAGCCGGATCAGAAGGGAAGCCATACATTCTTATACCAGGTGTAAACGTAGTATTTTGACAACTTTGCTGGTTAGGGGCACCAGCAACGCAATATCGCCCACGCGGTTTTCTCTTTGATTTCTTTACGTCCGCCATAGTAAGATCTGACTGAGGCACCCAAATGACGTCAGAGCTTATAGTCACGTGGTATTTTGACCGCGCGATTCAAATGACCATTTTTGAGGGAAAAATTGCAAACTTTGAGCGCTTGTAAAATCGTTAGTTTTAAAGCTAGACGTTTCAAACTTTGGAATCCTGTTTTTCGAATGGTAAGTATTATAACTAAACAAAAACAATTTTCACTTCATAGGCACTTTAAACTTGACATGTTTTAACACTTAACATTAAGAAAAATGAGCAAATAACACTTAAAACTAAACCCCATCCAGACCCTCTTGTAACAAGGTCTTTCAGGAGCTGTCATAAGATATCCCATAATACTTAACGCAAAATTTGGCGCCAACTTTGCAACGTCATTTTCCCGGCGAACAATGTCAACATTAGAAAAACCAAAATCACGTAATTTTACAGAATGAGGAGTTTTGTATTGCTGCAAAATTTCAGTGTAATTTTAAGTTATCTGAAATTTGAGTTTTCCGCCATTTTTTTTTCGCTAAAAATAACTTTTAGAAGTATTACGGTGGGGATGGGACCTATATGGGGGAGTAACTCTCGTACTCTTTATCCTCTCTTGGTTTTAAGCGAGAATTCAATCGAGCGAATTCAGCGATCTCACGTCCAATCCCATAAATAGTGCTCCTTTAAATCAATATAGAAAAAATGTCAAATATAATTAAAAAAGGTAAAAAAGCGTCATAGTCGCTAAAGTAAATAGCCACTTAATGTTTGAGGCGAGGGTGGGAATGGAATCACTAAATTTAGCGGTCGCAGGATTTTAGCACGGTACGTTGAGGATAAGTCACGCGTCGATTTTATCCTAGGTCAGACTATACCTTTTCTGAATGTAAATCTGATCGTCAACATATCTAGGAAGTGGAGGGGCTTAAAGATATTTAACCAAGACAGAATTTTCTTAGCTCACTACCTCAAAAAAAATAATAAATAAAATAAGAATGCAAGGCGCTAGAATGACATGCGAAAATTGGCGGAGGGTGCAAAGAGAATCGCTGATTCTACTCACCTGTCATGTGATAAACAGAATTGAAGCCTATTCCAAAACGGCCCACTTTCAAAGGGTCGTCCTTCTTACTGCTTTGCATAAGTCTCTCCAGGTTTTCCCAGTCGCTTTCCTTGAAGAGAGCATTGTTTTGCGCGTACAAAGCAGGGCCCTGGAACTTAGCGAGGCTGGGCTCGTACAGCGAATTCTTTCCATAGAAGTTTGGGCGCGAATCAAGAAGGAAGGACACCTTAGTAGCTTCTGCGTCATCTGCATTCTGAATGATTTCCTAAATTGGAAAGTGACACAAGTTAAATTAAAGTTGTGAGTGAGTCTTTGGATGGAACCTTAACATGCAACCATACAAATGAAAGCTTCCGAGCAGTACTTCCTTGTGCTACTGTTCGTTTGAAAAGGTTTAATTTTTTTTTGGGGGGGGGGGGAAGGGGGAGAATGTTTTCTGTATTAAGGTAAGCCGGTAAGGCCGCATTCTTGGGAGTGAAAGAATCTGTTCAATTGTAGAAAGATGGTACGAGGTAGACCGTTGGAGGTTTTTGGTTGAACCATGGAATCTATTAAGCAAGCGAACGGAAAACACTGAGCGTGGTAAAACGTAAATCATTTCCACGACAAGTTAGTAATTCTCAACTGATATCGTCCTGGTTATAATTATTACAAACGAGTGAATAAGTCAACTACAACTGAGCAGGTCAAGCATATGAGAAATGTCTCTGCATGCATGATAGCGAGGTTCAAGTTGATCTACACTGTTCACGTTGATCTACAAGTTGATCATCTCAAACACCCCATGTTAGGGGCCGATTACATGAGCCGAGCTGGCTCGGTTAGCCGGGCTGGCTCGCTCTTCCAAGATGACTGATCAGCCCGGTATTACACGAGGCAAGCCAGCCCTCCTATGGCTAAATTTAGAAGCTGTCGTGTGAAAAGATGGCTACATCAAAGAGAATGAATCGAGTCATTTTACGTTCTCATTTTATTTTCTTTTTCTCATTTTACTTTTTTGGTGTATTATTTTCAGTTTATGTAGCTTTATGGTCTGATAAACCCTTATGTGTTTTATAGAAGTAGAGATATCGATCTTCTGGTAAGCGATTTTGCTCTGAAGCGAAATTTAGTGACGAGAAAGTGTTGGCCCGGCAATCCCTTTCAGCCCGTCTAGCGGGGTTCCCGGCATCGCGATGGTGGGATCCCTGCTAGCCGGGCTGAGATTTTTCCATGTAATCGCGAAGTTGATTTTTAGTGTGTTAACAGACGTGCCAAGATCCCGGTAAACCGAACCAGCCCGTCTCATGAAATCGGCCCGGCCTCACTCAATCTCTACACTAACTCCAATCGCGAAGGCGACAAAATAACCTTAGAAAACTCGGTAAAATTTACAGACAATTATCAACATCAAGCTGACTTTTGAAAGTGTAATTAATGATATCAGGAAAATGCCGTGAAGTTGTTTATGAGGTTTAAAACGATGCGATTACCACATCAAGAAGGTAAACGTTTTGTAAAATTTTACATACCTTCAAGATTTGTCCTCCATCTGGGTACCGTTCAAGAATGCTTTTCAAAATGTGTGTTAGAGGTGGTCGTTTCTGACCGTAAGACTTTCCTGAGGTGAACAACAATTAAAAAACGTAAATATTCGGCTACTTTGCGAATATAAAAACCGTAAACACGTTTATTATACTTTGAAATGACTACAGAGAAAACAAAAAACGAATTATTTGCGAAAAATTAGGCAAGAGGCTTCGTCATTGTCGGTTCGTTTTCATTTCCTACTCTTTGAGCTCTTCGTTCGATGCTATCGACGGAAATTGACACACCAAAGTCAAAAGTGCTCAGGGTTTTTTACACAGTTAACCGTCGGATTTCGATCCTGTAGTAAGCAAACTGGTCTTAAAATGAAATAAAACAGAAACAACACCGAAATAAAGAACAAGTCATCTGAAGTGAAATAAAATAAATCACCAAGGCAGTTTCGACAAGACTAACGAGCAAACAAGTCACATCTGAACAGGACAAACTTCAAGCACAAATCGTCAAAATAATACGTATACATTTCTGAATCACCGTTAGTTTGGTTAGCATTAAGAGTGAATATTAAGGTTCTCCTTTCAAAAAGCATAATGTCGGTTGATAAACTCATAAGAACCCTCGTTTAACCAAATCATGAGACGGCTATGTAAAGAATAGTTAAGACAGTCTAAACGCAGGTAAATTTCACTCCTCGCTCCTTGCTACTACAAACCTTGCTCCGCAATTGTTTTCTTATTTTTTCTACTATTCGCCAGATATACATTTAAATACCTGTGTACAGCTCTCAGTGAAACTGAAGAGCTCTTTAGTGTATATATTTGAGGTAAACGATCGAAATTTCCTCGGGTTCGATGACACATTGAACAAATCAGTCAAGCAAGCAAAACGGGGGGTGCCAACTCTAAGAATATCTGTTTCGGGAGAACGGCAAAATTTATCCGGGAATCTGAAGATATCGCCGGGAGTCGGGAGCCTCGAGAAATTATTCGGGAAACTGCAAATAATATTGGAATATTACATAATATATTTGAGGCTTGCATCTAACTTTGTTTTAATTCAGGAGACGTCTCCTCTTGTCTGAGCATGGTTAATTGTAAATTGTAAAACTAAATTAACCCTCTAGCTAAAAATGATTCGCTGTATTATCTTGTACTGAGAAATCAATGGCGCGAGATTTTAATCAGTCAAACACGTAAACTTGGGTTAAACTGTGCACATCAAAGGTGCACAGCAGGATCTCCAAATACTCTACTCGGCTCTGTCGCTCATGAATTAATCTGACGATACAGGAATTCAGGGCTCGAGACTAACTTTTCAGCTTAGTAGCCTAGTGGCTAGTGAGAGGTTTGATTTCATTAACCAAAATAAATTTTCATTAGCCAGCCTAATCTCATACTATGTTCAAAATGACTAATTTTTAGCCGAGTTAAGTACTGTAAACATGCTTCTCTGTAGTCCCAAGAGCGAAGAACTGGAGTGTTGACTATTCTTTCCAACGGTTAATCGATCGATCCTTACCCAAATGCGCGATGTAGTTCACGCCACTCTTTTCCGTTTCGGTCAGATCATGACGAATATCTCGAACAGTTAACCTTATCTGAGCATGCATGTCATCGTACGGAGAAACGTTGGGAAGACAAGACTAACATTGGAGGAACGTTATAAGGTACGGAGAAACGTCAAAAAGACAAGTCTGATTCAGCACTCAACTCACGTACGAAAAAACGTCTACAAGAGAAGACTAGTAAATTATAAGCGTATTTAAGTGCGGAGAAACGTCGGCAGACAAAACTAATAAGGTTCGAACTTACTAAGGTATGGAGAAACGTTGAGAAGTCACATCAAACACGTTGGTTGCAAAAGCACTACAGTAGGGAGAAACTCTGCCAACGTACCAAGATACAGAGACTAATAAAATACGCAACTACTAAATTACGGAGAAACGTTATTAGACAAAACTAATTCCGTAAGAACAGGTGTGACGTACGGAAGAACGCCGAACGGACAAACTGAACTATTACAGTGGGACAATAAATTACGGAGAAACGTAAATGAGACAACTAAAATCGCATTAACGTACGGATAAACGACAAGACAAGACTAATACCAGGACTAATACCGTATGAATATACTAACGTAGAGGGAAACGCTAAGCAGTGTCGACTTATCGTACGAATGTACTAACACACTGAAAACCTTAGGAAGACCAGAACAATGTCGTGCGAACGTGCTAACGTACGAAGAAAAGTTGAAAAAGCTAGACTAATAAATTGACGAACCTACTTACGTACGGAGAAATTTTGTGAAGACGTCACGTAGAGAGAAACGCTGGGAAGAGAAACTATTGTACGAACGTAGCAATTAATGGTAAAAAGTCCATAAGGGAAAACTAAAGAATTGTGTGAACGTACTAATGTGTAGACAAATACCATATGAACGCACTAATTGGCCTTTTAAGGAAACGTATGGTGAAACGTTCTGAAGACGGCTAATTTCGTTCGAACGTAGTAATGACGGAGAAAACGTTGCCAACTGAGACAAGAATTAGTAGGGAAAAACGTTGAGAGGACAAAACAAGTATCATACGAACACTATGATATCCGTTACGGAATAAGTTTTAGTTTCTGCTCACTCAATTTGCTTTTCGGATCCGATCATCAGCAGGGGCGTAGCTACCTGTACGCAGGTACGCACGGGCGTACCTGAAAAAATGTCGAAGTTTAAAAAAAAAAGGAAAAAGAAACGAAACAAAACAAAACAACAGAAATATAAAACAGACGGGAAATAAGCAGTGGTTGAAAAAAGCACAATCGCTGCATGTCATGTAGCTTCCCTTGTTTCTTTGACCTATTAATTTATTAAAACAAAAGACACCGTTTTTCGCACATTGTAGAGAAGCCACGTGATTGGTGAACTCAATGTTGATGCTAGTGTATGAAAATGCGGAAAATTAGGGGGCTCAGGATGGCAAAGGCTCAGTTCAGACGCCAGACTTTTCAGCAGCTGAACTTTATTCGAATTTAGGCCTACCCAAATTAGATAGATTTTCAACATCTATTATTCATCTGTTCTTAGGATCACTATTTCTCCCTTGGTTTTGTTTGGCACAAAACGGACGAGAAATTTTTTCACTGTAAAGCCATGATGGACTGGAGATTGCGGCGCTTCTACATCAACGCTGCTTAATATTGCCATATGTTTGAAAGGGAGAATTATGAAAGCTATCATTTCAATTGTCCTCTCATAAGACAAAGTAGCATATATGATCAAGGAGGCTGCTGGCTAAAGCAAGGGAAAAAGGGCAAAAATCAAAATTATTATTATTACAATTTTTTTCAAAACAGCACTATGTTGCAAGTTTGAGCCTTTGATGTATTTTATTTTTTGGATAATACCCTGAGTATCACAGTCTTCACTTTAAGTAGCGTTTCGCGTAAGAACTATAGTAGAGAACAATAGTTATTCAGAAGCAATATTTAGTTTGGTTTCCATACAGTGCTTTAGTGCTTTGAAATTTTCACTAGCCAAAACGGCTAGTGAAAGCGCAAAACTTACTAGCCAAAACGGAATTTCTACTAGTCTGTGACTAGTTGGCTACCGTTAGTCTCGAGCCCTGCCAGGAATCTTAACCTTTATGGGCCGGTTATTTAAACAAGGTCTAACTGAAACTGCGGCTTAAGACAATGACTGTACCTCCCAAATCTGTTCATAGGCAGGTCATTTTAAGGAGATAAAAGTTATTATTCTGTGTGCTATATGCCTTCTTTACCCTGTTAACTGTAAGCAACGCAGGGTTGGCCACTCTGAAATTGGTTTAGATCGCCGGCTATTTTTAAAGTTTAAGTCGTGAAAAATATTAAACAATAGTTTCAATCTACCCTTGAGGGATAATTTAAATGCTGTCGCCTAGCTGTCTGCCAAAGACAATACAGAGATACCTTCTAGAACTCGGCTTTTCTTTGTGAACACTCTTCTTATTAGGTAATCACTGAGGCACTAACAATGTGAACTAGCCAGAATTATTTTCGCCCTTTTTAAGGTAGAATCCGGGAAAAATACTACTGGAGACATAACTTCGCCCACAAAGCGAGATGCTGACCCCTCTTAAGGATACCTTTTAAAAAGTTCTTTCCTTTTTTTTTTGATAGAGGAGCCTCCCCCAGGCATACACGTTGCATCCGAAAAAAAATTTAATTAGACAACCCACTGAATCGAAGCACTAAACTTTGAATGCTATTTATCACCAGCGTCAAAATGACAATAGATCGATTGCTATTTTAGTCTCGACAAGCCCAACTGAAAAATACCGATTTCATTCCTGACCAGTTCCAAAATTATGAAATAGGCCAACCTTTTGTCTAAGAGAAGCAGCGCGTGCAAAAAATGGACCCGTTTATTTGCTTCAGTTTGCCTTGACGAAATTATATGCATAGAAATGTCGAAAGTACGTCTACTCTTGCTTCAAGTTTTCACGACTTAAAAGTGTTTACAGCTGACCCCGATCAAAGAAAAGAAACATCCTGAAAAATTTTATGCTGTCTTCGGCCTTGGTCTCTCAAAAGATGTGCACAAAACACACGCCGGACCTTGAGTCAGGCAAGGGCATCCAACCAGTTATTTCTCTAGAATACCAGTTCGAAAAATAATAACCGCCTCACAAATTCGGTTTCAATCGTGGGAAAATGTTTGCCTACATGTCATCTCAAACCCTAACCATAGGAAAAATAATTCCTTTTGTTTTTGGAGGGCCAAATAAAATATGTCGTATATAATACGAAATTAAGTCAGGTAGCATTTTTGAAGAACAAACAGCAGCTCGGTTAAATTCGGCCGATAAGATTTTGTTTCCTATAACGCTCTGCGACTTAAAAAAAAGTTTTAGCTACAGAATCCGAACATATCAACCTGTGTTATCGTATTTAAATTAACATCCATTTTGAAGGCCCTGAAACAATCGGAGAAAACAGAAAATGACATTTCATGTATTTTGCTTACATTTTCCTGTCTGGTGCCCATGTTGAGCGTGCTAAAGATTTACAATAGCTGACAAAGATCAAAAGTGTTTTAATTTCCTTACAGTAGGCAATTTACCTTATTTTAACTGAAGCTGTTATCAATTTGAAAAGATACCTTCCAGCACCCACCGAACCAGCATCACAGCATCTTTAGAAACTAATTCCTGACATTTTAGTTTTCAATGCAGCTATCTGATTAACCATATTTTCTGAAAGCCTATACTTTGCAACAGCATCGTTTAGAACTGCTGGCCGTTGCTAATACAGTCAGTAAACACAATGCAATTGGCTGTCCTCTGTAAGCTTCCCACAGTCTATTCTAATAGGAACGTGGCCTAAATTACAGCCGTCTTCTCTGCTTACCTCTAAGAGTACGCGACCAGAAGAGACACAGGAAATGCAAGCTGCGTAAAGGCCCGTTTACACATGCGATTTTTGGTGCAATTTTTGTCGCGCTCTCCAATGCTACTTTTGTCGCAAGTGTAAACTAGCAGCGATTTCGCTGCGATTTCAGTGCAATATTTGCTGCAATTTCCCCCAAACCGCCGCCAAGTTGCATCAATCGAAACCTCTGCGATACCGCGGTGTCAAATCGCACACAAATCGCCGCACACAAATTTTTATCGCGAGCTCGAGCTTGAGCGCGACAAAAATTGCACTGAAATGTGCGACAAAAATTGCACAAGAAATCGCATGTGTAAACCGGCCCTAAGATCGGCGAAATGTGGAAGCGGACGAAAAGATAAAGCAGGTTGATACTGAGGAGAGACAGAGCTCCGTTTTGTCTCCTTCTCCGTCTCTTTTTCCAACTGTAATTTTTGATATCGTTTGTTATTTTTGTGGGATTTTCATAACAAAATCAGGAGGCTGCTCCAGATTTTTGGGACGAGCCTCATTGCTGTGTAGTGCTATTCAATTGTAATAAAAACATAACCTGTAAGTCGTAACAGCAAAGACTGAAATGTAACAATTAAATCGTCGGGTGAATCGTGCACCAAACAGGACTACTTGAGGGATAACACGTGGACCGCACAAACCTTGGATTTTTTTACGAGAAGCCATCATGCATCCATCTTGTTGCAAATAGCCGAGTTTTAGGCAGGAACCGCTAGGTTAACAACAATCAGTCTTTCACCCTGTACAACACAAATAAAGATATCGTTTAGATGCCAAGTAGAGTTCAACTGAAACAAATGAAACTGCCAACGAGCTTAAACTTAAACATGTTTAATTACTAGAGGACTCTCACTTGTCATTATTGTTCTTGAGTTATTTTAAAACTGATTTACATGTATGTCAGCTCAACTGAAAAATTCTGTCACTAAATGTTCGAGGTTTAAGGAATCGTGAAAAAAGGAGATCGATGTTAAATAGAGATCAATTAACTAATAAACCAATAGTGGTAAATATGAAAGGAAATATTTTATGTAATTATCAAGTACTTTGTATTATTTTGTCTTGTATTGTATGTAGAGTAGTATTTTGTTTTGTATTGTAAGTATTAAGTGTTGTTCAAATAAAGCATTATTAAAAAAAATGTATGTCAGCTGCTGAAATAGTAAGAAAATTCTGTAAAACATCATTTATTATTCCACTCTTGCGCCATTTTACCATATAAGGTCAAGAGAACGCGCAAAATATGCCACGGTATTACACAGTAAAATTGTGTATTGCACTGCAAAATCCAGGTTTCACAGGTTTTCTGGCCGAAGACTGAAAAAACCAAATTTTGACGTGATTTTTCCAAGTGGAATAATAAATCTCTCATTCGATGGTTTAACATATAATCCGCGCGGACATTTTGCTCATTGTCTCGCATTTTTCGACTACGCAACTCGCAAAATATCCGCGCGAATTATATGTTAAATCATCGAATAAGATGTGTGTATTTCTAAAAGCCGACGCACACTGTGCTCCGTATATGGAGCCAGTAGACAGACTAGGCATTGTCTGTGTTAAAGTTGCCGATACTTGCAAGGTACTTATCGGAGGGTACCGAATAAGTGAATATGAATGCTCCGTAAAGTTCCTCTTGTTTCAAATTCTCATCAGCCTTATCGTTTTAAAACTAACTTATGGTAAGCTATTTGAATGTAAGTTACGATTAGTGTCGCACTGAATAAAGCACACAACGGGAGCTGCAAAATAAGCGAAAGTGTTTTATTCGTGAAAGAAAACTCATAACCTGAAAGTTTCAGATGAAGAGTTGCAAGATCGTCTAGACTGTTTGGATAAAGATATTCGTTAAATCATAGCGAACGAATACCACATACACTATGAAGTTTTAAGTTATGAGCCCGCTTTAAATTGCTCCTCGAATATACAGCTTACATTTGTCTGCAAAATATTGACCAATACTGCGCATTTATGTTCAATAAATGTTTAATTTTGCTTATTTTAAAACTTGTCTAAGACAGAGCTACCCGGCACTTTGCTACACAACTGCAACAAAATAACTTTGTTTCTAAGTCTTTTTGTTTTTGTTTTTGTTTTTTCGAGTCGAGAACACGACAGCCAGGGAAGAAACCGGTTCGTTTATGTTCCGGCTAAAGAATCAAATATCCTCGTCGAACTGAACGCCTTCAATAAGGTGGCTAAACAATGCCGACATCGTTCCTGATGCAAAACTCACGACAGATCTCCTTAGAACTGTTCTCGGTCATTTTCACCGCAAATGTAGGTCAGTGACGTGTTTTACGACAACCTATGTTTGATCGATTAGCAACCGCATTAGAAAGGATGACCATCCCGGCAACACCGGCATTTTCGGGTGAAAAGGTTTGATCGTTTGAGTTGGCCGGCGCTTAATTAAGGATAGCGGAAATGTCACATCAATTATCCAATAATGTCGAAGAGTAGCTAAGAGTTACACTTCACTCGGCAGAAATACCAGTGAATGATCACTGATACTTTATCCATGGCCTTGAAGTTAATGGATGGCTCCGAATCTAACGCATAACCATTTGTTCAATTTATAATTCTCGTTTACATCAAGCGATCGAAATTTATTGAGGCTCAAATCAGCCTACCTTCACGTGCTGTCGATTCAAAGAAATGCAAAACAAAGACGAGGTAATATAGTTTCTTGGAAAAAGTCGTACCTATCAAACACTTTAAAGTGCCTGCGTCTTTAAGGCAGAGCTCGTAGAACTGACCAGCGTTGTTTCTTACATAGTTCTGGTTGAAACGAACCTCAGAGTATGCAACACTGGCCAAAGTTCAATTCAGGTCTTACTGAATACGCGAGAAGGAAGTTTTCAGCCCTCTGATTTTGCCTAGTCATTTGACTCAAAAATTATAACATAAGAACCTTACTATACCTCGGATCACTCCTATGTCACCAAAGCTAAGTCATCATTTGATTCCCATCTACTCATACGTTTTAAACCTGAGAAAGACGCTTCTTGCTAATGCGTTGAGGAAAGAATGAATCAATAAGCGCGGAAGTCGTGTTCTTAGGAACGTGGGCTGATTCTTAGAAAATGGTAAGTTTTAAACCAATCATATCGCATTAAAAAGCCAAACAACTTGACCGGAAGGGAAAGAAAATTCTTGGAAAGCCGGCTTAAATTCGCCGAAAGGGGAAAAAGAGTCGTTGTGAATGGCATATTTACTGGCCAAGACTTCCAATAAATTTGTTTTAAATATCAGAAGTTGTTTCCTACAACCTTTCGCTCACAAGATTCGTAATGAGTGATTGTTGTTAGCCGCCGGACTTTTTTTGTTGCCACTATGTTGGCCGGAAGTAACGGCCAATCACGTTGCGTGACATGATCACAGCCTGTCATGCGTGACGTTTATAATATTTTACTTTTTTACTTTTGATCATAATTTTTTCATGAGTGAAACACATTAGACTTCTTAGTAAGTGAGAAATCTTTCATAAATTCAAATTAAAGGCCTTGGCTTCTTTGATGTTGTCAGTTGCAGTCAAGTTGACCGCGATAACCTATACATTGTGCTTTAACAAATTCTTTTTGAGGAAATGTTTGAACTTTCTTATGCAGACAATAAGTTTCAGCTTCCAAGGTCACGTTTTCTAAGTCAAGTGAATTGGACAAAATGTCGAAGGCTACACGAGCTTGCAACTTTCAATTTTTTAATTGCTGGTTTAGGGTTTATTCTAGAAATTGGCCTTCTGAAATTTTATGGGGCCCTTTTTCAAGAAAGGGGGCCCAAGAAAGGAGCGACTGAGAAAGCCTGGACTCGAGTAACTGTAGAATCCCGGATGTTTGTCTCGCATAATAATGGCTCTCGTCGCTTGCAAACGGTGACTTTCCTTGTTTTTTTGTATTTGTTATTTTCGTTATATACGTATGGAAAAAAAAAGAATAACTCAGAAGCAACTCAAGACAGTCCGGGATCGTTATCAATTTTGATAACTCGGAGCAAAACAAACCATTAGCCAATCGCCGCTCAAATTTTTGTACACGAGGCATGAAGGATCAAGTGACTCAGTCAATAGAAACACAAAATGGCGGTTAGTGATGCAATCGGACTGCAAATCAAAATACCCCAGTGCACTTTTTTAATAAATCGTGCACAACGATAAACAAACCATACATCGAAAGGAAGAAGGTTAAAGAATACGACATAATTTTTGTGGATGCAACAAAATTCTTTAAACAACTCAAATTTAACGGCAAAGTGGAAAAACATACCTGATTTGGACGCAGAATTTGAAGTGTTCTTTCTCTTTGCGAGTAAAATTCCCTCCTTCATCGTTTGCATTCATCCGCCATCTTTGGCACACGTGGAGTTCATTCCGTCCCTGGCTTTCTTGAATAGAACTATGGGTAGAGAGCCCGAGTATTACCGAACAAATAACGAATCAAGCGGACCGAGTACGAAAATCCGCGATTTCTGAAATGGCCGCCATGTTGTGACGTAACATGGTTATCAAAATTGATAACGATCCCGGACTGCAAGAAAGTGCAAAATACGAACGCAGAAACAAACGAAGAAGACTGAGGCAATTGAGACAGTATAGAAGTATAGAGCGGAGGTCACATCAATCTTGTCGTCAATGATGTTTTGGAATACTTTATTTCAGGAAATTAGTACTTATTCTTAGGCACAATTTTGTGGACCCCATCTGACGCACCAACGTAAATTGTATGCGGCCTTTTTTTTTTCGAATTGCGGAAATCCCGCAAAGCCGGGCTCTACAATAAACTCTGCTGGTTTCCTTTTTCACTAGGTCGATGATGGGAAAACGTAGCAAAAAAAAAATCCTTTGTATTAGTAGAAACCATCCCGAGATGCGCAGAACATATATGCCCAGTAACGAAAGGAAGCAACGTCGTTAACTTTTTTAATACACAGCTATTACCCTCAAAAACAAATAAAGAATGTTTTTTTTTTCAGGTTGGTCTTACATTCAACTAGTCACTAGGCTTTCTCTTTTACTTGCACCCTTGGCCTCGAGTAAACAAGAAAACCTGGTCACTAGGAACGGGAAGAAGCCATCTTGGCATTTCCCTCTCCGTAATTGCATTCAAAAATAAAATTCCCCCCCCCCCCCAAAAAAAGAAAAAAACAAAAAAAAACATCGTCATAAATTTTAGCTACCCCAAAAATCGACATAACAGGATTTTTTCCAGGGCTGGGTTGGAAAAAGCACAGAGCTAGAACGAGAATCAAATTTTTAAAGTGACCGATTCATAAAAAATATATATAATTCTCTAGAAAAGACTGTTCATCTTTCTTTGTAAATATTGGCGGCGAAGGACTATCGGAAACAAAGAAGGAAAGTGACGATTTGATGGCAGATCAAATACGTAAGCGAACTTTTGACGAGTCGCGCAGGGGAGGCGACCTCCATGTAAGTCAGATAACAAGAGGGGATGGAACCTTTTTTTTATGAAACGCCAATTTATTGTTAGTTTCAATCGTGATAGTTGTTCTCTCGAAGAAATGTTACAAACAACCGTTGTATTGACCAGGAAAAACAGTTTAAGACAATCAGTTTCTTCTTCTGTCAATATGAAACTCTAAAGAGAGCAAGCATCGTCCACAGAACGAGTGCACACACGCGTGCCAGAGGGCACAACGAAAAATTCCAGTTGTGGAACAAGATTTAAGGTTTCAACAAAAAAACTAAACCTGCTTATCTGCCTCTGTCATGGCGCCTAACTGCAAATAGATTAGAGTCGTATAAATTTGAAATAGCGTTGTTTTATTTCCCAGTTTTGATTTTAGATTTATGACATCTAGATTAACCACTTAAACAACACGTCGCTTATCCATCGATGAAGGATTTAAAAGTACATCCAATAGTAAACTTTAGTTGCGGCAGCACACTTTGAGATAAACATGACCGCACAGTTCTTCGAAATGAGGACAGTCATAGAACCAGTAAGTTCTTCGAGAACCATCGTCACAACGGAATGGTTGTTGTTCAGTGATTTGCTGCTGATCCATATTACCTGGCTTCTTTCTTGTTCCACCTGTAAAAACGGGAAAAATTATAATATAGAAAAATTGGTTGTCCTTTCTTGATGATTAATTTTGAACAATCAATGCGTCATGAAGATTGAAGGAGGCGCAAGACACAAGAAGTATTGTTAATTCTATTCCGCCTAGGCGTTCTTGGGGTTCCTGAACCCGGGGAAGGGACTGGATCTGCCCTCCCCACACCCCGACCCTCCCCGACCCCACCGCCTCCATAATTAGCTATGACAATGAAACTTGGAGAGTGCATATTACGTCCAAACTGTTTCCTTTTAGATTCTCAAAATCAAATGTTGATGTCACATGACATTTGAATACGTCACGACTTCAGATCAGCCGCTATTATCTTGGATTTCTCTATTTCTCCAAACGTCAAAAATCCGTCAAAAATGAGTCAAAATTAAAAAAATCTAAAATGGTATGACAATTTAAAAGTTAAGACGAAAAACTTAAAAAATGCCATTGAGAAACGAGTTGAAAAGGAATCATCAAATTTGTTGATGAAAGGCATGTCGGCATGACTACACGGATGCCACAAGCCCCCCCTCTCCACTGACCGAATAGGGTGACTAATAGTTACAAATAGTTTATTCTCCACAGTATGTTCTCAGGAAAGATACACCTCCAACAGCGTACTTGTTCCTTCCGTTTTAGATGTGCAAGCGGATTACTTTAAACTTGCAAGCTTGCGTGAATATAATCAAATGCATTCTTTGCGAATGTATAACTAAAAAAGTTAACACTTGGTCAAGAAAATGGGAAAGCACATCACAATAACTTGCTCAAAGAATTACTCGAAGACATTCTCGTCCCCAGAGAACATTCAAAGATGCAAAAAGTTGAAGCTATTAATCTTATTACCCTGGACCAACTTGCAAAGGTGGAAATAGTTTTTTGATAGTTAAGACTACTGATAAATAAAAAAAGGTAACTTTTAAAGGTGAAGAAATGAGAAAATGTAGCATGCAATATGTCACGAACTTGGGACAGACAGAAATCTTAATCACCGTCAGGAATCGATCGCATAACCTTTCATACACAGGTCGGATGCTCTAAAACTGAGGGACTGGGACCTAGTTCGCCACAAGTCTCCCAGTAGCTCAGCATGGTGTGCAGATGGTTATAGCTTTGATTCCTGTCGCTGGAAGGCGACGGGCTACTCGGATTTTTTCTTTTTCCCCGTCTCGTGACGCAAGCTTTTATTGCAAATCTTTTACTCTTCCTTTGCTTCACTACCAAACCTAAAATACCCGCAGGAGTGATTTCTCCTTTAAAAGGTTGATGAAACCAATTCAAAATATATCCGGCAGAAAGTCCCTGTCATATATACAGTCTTCACCAATTTAGTTCGGAAGGTTGTCAAATTTTACCTCTCCTCCGGTTCCCTCCCCTCTCCTCTTTACAATGTTGGATCTAAACGGACTTTTCTTCTTCAGTTTTGTATAGGACAAATTCATCAGTGAAATTGCGGGCGGGCGGACCAGCGAATAGAGACAGAGACTAATATTCAAAACGTTACTAAATTAAATTCTGTTCCTGGTCAAACTTTTCCGAAATCTTGTGACGAAAGCTGTAGATTCTCAAATCCTTACCCGATACTAGCTGCAGTCGATACATTCCCGGATTACTGAGGTTTTGCTACGATGCAAGCAAAAGTGACTGACATCACAAAAAATTACATTCATATTAATGAATAATCATAGGAGAGATGCTTAGAGAAATGGTGCCATACTAACAAGTCATGATTTTAATAGAGGATGCTTCTTTTTTTATTATTATTATTATTATTGTCGAGCAACTAAGAAATGTTTCTAAGAGGGAGAGGCGTTTAATTTCAGAACGAAGGGAGGACCTTTAGATGCTTAGATTGAACACTCTTGGTCTAATGGG
Source organism: Siderastrea radians (assembly GCA_964017195.1). Lineage (NCBI taxonomy): Eukaryota > Metazoa > Cnidaria > Anthozoa > Scleractinia > Rhizangiidae > Siderastrea > Siderastrea radians. The sequence goes on along the minus strand of OZ024892.1, from coordinate 42,594,121 downwards.
CTAAGTAAAGAACTTAATCACCCCAAAGAAATTCCTTAATTATCTTAATTTTAAGGACTTAACTTGGTTCAGTGTAGTTCGATTTATTATATATCTGCAATTCGTATTGTTGTAGATTTTCGCCTCTTTTCCACCTCGTCTCATGTATATTACAACGCCACCCCTATCCCACGATACCACACAACAAACCGTCTAAAAAGATACTTTGGCTTATCAGTTTTATTAGTACTTTGCCAGCAGCAAAAATTTAAAAATACTTCAAAGCCATTATGAACACATTTAACCTGTATTCCAAACTCTTGCACTATTTGTTTGGAAGGTCTAAATTCCTTGAGAGATTCGAATTCAACTGCGCTAAAAAACTGGAGTTTTCTTTGGCAAACTGTAACCTTAGTTAAGAGTGCTAAAAAAAGATCAGCTATCGGCTAGGAAAGCCAGCAGCAGGGCACGACAACTGAATTCGGGAAAAAAGAATCCATTCCTTTCAATTTTCTGCAACTTAAAAACTTTCAGTTAAAGATTCCGAACAAATCAAACTGTGTTAGCTTACACCGATATGCCCTGGCTTAAAGTCGACATGTATGCAGAATTTACTTTTACCCTAGTTTGGTCAGATTGTCTTTCACCTTCGTGCTTCTTTAGTGCTTTAGTGCACGAGAGCTCAGGAAAATAACCCCTTATATCTCAGCAACCACGAGATCGCTTGGGTCTCCGTGGATTGCTGCTGGTTTTTGAAGCAACCATCACACGCACAGATCTCGAGGTTGTGTCCAAAGATGGTACCTTGGAAGCCGCTTTAACCCTTTCACTCCCAGAGTCAGTTGACTCAGTTACGGAGACATTTAAGATGGTTCTATATTTTAAGTCTATGAATGAAATCCTATGGTGTGACCATTCAAATGAAACCTCTTCAGCAGTACTTACACATGGTACTATTTATATTTTTAAGAGTATTTTACAAAATTAAATTTGGGATTTGTCTTGAATTTTGATTTTAGGCACTCTTGTGAGTAAAAGGGTTAAAGAGCAGCAGTGTTATATTGTATTTTTCCCATTAAGGAGTTGTCGAAGCGAGTAATAGGCTTTTTAGATTGACTATGGTCAGTAGGTCGAACTTCAGAGAATCACAGCGTCGAGCACTCCAAGGCGACGCTCTTGTGAAGGCTTCTTGATACTAGAAACGTTCCCTATGGTAATCCAAAGTGAATAAAAGGTCACTCAGTTCTGTTGTTACTCTTCTATAACACTCTTCGTATCACATCAAGGTGAAAAATCAAACTGTCTCCTCTCTTGTTAAGACAATGAGGCGTTTGATATTAACCGGTATGGCGAAGGGAAAATAATTTCTTATCCACGCATACACAGTCGGAAGAAAGGGCTAATGTTTTGTTGAGTTATGAATTTCTGGTTTTGGTTACATAATATTCTTGTATGGCGCATAATATTCTTGTATGGCACAACGATATGTTAACTAAAATAAATAAACTCTTAAGTATACTAAAATAAGACAAATATCCCTACTCTTTAAGATACTGCGAGCCTAAAAAGGCACCCTATAGAGAGTACTCCCCGGGCTTTCAAAGCCTTTTTACATAGAAACAGAACACTTTACACAGACAATTCAATTAAAAACCCGAAGTACGTTTATCTATGAATTGTAAAGTCCAACCAAACGGATCAATCCTGGATTAATTTTGTCGTTGGAGAAAAATTAACCAGTTTTTAGGTCCTTAGTTCTTAAATTGGCTATTATGACAAACCAATACAGCCATTACAAATGCACAGCCCTACCATGCGAATAGAGAATAGCTAGATTGTGTCACTGCAAAGTAATTCCTCTTTTGATCGAGGAAAAGGTTCAAAAACTTCAGGAAGTCCAACACCTGAAATGTTTAGCTTATTTTGAGTCACGGACATACTTCCGTTTTGAGAGAAATGTTATATTCTGTTTTCGAGGAATAACTTTAGTCGCTGCAATTTTTACTTTATGTGCAATCCTTCTTCAGGGCTTGCACATTTCGTTTCTTGGTTTCAAATGACTTAGTTTTATACTTATGTTGTCCAAACACCCTCTTGAAAATCATTGCATGCTACAAGCGGTCCACCACTTTATAAATGGTTCTCGATCAAGTAACAAACTCTTCTTTCTAGAGTCCCCTGAAACCTCCAAACTGATATAAGCGCAGTGGATGGATTGCAATAACCTAAGCCTTCTCCCCAGGAAAAACAAGGTCAAAACATAAGCGCACTACTGTCCCCTCTCCCATAGATGATCATGACCTTGAGTGCCCGACGAAGAAAACTCTTTTGGAATTGAAGATGGCACCCATGTCCCTAAACCTGCGCCCGTCTAATATAACAGAACAAAGACAATGGAACCTTTGAAATGAAGGCTTTTTGTCACAACTCAAAACGCGACGACCCGTCTTTCGAAACGACCTAAACTACTGTAATTAAATTTGCCCTCTGACGGGACAAGAGAATGAAAGGGTTTAATAAAAGGTTGCTTAAACCTGTGGGGGATCCGTGACAACAAAGTGAATAACTTGAGATAATTTAATTGATATAAATCCGTGATGACTAACTAATAATCGTGTAAAACGCTGTACTTACCTTTTTGCTGTAGCGCTTCCTGATGATACAGACTCAGTATGGGTTTCAATGGGATCTGCAAAATGATTAGAAAGCAATGAATTTTTAACTGATGACTGCTATTGGCGAACAAAGTCAACAAAATGTAACACATGATGACCACTTGATATGTATGCGGTATGGTGGGTCTAAACCTGTCCTTCACGCAGTTTATTATAAATAGATTCTTACATGGAGGTGGGGTAACCCGGGTAGGTGAGGTAACCCGCCTAGCCGTGGGTCGAAAAATAGTCCACCTTTAAATGCAATCTTGACAACCCCGGGGTGCCGGAGTAAACTTTCTCGACAATATTGCGTGGTCGCTAAACACGATGCTTGAAACTCACCGCTTTCGCTGAAGTCTTCGCTGCAACTTTCAAATCTTTTTCAGTTTTTTGAGAATTTAAAGATTTAAAGATCGCCAGGGACCTGTTTCTCGAAAGTCCCGATACCTTTTCGGGCCCGAATGCTCGGTGCTCGATGTAAACTTACATTAAAGACTCAAATTTTGTTAGTTTTAAAAACTGAGCAATAAAATTCTAAGTTGATAAAACAAGTCGGGCTGATATGCGGGCTAAAAACTACGCCAACGTTCTATAGATTTTGATCCTGAATTTATAGCTTCGGGCCCGAAAAATTACCGGGACTTTCGAGAAACGGGCCCCAGGTTTGTACTCACGGGAAGCCATGTTGTCAGGTTTGAATTTGGCGGGTATTGAGATATCACATGAACTTGACCTCGTGTAGGCTTCAATGACTTCAAGTTAAGGCGGGGGTAAACATGAAATTTGGTTCAAAAGACGAATTTTTTTTCCATGTAACCATCTATACCTTAATCATCGAGGATCCTTTAGATAGGTGTTTTAGGGTCTAGTTTTTATTTTTTGTGCCGCTGCGAGCTCTTTATTGGCGCACGGTAAAAATAAACAAAGCCGTTTCCATGGCAACGCATCCAAAATTTTTGGTGTTTTGGCGTCTTTTTATTCCCTTGTGTTCTTCTACTTCCCAAAAAAACATGAGGTAAGGCTAGAGGGACTCTCTGTGACCACGTACATGAACTAGGAAGTGGATTTTGCATTATGGGATAGAATTTAACTCGCACTACAATTTTCGTCGATCACGGCCAAACGTTGGAAACTATTGTCAGCAAATATCATCGAAAATGGTCGAAACCAAGAAAAAAAATGTGTATAGAGAGAAAAGGAAAGAAAAGCCATTCTCTGGAGTACAGAAACAGGCGAAAAGGGTGACGAAAACGACCGAAATCGCCGATCCAACTCCTAGCACTTCTCGTGATTGTTTTGACTCCGAGTCTGAAATGGAGGAACCCATCAGTGCTTCCAGAAAGAAAATGAAGCTTGAGTCTTCACCCAGTGATTCTTTCCTTGAATCCTCTGAGAGTGAGGATGAAAAAGATGCGCTTTAGGGTCAAGGATACAGGCTGATAGACCTGAATAGAATCTCGTCAACACTCTCTGAAGCACATGTTTGCTACCCGAGAACCTCTGGTACCCAGGGTACATGTTTGCGAACAAGGTGAGACATTTTATTTTATAATTATTCTTGTTTAGTGTCTAGTAAGCTTACACTGTATCTGTTATTTATTTGTAAGTGTTTAATTTTAGTTCATAGAAGGTTATTTTGACTTGGAAGATAGAGCATATGTTTTTCTAGATAGATAACCTCAAATTAAATAAGTTTTTTTATACACTTGTTACTATTTACCCTAATTAGAAGATGTTTACATTTAGTAATTTACCTTACATAAAAAAAAATCCTTACTTTGGTTCTGTATTTATAATTTAGGGACCTTAACCCTTCAAGAGAATGAATCTGGGAGAAGAGGCCTTATGACTGAACTGTCATCTCTGTGGAGCTCTTGCCTGGAGGAGTCATCTTTAGAAACATCCTTTCTTATATTCAAGAGAGGGAAATCACCACGGGGTAAAGGTCGTCCGCTGTGCAGTGGCATCTGCAGTTTTGCATTTTCATGGTGGAGCAGCCAGTAGGGAGAAAGTGATGGAAAGGCTTTCCATACCAGCTGGTAAATTTACTAGATGGGCTTCACTTGTTCGGGACAAGAAGCAAATGGAGAAGTTAGACCTTCAGGCCAGCAACAAAGAAAAGAAGCGTCGTCAAGCGGAGCAGCTGAGGCGCACTCATAGAGAGGAGGCTTTACGCGATGCAGAGGGTGTCACCTATGAACCTGGAGCCTTTTAAAGCTTCCTCCATTGGACTAACAGTTATATTTGTTCAAGTTATGGACTTTTAGTACCTTGATTCTGTGTTACTGACTTAAGAAATTATTTCTGAACTTAAAATGTGAAATTCCGAAATCACGCATTTTGTAACTTTGAGAAAGGATATCTCAGGATGAATTTATTCAATTAATCTGAAATTTTCAGGGCTGTTTCTTCTCATTGAGTTGAGTAGGATGAGCAGACAGTTTATCCATCGCTTGATTTTTAGGCAAGTTATTGACAAATTTCTCACCAAAAAATCTTGGTGAACTTTGAACTGGCACTGTCCCTATTATTTTAGTGGCTCCCAAAAGTCCTCTGCTCATCCAAGAGAGTAAACCTTGTACTTTGTTTTGACACTAAAATCACTTGATTCCATCCAATCTCTAGGTTTGTCACAGCATGTGGTTAACATATTGACCTGGTGTCAAATTACAAAATAGTTTGGGTCAAAATAATTGTTAATTTCAATATCTGTGTTTCCTAAGCTTTCTTCTGATATATAGGTTTATATGGTTCTGAATTATAGTTGTGAAATTACAATTGTTTGAAAAAAGTCTCTATTTTCATGTTTACCCCCGCCTTAAATAATGTTATCGATGTAAATCAGTGGTAACCAAAAAATTGTGGTGAAATCTAGTCGTATTCAGACGATTTCCGCTCAACGTTCGAGCAGTAAGTGCAAAAATTAAGTGCAAAACTTAAGTTGCATTTAACGTAACATGCGTCTATTTATTTAAGAACAGATAAGAAGAACTTGTCGATACTTTTGCTCCCAGGATGACCCCGAGAGAGAAAATTGGATTTGAAGTTATCCATATTTCAATTAAAAAGACGCTTCATGTCAGTTCAAAACAAAATGGCGCCCGTTTTAGCATATTTTTTTAGAGATTTGACATTAATTTTCTCGAGAATGCTTGAGAATTTCATCGTGGGGTCACTTGGAGAAGTGAATTAGAGTGCGATGTTTCAAATAGTATTGACAATTTTACCGTGCTATGAGTAGTTTTTTAGTAAACATTTTTTGGACTTATTGCTCGAACGTTGAGCGGAGTCCGTATTAAGTATTCACACCTTATTGTGAACCCGCAACTCTTTAGAAAGGATAAACAATTAAGAGTGACTATTTCTATATTATTTAAACACTTTAACCCTTTTAGCCCCAATAGTGACAAGCATCTGATTTCTCCTTACAGAATTAATACGTGATCCAACATACAGGTTATGAGAATCAAGGACATGATCACCAAAGATAAAATGTATTGATTTTTAATCAAATTCTCCTAACTAACAACAAAAGAAATCTATGGAGAATAGTGAGGAGAATATGGATGATAATATTGAGGCTTAAAGGGTTAATTTGCCTTTCCCCCCTCCTCTCCCTTTTTCAGGTGCGTTTTCATTAGAGGGAAGGCTTTCGTTTCCGAGTTAATCATTTGTCTGTTCGCTGGGTGCTGGCATTCGTTCGTTTTAATTCTATTGTTTGCTTGTCTGTTTGTGTATTCATTCGATTGCTGCATCGGTTATTCGGTTATTCGATTCGTACGTTTCACTCAGTGTTTCATGTGCGTGAACCTCTAACCGTCTAATTGTCTGCTCGTTCGCTATCTCACCAGTGACTCCTGCGCTGTCATCCTTTCCATCTTTGTGTCATTTTGAGGCGATTGGAGTAACAAGGCCCTTGTTTGACTTGATTTCTGGTAAAAATGCTGAAATTTTAGTCAGCGCTACCTTTTTAAGACTTCAGGTAGATACATTTATACAGAAATGAAAACTAGGATCTCGTATAAACTTTTGCCGCTGTACGACTTCTAATTTTCGCCGGATGCCGTGGGCTGTCTACTCGAAATAATACAGCTGACGAAACAGATGTGTCAGAGGCCCTTGGAATTCAACGGAACAAAGCAACCTACGGGGTGGATCGCTGTATTTGTTGGCAGGATACTGGATTCACGGCCAAAGTTGAAACGTCAAGCCGTTTGTTGCACTTCTAGTTGGGGAGATACACGAAGATTCCAACCCTGACCAATGGCGTTACGTTCCTGAAAAGTTAAAGCCAGCGGATTATAGGGTGCGAGGATTGGCAGTTGACGAATTAGTCGACAACATATGCTGGTGGCGTGGTTTACGTTTTTAAAGTGAACCAAAATCAGAACGACCTACACAAGGTTTCCCGAATGCTACGGCAGAGACACGAGAAGAGATGAGATCCGATGTTCGCCGAGTAGCAGAAATTCCAGAGAAAAGTAACTTAAACAGTTTTGTCATCCGTGCGGTTAAGAAACGACGTGAGTGGGGACTGGATCAAGCTCGCTTTCCAAGAGGTACAAAGCAAAGTTGAAAATCAAGCTTTTAATTGGGAATTCATTCATTTGGTGCGAGTTCGAAGTTGCGTTTAACGATTCATATTGGCAACTGTCACAAGCCCGTTGAACAGCATTCTACCAGAGTGCTAACACCAGACGACTTAAAAAAACTGAAGATAAAGATCATCAGGGAAGCCCAGGATGACGTGTACTGAATAAGTCAAGCATTAGTCAGCGGGAACGAGTTTCCCAAGAAGAGCTCTATTCCCGTCTTCTCACCGATGGCAACTGATGGGATCCTGCGATCAAAGACTCCAATATTCTGATGACCTACCCCATTATACCCCAAAGTATCCGATAATCTCACCAAAGAAGCATCCACGCACGGAACTAATCGTCAAGTATTAGGACATTAAATGGGTTTGAATTTTACTTTAAGGCACCTTCGTGTAAAGTACGCTGTAGTACATGGAAAAGAAGCATCAAAGAAATTACCAAAAAATGCAATGCCCCCTTACTCAGTACACAAATGGAAGCTACTAGGAAGCCATTTACCCATTGTGCAGTAGATTTTGCTGGACCTTGTCTGACAGTATAATGCTGTGGGAACGGTTCGAGCCAAAAGATATGTGTTTGTTTTCGTGTCTTCAAACATTCTGCTGTCAGCTAGAAATGGCATGATCACTAGATACAGATGGGTTTCAAAATGCCTTAAACAGGAAGTTCCGATATAAAAGGGCCTTAACCTGGCCACAGATAGGTCTGACAGCTCACCAACTGACGGAACTGTTCAGATCTCCGATATCTATCGAGCTGGGAGAAGACATTGAGATTGACGTGTGAGACGAGAGTCTCTCTTTCATAAAGAACACAGAATTCATATTCTATTATGGCCCATAAGTAACACGCTGCTAGTAAAAAGAACCGTTAATAATAAAAAAAGAAGTAAAAGGCTGTAAATAAAAAAGAAACGCTGCATATAAAAAAGCAAAACAACTTTCGCACGTACTTTCCGAGAGCGACTGGGAATAGTGGGTTTCTTTCCTTCGCTCCTGCTCCTTTCCCGCCTTTGCGCCATTTCGGTGATTTTGGGGAGAAAACTGTGGAGCTTAAGATATGTTTTGCTCCCGTTGTGCACGTTGTGGGTCAAGACTTATCGTTCAAGCAGAATTTTGTCATGTCTGCGGATTATTAGCTAAAGTTGCAGTACGCAAACGCTAAACTACGTTGAAATAGGCTTAGTCCAGTATTCTATGCTTGATTCAAAACTTCCCATGTACAGAAAAAAAAAAAGAAAAACAACCTGTTGAAGCAATTCTTGGTTATCGTTTTTCTATCGATTTTAACAGTTAAGATTAACGCGAGGAAAAATGCTAAAACGCTCCGGGCCATCCTCGGAGACCCAGGCGCAGATAGTCGGGGCGAGAGGCAGATAAAACTGGCGAAATTGGTGCGAGTTAAAGCCTGGTGCGAGCGAAAGTTTACAAGACGGGAGGGAGAGCCCCTGGGAACATACATTTAACAGACTAGTTCAAGAGCCTATTTGCGTTCTTGCTTCTGATTGAGACACAAATTTTAAGGCATTGTATATTTTGTGAACGTTGCAGTAGTATGCGAACCCACAAAGCCGAGAAATCGAGAAATTTGGTAACGGTACTCAAGGAAAAAGAAAACAAGAAGTACGAAAATCAGATTGAGGTACTGTGAAAAGTTCACAACTTAAGTGTGAACATTTAAAAACACGCAGTCGGTTAGGATTTACGTGCGATCCACAACATGTCTCTGCGTTTGCTGCAAACTGCACGCTTCTAAACGTTCACACCTAAAGTGGGAACTTTTCACAATACCTCAATCTGATTTTCGTACTTGTTTTCTATTTCCTTGATTACCCTTGCCAAATTTCTCGATTTCTCGGCTTTGTGGGTTCGCATATTATTGAAACTTTCTTCGATGGCAGGCCTATTGTACGAGCGACACAAAAAGTTGATTTCAGTTCGTACGAGTGACAACTGGGTACAAGATTTGGCTAAGATTTAGCAAAGTTACACTCTGTACAAGACGTCACAAAAGGAACGGTGAAATAAGTTGATCGCTGATTGGGCGAAAAAATACAATGCCTCAAACTTGTGCTCAATCACAAGCAAGAAGGCAAGCTAGTCCGTTGAATGTATGTTCCCAGGGGCTCTTCAGTCTGTGTTGCAAACTTTCGCTGGCACCAGGCTTCAGCTCGCACCGATTTCGCCCGTTTTATCTGCCTCTCCTCCCGACTACTTCTGCCCCTGGGTCTCCGAGGATGACTTCGGACCAAATAAATGCAATAGATGCAATAGGTGGAGACTCGGTAGTGTTGTGGTAGGAATTTTGATCTTGTGATCGCGCTGGTGATTCTCGGCCTGGTCTCTGCGTTGAATCGTGTTGTAATATGTAGATTTAGCCAAGCCTAAAAGCGGAGCTCCACAATTTTTTCCGCTAGTACTAGTTAACCTCATTTTTGTCTAACCTTACCGAAAGTCGAAATTTCGCGTTGCTTAAAGAAAAAGTTCAAATCGACCAAGCGTTTTACAAAAAGTGTTGTACCATTTTGTAAGACAAAACACGACATATATACACTGCTCCTGCAGTATGTTAACAATTATCAAACAAAACTGACGTTAGCATCAATTTTTTACACACTGTCGGCTAAATACACAATTTTGACCACAGTTGCTTATTACTCCTTTCGATAAAGTGACTGTTGAATTACTGCATTTTTTACGGTCAAAAATATATTGATTCAACTAATTGCTGATATTATAAACACTGTGGGGCACTGTACACGATAAATGACAATTGTATTCTGCTGTTAAATGTCATAATTTTCATAATAACAAATAAACCATTATAGTGGTCAAAATTTTTTGGGTTCGAATATATAAAATCTAAATGTAAAAAATCCCAAAATTTTGGCCAAAACTTTAGCCTTCATCAGGGAAAGTGATGAGAAATTTTACAAAGAGCGCGTTGTATATTAAGAAAAATGCAAATTTTACTAGTAAGTTAATTTAGTCTTGCCGTTTAGAGCTAAATTCTTATGCGACAAATGAATTTGAGCGGTTTCTTGCAAATATTGAAGGCGTCTGTTACGTTAATTTGCACTTGTGCGTAAGATCTTGACTCCTAGGAGAAGGAGTGACCTAAACGTAAAAAAATGCTCAGCTAACTCTGACTTTAGTGATTGTTTATGCTCTCTCTAGTCAAGAAGCAAATTCGCGCTTCATTTCAGCAGTGTACATGTAGCTCTTATCACAATCTTGCATAGTTAGTACAGGGGACTGGATCCCCTTTACTAACTATGAATCTTGGCAGGGAATTGAATAAACTATAGCGCCATGGGTCTCATGTTTTGGGTCACTTCGCCGGTTTTCTTGCTATTGCAGCACATCACTGTTATGATTGACGTTCACATTTCCTTGATCCACATTTTGTTGATCCAGTCTTCTGTGTTCTTGTCCTGCTTCAAGCCTGACTGCTGCGTGTGGCGCTCCAAATACTCGCATCTCAATTTCCTCGGCTTCAGAAATGTTCACAGTTCTACATGTCGACTCAATAAACGCGAAACTGTCTCATTCTGACCGAGCAACTAATTGGATTGAATAAGGAGTTTAATAAACTTATAGAGGTAACAAAAGAGAAAATACATACAATGTGTGCTGGTAAATTGCTGCAATACCATTCTTAAAGAACTTGTTAAGGTGGCTAGACGCGGTTTTTCACTAACCATACCTACTCTCTTTGAACAGGAAATACAAAGATGCCTCAAACGGAACAGGAAATCAAGTTATACCTATTTGTAGGGCATAGATTGAAGTTTTAAAAAAGTGGGTTTTTTTTTAGATCAACGTGGCCCTAGCAACAGGGTGATGTCATTGCTATTTTTACTTTTCCTTAATTTGGAAGAAACCCAGACATTCGTTTTTAAAGGTATTTATAGGACTTGTAGTTCATATAATTGTCTTCAGTTGCACCGATTTTAAACCATTTTTATGAAAGCGTTTTCGAGAAATGATTGAAGTTTTAAGCTACTGCTAACAAACGAATCATAAACAATTCTTTTCGCGTTCACATTATTGGAAATCGGATGAAGCGATTTCTTTCATCAATTCCTGCAGGATAGCTGAAATCTCTAGAAACAATTTGAGGCCAAAGCTTTCTTTCCATGGTCAGGATAAACGTCAGTTTGAGGAACGCGAAAGGAATTGTTTATGTTTCATTTGTTAGCAGGAGCTAAGAACTTTAATCAATTATTTCTCTTAAACGCTCTCATAAATCAATTTTTTAAATCGGTACAACTGAAGACAATAATATGAACTACAAGTCATATAAATAGCTTTAAAAACGAATGTCTGGATTTCTTACAAATTAAGGAAAAGTAAAAATAGCAATGACGTCACTGTGTTGCTATGGCTTCGTCGATCTAAAAAAAAAACACTTTTTTAAAACTTCAATCTATACCCTTCAAATAGGTATAACCCGATTTCCTGCTACGTTTGAGACATCTTCGTATTCCGTGTTCAAAGAGAGTAGGTATGGTTAGTGACAAACTGGGTCCAGCCACCTTAAAGTCCACTGACAATGGCGGAAAATTCCTATTTTGCCAAAGGTGTCAATTAAAAATAAGGTACCCTGCAAAAGTCACTTTAGTGTGCGCGGACTTTTAAGTATCAAAAGATTCAGAAAGGATAAAAATTTGTTTCCAGTTTTCAAATTTAATCAAAATATGAATATACCAATAGGAATTTGTTTTTAGTAGAAGAGGTCTTATTTTCAGTTTCTTTAAAAAAACATCCCCCCTACCGACAAAGGCCAGGGGGCCAGCCCCAAGTCCCCCTTCCCCCGATAGAAAGAAAAAATCTATTGCCATCTTTGTAGAGAAGAAGGATGATAGCTACGATTTAAGCGGGAAGGTAACCAGTTTCCTGCACATTAACAAACTGCAATTTTCTGGATTAAAACAAAATTAAATAACTACATTTAAAGCATGAACCTCCCCACCCCGATGCCAGGTTCAGTTTAGTGCGAGAAAGGAAACAAATATGACCATGAGAACTTCCATCACAAGGACTAACTCCACACAAAATATGAGGGGAAGTTTACTTTGAACATGAAAGTCCATCTGCATTGCTATGCACTTTAGTGTTCTCGATTTTGCAATCATATCCAGCCAGGAATAAGTCTGGAATAAGTCTGGCTGCAGGAACGCTCTTATGTGGATGAAAAATGGATGTTAATGGCTGATGATCTGTGTACAGTGTGAAAGATCGTCTAAACAAATACGCATGGAACTTCTTGAATCCCTAGATCATTCCCAACGCTTCTCTATCAATTTGTGCGTGCCCTTGCTTTGTTTTTATGAGTGTCCTGGAAGCAAAAGCAATGGGTCACTCAGTTCCATCATTCATCACGTGGGATAGCACGGCACCAGTTCTCAGAGGGGATGCATCACAAGCAAGCCTTAGTGGCAGACTGGGATCATAATGTGACAACACTTGCTCTGGTGAGGTGATCATTTCTTTTACATTGTGGAATGCTGTTTCGCGTTGTTTCGTCCATTTCCATTGATGCTTGTTCTCTAACAACTGATTAAAGGGGTGTACCACTGATGACAGATTGGGCAAGAATCTGTTATAGTAACTGACTAGCCCGAGGAGTGATTTAGCTTCAGCTACATTGCATGGCGGGGCACTTTCAAAACTGCTTTCACGTTCTCTGGTGCCTTGTGGAGACCTTGACTGTCAATGTCATGTCCACCTGACTCACACTTTGCCTTGTTTGCTCTAAAGCCGTGAACTTGAAAACGACGCAAAACTTCATCTAGGTTAGCCAGATGCTCTTCATCATTCTTTCCAGTGATTATGTCATCAAGGATACAGCTTGTGCCAGACGTTCCTTCTAACACTTGATCAGTGGTACGCTGCCAGATAAAAGGTGCAGAGATGATGCCAAACACAAGTCGGTTGTACTGAAACAGTCCCATGTGGGTGTTGATAGTGAGGTATTTCTTTGCCTCTTCTTCCATCTCTAATTGGTGTTAAGCTTGACGGAGGTCAATCGTTGAGAATTTCTGCCCGCCAGCAAGGTTTGCAAAGCCGTCTTGAATGCGAGGTAGAGGATACTGCTCTGTTTGTAGTTCTGGGTTCACTGTGACCTTGTAATCACCACAAAGTCTAACAAAACCATTTTTCTCGGGGACAGGCGCAATGAGGCGGGGTGGGGGGGGGGGGTGGGGCACTTTAGTGAGAATAACGTCATTCTGGAGTGTTCGCAATTCCTCCTCCACCTTCGGTTTTAACACATACGACATTTTTCTAGCCTTGACAAAGCGTGGTTGGCTATCCTCTTTAAGAGTTAATTTCACTTTGGCTGGTGTAAATTTGCCCAGTTTATCTTCAAAGACATTCGAATACTTGACTAGCATAGTGTCCATGCGCTCTTTAGGACTTAAGGTAGCTGGTGGAGCTTGTAGTGACTTGATTGAACACCAATCTAGGTGTCTCTTGCGTACCCGACCCTTACTCTTGAAGATATACAGATCCAGCAATTCTCTTTGGTTTTGGTAGTCCACGTTTACTTTGAGCACTCCCACTGGGGTAATGTTTTCCTCAGTGTAGGTTTTCAAGAACAATACAGTTTTGTGTAAGGGATTGTTGTTAAATTTCTGCTGGTAAAGATCAAACGAGATGATCGTCACAGCCGAACCTGTGCCCAGTTCCATCTTAAGCGGTTTGCCATCAACAATCAAATCCACCCAGATAATATAATTGCTCAGTTTACTCACATTGTGTACCTCTAAAGTGGCTAAGACGTCATCATTTAGATTTCCGCCAAAATTGCAGTGTGTCGCAAGCTTCGTTAGCTCGGCCACGTAAGACAAAATACTTTCTCCTTCATGCTGGTTTCTCTTGTAGAAACGAAATCATTCCGCGATTTCCAAGGGCTTCGGGCTCAAATGCTCCTGTAGGGTGATAAATATCTGTTGTAGAAAAGACTTGGTAGCTGGCTTCTCCGGTGCAAAAGATCCCTCGGCAGAATGTACGTTCAAAGTCGGTACTTCTAAAATGGGTATCATCGATGCTGTTTCCCAAGAAAAACTGTTCTTCTAGTTCCACATAGGTTTTCCTTTTCTCGTTTGTGTCATCAAAACTCTCTATTTTACCATTAGCGGTCATAATTTCTCCAATTTTACCTCGTCGCCATTGTCATGTCTTTGGTTCGAATGAACACATGCTTTGAAATGGTGCATAGATGCGCATGCTCAATGTCGGCCGCTGGCCAAATGCACCACAATCACTGTATTTGAAGCTCCAAAAACTCTTAACTCAATTGCGTCCGCTTTAGAAATGTTCACATTTCTACATGTTAACTCAACAAAGGCGACCAGCATGTTTTTGGTAAATCAAAAAAAATGGTAAATCAAATTTAACGTCATAGTGGAGGAGTAGTCGCCTAATCCCCTGAGCCAGGGGCTCATGTGTAAACACTTGACGTCCAGATCGAATTGGAATTTGGAAATGTTGAGTTTTTTATGGAGGGAGGAAAACCGGAGTGCCCGGAGAAAAACCCTCGGAGTAAGGAAGACAACCAACAATAAACTCAACCCACATATGACACCGGGACCGGGAATCGAACCCGGGCCACACTGGTCGAAGGCGAGTGCTCTCACCACTGCGTCATCCCTGCCCCTGTCGCCATACACTATAACTTGTACCACAATGCAGATGTTCTTTTGATCACTAAGATATTCAATTGGTACCTCCAGGTATAATAAGCCCCATAATGTACGAACGAGTTCGATGATGTCGTTGTCGTTGCAAGTAAAAAGTTTTGTCAGGGACAAGCTGTGATTGATTGTGTCGATTTCTTTTAGAAGGCTAAATATTTTCAGACCAAATAGTTAAATTTACTAATTTATTTCATCGACAATATGTTTCCTCCAATTTCAACTGCATTGACTTGCAAACTGCTCTTTTGTGTTAGGAATTCGTTGTTTCATCCCAGTTTACCCACCCACGACTCCCAACTAATAATAAATTTCAAGTCATTATTATGGGGCACGGGGATTCACACTCTTATTTCATTCTCTCTTGCAACAACTGAAACGTGCTCGATACTTTTTTATCATTTCATTTTTTAGCTAAAACTGTGGGCCCCAAATAATTATTTCACACTCAAAATATGTCACACCTTTAATACTTTTCCGCCTGTTTCCTAGACGCATTACCGAGTGGTTTGTATACGCAAATCCGTAGGTGTGTCTTTTGCGAAATGTAGACTGTGTTTAGGTATACATACAGGTATACTTGGTTGTATTGTAAAACTCCCTGAAGAAGTGTGCGCTAGTCACACGAAACGCGTAGGAGAAATAAAAAAAGTTCTACAACTCAAGTAGTTCGCAGAAGTGCTGCTCACTGGTTTAACTTTAAAAAATTTAAAAACACAGCAATCACAGTAAACCAATCATAAGCTCAAGTCAAATACTCGAAACAAAAACTAAGCGGAAGTAAATAAATTCGAGAAAGGATTGGCTGAACATTTTTATTTTAATCACTAATTGCAGAGCGTAGTAAGGCAAAATCAAAGCAAATCCGAAGTACTTTCGCTACTTAAACAAAAAGCGCTCGAACCATAGACTTTCTTACCGATCAAAAAATCATTTTTTAAATATTAACTTTCACCTAACGGCTTTTACTAACGTCAGCTGCTAACTACAAAGCACGCCGGTGAAGATGTTCAGAAATAAATTTTCCAATAATTTGCATTGGAATAAATGAAATTTTCTCTGCTGTTAAAACGCCGTTGTATCGTCTAAAATGATTCAGTCTAAATTCGTCGATTAGTCATTAATTATTTTATCCCTAACTTCTTCAGTGTTTAAATTTGATAAACAGCCCTTATTTATCTTTTGAAACATTGAAAACATAGAGCACTGTTTAAAGGTATTGCCGAACAGCTTTCATTTGAATGTTTGCACTTTTGGATTTCATTCACAGACTCGACCTTTTCAAGCTGTAATCGATTTTGAGCATAGAAGGCGATTCTGTGTTTCAGGGGGAAGCCAAAATTAGATAAATTTATGATCGTGAGAAGGACTAATAAACTGGGCTGTTCTGTTCATGTCTATAACATGTCCAAAATTAAGCGTTAATAAACGTTTTTTAAAACGTTTTTTAAATCGTTGAACCACTTTAAAAAGTGGTTCAACGATCAAAAAATCACTTTTATTTTTTCTTTGGATTTCGAAACTTTGTTTACTAAACACTCCCCAAGCGAAATTTTAAGCCTTAATTTCGGGAAGAAGACTTTATTTAAACTGCAATTTTCCGATTTAATAGTACGCCATTATTACACCAGAAAGAACATGATGACGTCATCCACTCAAGAGCTTTAGAATGCAGCGCGTGTGAAAGTGCCTTTTTTAGTATACAGCACGGGACTTTTGAGCTTTTAGACTCTCAATCTCGTGTTTTGCATAATTTGTAAGCTGTGTTCACACACTGCATTCTACAGCTCTTGAGTGAATGACGTCATTGTATCCTTTCTGGTGTAATAATGGCGGACCATTGAAACGGAAAATTGCAATTTAAATTATTGGTCGTGTTCTCAAAATTAAGGCTTTAAATTTCGCTTGGGCTTCTCTTAACGAGCATCACAACATGATGAAGACCAAGAGTTTCATTCCGGCCAATTTAGTTCATCGACACTGCTTTAAATTAAACTACAAACATTTCTAGAATACTCCTTTGTGTTAAGAATTAGTTGCCGCATCCTTGCAATTGTTAGTTAAAAGTTTTTTTAATGTTTTCTTTTCTCATCCGGTTTACATCAACCATCAATAATTTACCCACCCGAGACCCACAACAACTGAAACGTCCTCGATCACTTTCGGGACCCAAAAAATCAAAGCCGTAAGGGTTTCGCCCAAAAAAACAGATTTCAATTAACAGCTCCAGAACCAAAATTAAAGGAATCACTCAAGCCGAATTAAAATCGATACACGAATAAAAAGCGTTCTAAGTTGTAAATCAGGAATAATTTATTCTCTAATTAGTATATATTAACTTCCACCTAACTTTTGTTAATTTTCAGCTGCCAACAACAAAACCAGACCAGCCAAGCCGTTGATAAATAAATTTTTTGAATAAGTGTCACTGGACTAAATGAAATCTTGTGTAGTTTAAACGCCGTAAAATCCTCTAGTGTGATTCGATTTAATTTCGTCGATAAGCTATTAAATCGGCTTACATTCCCAATATCTCCAGTGTTTCAATTTTAAAAATGTGTTTCATTTTACTTTTAAAACATTCCGTGCTTTGTATAAGTTCTACAGAATTTAGTTTTCATTCGGAACAATCAATCGGATAGTCGCACTAAGTAAGGATTTCACCCAGAGACTCAACCTTTTAAAGTTATAATCAATTCAACAATTCTGCATTTCTAGATAAAGCCAAAATTAGACAAATTAATCAATAAATTCGTCACCAAGCTGACGAGAAGTAAAATTGTGAATAATTATTACTTTAAACGCCGTACAATTGTGCAGTGTGATTCAATCTAATTTTGTCGATTAGTCATAAAACATTTTATTCTCAACATCTCCAATGTTTAAATTTGAAAAAAAAACCAGCATTTTATTTTTCAAAGCTTATTGCTCAATAGCTTTCATTTTTATGGATGGACGCACTTCTTGATTTCATCCGCAGACTCGATCTTTTTGGAGCTATAATCGAGTCTGGACATGAAACTCAATTCTTTATTTCTGGAAGAGGCGCAAAATTAGATAAATTAACAAATCCTTCTGAACATAAATGCAATTCTCAATTGTGTTAATGGATTTAATAATAATTATCCAATGCACTGTTTATATCTGTTTCATATCCTGAATTAGGTATTAATAAACATTTAAAAAAAGACCCACTTTTTGAAATTTTGAAATTTTCTGATCTGTTCCATAGCCTGAAAAACATGCAAAAAGTGAACTTTCCTGATTTCACGGAATGGAAACGAAAAAACAACATAACCGGGATTTGGAGCTTTAACTATAGACTTTCTTACCAATCAAAAAAAAAAAATATTTTCTTTATATTAACTTTCACCTAACAGCTTTTGTTAACGTCCAGCTGCTAACTACAAGTCACACTGGTAAAGATGTTCAGAAATAAATTTTCCAATAATTTTCGCTGAATAAATGAAATCTTATTTACTTAAAGCGCCGTTGTATCGTCCAATATTATTCAGTCTAATGTCGTCGATTAGTCATTAAACATTTCATGCCCAACATCTTCAGTGTTTAATTTGATAAACAGTCCTTCATTTTATTTTTCAAAGCTCTGAAATCATTCAGCGCTGTTCAAAAGTATTGCTGAACAGCCTTTCATTTATATGTTTGCACTTTCAGTGGATTTCATCCACAGACTCGAGTTTTTTAAGCTGTAATCGATTCTGGGCACAGAAGACGATTCTGTATTTCAGGACGAAGCCAAAATAAGATAAATTTATAATCGTGCGAAGGATTAATAAACCAGGCTGTTCTATTCATGTCTGTCACATATCCCAAATTAGGCATTAATAAACGTGTTAGAAGTACAACAACATAACAGGGATTCGCAGCTTCATGTACCCACAATTTTTTCCAAAATAGCTTCTATCCTGGACTCCTCCATTTTCTATCAAAATTTATTACATTTATTTGAGCCGAAAGATACAGTACAGTGGTAAAATTACAGTTTCGGCCTTTCAAGTTCCAAGGGCATCACCTCGCTTTAAGCTTCTTCCACTATTCAGAAGTACTTTCGTGTAGAAAAGTTTCCCTCTCGATATGCTGCTAAATGTCATTTCAATTTTTAAGGCAAGTTTTCCTTACGTAGATGAAAAGTAAAAACCGACGGAGTGTTTCATAAAAGGTGTTACACCATTTTGTAGGGCAAATATATGTAAACACAGCCAGCTTGCTATAAATTATTTAAAAATTGACGTTAACATCGACAATATCACATTGTGGGCTAAATACACAGCTCTTACCACAGATGTTTATCGCTCTTTTCAAAACGTTATCGTTAAATCACAGCTACGTTTACAGCCTAAGGAGTATTTACAAATTGACATTTTATGCCGCTGTGCAAAACTGCACACGGTAAATAACAATTGGTGTTCTGATTTCTGCTGTACAAAAAAAGGCAATTTTCTAGCTATGACAGCACATCACTATTTTAACTGCCACTGTTCAGACTGTTGTTCGCTGACTTGTTTGTTCTGCAGTTTGACGATCTAGTCCTCCGTGTTCCTGTCCTTCTCCAAGTACCACTACAGCGTTTGGTGCTCCAAATACTCGCATCTCAATTTCTTCGGCTTCAGAAATGTTCACAAATCTACATATTAACTCAATAAACGCGACGCGAAACTGTCTCATTCTGACTGAGTAAATAATTGGATTGAATAATGCGTTGAAGAAAACTATAGAGTGACTAAAAGAAAAAAATATATACACTGTTTGAATAGACGTTTTCTCTCGAAACCAAAATGTTAAAAGTCCAAAAACCATAATAGGTATAAAACACAACATCAGCACCATCAGAATGATTCTTGTCAGTTTGAGGGCCTTTTTATTTTTTTCAAATTGTTCCCTTGCCTCTTGTGTGACTTGTTGAGCCGCAAGTTGCTGTTCATGGCGGCGGGTTTCACGGTAGACTGTAACATGGCAGAACATGATGAAGGCAATAGAGAGACCAACAAATGTCATATTAATAAAGAAATGTACATTTGTGTTCACAGCATGAGCAATCTGCAAAATTGCACACAGAAACCACACCAAGGCTGAAGCAATCAGTAAACCAGCCTCGGTGACGATGGTTGTGTAAGCGAAAGGATGCTTCATGGCTAGGTACCGTTCACCACTTATCAAGACCAGGTGGAAAAGCGAAGCGTCCACCAAGCAAACCAATACAAATTTGAGAATGCTTAATACACAATACCCACTCGGTTCATCAAGTAAAAACATTACCAACACTGCAATGAAGCTGGGCTGAATAAAGATCCCAACCATGAAATCAGTCAATGCTAGTAATGCCAGTAAAACGTTTGACTTGTGGGCTCTCAATCGGGATTTTTTCTTTACAGCGATCATCACCAGCGCGTTCAAAACAGCGGTGAAAGGAAAGGTGAGGATGTTGATGATTATGTTAAAGATGAGAACTGCTACAGCTACGGGCGAGGGCTGCTGCAGCCTCTCTTCTAAAATCACTTCAGTCTCACACCCTGGTTGGCTTTTGTCGCTGGAGTTCATGACTTTCTCCGCAGATTGTTAACTCAAGGAACCTCTCTCGTCACTTGTCCGATTTTAACTGTCATGCGTTCAAAGTGTTTGCCTTGTGAATAAAGACACTATAGTTTCACCTGGCAACTTTCGGTTTTTGCTAAAACGTTCCGACCCACCTGGGGATTTGCATATTTATTACGAGTTCAGTTTTTAAAACTATCGTCATCCGCTATAATTTGGGTCACAATGCGCATGTTCCTTTCATCACCGAAATATCCAATTCATATCTTCAGTTATAATGGCCCTATAATCTACAAACGAGTGCACTCAGAGCTCGACATCATAGCTTATTTTAACAATCGCTGAGAACTTCAGGCAAATACATGGAACAAGAGCTAAGCTCGAGAAAACACGAGAAAATCAGGATAGGTTTAACGGTTTTATTTTTAGTAATAATCACAGAGAGTACAGTGTACGGCAGTGGCAAAATCAAAGCAAACTCGAATCACTTTAGATACTCAAGCAAAAACCCTTCCAACAGTAGATTTCGTTATCAATCAGTAATTTGCTCCATATATATTAACTTTCACCTAGCTTTTATTTTATTTCTAACTGTTAAAAACAAAATCTGACCGGCTAAGCTGTTGAGGTGGAAATACATTTCTCGATTACTCGCCACATGAAATTTAAACTTTTAATCCATACACAATACTGCTGCATGTTATCGATTTTTAAAAAAGATTTCACATTAACATTGATTAAAATTACCTTCAGATTGTCTGTTAGATGAGCTAAATTTTCCAGATATGATTATAACTCTTTTGAATAAAGTTACTGTTGATTTACTGCTATCATACCGCCAAAAATAGTATTATTTTACAAATCAAATGGACTCGACTGCTAACTACAAAAACAGACCATTCAAGCTGTTGACTAAACGAAGTTTAACCACCGTACAATTATGCAGGGTGATTTAGTCTCATTTCGTCGGTTAGTCATTAAACCTGTCATTCCCAACATCTTCAGTGTTTAAATTTTTAAAAATAAACTCCAGTATTCTATTTCTCAAAACATTCAAAAACAGACAGCGCCGTACAAATGTACTGCTGAGTGGCCTTTATTTGGGTAGACGCACATTTAAATTCCATCCACAGACACGATCCTTTTGAGTCGATTTTGAGCTATAATCCATTCTGGACATGAACGTCGATTCTATATTTCTGGGCAAAGTGCAAAATTAGACAAATGAACAAATTCTACTGAATATAAATGCAACGCTCGTGCGATGGATTAATACTTATCCCGACCTTTTCTGCTCAGTTCTTTTTCTGTTTCTTATCCTAAATTAGAGTAGTAATACATGAATTCGACAAATACCACCTGATCCCCAGAGTATTATTTTCGTGTTTTAAACCTCCCACCGTAATAACCTCGCTCGCTCGCTCGCTCGCTTCGGTTATTACGGTGGGAGGTTTAAAACACGAAAATAATACTCTGGGAATCAGGTTGTATTTGTGGAATTCATGTATTACTACTGAACAAGGAGTAAATACCACCTCATCCGTACACCTGTATTTACCTCTTTTAAACCACCCAGCGCACAAAGCGAAGCAAGCAGGATGGGGGGAGGCAGTACCAGCGCGGATGTGTCACGTCAGCCATTGAATATAAATATTTTCCAATTGAAGTAATATCTGCACAGGTATATACCAAGATGGCAGTCGCACAAGCCGCTGAAGAACTTTTACAAAAAGTTCTTGCAGAGATGTCGCCGGAATATGAGCAGTATTTGTTGCAATTGCTAGCGGAAAACGCCCCGCAGCGGGTCCTCTCCGCGAGGTTGTACAAAACATACGCGATGAGCGCATTCCCCTGGAAAAGCGCCTACCCAAACCTCTGCTTCCGCGAAAGTACCCCCCAAAAGCTCCCCCAAAACCTCCCCCTCTCCAAAGAAGAGGAATAAAAAGGCAGACCATACTGAAAGAGTTTGATCCTATTCAACCGATAAAGAATCGAGAAAAGAGTTATGAGGACATACTTGCAAATTTGTTTAAAAGAGGTGAGGAAGAGGAAGGTGAAGAAAAAGAAGGCCGTTGTTACATCTTCGGGAGAAAAAGACAAGGACTTGAAAACAACCTTACAGAACAGTTCATGAGAAAGATAAGGGAGAAGGTCAGAACGGCAGCCTACTTGCGACACAACTATTCTTATTGGTTGGAAAACATCGAAGACGGGACCATTATCCTGTATTATAAAAACTCAGGAGGCTCACCTTGGATAAACAGGTATGTTGAAGCAGAAATTGGTTGAGAGAAAAGGAGGAGGCGCACCTGAACATTGATAACATCGAAAGACCAAACACAAAATGGGTGTTTAGGGGTTTTTCTCTTGTTGATGTAAAGGTCGTGCTCAACCGAAAACCACTGTTGGGCACAGGCCCCTTGCCAGACTGGCTGCGAAACCTTGCGCATGGCCGGTCGATGCTAGCGGTGGACACCTACCAGGACAACTTGTGTCTCGGCGCTGCATTGCGGTACACTGCGGTGCAAGACCAGATCGAAGCACAACAGCAGCACGAGAGCTTGGTAAGAGTTTCTTTAAACTTAGAGCTACTCCAAACGACAGCCCGAAAACATCGCTCGATGAACTTGATCGGGGTGAAAGACACCTGAATCAAAAATACGATTTCTCGGATTGGCTCGGTATCCGTGTTTATGAGCCTGAGTGCGAGATTGATGGGGGTGTGGAATGGCACCTTAGACGAAACCTGCCGGCCAAGCTGACTAACATTTTGACAATCGGAATTTACGAGGGGCACGCGTTCGTCATCAAGGATATTTCGAAGCTTGCAAAAACGTATGTATGTGTTCATTGCCGTGCAAGATTCACTCAAGCTTGCAACCTTCAACGGCATACCCAAACGTGTGCCCAAGGGAAGACGGTGATTGATTGTCCAGCCAAAAGAGTCGAAGCATCGCAGACAGCTTTCGAGAAAGCCTTCTTTCCAAAACATACAGCTTCTCCAGAATCTCTTTGCTGGTTCGAATAAGAAGGGGTGCGGTGGAAAATTCACATTCACCACGCGGCATGTGGGCCCGGCGGCGAGCGGTGGGTTGAGCGCGCACCTGTTGGCGGATACGACCCCAAAACGAGGACTGTATTTCAATACCACGGCTGTCACTGGCATGGATGCCGAAAATGTTACCCGAACGATCGTAATACAATCATTACCCACAAAGACCAAACACGAAAAGACCGGTTTAAAGCAACTGTAAAACGCACAAAAGCCCTCCGAGCTGCTGGCTTCCACGTAATCGAGGCATGGGCGTGTGAAGTAGGGGAAATAGATGTGGAGCTGCCACGGCCTCAAACGCAAAGCTTCCCACACGCGATCTTGTACGATTTTGAAGGGTACGGGGATAAGAATCAGCGGAAGGAGCCGACAGGCATGCTCACGATTGAAAACGCACACGTGCCAATCTCGGTGAGCGTCGGGGACACCCTGGATTGTGAGCCCACACACATCTGTGAAAAAAACCCAGCGGAGCTTGTCCGCAAGTTCATGGAAGAGCTGGAGCGGCGCGGAAAAAACATCCGGACCAAAGTACGAGCAGCGTTCATGCCTGACGACGTGGAGATGCTTCCAAAAGCGCAGCGCATCAAAATCGAACAATGGTGTGACCAGGTGCCAATTCTCGGGTTCAACTCCGGGCGATACGATCTGAACCTGATCAGAGAACATTTCGCAGAGCGCCTATCTGACACAACCGGCAAAGTCAGAGTGGCGAAAAATGGAAACAAGATCATGTTCCTGCTCACTCAGGAATTTCGCTACCTTGACATCATCAACTACCTCGACCCGGGAACCAGCCATGAAAAGTGGACGAAAGCTTATGAATCCACAGCCGAGAAATCGTGGTTCCCATACGAGTGGTTCGATACCCCCGAAAAGCTCGACCGCCCTGGGTTGCCGGACTATCCAGCATGGTACTCACGCCTGAAAGAAGAGTACACGCTTAAGCTTAGTGAATGGGTGGCTTGTAAGCGCCTCTTCAAACAAAAAGGTATGCGCACTTTCGCAGATTGTCTGCGCTATTACAACAACCTCGACGTGGCCCCCGGCCTGGAAGCCTTGGAAAGAATGCGAGTCTTCAACACTGAGAAGGGGATCGACATCCTGAAAGACGCGGTCAGCATTCCAGGGGTTAGCTTGCATTACCTGCTCCGAGGCGCGGTTGAGCGGGGCGCCAAGCTTTACAGCCCCGGCAAAGAAGCCTACGAGATGTTGAAAGGAGCTGTTGTCGGGGGGCCGAGCCTCGTGTTCACGCGGTAACATGAAGTCGGGGTCACGAAGATCAGGTCAAATCAGACAGCGGAACCGCGTATTTGCCAGCACATCCTTGGTTACGACGCCAACGCCCTCTACCTGTTGACGATGCTGGAGGAAATGCCCTGTGGGAAGGAAAAGGTTGTTCACTACACGGGCGGTTGGACTGTTGGAGCCGCGCCGCATCTCGCACAAAGGCTAAAAAACGGGACCTGGTTTGGTTTTGCAGAAGTTGACATCGAAATCCCAAAAGAGTTGTGGCCAAAGTTTGAAGAGATATGCCCGTTCTTCTACAACAAAAAGGTGCCTGTCGAAGCCGTGCCGCAGCAAATGCTTGACTACCTGAAGCGCACGGGGCGAAACCGCGGGGACGGAAAAAAGTTAGCGGGAGCGCTTTCCACCGAAAAGCTGCTGGTGTACGCCTCTTTGCTACGCTGGTATGTCGATCATGGGGTGGGGATCACGGCTGTCTATCGAACGATCGACTATACCCCCGGCAAGGTTTCCGACTGGTTTGTGGAGCAGGTAACAGAGGCTCGCCGTACAGGAGACGTTGAAAAGAGCAAGGTGCTGCTTGCTGGGGTGTTCAAACGTCTGGGAAACAGTGGGTACGGGAAGCTCATCGAAGCTTTGGAGCGGCAAACAAACGTGATCTACACCAAAGACGAAAAGGTCGTTGACATAGCCTTGCAAAGCGCCTATTTCAGTGATCTAGACGAGGTCGGGCAAGTGTACGAGCTGGAAAGCCGAAAGCCTCGGATCACAATCAGACGGCTGTTCCAGATCGGAATCGCTGTCTACCAGCTCGCAAAGCTTCGAATGCTTGAATTTTATTAGGACTTTCTTGACAGGTATTTTGACAGAAGAGACTTCGAGCTGATCCAGATGGACACGGACAGCAACTACATGGCCATTTCTGCCGAGCGGCTTGAGGACATTGTTCGGCCGGAGCTACGAACAGAATTTGAGGAAAAAAAGCGAGAGTGGTTAGCTTGGGACAAGTGGAGCGGCCGCACGTCCGGTTTGTTCAAGCTCGAATGTGAAGGCAGAGGGATGATCGCGTTGTGCTCAAAGTGTCACTTTGTGAAAGAAAGTGAAAGCGAAAAAAATAAATTTGAGACAACGTTCGAGAAAATTCAAAAAGAGCTAAAGCTTTTAAGCACCAAAGGAATTTCAAAAAAAGAAAACAATAAATTCAGCACCAAAGGAATGTCGAAAAAACAAAACGAGATCACGTGGCAGCGTTTCAAGGCAGCGTTGGATGGCAGCAAGGACATGGCAACGAACATGGTTTTCGCATGAACAATGGGAGGATGATTACGTACGAGCAGCAGAAGCTGGGGCTGAGCGCTTATTACGACAAACGCTGGGTATTGGAAGACGGCATTCACACAGAGCCGATCGAGTTTCATAGTTAGATTGCCGGCGGTAGCTGTGTATCGGGAGGGACAACCATCAGGTCTTCACGGACAAACCAACGTTTTGGGCCGTCAAACAAATAATAGATAACCGATGCGTCTGGTTTTATCATAATCTTTTCAATCTCGTAAACTTTCAGAGACCAGATTGGGTCGGTAGCTCTTTGGCGGGCACCTTCAAGTTCATCGGGTTGGTAGAGATAGCGAACACTTGAACCAGAGGGGAGCTTTTTTTCGTTCACACCAACAGGTTTCAAATAAGGGGTCGAGGGATTCGCTGAAACAGTTTTCTTTTTGATGGCCTCAGCGGGTTTCTGACCGGTCAGTCGAGTGACTTCTTTATTTAAAGCTGAAATAACAGCGGGCAATCGTTTCTCCCATTCAGTCGATCTTTTGGAATGTACCGCGGCGCTGGTAAGTAAACCTGCCAAAGAACTTGCTTCCCCAACCAATTTCGAGCCACATCTTCAGAGACTTTCGCAGCTTGGGCTAATTTTTTGATCGCTGCAAACCCTTTCCTGTACCCTCGCGGGCTGTAATAAATTTTTGACAACCTATGGAAACTTTGCGCGCTCATTGTACATCACACAATAAAAAAAAATGGACGGCTTATTTGGTTGTTTGCGAGGTGTGGAGTTGGTCGAGCACGATCTTTACAAACTGCCCTCAGAAATAGTGGAAAAAAGTGTAATGAACTGCCAAGGATTAATCATTGTCCTTCATGCGAGGTGCACCTTGTTAATATGATGAATGAGTTCTGTCGTGAATGCCCAGAATGCCATGGAGTGTTTGAACGTGATGATGATGATCAGTTCCAAGAGGTGATTCCGGGCAGATCTGCTGCTCCCTCTGCTTATTTAAAAAGGATTTTCGGAAATGGAAAATTTACCAAAATTTTTTCTTTCAACCAGATCTCTTTTCTGGGAAATGTTATTGCTCAATTTCAGGCGAAAACCGGAAGTCAGTGAACTATCCCTGCTTTCTGCACAATTATTTTGAAATGTTCCCTTCTGAAGTCTGGCCCTACAAAAAAGAAATTATGGAATCTATTACTCCTAAATGTTTTTGATTACTTCCTAAATGTTTTGCAGCCAGGCGATGCGCAAAACAGGAGTTTGATGAATGGCGCAGCACTATTTCTGTTTCAAACCCAACCCCAATTTTTTTTTAATTAATTGTGTTCCTTGCTGCCGCATGTCCCCACTGCCTTTGTTTCCACGGAACTGCGTCGAGAGACTTCACCATTTTTTTGTCCGCTTTGTGTTTACAATTTTTTTCATTTTTCACCGTATTTTTCGTTTCGGTTCGAACAGACACCATAGTCCATGTCATGTTGCATTGCGATCGCGTCTGTTGCTTCCGTTGGTTGTTGATATATTTGCTTAATCTGACCTGTTTCTGGATCGTAGTTCACCTGCTCTTCGAGGGGATATATATGGCCCGGTATAATTATGGCCCAGTAACGTCCAACCCCGTTTTGGTTTGGGGAGTTTTCCAATCGCTGAATGAATGTCAATCCCTGCCCCATCTAAATCCGGTCTGTCTGTTTTGTGGCGTCTGTTTGGTCGAACGTTGGTTGAAATCTGATCGAGCATCTCACTGCCAACTTTTTGAAAAACTGGGCAGGTTTTGTCAAGCGTATAATTGATTGCTTTCTTTTGCAGATTGGGGTCTCGCAAAGCTTCAGACCCGTAATAACGTCCAGCCTTGAGCCCTTTTTTTTCGCAAGAAACGATATTCCTTTTTCAATGGCTAGATCACCCACCGTCATAGCGATATTACCAAGAACACTACCGCCCTCCGTTCGGGAGCGCTCGCCTAGTTTCCCGGCAGAAAACGTGTTTTTGTTATTTCGCAACTAGCGCATTTTGCCTTTAAGAGTTTTCGATTGTTCTTTGTAATTACAACCTTTTCACTTCCTTTCACATTGGGAATGTGCCGCTTTTCTTTGACAAAGTACACTTCCATTGTGTATATCTTATGAAAAATAATTCTTTACGATGCGTTCGTTTTGAAGGACATCGTTGGTGAACATTTTCAAAATGTTGGCAAAACTTGTGCCTTTGTTTCTTTCGTTTAAAAAGAGAAGGCAGTAATAACGACATCTCACACTTTTTTCCCATTGAATTTGGTTGTTGTTTCTGAAAAAATGTTTGATTCCGTGCACTGACATTTCCTTTTCCCATTCTAAAGGTGGTGGAAGCACAAATGAGTCGAAATATTCGTATGTTCCATTTTTGGAACGCCAACAACACACCCAGTGAGTTCCCAAACTTTTAAAATCATCCAAGTTGATAATGCACGGGGAATGGAACTGAGGTTTCGGTTCATTTCTGCTATAAATACCTTTGATGGGAATGCGCAACAAATCGCACCATTTTTTAAGGTCAATGTTGGCGAGAGGCGTGTCTTTAAACTCTTTTTTTTATAATCATCCCACGTTCCGAAGAAAGGTGGGGGTCGCATTTGCATTCCTCTTCCCTTTGGAGGTGGAGGTGGGGGTCGGGGGAGCGTCGTGGACGTGGTGGTTGAATTTGCAAGCCTTTCCCGAGTATCTTTTTGACTGTCGATAGCCAAAGGTACTCCGATGGACGCTAACCTACCAAGGAAACCGCCGTATCGTGCGGCGCCTCCCCTTATAACACCTTATCCAACAAGATATCGTTCCACTTCCTTTTTCTGAGCAGGAGTCATCCTCTGGGCAAGTTTGTAAAGTTCAATTTCCTTCGGCCCAAAACCCTTTCCTAATATCTTTTTCAGCACCTTTTCAGCGCCGAAACTCAAACCAGCACTAGCTAACGCCCCAAGGACCGGCTTTATCAAAGGTCGTGCCAAACCTAGCACAGCAGAAAACAAGTTTCCACCACGCTGCGCAGTATCTAGGATCTGGGTCTGGCTTAATTTGAGCTCAAGCCCTTTCCCTGCCGCGGCTGTTTTTTTCACTCGTGAGATTTGAGTAGCAGTGAGAAGGAGTTCGTCGCCGCGTCCAATTTGCTCCGGTTTTACCCTCAGAGCCACAGCTGTTTTCGAAACATAAGCTTTTTGTAGTTTCTTTTTCTGGCCATCGGTCAGCGCTATTTTATTTGGATGATAAGTTGTAGCCATCTTGCGTATATATTAATTGAGATTTTCTTATTAGACGGCGACAAGTTCATTCCCAATTTGCTTCAGCCGTCATTCAAAACCGTGGCAAAGATTGTGTAATCTTGAGCGTTAGCAGCTTCATTCAGTCTGTAATGGAATTCGAGCTTTTTCGGGTCGCCTGTCACACTTTCTTTGGTGTTTCGTAGATCAAAGTAGATAATTGGGTATAACTCCTGGAAGTTGGCGAGCTGCAGCTGAACGCCGGTGTTGTAGTCGTTCTTTCTGTACCCGAAATTGATTAAATCATTCAAAATTCTTATTTTAAAACCATGGTCGTAATCAAGCTCAGGGTAAAAACTTGTGCCGTACTGAAGGCGACAAGTGGCTAATCTTGCGGAGTTATCATCTTCGATATCGAATGTGTCAGAGATGTAAGGGTTTTGCGAGTAAGAATTTTGTTTCCGGGTTTGTTGAAGAAATACGAAGACATGCTTCGGGTTTTTTACCGCAGGTGTAATCAACCACGTACCATTTGCATCCCTTCGGGAGGTGCGAATGCAAAACTTCTTTCAGGTATTTCCATTGGGTTGGTCGCAAGAAATTTTCATTGACCAGGGTTTGTCCTTGGCCAGTAAACTGTAATTGTGGCACCCACAACTCCAATCTACGGACGACAATCCTTCGAGCTGTTCCATCGTTTTGGAAAATCATTTCTCTGTCGTTTTGTAGAGCAATGTCAAACTCAAGTTGCATTGGTGGCAGCAGTCTGTCTGACAGACCTTCGAAGAAGGAGTATCGGTTCAAAGGGATAATAGTTTGAACTGTCGCACCGCCATGTGACAGAAGTGCCCTTGCCCGCATTCCGACGTTCGTCGCATTGCCATCAGTCACTGTGGTGGTGTCAGACTCAAGATACCGAAATTGGTTTTTTGTCACGCTTCTCGAAAAATCGTCCGAAAAGTCAAGCAGGTTTTTGATGAAAATAACCATGTGGATATCGGTGCCCTCGTACAGAGTTTTCTCCGCTGATTTTAGATTCAAACTTTTAATCAACGAGAAAGAACCGTTGATCGGAGCTGATTCAGTGTCAGTGCCAATGTTTGCTCCATTTGACACGGCCTCAAACTTGAAATCGACGCGGAAATAAGCATTGTACCAGTCATGAAAATTGTCCCGATCTCTTACGGTAAATTTGTGGCCCGACTTGTTTTACGTTTGGTTATTCCCTGGGTATGTGAGTGAAGTGTCCAAATTCACCTGGACGTAGGCAGTCTTCTCGAGATATGGTTGTGATCTGAACATCTCAACGGTTATACTAAGGGAAAAAATTTTTACGATTAAATTTCGTTTGCCAAAAGTCGATTTAATTTTATGGCGGTCGATGGGGAGAGAGAGGGTTTTTTCGGCACTTGGTTTTGCAAAATGTTTTCAAGTTTGATGTATATACAAGGCTAAAAAAGATAAAAACGGGGGTATAAACAATTAAAAGGAACCAAACGTTTTCGACAAGTATGTCATCATCAAGGTTAAATGGCCGTTCGTGATTTGCATGGTTTTTATACTCAGGTTATTCTCGAAGGCAACAACTGCGCAACACAGCAATTAACTTGTTTGTTCAAAGTTGGGCTCCTTTGCTGTATAATTAGGCCCTCGATGATCTTTCTCTTAAAATAAGATCTTGCTGAACAAAGGAATCTCCACTGGAATGAGTGACTTGGGTTTTCCAAAAGGTGACGTGGTGTTTCCGAGGTGTCGCAGATATTTGACGCCTGACATCGTGCGACACCTTTTGTGGTTTTGGCTTACGCTTTCGCAGTATTTCTTGAATTTGTTTTGACCCTTTTTGGACAGCAATTTCACCAACTTTCTGCCCCGCTTTTTCAGCGACTGTTTTTTCAGTTTTGTCGGCGGCTGTCTTTAACACATTCTTTGCAGTGCCTTTGAAAGCTTTGCCAATGGCCATAAGAGTGTCACGGATCAAGCCCGACCCCTTGTGTTTATATCGATACCTTCCGGTGTTTTCGTCAAAAAAGTTTGTCCACTCACTTGGGTGATTCATGTTGAATATATTAAAGACAACAAAAAAAACCTTACTCTTTTTCAGTCCTTATGCTGACAGCAACGTCAATTCCGTTGACATCCTCTTCCGTCTGTCACCCAAATCCTTATTGAATCAATCATACTTTTGTTCACAGGATGCCACTCAAGCCGATACGGTTCTTTTTGAAACGGATCACTGACCTCAAGCCCTGGTGTTGAAAAACTGTATAAGACATCGCTTGGAACATCGATTGCTCGCCGGCTGATCAGATCGCAGTGTAGAAACACCTAATCAACACTTCTTGTGATATCCGGAATCATGGCTCCGACAGAATTCTTTTTTCCCGTCAAAATCGTTTTTTGCATAACCAAGCAATTCTGCGAACTCACCTTGAGGAAGGTCAAGCTCATAACTTTCATGCATCAGAATGACAACCCGGAATATCGTCATATCGAAATACAGAGTGAAAATGAAATTACTGTCTTTGTCTTTCGGGTCCACTTTACCTGTTTGGATCCGAAGAAAACTGTTGATGTCAGAGTAATCATACATTCCGTTTGGAAAAATCAAGGTTTTTCCACTCTTCAGTTTTCTTTCTCCAGCAAATTTTGTTGTTACCATAAGAGGCATCGATGTTGTACCATGAGTAGCTCATTGCGATAGGTTTGTTTAGCGCGGCTTTATAGTTTCCGGAACCCAAGTAGATCGGAGGTTGAAAGTTTATTGTGAAACCGTGTGAAACCTGGCGATCTCCAGTTCTTTGTAGTTTTGCGAGGTGCAAGTCAAGCAGAAGGTTGTACGACATTACTGGTCTATATAAACACGAACAATTTTTTTCTTTTGCTTTTTGTCGATTGCGCTGAGTCCAAGAAATGAATCAAGCAGAGAAAATACCTGATATTTTAGTTTTATTGAGCTGTTTCCTGCTTTGATCGATCCTAAGCTCACATTAAGTTGGTGAATCAATTTGTCAGCACTAGCGATGCCACTTCCTTCGGTTTCCCAATCTTGTTCAGAGGAGTCCTCTTCATCGTCTGAAGGCTCAACAAAAGGTCTTCGGCTCACGACAGCTTTTTACAGGGAGGTTGGAGTAGATTTTTTACTTTTGCGTTGGGGTGTAGACTTTAGGCTCTGCTTTCCCTGCTGCAGCTGTTTCGATAGAGGTTGGGTTGCCCTTCTTGCATATATCTCATTTCTTTCTTTTTCGAGGTCCTTCACGGAATAACTATGAAATGGAGATGTTTTACTTTTTACTCTGTAATTGAGGTCATTTCCGTATTGCGTGATCAGCCGATTGATCGTTTGCAACCGGGTTGATTCATGATATTCCAGCTCAACCGGTTCCGGCTTCGCCCACTCTTTTCGTTTGGATGTTTCTTCCATCAGCGGTGGAGGTGGTGGTGGAAAATCATCACCATCATCATCATCATCATATGGGGGTGGTAATGTTGGTTCTAGTGATGGTGATGGTGGTGGTGATGGGGCTGGCGTTGGGGCATCCGGTCTGAATTCATCACCAAACGGGTTGGTTCTGTCAAATTCATCCAATACATAATCCGGAATTTCCTCCACCTCTTGCGTTGTGGTGCTGCTCTTTTCATCAGGCCTTTTTGTAATTGGCTTAAAAAGTTCTTCCCCTGAAAGGTGACCAAACTCTTTGCTTATTTTGTTCATTCTAAATTTTTGGTGAATGTCTTGTGTTTGCTGATCGACCGCCGACTTTTCCTCAGCCAACTGATGCCACTTTTGTATTGACATAATTCCAGCGTGATTATATAGAAACCAAAAAAAAATGAAGATTCCAAATTATGACCCAGGTTTTTCCAAGAGTAGCTACAAGCAAGGCCACCCTTGCATGCCAGCCGATGTTTTCCGGCTAATTTGTGGACCCAGTAATTCTGGCAAAACAAACATATTACTGCATATGCTTTATGATTTGCTAGAGTTTGATAAAATTTATCTCTTTTCAAAAAACCAGCTGCACCAAAACAAATACCAGGCTCTTTTGCAGGACTTTGCTGAACAAATCAACCTCAGTGTTGGTTACGAGGTCATCGAGGCTCCCGGTGATGAAATCATTCCACTCGAGGAGCTACCGGTGGACAACAAAAAAATTGTTGTTTTTGATGATCTGGTTTGTGAAAGCAACCAAAACAGCATCATAAATTATTTTGTCAACGGGAGGCACAGAAACTGCTGCGTTATTTACCTCACTCAAACCTTCTTCAAGGTGCCGAAAAACATCCGTGATAACTGCAGCCATTTTTGTATTTTCAGATTTCTTCCACGAGAAAACAAGCGGATTGCGGACGAGATAGGTGTTGATCATGACACGTTAGATCGCGCCACCGATAAAAAATATTCTTTCTTTTACTATGACAAACCGCAAAAATTAATGAAGAAAAATTTCGATGAAGATATATAATGGGGTATATTAACAACCAAATCGGTGAAACTAGCCAAACGACAATTGAAACGGTGGGTCCTCCTGGGCCGAGGGGTGATATAGGCCCCGCGGGACCACAAGGTCCGATAGGTCCCCGAGGGGAGAAGGGTCCTCGACGGGAGGCCGGTCCCCAAGGACCCCAAGGGGTCCTTGTGGACCGCTAGCACCTTCTTCCTTGCTCTCATCGAAGAGAAGTCAACTCCATTGAATTTCTTGTACTTTTCTACACAACTTTCCCTAAAGATTGCCAAAAAAATGCTTGCATGTCACTGTTGAATTATTCAACTTGGCGAAAGCAAGGGACTTCCCCGAATCGGCTTCTGTGTTTCAGTGATGTAATGTTTACGTGCCAGGGCAAATTAGGCGAATTCATGCCAGCTTCAAAGCTCGCTAGCACCTTCGTTCTTGCTTTCATCGAAGGGGTTTTTATGCCATTAAATTGCCAGTAATTTTCTACACCAACGTTCATGAAAATTCTGGCAAATATACAAAAAACGAACGAAGATTACCCGCAAGTATTGTTTTGACCGAGCGGAGGTCTGGGGCAAGTGACCGCGACAAAAAAAAAACACAAGAAAAGCCCCAGGGGCATTGGACCCCGCCGTTTCCAGCCCCCCTCAGGGTGCAAATACATTACGGTCGCTCAAGATATGTGCCCAAGTGGTATAAAGTTTTGAAGTTGGTGATTTTTTTAACGTTTGACGTGTGTGCTGCCACCCCCCCCCCCAACGTCTTCTCT
Source organism: Siderastrea radians (assembly GCA_964017195.1). Lineage (NCBI taxonomy): Eukaryota > Metazoa > Cnidaria > Anthozoa > Scleractinia > Rhizangiidae > Siderastrea > Siderastrea radians. Next base: position 42,559,601 of record OZ024892.1, on the reverse strand, counting down.
GCACCCTTCTCCTTGAGATATCATGGATCCCTTATAGTATGAATACCTTTCCCTTCCCTCATTCCTTGGTCATCCACCTGTTCTAGCACTCGCGAAGAAGAACGTGAGGAAATAGTTTTGACCATGGCGTGACTTAGTTACGTCAATTTTTTAACGAAATGACATCTCAGCGTAATTCTAAATATTAAACAAGGGCACGGAAATTTAAATAGATTTATTGATGAAGAAAAACTATCCTTAAATCGAAAGGGAACGGTTATCTACTGAAAAATGAAACGTAAAGGTCTACTTTTAGGCCATGATTCGATAAATGCTTTAGCGAAAGCAAAACAATTCCCCGAATCGGCTTCTGTCTTTCAATGACGTAATGTTTACGTGTTACGGCAAGTTTAGGTGAATTCATGCCCGCAAGGTCCCCAAGGGGTGGCCGGTTCACAGGGACCGCAAGGGCGAGATGGACCACAGGGTCCAAAAGGCGACAAAGGTGATCCTGGGCCTGAGGGTAGTGCCGGTGGTGCCGCTGATATTGACATGCAAAATAAGTACGATATTTTGCGATTGAAAAGCAACCCTTATCCAATCCACGGTGATCTGACAAAGGTGATAAACTATCAGGACATGAGAGACATCTTCCTTTCAAAGAAGGAAGGTGGAAAAATGGAATTGAGCATTGATATGAATAATAACACAATCTACAATGCAAAAGACCCGGACCGGGTGAGGCAGATCAAGCCACAAACAAAAAGTATGTCGACAATCAGCTTGAAAAAAAACTGGATAAAACGGCTGACATTGACATGAAAAATCATTGAATTACCAATCATAATCTTCCATCAAACCAGAGAGACGCCGCATGTGTCGAGTTTGTTAACTACAGAATTGATGACATAACACAAAAAAGTTTCTCAAATTTGATGGCACTAACAGTATGACTGGAGACTTGAACTTAAATAATAATAGAATTAAGTGTAAAGGAGATCCTCGCAGTATCCTAAAAGTTACAAGGTTTGTTAAAATTCAAACATTTTGACAGATAAGTTACAAATTTCGAACCTGTTTTACGATACTCTCGTAAACATTTGTCACTCAATCGATGAGATTTTTGTTCCTTACATTTGTTTAACAACAAAACACTTTGGTCTTTAAAGTCGATTTACGCTTCACAAATAGGGAGAATCCCACTTTTTACGCTCAAAAACTGGGTAGACTTATACACTGGTTCGACTAACACACCAGAAAATACAGTAATACAATTGTTAATACATGCCTTTAGCCATTTGGAAAACCAAATGCGTTCAATTCTTTCTTGGAGGGAAGCTACGCATCAGCAAGTTGGCTCCATGTGCAAGTTATTTTGAAGAGCATTTACGTACTGCTTTTCTCCAAAACTGTAAGGAATACAAGGAATCCTTCAATTAAAAAGCTATTTCAGTACAGATTTACGATCAAACGTGTCATTTACTCTACTGTAGAAACTCAATTAAAAAGCTATATTTTCTGTACAAACTTACAATCAAACATGTAATTTACTCCACCGTAGACTCATAGAAGTGCTAGAGCATTACCCAGAAAGTTCGCAGCGTGAAAAATCTTTAAGATGGAAGATTGTCCTTCACTTTTTCAAAACAGCAGTTCATCCTGAAAAGATGTTTTCTCTGCTCTTAAAGCTCTAAATTTCATCGACTGACCTCTCGAGTGTTCCTTAGAGCTTCTTCTTTTGATTTTTAAGTTTCAAAAGGCAATCCTTTGTTCTAAGAGTGAGATATTGCCATCTTGAAAATTCAGGCGTAAAGAGCACAGCAGACATTTTGAAAGAAATGTGACCTTCTCCGAGAGTGAGAAGAAGTCTTCCTCTCTAGGACTCCCCCTCAAGCCTTCAAATATATGGGCAGTAGGAGGATTCTGATTGGTTGAATGTTCTTAAAGACAACTAGGACAAAAGGACAAAAGCTTTCTAGGGGAGGCTAAGGCCAAAAGCAAACACACGTAAAATCACAGCCGGCTTAGGCCAGCACGGATGTCAATGGGTTAAGAGGCTTTTTGTGCCAAGTAAAACCTTGAAATACTTAAAAGAGACGAACACAAATGACAACAAGAAAAGCCCCGGGGGCATTGGACCCCGCCGTTTTCCCCCTCTCCTCGGGGTGCAAATTTATTACGGTCACTCAAGATATGTGCCCAAGTGGTATAGAGTTCTGAAGTTGGTGATTTTTCTAACGTGTGACGTGTGTGCTGCCCCCTATCTTTCCCACGTCTTTTCTGCGCCCTTCTCCTTGTGATAACATGAATCCCTAACAGTGTCAACACTTTTCCCATCCCTCATTTCTTGGTCATTCACCCGTTCCAGCACTCTCGAAAAAAGAACGTGATGAAATAGCTTGACCATAGCGTGACTCAATTCATTTTTTTTAACGAACTGACATCTCAGCGTAATTCTAAATTTATTGATAAAGAAAATAATCCTAAAATCTAAAGGGAACGGTTATCTACCGAAAAAAGAAATGTACAAGTCTACTTTTAGGCCACGATTCGATGAATGATTACTTTTCCCATCCCTCATTTCTTGGTCATTCACCTGTTCCAGCACTCTCGAAAAAAGAACGTGATGAAATAGTTTGACCATAGCGTGACTCAATTAATTTGTTTTTTACGAACTGACATCTCAGCGTAATTCTAAATTTATTGATAAAGAAAATTAACCCTAAAATCTAAAGGGAACGGTTATCTACCGAAAAAAGAAATGTACAAGTCTACTTTTAGGCCACGATTCCATGAATGATTTGGCGAAAGCAAGGGACTTTCCCGAATCGGCTTCTATGTTTCAGTGATATAATGTTTACGTGCCAGGGCAAGTTAGGCGAATTCATGCCAGCTTCAAAGCTCGCTAGCACCTTCGTTCTTGCTTTCATCGAAGGGGTTTTTATGCCATTAAATCGCCAGTAATTTTCTACACCAACGTTCAGGAAAATTCTGGAAAATATACAATAAACGAACGAAGATTACCCGCAAGTATTGTTTTGACCGAGCGGAGGTCTGGGGCAAGTGACCACGACAAAAACAAAACACAAGAAAAGCCCCAGGGGCATTGGACCCCGCCGTTTCCCCCCCCCCTCGGGGTGCAAATACATTACGGTCACTCAAGATATGTGCCCAAGTGGTATAAAGTTTTGAAGTTGGTGATTTTTCTAACGTTTGACGTGTGTGCTGCCATCCCCCCCAACGTCTTCTCTGCACCCTTCTCCTTGAGATATCATGGATCCCTTATAGTATGAATACCTTTCCCTTCCCTCATTCCTTGGTCATCCACCTGTTCTAGCACTCGCGAAGAAGAACGTGACGAAATAGTTTTGACCATGGCGTGACTTAGTTACGTCAATTTTTTAACGAAATGACATCTCAGCGTAATTCTAAATATTAAACAAGGGCACGGAAATTTAAATAGATTTATTGATGAAGAAAAATTATCCTTAAATCGAAAGGGAACGGTTATCTACTGAAAAATGAAACGTAAAGGTCTACTTTTAGGCCATGATTCGATAAATGCTTTAGCGAAAGCAAAACAATTCCCCGAATCGGCTTCTGTCTTTCAATGACGTAATGTTTACGTGTTACGGCAAGTTTAGGTGAATTCATGCCAGCTTCAAAGCTCGCTAGCACCTTCTTCCTTGCTCTCATGGAAGAGAAGTCAACTCCATTGAATTTCTTGTACTTTTCTACAGAACTTTCCCTAAAGATTTTGATAAAGCAAAGCAAAACTGCCAAAAAAATGCTTGCATTTTACTGTTGAATTATTCAACTTGGCGAAAGCAAGGGACTTCCCCGAATCGCCTTTTGTGTTTCAGTGATGTAATGTTTACGTGCCAGGGCAAGTTTGGCGAATGCATGCCAACTTCAAAGCTCGCTAGCACCTTCGTTCTTGCTTTCATGGAAGGGGTTTTCATGCCATTAAATCGCCAGTAATTTTCTACACCAACTTTCATGAAAATTCTGGCAAAATAACGCTAAACGAACCAAGATTACAGGCAAGTATTGTTTTGACCGAGCGGAGGTCTGGGGCAAGTGACCACGACAAAAAAAGAGAACAAGAAAAGCCCCAGGGGGCATTAACCCCGCCGTTGTTCTCTCTGCCCTTGGGGTCCAAAATATATTACAGCCAGGTAAAAGTTGGTGATTTATCGTATCTTTTACGTGCTTGCGATGATAATATAAATCAAGACACGACTTGCCTAATCACTCTGTTTTAGCGTGCGTGACGAAGAGCGTGATAAAATTATTATTTTGATCACTGCGTGACTCAGCCTGGCCTCGTAGCTCAGTTGGTTGAGCGACGGTGTTCTAATCTGGATGTCGTTGGCTCGAATCCCGCCGGGGTCAAAGATTTTTCTTTTATCTTGGTTCTCATTTCTAATTTCTTACTTTTAAGGCCTGTGGTCGGGGGGAAATTATGGAGGGCAGTATTACTCACTTCTTGGCACTCATACATACATACTTTACATCATAATTACTAAGTTCATAGCGATCGCGAGTTCATGCCAGCTTTCAAACTTAAGCTCCCTAGTACATTGGTCCTTGCTCTCGTCGAAGAAATGTTAATTCCATTGAATTCCTTGTACTTTTCTACACAACTTTCCCTAAAGATTTTGGCGAAGCAAAGCAAAACTGCCAAAAAAATGGTTGCATTTGACTGTCGAATTATTCAACTTAGCGAAAGCAAGGGACTTCCCCGAATCGGCTTCTGTGTTTCAGTGATGTAATGTTTACGTGCCACGGCAAGTTAGGCGAATTCATTCCAGCTTCAAAGCTCGCTAGCACCTTCGTTCCTACTTTCATTGGACCCCGCCGTTTTTCTCCTCCTCCCAGGGAGCAAAATATATTACGGTCACTCAAGATACGAGCTCAAGTGGTGTAAATTTTAAAGTTGATGATTTATCGTACCTGTGTTTGCTGCCATTTCCCCTTATGCGTCTGCTCCGCACCCTTCTCCCTGTGGTAACATGAATCCCTGATAGTATGAACCCCATCCCTCATTCCTTGGTCATCCACTTGTCCTAGCTTTCGCGAAGAAGAACGTGACGAAATATTTTGACCATAGCGTGACTCAGTTAAGTCACGTTTTTTTTAATATAAACGAACTGACATGTCAGCGTAATTCTAAATAGCAAGGGCACGGAAATTTAAATAGATTTCTTGATAAAAAACTCATTCTAAAATCTAAAGGAAACTGGTAGCTATGAAAAACCGTAAATGTCTATTTTAGGCCGTGATTCGATGAGTGATTTGGCGCAAGCAAGTTTACTTCTCCGAATCGGCTTCTGTGTTTCAATGACGTAATGTTTATGTGCTACGGCACGTAGCATGAATCATTGACTTTCAAAGCTCGCTAGCACCTTCGTCCTTGCTCTCATTGAAGAGAAGTCAACTGCATTGAATTTCTTGTACTTTTCTACACAACTTTCCCTAAAGATTTTGGTGAAGCAAAGCAAAACTGCCAAAAATATGCTTGCATTTCATTGTTGAATTTTTCAACTTGGCTAACCTACGATCAGGCCGAATTTTAGCATCGCTCTCATATTCTCTTACGTGGGTCGCTCGCTAAAATAGGGCCTGATACAATCTCTCACAAGAGTCCGTGTCGGCGGCCAAATTTTGGCCGCGGGAATCTCGCAATCTGATTGGCCCTTTAACAATAGAGCTGTCAACGGAAGTAAATTGTCTACGAGACTTGCTCACAATTTTCAATCCGACCGCCATGGCCAAGGAACAAGTCTGCCGAGGTAAACGTGTCGCTCAAAGATATTCTCGTCGTTCTAGGAGAATTGTCATCATTTCTTTCTCTCCTGAGAATGGCGTCCGGTTTGACGCAAGCTGTCTCTTACTAGGAGCAGAGAAGTACAGCAACAGTGAAGTATGTATCCTGTTTTATCGCATCGTGTCTCCAAATTTGCATTTGAAGGCTTTCAGCTAGTATTGAAAATATAAACAGAGTAGTGGTTGTTTCCGCGTTTTACGAAACAAAACGAACAGCAAGTATCTTTCGCCAAGAGTGATCAACAAGTCAACTGATAATTCCGTAAACTTAACGACAAGCTGATGTTTAGTGAGAGCCGCACTCAGCGAGATGCTGTATTTATTTTTACCTAAGTAATAAAGACTTTCAGTTTATTCATTCAGTGTTAATAATGTCGTTTTAATGATCTCTGACATTGATATCAAAGGATCTGACTAGGCTTATAATAAATTCGCTGCTGTTTAGAGATGAAATTCGCTGGTAATCTCAAATATTTATCACTTCTGGAACTAAATTAAATTACAAAACACTCGTTTGTTTATAAACGGTTTTATTGATATCTTTTTTCTAAAGAGTGAAACTGAAGTTATTTCTCTTAATTTCCCAAGGTATTTTACGCAGAAAATCGGTGACAAATGCGTAGAGAATATTTCCGGATACCACCTGAAATGAGAAAGGATTCAAACATGCAGCATATTTTGGTACATGACAACCTCGTCGTGTTCTGAATTTTCATTCAGTTTCAGCTCAGACAGAGCAACTATGTACAATACCGGAGCGCGTACCTTCAAGTTGTAAATTTGAACGCTGTGCCAAGATTTATCGTAGCCTGTGATTTTCTTATTTTTGCCGACATTTGAGGACTTTTTGCGAATGCTATTACATACACAAATGGGAAATTTGCATACCGAGGAGCGTGCAAGCAAAACAAAATTTGATTGGCCGTTTTGTTGAATGTCAATCAATCAAAAAAGTGGGCGGCAGACGTTCCGTAGAAGAATTGTATCAGGCTCTATTTTTCGTTTCGCCCTTCCCGCCGGAATGTTTCACCGAGCGAAACGAAAATAGAGCCTGATCGCAGGTTACAACTTTGCGAAAGCAAGGGACTTCCCCGGATCACCTTTTGTGTTTCAGTGATGTAATGTTTACGTGCCAGGGCAGGTTTGGCAAATTCATGGCAGCTTCAAAGCTCGCTAGCACCGTCGTTCTTGCTTTCATCGAAGGAATTTTCATGCCATTAAATCGCCGGTAATTTTCTACACCAACTTTCATGAAAAGTCTGGCCAATAAACGCTAAACGAACAAAGTTTACAGGCAAGTATTGTTTGGACCGAGCGGAGGTCTGGGGCAACTGACCACGACAAAAAAAAAATACAAGAAACGCCCCAGGGGCATTGAACCCCGCTGTTTTTCTCCTCCTCCCAGGGGGCAAAATATGTTACGGTCACTCAACCTACGAGCCCAAGGTGTGTAAATTTTAAAGTTGGTGATTTATCGTACCTTTGACGTGTTTGCTGCAATCCCCCCTTACGTCTTCTCCGCACCCTTCTCCCTTTGATAACATGAATCCCTGATAGTATGAACCCCATCCCTCATTCCTTGGTCATCCCTTTGTCCTAGCTTTTGCGAAGAAGAACGTGACGAAATATTTTGACCGTAGCGTGACTCAGTTACGTCACGTTTTTTAAATAAACGAACTGACATGCCAGCGTAATTCTAAATAGCAAGGGCACGGAAATTTAAATAGATTTCTTGATAAAGAAACTTATTATAAAATCTAAAGGAAACTGGTAGCTATGGGAAAAAAAACGTAAAAGTCTTTTTTAGGCCGTGATTTGATGAGTGATTTGGTGCAAGCAAGTTACTTCTCCGTATCGGCTTCTGTCTTTCAATGACGTAATGTTTATGTGCTACGGCACGTAGCTTGAATCATTGGTTTTCAAGGCTCGCTAGCACCTTCGTCCTTGTTCTGATCGAAGAGAAGTCAACTCCATTGAATTTCTTGTACTTTTCTACACAACTTTCCCTAAAGATTTTGGCAAAGCAAAGCAAAACTGCCCAGAAACTGCTTGCATTTGACTGTTGAATTATTCAACTTGGCGAAAGCAAGGGACTTCCCCGAATCGGCTTCTGTGTTTCAGTGATGTAATGTTTACGTGCCAGGGCAAGTTATTAGAATTCATGCCAGCTTCAAAGCTCGCTAGCACCTTCGTTCTTGCTTTCAGCGAAGCGGTTTTTATGCCATTAAATCGCCAGTAGTTTTCTACACCAACTTTCATGAAAATTCTGGCGAATAAACGCTAAACGAACGCACATTACCGGCAAGTATTGTTTTGACCGAGCGGAGGTCTGGGGCAAGTGACCACGACGACAAAAAAAAAACGGGTATTACTAGACCCCGTCCTGACGGCGGGGTTAAAAAAAACGGGTATTGCTAGACCCCGTCCTGACGGCGGGGTAAAAAAACGGGTATTACTAGACCCCGTCCTGATGGCGGGGTAAAAAAAAAACCACGAAAAAAAAGGGTATTACCAGACCCCGTCCTGACGGCGGGGTAAAAAAAACAAGAAAAGCTCCAGGGGGCTTTAACCCCGCCGTTGTTCTTTCTGCCCTTAGGGTCCAAAATATATTACGGCCAGGTAAAAGTTGGTGATTTATCGTATCTTTACGTGCTTGCGATGATAATATAAATCAAGACACGACTTGCCTTATCACCCTGTTTTAGCGTGCGTGACGAAGAGGGTGATGAAATTATTATTTTGATCATAACGTGACTCAGCCTGGCCTCGTAGCTCAGTTGGTTGAGCGACGGTGTTCTAATCCCCAGGTCGTGGGTTCGAATCCCGCTGGGGTCAAAGATTTTTCTTTTATCTTGGTTCTCATTTCTAATTTCTTACTTTTAAGGCCTGTGGTCGGGGGGAAATTATGAAGGGCAGTATTACTCACTTCTTGGCACTCATACATACATACTTTACATCATAATTACTAAGTTCATAGCGATCGCGAGTTCATGCCAGCTTTCAAACTTAAGCTCCCTAGTACATTGGTCCTTGCTCTCGTCGAAGAAATGTTAACTCCATTGAATTCCTTGTACTTTTCTACACAACTTTCCCTAAAGATTTTGGCGAAGCAGAGCAAAACTGCCAAAAAAATGGTTGCACTTGACTGTTGAATTATTCAACTTGGCGAAAGCAAGGAACTTCCCCGAATCGGCTTCTGTGTTTCAGTGATGTAATGTTTACGTGCCACGGCAAGTTAGGGGAATTCATTCCAGCTTCAAAGCTCGCCAGCACCTTCGTTCCTACTTTCATTGAACCCCGCCGTTTTTCTCCTCCTCCCAGGGAGCAAAACATATTACGGTCACTCAAGATACGAGCTCAAGTGGTGTAAATTTTAAAGTTGATGATTTATCGTACCTGTGTTTGCTGCCATTTCCCCTTATACGTCTACTCCGCACCCTTCTCCCTGCGGTAACATGAATCCCTGATAGTATGAACCCCATCCCTCATTCCTTGGTCATCCACTTGTCCTAGCTTTCGCGACCATAGCGTGACTCAGTTAAGTCACGTTTTTTTTTAAATAAACGAGCTGACATGTCAGTGTAATTTTAAATAGCAAGGGAACGGAAATTTAAATAGATTTCTTGATAAAAAACTCATTCTAAAATCTAAAGGAAACTGGTAGCTATGAAAAACCGTAAAAGTCTATTTTAGGCCGTGATTCGATGAGTGATTTGGTGCAAGCAAGTTTACTTCTCCGAATCGGCTTCTGTGTTTCAATGACGTAATGTTTATGTGCTACGGCACGTAGCATGAATCATTGGCTATCAAAGCTCGCTAGCTCCTTCGTCCTTGTTCTCATCGAAGAGAAGTCAACTCCATTGAATTTCTTGTACTTTTCTACACAACTTTCCCTAAAGATTTTGGCAAGGCAAAGCAAAACTGCCCAGAAACTGCTTGCATTTGACTGTTGAATTATTCAACTTGGCGAAAGCAAGGGACTTCCCCGAATCGGCTTCTGTGTTTCAGTGATGTAATGTTTACGTGCCAGGGCAAGTTATTAGAATTCATGCCAGCTTCAAAGCTCGCTAGCACCTTCGTTCTTGCTTTCAGCGAAGCGGTTTTTATGCCATTAAATCGCCAGTAGTTTTCTACACCAACTTTCATGAAAATTCTGGCGAATAAACGCTAAACGAACGCACATTACCGGCAAGTATTGTTTTGACCGAGCGGAGGTCTGGGGCAAGTGACCACGACGACAAAAAAAAAAAAACGGGTATTACTAGACCCCGTCCTGACGGCGGGGTTAAAAAAAACGGGTATTGCTAGACCCCGTCCTGACGGCGGGGTAAAAAAACGGGTATTACTAGACCCCGTCCTGATGGCGGGGTAAAAAAAAAACCACGAAAAAAAAGGGTATTACCAGACCCCGTCCTGACGGCGGGGTAAAAAAAACAAGAAAAGCCCCAGGGGGCTTTAACCCCGCCGTTGTTCTCTCTGCCCTTGGGGTCCAAAATATATTACGGCCAGGTAAAAGTTGGTGATTTATCGTATCTTTACGTGCTTGCGATGATAATATAAATCAAGACACGACTTGCCTTATCACCCTGTTTTAGCGTGCGTGACGAAGAGGGTGATGAAATTATTATTTTGATCATAACGTGACTCAGCCTGGCCTCGTAGCTCAGTTGGTTGAGCGACGGTGTTCTAATCCCCAGGTAGTGGGTTCGAATCCCGCTGGGGTCAAAGATTTTTCTTTTATCTTGGTTCTCATTTCTAATTTCTTACTTTTAAGGCCTGTGGTCGGGGGGAAATTATGAAGGGCAGTATTACTCACTTCTTGGCACTCATACGTACATACTTTACATCATAATTACTAAGTTCATAGCGATCGCGAGTTCATGCCAGCTTTCAAACTTAAGCTCCCTAGTACATTGGTCCTTGCTCTCGTCGAAGAAATGTTAACTCCATTGAATTCCTTGTACTTTTCTACACAACTTTCCCTAAAGATTTTGGCGAAGCAGAGCAAAACTGCCAAAAAAATGGTTGCACTTGACTGTTGAATTATTCAACTTGGCGAAAGCAAGGAACTTCCCCGAATCGGCTTCTGTGTTTCAGTGATGTAATGTTTACGTGCCACGGCAAGTTAGGGGAATTCATTCCAGCTTCAAAGCTCGCCAGCACCTTCGTTCCTACTTTCATTGAACCCCGCCGTTTTTCTCCTCCTCCCAGGGAGCAAAACATATTACGGTCACTCAAGATACGAGCTCAAGTGGTGTAAATTTTAAAGTTGATGATTTATCGTACCTGTGTTTGCTGCCATTTCCCCTTATGCGTCTGCTCCGCACCCTTCTCCCTGCGGTAACATGAATCCCTGATAGTATGAGCCCCATCCCTCATTCCTTGGTCATCCACTTGTCCTAGCTTTCGCGAAGAAGAACGTGACGAAATATTTTGACCATAGCGTGACTCAGTTAAGTCACGTTTTTTTTTAAATAAACGAGCTGACATGTCAGTGTAATTTTAAATAGCAAGGGCACGGAAATTTAAATAGATTTCTTGATAAAAAACTCATTCTAAAATCTAAAGGAAACTGGTAGCTATGAAAAACCGTAAAAGTCTATTTTAGGCCGTGATTCGATGAGTGATTTGGTGCAAGCAAGTTTACTTCTCCGAATCGGCTTCTGTGTTTCAGTGACGTAATGTTTATGTGCTACGGCACGTAGCATGAATCATTGGCTTTCAAAGCTCGCTAGCACCTTCGTCCTTGCTCTCACTGAAGAGAAGTCAACTGCATTGAATTTCTTGTACTTTTCTACACAACTTTCCCTAAAGATTTTGGCGAAGCAAAGCAAAACTGCCAAAAATATGCTTGCATTTCACTGTTGAATTTTTCAACTTGGCGAAAGCAAGGGACTTCCCCGAGTCGCCTTTTGTGTTTCAGTGATGTAATGTTTACGTGCCAGGGCAGGTTTGGCAAATTCATGCCAGCCTCAAAGCTCGCTAGCACCTTCGTTCTTGCTTTCATCGAGGGAATTTTCATGCCATTAAATCGCCGGTAATTTTCTACACCAACTTTCATGAAAATTCTGGCGAATAAACGCTTAACGAACAAAGTTTACCGGCAAGTATTGTTTTGACCGAGCAGAGGTCTGGGGCAACTGACCACCAAAAAAAAACGGGTATTACTAGACCCCGTCCTGACGGCGGGGTAATTAAGTTGTGAACACCCGCCATATTGGCTTACTTAGTAACCTGATAGCAAAATCTGGAGGTTGTGTTGTTACCAAGTCAAGTATGTGATATGAAACACTCGCAATCGATGTAAAAAAGAATGAGTGATAAATGATAGTTTTGGGCTTTAGTGTAAGAACAGCTCCCAGCAAGGACAACAACAACTTTACAGTGTAGTCACAGTGGGAAAAAATTATTGAAAAAGCATTGACTGCTGTAGAAGGAACGAATTCATCATGGTGTCAAAATGTAAACGCAGAAGTTACATAGCGTACTTGTATCATTTCTGACCCCAAACTAGGCAATTCACACCAACCAGAAGAGATTATCTCCAAGATCAGCTACACCCACAATTTTGAGCCCAAATTTGAGCAAAAAGGTACAACTTATAACATGAGTTTTAATGGTACTACATGAAATTGCCTCAAAGCAGACAGAATGGTGTACATAATTAAGTTATCAAAACTGCTTACTCGATTATGTAAGAAAAAGTAACAGCAATGTTGACATTGAGATTAGTGTAAGCAAACTTGCACCACCACGACGTTGTGTACTTTCTATTCAATTCCTGAAATTTTGACATTGTCAAAACAATTTGTGGAATGCCATTAAAATGCTTGTCACTTCTCATCATATTTGATGTCTTTGATTTATTTCTTGTACAAAGTGACCATTTAATACAGGTCCAAATAATAGAAGCAGCTTTGTGGGACCTTGGGAAGGGTAACCACAACCACTGAATAGAGATGACCGCTTTATGGTGGTTAAGTCTAAAGTAATTAAGGGAGGCGATTTCCAGGACTTTGACAAGTGACCGCTTAATAGAGGGAGACTGTTTACCATTACCTGATACAGGTTTGACAGTACTTAGCCACAGCTCTTTTTTCTTTCCCGAATTCTCTGCAAGTTGCTTTACTAGAAGTAAAGTCCCCACATTTTCCCCAAGAGTTGGGGTATCATCAATCTCAGTTCCCACATTTCCCCCACAACGTACAGTACTGGCCAAAGGGATTGCACATTTACACATGCGCTTCATGCATGTAAAGACGCCATATTACACACAAAATACATGCAAATTACGTGCACAAAACATGCATGTAAAGAAATGCATGCAAAGTGCTGGTAAAATTTACATTCAAGACAAGCTCATAAAGTGTGTGTATTTGTAAACAATACAAGTACACTGTACATTGTTGGCAGGAATCTCTGAAGCTATTCATGCTCTTGTCTAGTGACGAAAATTTAAATTCGATAGTGAATCAAGAATCATTAAAATAATAATTAACTTGGTGTTACAACAGTGTTTGTGTCACACATTGCCAAATCAACATGAACAAGAAAGCAGACAAAACATGACTATTTGGTGCTGAGGGTTGTACGTGCCGAATGCAACGTAAAAATGAAGCTAGAATCTTCAGAATTGAAATTGCCTTTGCCAGACTCAAACCTGCCGTCAAAAGCAAACTGTTGAACATGTACTAAAAGTTAAAGGTTATGAAGGAAAGATTTCCGCACAGCCCCATACTTCATTATGCATGCAGAATAAATTAATTATGCATGCGCTCTATTGTTTTTTAAGACAATGGCCCTTTGAATATATACATTGATAATTACTACTTACTTTTTCAATAAAAATGGATTTAGTTGCGTCTGCCTTTTTTTCTCTCTTCTCTCACTCCTTCTTTTCCGTTCCTCCTCTTTTCTTCTCTTTTTCTCTTACCCAGTCCCTTACCAGTTTTTTTCTTCTTTTTTTCCTTTCGATTTACTCTCGGCTTGCCTAGAACTCTCACTCTTTTATGTTTAGCTACCAATCAACATTATTAAAATTCAACGAAATTTACATTTGAATTACTTCTATCACAAAGACACCTCACCTTTTAGACTTACTGCACGAAAAAATGATTTATTTTTGTCCATCCATTGGTTCCCAGTTGAACAAAAAGGCCATTCTTCTGCTCGATCCAGTCTTCGGCGGCCGTGAAACGAAGGCTCGCTTCCTTGTTCCGGTAGAGCGCAGTGATAAAGATACACTTTTTGCTCATCATACGCGCACACATCTTGCCAGGAACACGCGTGATGAGCGCCAAGTAGAAAGCTTATGATTACGTACAAAACGAGGGCTATATTCATCTCACAGTGAACTAGTACAGCTTAAACTTCGCAGACTTAGGCACCGAGGTTTGCCCCGCACAGGAACGTCCAAAGAACTCTACGCAAGCTACCTACAGGAGTGGATGTAGCATCAGTATTATAACAAGGATCCTTTTGGCAACATTATCAAGCCTATCTTCGACCTTTGTGAGGTCCGCAAGGACGCATAAATGGTTCTGTTCCCGCAGTACCACTTTATGCACCGTTCGTAATTCGGCCACGCTACATTTCAACAGGGAAAGCAAGAATAAAATACGAAAAATTCCTTCTTCACAAGCATTGTCTCCATGTTAACAAGGAAAGCAAAAATAAAGAAATAAGTAAATAAAAAAAAAATAAACGACACAAGACACAAGAAAGGTAAGAAAACCTTTTATTTTTAAAATGTTATGTGGTTTACGTTAACAAAATATGCGCTGTCCATAACCTCATTTATGGCTAACCTGACGACTTAATTTTTTTAATTAATTTTTTAAATTAATTTACACTCGAGACAGATTTAAAAACACGGGAAAAGTGCACAAATTTTTAAAAAATTGCTCGATTTTCCGTATTTTTGACCCGAAATGCGTAAATTTTGTCTAAGCCCATATGGACTTAGAAAAAAAATATAAACTTTGCTGAACAAAAGGAGTCATTAGAAATGCGCATTAGAAATACGCGGTATTGTTTTCTTTAAACAAAGAGTTGTATGCATAATGAAGTATGCATGGGGCTGTGCAGAAATCTTGCCGTTATGAATTAGAGTAAAATGGGAAGCTTCTTTCAGGAATTATTTTTAGCTCATACAGTGCACTAAATTTGCATACTGTTCATCTAAAAATAAATTGCACGAGCAATGTGGTAACAAATCAAAACTTTCTTCTGCACACTTTGTCCTTCCATTAAAACTGAAAAAGTAAATGAAGCTAATATTCCTTCAACTCAAAGCCGATGAAAAGAAATAGCGAATATAGTCTGAAGTTCAAAAGCGCATGAGATTTGCATTACGCATGCACTGAAATCTGTTGTGATTGTTTTTCTCCAATATCGTTATATCGGGGATCCGTTTATAAGGATACCCCGATAGAGCGGTTTTCAATTGTGTCGAAAGTAATTCGCGTTTTGCTTTGGTTTTGCTTTACTTCCCTCTGTGATTGGTTAAAAAATCTCGCGCCACTTTCTCGACCAATCAGGAGTAAAACTCAAACCAATCAGTCGCGACTTGCTCGCGCTCACACGTTTTTTCCCGCACTTGACGCCGGTAACATGTACTTGCTTCGAGTTCTGATTGGTTCATTGGATAATTTATGTTTGTTGTGATTGGCTGGGGTAATTACTTTGGTTTTGGTTTTACGACACTCATTTGAAAAGCGCTCTATAACGATGTAATTTCACCAGTCCCTTGGTACATCGTTATATCGGGGTTCCACTGTAATCGGCCCCTCATTGAATAACAATAGTGCCTATTGTGTTATGCCTCGTTCTTTAAAGCGTTCCGACAAATGTAAGCTTAAGCTTAAGTCTTAACTTAAATGAAGTGGCCGTGTATTCTGAAATTGCTCGTAAACAGCAAAGCTTAAACTCGACTCACCGTTGTTGCAAAGTTCTCTGCCTACATCTCCAAAAGGCTGCTGCAAGTCCTCTATTCTACGAAGCGTCTTATTGAAGCGAATTTCACTCGCAAAAGCACACAAACTCCGCTCCAAAATGTGACCTCTGACAGATCTTCTTCCTCACACCTTGGGAAAGAGGCTTGACGTGTCAAATCTCTTGGGGAGGTGGGGTGGGGGGTATAGCTCGCTTTCTGTCCCTCAGCAACGGTTGATTTTTCAACTTCAAGCACAAGATATATTGTCTCATAGTTTATCCATAGTTTTAATATTCGTATTCTAGTGTATTTTTATATTTTATTGTAAATAATTTTAGAGGGCCACTGGTTTGTTAGTATTTTTTATGCTATTTTAGTGCTACCCTCGTTAAATAAAGACTTTACTTACTTACTTACCAGTGTATAAATAATTTTTTCTGGACATAGTTTCTTCTACTTTGTTAGATAATATCACAGAATGAACAGCAAAACTTGTAAACGTTAATTTGAAGATGGCATTGAGGGATGGACCATTCTGAGAAAAATAGTGGCGGGGTGAGACTTTTCAGCTTGCATCACTATTGCTGATGCCTAATTTATGTTTTAGAAATTTAGACAACTTTTGTTGTTAGAATGCTCGGTAGGACCATGTCAATGTACTCTAAGGTGCGGAATTGCAGAAAAATGTCGCACACTCACTTGCCTCTCATTGGATACTGTAACAAACGAATAACAAAACAGCACATTTGTTATATGCCTAGTTCTTTTAAATTCTGAATAACTTTCCACAATCCCGCGCCTTAGATCAATGTATCTCTCCCTTTTAAGGTGATATCCTTCATTTCTATTCGAAGATATTTTGACGTTTAGGATGTCCGTGACCTGATTTCAAAAAAAAAAAGAAGCCCGTCTCCTATGGTACATGGCCACGATTGAAAGGTGTAATAATGAAACCCTTATTACGACTCATAGAACAAGGACGAAAATTGGCCAATATGTTCCCATTTCTGAGCAAAGATTTTAACCGGTATGAATTGTTTTTAAGTCACGTGTGATGGTTGGATAATGGGCCCGGTGCCGTTTAGCATATCGGGCAACCTATGAGCTTTCCAAATATTTAACTTGTGCAACGTATACTGAACTGAAAACGTTAACATTTTCACGTTATATTTGGGACTTATTTTTGCTGTGTCAGGGCCAATTTTGAGAACTCTGTCTCTCGAATAAGGAGAGATACAGCCTTTTCAAACTGAAGTGGTCGGCTACTGGGCAAAGACGTATATTGACATCAGAAACTTTCCTTGGGGATTTATCGCACTGGTTGTTGAAAATATTGAAAGAGTAGCTTTAGCGGCCTTGGTTTGCGTTTTCGAAATTTGATGACGTATCAGATGACACATCTGCCCGGGTCGAAAAAAAAAAACAATAAAAATAAAGCCGTGAAGCTTTCATTCAACGACGCTGGTTCTCGTAGCCTGATTAGTGAGATTAAATGTGGTTTTCCTGGGATGGTTTGACGTACTGCATAATTTTAGCGTCTTTTTCATAAAAACAGTTGATAGTCTTTGCGAAGGTGACAGACAACCAAACATCACCTCGCTTTCTTGAACTTTTTTCATCTCTTTTGTTTGGGCATAGGCTCGATTTCCGCCGCTTTCTCGAGTCCGCTCTTTGTTCCTTCCCGAGAAGAGAGGAGGGAGGAGGAGGAGGGAGAGAGGAGCGCGGGCTCCTTTCCCGAACAGCGGCTGGTAATCGAGCCTAGTTTCGGGCACTGACAGAACAATATACAGTAAACAGGTCAGTTTGCGTAGAAAACTGAGCTTGGGCACAGGCTGATCATTGTAGCAGAATGAATCAAAAACTTCAAAGAAATACTCGAGTTGTTGGCGAACGCGAGAACAGGCCTCTTCACATTAAAGACGGCAAACGTGAAAAATGGCGGGGAAACTCATGATCACGTGGTGTTTTTGCCATTCGCGTTTCCCGCGGCCACTGCCTTCACGTCTGAGAATCAGGCTACGGTTCACGCTGAAGACGAGGAAACATTTCAAAGTCAATGAACACGTTTTATTCCTTTGACACACGTCAGTCAAATGAACCTATTCAACTTTGACTTATGATAGACATCTTATATATATATAATTATTAAAAACTGGACTAGGTATATTGGATTTCTACAATTCCGATTGGCTGAACGGAGCCAGGCTATCAGCTCATATACCTGCTGTGACCAAATATGGACAATGAACACTCAACAAACAAAATGAACAAAGTGAGCTGGAAGTTTTTTCCTCGCAAGCAACCCGGCGAGAAAAATAGACAAGAAAAATCACTTGGCAGCGAATTTGAATTAAGCAGAAATTCCAACAGCGTCACTAACAGCGTCGTCTAACACAAGTCAAAATTGTTTGAAGAAACTGTGCAGAAAAAGAAATTAGAAATTTAAGCATTGAGCGTTGTGTTTACAATTAATTTCTTTCATCGATCGTCACATCGATCATTAAAATTGAACAAACGGTAGGTTTTATCACGAAGCCTTTCCACTTCAAAATATCAAGGTAAGACAGAATAAAACACAGTGAAATGGGGCAGAAGCATTTAATAACAACTGTCACACATTCATGACGATTCGGTGCGAAAATCATGAAGCAGTCTAAACAAGTACTAAGCAAACTACAGCTGCAAACTACCAAGAAGGCCGAAGGAAGGGCGAAAATTTTTTTCGGCTTTAACACGCAAAATTGACACTGGTTTGCCTGCACTCGTTGTAGCTCTGTGTTCCAACAGGTCCAAATGCTCAGATAGAAATCGGATGCCATGTAAACGGAGTTGAATCGCTTTTCCAGTTGTTTGAATGCTGTTTTTACCATTCCGTCCGCAACCTCTAAACCGAGAACAACTGCATTTTGCGCTTTGCATTAAACAAACTATGATGGTGAATTCTAATGTTCCTCGCTACAGTAATCTTGCTTCTGAGCTGCATAGAAATTACTTCTCCAAGTTCAAATTGGTTCTGTCTTCATTTTGATCAAACACGCACATGACGGCTCCGTTGTGCGAACAGATTACAAACTTGTTCTGTTTCAACTCCAGCAGCTAATATGGTGAAATTGTACAGCTTTAATCCGCTTTGAACGATGATTACAACAATGTTTCGGGAAAAATCAAACATGTACCATATTTCAGAGCCAATAATTAGAAGATTTTTCCCAAACTTGTGCCACTTCGTTCAATTTCGAGCAGTTTTCATTGATTCATTCAGCTTTGCAATGAAACGCTGCAACACTTCGCAAGGTTTTGGCGCCTTTTTCGTTCAGTCATGTGATCGATTTTTGCTCCCTTCTTATCCCTTTTCTCATTTTTCTCTTTCTTTCTTGATTTTTTTCAACAAAAATAGTAAAAGTTTTTAATAAAACAATTATTCTACTCGGGCTTGCTGGATATCAAATGATTATAACCAACTCGGCGCTACGCGCCTCGTTAGTTATCTATCATTTCATATGCAGCGCTCCCTCGTAGAATAATTGTTCATTGTTAAAAACTTGACTAGGTATATTGGATTTCTAGCATTTTGATTGGCTGAAAGAGAGGTAGGCTATCAGCTCATATACCTGCTGTGACCAAATATGGTCAATGAGCACTCAACAACAAAGTGAGCTGAAAGATTTTTCCTCGCGAGCAACCCGGCGAGAAAAATGGACGAGAAAAATCATTTAGCAGCAAATTTAAATTAAGCAGAAATTCCGACAGCGTCACCAACAAGCATCACCGACAGCGTCGTCTAACACAAGTCAAAATTGTTTGAAGAAACTGTGCAGAAATAGAAATTCAAGCATTAAGCGTTGTGTTTACAATTGATTTCTTTCATCGATCGTTACATCGATCATTGAAATTGAACAAACGGTAGGTTTTATCAGGAAGGCTTTCCACTTGAAAATATCAAGACAAGGCATAAAATAAAACACAGTGAAATGGGGTAGGAGCATTTAATAAAAACTATCACACATTCATGGCGAGTCGGTGCAAAAATCACGAAGCAGTCTAAACAAGTACTGAAAGAATACAGCTGCAAACTACCAAGAAGGAAGGAGGGGTAAGAGTTTTTTCGGCTTTTACACGCAAAATTGACACTGGTTTACCTGCACCCGTTGTAGCTCTGTGTTCCAACAGGTCCAAATGCTCAGATAGAAATCGGATGCCATGTAAACGGAGCTGAATCGCTTTTCCAGTTGTTTGAATGTTGTTTTTAGCATTCCGTCCGCAACCTCTAAACCGAGAACAACTGCATTTTGTGCTTTGCGTTTAACAAACTATGATGGTGAATTCTAATGTTCCTCGTTACAGTAATCTTGCTTCTGAGCTGCATAGAAATTACCTCTTCAAGTTCAAATTTGTTCTGTTTTTAGTTCGATCAAACACGCACATGATGGCTCCGTTGTGCGAACAGATTACAAACTTGTTCTGTTTCAACACCAGCAGCTAATATGGTGAAACTGTACAGCTTCAATTCACTGTTGAACGATGATTACAACAATGTCTCAGGAAAAATCAAACGTGTACCATATTTCAGAGCCAATAATTAGAAGACTTTTCTCCAAAATTTGTGCTACTTTGTTCACTTTCGAGCAGTTTTCATTGATTCATTCAGCTTTGCAATGAAACGCTGCAACACTTCGCAAGGATTTGGCGCCTTTTTCGCTCAGTCATGTGATCGATTCTTGTTCCGTTTAAATTTCTTTTCTCATTTTTCCCGTTCTTTCTTGATATTTTTTTAAAATAGTGGTTAAGTATTTAACAAAACAATTATTCTACTCGGGCTTGCTGGATATCAAATGATTATTGATATCTATTTAACATATGTATAAATCTAATAGCGTTCTATCATAAATGCTGCATCTGATTGGGTATCCTACTCGCTATCTATTTGACAATTAGATTATGAGCTCGAGATTTCTATCGAAGGCCGAATCAACTATCAAGCATAGAACTCGAGAGCGAATAATCTAATTGTTTTAGTATAAATCTCGATTAACATACCACGAAAAAGAAAAGTTTTACTTAATTGCATTGTTCAGTGGTTGTTATTTTGAAGTATAAGACTGCGCCTGCCACTCACCTTTTCGCTACTCACTATCTATCACGGATTATTATTCATCAAATTGTCACTAGGCCCATATATGGTAAGGAGGCCCTCAATATCTGTCATTCGTACATGACAGATATCCTGTGATATACGTAAATGACCATATTTGGAAGTGCATTGCAGGTTTTCTTTCATTGCTTGTTTGACGGCCATTTTGAAAAGCGAGGCAGTTTTAGCAGTGCTCTCCGGAAATTTTAACTCCCTGGAACAAACTTTCCACGATTAAATGCTCTCAAAAAGTCAACAAGTATTTGCTTCAGCTCACATTGATATCCAGAGGTTGACTTGGAACTTTTGTAGTGAGAACTCAACCAAGAAAATGCTACTGCGAACGAAGCAGCACACTTGCTCACGGAAAGTTGTAAAAACTAAAGTTGAAAAGATTTTAATTCCCAGGAAGAGGACTTATTCTCGGTAAGGTAGCAATACTTTTTTTTGCTTTGTCTTGTCATTTGAGTTTGTAAATAAGTCTTTTTAAGTGAACTGTAGTAAACTTCGATTTCTTGAAGTTCTGTTTTGATTTTTATTAAGCTTATGTGTTGCTAGCTTTTAGCGTTTTCGTCATAGAGCCGTAGTTTTTCTCGTTCTGAAAATGGTAGTCGATGGGAATTTGTTGAATAATAAAACAATTATCCTGCTCAATCTTGCGGAATATCCCTTGATTTAGCCCACTCGGCCTACGGCCTCGTCGGCTAAGTATCAGGTGATGTTCCGCGCGATTTCGCAGGATAATTGTTAAATAGATAGCGAGTAGGATAGCCAATCAGATTGCAGCATTTATGATAGAACGCTATTAGATTTATACTAATCCGTGATAGATAGTGAGTAGCGAAAAGGTGAGTGGCAGGCGCAGTCTTATACTTCAAAATAACAATGCAATTAAGTAAAACTTTTCACTTTCGTGGCATATTAATCGAGATTTATACTAAAACAATTAGATTATTCGCTCTCGATTTCTATGCGTGATACATTGATTCGGCCTTCGGCCTCATCAACTATCACGCGATAGAAATCTTGAGCTCATAATCTAAATAGGGACTTTAAGATACGGTGACTACGGACTACGGAGTACGGTAGGACGTGTGTTTTTCTTTGGCTGAAACACTGGGCCGACTACATAACGAGTGGCGCGAAAATGCGAAGTTAAGACTGCAGACTACAGACAACAGACTATGGACGAAGAGCGAAGGTCAACTCTACACTAAACAAACACAAAATATCTTTTAAAAAGATTCGAGATGCTTTGGTTTTGAGTTGTAATCGTCGCACTGCAATTCAAAATGTAATTGCACGTGAGGCTTGCGTGCAAGCTTAATCAAATTTTCAGGCCTCGTTTTCACATTACTTCGCTTGCAAAAATACTTCAGAAGCAACTTTGACATATTTTACTAAATTAATTACTTCTCAACTTGAAGGGAAGCCATTTGTATCTAGAAAGAGCAAAGAGAAGAGTTGGTATTACAAGCTATAGTCAAAAAATCAAATTTAATTTCATTCTGGAAAACAACGCGGCGATCAAAATCAGTAAACAAATTAAGCCGTACATTTTTCGCTGTTCTGAGTTCATAAGCACTGAAATTGTTCCAAATGCGTATTAGTTTGTAGTTCAAGCGTTACAGTACAAGAACACCTCAATTTTCTACCTTTAGACTGCTTTTTCATACCATCTTCAGTTCCTCGTACTACACCACGCTGCACTACGTGAAATCCTTCCACTACGCACCGTCGTGAGCTTGCGACGGTGGGGACAACAGAACACCTATGTCTCGTCCCAGTCCTAAAGTGCCTCCCGTCCGTAGTCCGTAGTCACCGTATCTTAAAGCCCCTATTATCTCTGCGAAATCGCGCGGAATATGACCTGATACCAGAAACTCATAAGGAGTTGAAACGGATCGTGTCTAAAAGTACACACGAGTGACCACGAGTGACCACGAGTGACCACGAATGACCGCGAGTGACCACGAGTGACCACGAGGGACCATGAGTGACTACGAGTGACCACGAGTGAGAATGCATCAAAATATTTTGCTGATGTCATGATGACGTCATCATTACATCATTTTATCAAATAATCCCTATTTCACGGCAAACTGACCGTTTCTTGAGACCTTAATACATCGATTCGACATTTCCGCCATTTCTGACTGAATGGGGGAGGAGCTAGGGGACGGGGGCATATATTATGAGTCGGCAAAATATAAGAGTTTATATGAAAAATGCAACTAAGACGCTGTAAATGCCATAAATGCGAAATAATTCATAATATAAATGGTTCACCTTGTTTCTATGTTGTATTAATTGCTATTTAATGACCTTATAGGGTGATTTGAAGCGTTTTGAGCGAGAATGAGCGTAAGTGATTATTTGCACCTAACATGTAATAAGCGAAGCGAAAGGTAACTCACTGTAAGCCGTCACGTGACCGATTCAAAGTTATTTATTTACTCTAAATCTCGAATTTTAGCACCTCTCTCTAAAATTCTTCAAGACATCAATAGCTTTATATCGTAACAAAAAAGGCATACCACAAAAGTCCAACATTCGCGTCCATTTCCTTATCAAAATCGCAATTTACAATCTCTCCATCATATCGAACCATCCGTGTGACGAACGGTTCGCGAAGGCAAATTTCTGATCTCTTTTCATTGGAAGACTTGTACAGTAGGCGCTCAGGACAAAAATATCCCGTGTATGGTTGGCGTATTTGACAAAATACATGCACAGTTTAAATTTGCACGTGAAGCGTGGTCGAAACGGCCGATGACTTTTACTGTTAAAAGTAAAAAAAAACCCTTGCTGATGATTCCGAAAAAAAATCCAAAATTATTACATGCTGCACATAGTGACATTTCGAATATCAACCTTCAATACTATCAGAGGGTGTGAAAAAAAATCTTTTTAGTTTTTTCGTGTTCAAGATAAAATTATAAAAGTAAACGTGTTTTTGTTGCTGAATATATTTAACCACGTGCGGTTTTTCCCGGTAACGTATTGACGCTAAAACTGGCGTAAATCACAAGTTCTGCCTTTTGCATGCATCACGTTCGATTTTCAAACTTCGCACGTAATTTATCGAATACACCTCCCGTACACGGGAAGTTTTTGTCCTGAGCCCACAGAATTTGGGACTCCAGGTAGAAAAGAGGGAGGGAGGTGTACGGGAGGCGGAAGGGCGGGAAGAAAAGGATCAGAAAAGAGGCAGGAACCGAGATTAAAGGGTGCGGGTGGCGGGAAGTTTGTACCCTCCCATCCCCCCTCCCTGTCCGTCCCCTAGCCCTTCCCCCTTTCAGTCAGAAATGGCGGAAATGTCGAATCCAGGTATTAAGGTCTCAAGAAACGGTCAGTTTGCCGTGAAATGGTGATTATTTGATAAAATGATGTAATGATGACGTCACCATGACATCAGCAAAATATTTTGATGCATTCTCACTCGTGGTCTTTCGTAGTCACTCGTGGTCACTTGTGGTCACTCGTGGTCACTCGTGGTCTACTCGTGGTCAGTCGTGGTCAGTCGTGGTCATTCGTGGTCACTCGTGGTCACTCGTGGTCACTCGTGTGTTCTTTTAGACACGATCGTTGAAACGTGCGTTGAAACGCGTTTTATGCTCGTGAATATTCAATTTTTCTAAGTAACATATTTGGAAACCCCTCGCTCCAGTCCACGATACTGCAGTTCATTTCGCTTCAGTTGAAAATCGAACTTATAAGCGATACAAATGCGCAGTTGATTCAAAACTCACTAATTAGCATAAAAATCAAGAAAGAACGAAAAAAAAACGAGAAAGAAAAAAGGGAAATAATCGATCACATGACTGAAAGAAAAAGGCGCCAAAACCGTTTTGCAGCGTTTCTTTGCAAAGCTGAATGGATCAATGAAATTGCTCCGAAGTGAACATCCGAGAACAATTTTTTGAAAAAGTCTTCCAAATATTGGCTCTAAAATGTGGCACAGGTTTAACGTTTCCTGAAAAATTGTTGTATTCACCGTCCAAAGTGGATTAAAGCTACAGTGTGATTTCAGCATTGAAGATGGAGAGTGGAAACGAACACAAAACGTGGTGGTTACAGGTTCAGAGGCCGCGGACGGAATGGGTCAAAACAACAATGAATCAAACATTCAACTTAT
The DNA here is from genome assembly GCA_964017195.1 of Siderastrea radians. Lineage (NCBI taxonomy): Eukaryota > Metazoa > Cnidaria > Anthozoa > Scleractinia > Rhizangiidae > Siderastrea > Siderastrea radians. Next base: position 42,534,590 of record OZ024892.1, on the reverse strand, counting down.
TTTGCATTACAATCTCTTTAATTGAGCATTTGGAGCTGCTTGAAATCAGAGCTACATCAACTGCAGTTAAAACAATGCTATTTTGTGTAGTAAGCTTGTAAAGCCCAAAAAATGTCGTCCTTTCTTATTCAGTTAATTATCTGGCTTGATTTTGGTAGCGAACAACCGAAAATGTGTGACATGTGACACTTTAATATTATTAAACGGTTCTCTTCAATGTCTTCAATTTTACTGTGTTAAATATTTTGGTATCATGTCTTGATATTTTGGTGTCAAAAATTTTCCGTGTAAAAGCTACCTTTTGTGAACATTTCTTGATATTGCCACAGTGAAAGAAATCGTAAACACAACGCTAGACTAGTTTGGTTTGGTTTCGCAGTCTGATCTACTTCTAACCCCAGCAGTTTACTCGATGTTGTTTCAGTTACCAATTTTGTTGCCTGAAAAATTTCCTGCTCGGTCTTCGAAACCAGTATTGCTTTTTGCTTTGTCGTTCCAACGTTTGAAAGCTTTGTCGGCTTGTTTTCCGACTGTTTGTGAGCCATTCTTTGAGCACGCGGGCGAACTTGGTGTGAAATTACGTCACGTCGTTCACGAAATTGATTGGTCAGTTCTCTTTCTCCTCATGTTCCAAATATGGTACTTGCGAAAATGAATAATTACAAGCATCAATCAAAAGCTACATATGGGAGTTACACGTTTCAAGTCCTTATGAGTTTCTGCTGATACTTAGCCGACGAGGCCGTAGGCCGAGTTGGCTAAATCAGGGGATATTCCGCAAGATTGAGCAGGATAATTGTTTTCTTATTCAACAAATTCTAATCGACTACCATTTTCAGAACGAGAAAAACTATGGTTCTATGATGAAAACGCTAAAAGCTAGCCACACATAATAAAAATCAAGACAGAGCTTCAGAAATCGAAGTTTACTACCGTTCACTTAAAACGACTTATTTACAATCTCATGTCTGGAAATGACAAGACAAAGAAAAAAATATTGCTACCTAACCGAGAACAAGTCCTCCTCCTGTGAATTAAAATCTTTTCAAATTTACAACTTTCCGTGAGAAAGTCTGCTGCTTCGTTCGCAATAGCATTTTCTTGGTTGCGTTCTCACTATGAAAATTCCAAGTCAACCTCTGGATATCTTTTTGAGCTGAAGCAAATACTTGTTGACTTTTTAAGAGCATTTAATCGTGGAAAGTTTCTTCCAGGGAGAGTTAAAATTTTCGGAGAACACTGCTAAAACTGCCTCGCTTTTCAAAATGGCCGCCAAACAAGCAATAAAAGAAAATCTGCAGTGCACTTCCAAATATGGTCATTTACGTATATCGCAGGATATCTGTCATGTACGGATGACAGATATTAATGGCTTCCTTACCATATAGGAGCATAGTGACAATTTGTTGAATAATAACATTCGATATCCAGCGCGCCCTCGTAGAATAATGAGGCCCTGTTATGGGGGGTCTGAATAATCCATAATCCTGGGTAAATTTTGGAAATAATCCGTATCCCAATTCTGTAAACAAATATATCCCTAAAATAAAATTTTAAAACAATCTCTGTACAGTAACCCCTAATTACCATTTCGTGTCACATGAATAGGCTTACGTACAGTATGTCAGGTATGTCAAGGGTTGCATTTCCATACGAAATGTAGGGGTGGTTACTGTGTCTGTGTTGTTAAAAACAGTGACGGGCCTGCGCGACTTTTGTGCCCTTGTTTTAGCCTTTTAAAATGGCTTTAAAATTTAAGCCAGTGGTTGTAACTGCAGTTTTGATTAGTGCTATTTAAACTTGATCCACTTTTTAGTGTTAAAAAGAATTACGGACCTGCGCGACTCCTACGCACGTGTTTTAGCCTTTCTAGAGTTTTGCTCTCATGAGAAAAGCTCATTAAGCAATGGTTGCTGTTTTATAAAATGCCAGCTCTTCATGACTCTTGGTTTTACGTTCGGCACGGCTGGGTAATATTGCATTACAAAGGCCTGAGTGAAGATTTTCTTTGTTTTGTTTTTATTTTTGTCAAAGGGCTTGATTTCTGGTTTTAAAAGTAACTTCTGAGAGGGTTGTTTCAATGACGTTAGTAGTATTGTCGGCCCAGATAGGGATCTTAGCCTCGTTTGGATGCGAAGGATGTGATTGGTTGAGAAAGGGAAAAAATCGGCCATGTTGGATTTGGGTGGCTTCTGATTGGTGGAGAACAGGTATGACGTCATACCGGAATGGTGAAACCGGAAATGACGTCATGAATGGGGTGCCCAAATAAGGCCAACTGTCAATCAACATAAGGGCAGCCGTCAATCAACTCGTTCCCATAGCAACAAGCCAAGAAAATGGATGTCAAATTATTTTTTTAATGATCGCATGACACACGTCTTAGTCTTTTTACAAGCGGGAACGTGTGCGCCTGGACCCGAGTGGACAGCAACGTCCCATTTGGGAAAGAGTCCAAAGTCCAAACAGCTTAGCAGCGTGGCGCCTGGGTCCAACTGGTCAGTGGCATCCCTTAACAAAAGTCCAAAGTCCAAAAAAAAACAGCCACAGGATTATGTCACGTGAAAATGAGCGAGGCTTGGGTGGACTGGACCCAAGTGGCGTGTCAAACCTGTCTTTGAAGTCTAAAAAAAAAAGGGGGATATCATGCAGAGAAAGCCAATCATTAATTAAATCCTGGAGCACGTGGGACCTAGTCCGGTTAGCTCCAGAACAGGCTAACTACTTAGTTTGGTTTTAGAAAGGGATGGATTTCCTTTACTGAAGAACCAAGGATAAATTAAGAAAAGCTTACCGATATCCGTAGGTGTTGCTTGCTTGCTTGGTTGCTTGCTGGCAGTGAAGAATGAAAGAGGAGGTTGAGTTGCTTGGTTTTATAGAGAAAAAAGGGTCACGTGCCATGGGTTGACTGACCAATGACAGATAGGTCACATTTGAGAGACGAAAAAGGGGTGGGGGTACCCCCTCCCCCCCTTTCCAGTTTTCCCATCATCCTTAGCGATCCATTCAGGTGGGTTGAAAACCAATGACAAGCAGACCACGTGAAAAATAAAAAGATAAAAAAGGTGGGGGTCCTCCTCCCCCCTCTCCATTTTCCCATCATCCCTAGCGATCCACTCAGGTGGGTTGAAAACCAATGACAAGCAGACCATGTGAAAAATAAAAAGATCAAAAAGGGTGGGGTACCCCCTCCCCCCTTTTGATTTTCCCGTCCTCCTCAGTAATCCACTCAGGTGGGTTGAAAACCAATGACAAGCAGACCATGTAAAAATAAAAAGATAAAAAAGGGTGGGGGTACCCCCTCCCCCCTTTTGATTTTCCCGTCATCCTTAGCAATCCACTCAGGTGGGTTGAAAACCAAGGACAAGCAGACCACGTGAAAAATAAAAAGATAAAAAGGGATGGGGTACCCCACTCCTCCTCTTGATTTTCCCGTCAACCTTAGCAATCCACTCAGGTGGGTAGAAAACCAATGACAAGCAGAACACGTGAAAAATAAAAAAGGATAAAAAAGAGGGGGTACCCCCTCCCATCTATTTGTATTTTCCCGTCATCGTCAGCGATCCACTCAGTATAAAATCCTTGATGTGCCACGGAACTTCACTCCTAGCTTTGAGTCGGTTCATGTTGACTTTTGTTGGTGTGTGGAAAAAAATGGCGGAAAAAAGCCTTTTGGTTAGGTGACGCGCCCAAGAGGTGGTGAAACAGGCCACCAAAATATTGAGATTGGGGTACACGTGGATGTCTTTCTCTTGGTGTTGATAGTGGACTTCCACGAGGTGGTCGTTGATGATGGACACATGACGGACATCCATGGTGTCGTTATCCAGGAAACGATGGAAGGCTTGAGGGTCGCTGAATTCCACCACTTGGTCTTGTTGAGACGCTGCCCGAACTTGTCCCACATGGAATTCAACATCATTTTGGCCAGAGCGCAGAGTCCTGTATTGTACTCGATCTTGTCATACTCCAGTAGGATGCCCTCTGCTCCTCATACTCGTGGATGTACTGCTGACGTTTGATCTCGTTGTTGCCTACCCGTTCGGGCAAACCGCGGCCTTCTTGTTTGATTTTCAACCAGGCGTTGAGGTGGTCATGGAGGAGGCGTCACGTGAGATGAGTGTAAGAACCAATGACGGGGAAGTCATATGGGGGACACAATACGGGAGGGGGTCTTTGGTGTGAAACAACCAATGGCGGTGAAGTCACGTGAACCCAAAAAACAATAAAAGAGTGGGGGTACCCCCTCCCCTTCCACATTTCCCCATCATCCTTTGCGATCCACCTGGTATAAGACCCTCAGCATGTGAAGCGGGGTCGTACTCTCAGCTTTAGTCCGTTTTCAAGATGACAGAATTGAAGAGAAGAGAGGGTTTAGACGATCTGACCAGTTTTTTAAATGTCCATGACGACGGGACCTTGAATGAGAAGGTGAACGAGGAAAGAACGCAACTGGAGAGAACAGAGGTAGAGGATGAAAGGGTAAAAAGAGACCCCCTCATGGAGTTAATAAAAATGAAACAGAAACAACGGGAGCAAAGAAAAATGTACCGCGAGAAACACCCTGAGATTTTTCGGGAGCAAAAAAGAAGGTACCACAAACACCCTGAGGTCATACGTGACCAGAACAAGAGATACAGCAAAAGAATCGGGAGAAATTGACCAAGGTTAAACGGAAAAAGTATCGCAAGGCACACCCCGAGGGAGTCCGCAAGCATCAAAAAACAGCTATTCGACGTCCTGAAGAAGAAATGCCCCCTGAGGGAGTCCACAAGTATTAAAGGTCAATGGCAGGCGAACGCCCAGTGCTGCAACAACATCAAACGAGAGCAGGAGGCACAGCCATCATGTTGAATAAAAATTTTTTATTTTGATTGTCAGACCTGTGAGTCAAGAAGAAATGACAATTTTTTGCAAATAAATTTTGTGAAAATTTGAATTAACCACTGGTTATTATTTCAACAACAAACTCTCTCTCTCTGTTTTGCCACGTTGTATTGGCGCGTTTCAAACGTTCTTATATTTGTTGTTTTTTAGTGCCACCGTTGCGTGGTTAGTGGAGGGGGTACCCTACGACACCAGTCACCATAGCAACAGTGTCAAAAACGGAAAAGTACTGCCACGCGCCTTGGAAAGCGTGGACCATATTTGGGTGGTTAGAAGATGGGGTACCCCTTTGGAATACGCAAGGGATGCTGGGAAAAATAGAGGAGAAAATAGGGGGTGGGGTACCCCCTCCTTCATTATTGGCCAACCAGGTATCTTGGTGGAGATGACAGGTGTCATGCAACCAATCTCAATGAAGCAGGTGACTCACGTAATGTCTGTCATGTCATACCTTTCATTTGGGCGAGGCCTGTCACGTGGCAATAAACGAAGGGGTAGCCCCCTACCCGTCTTGTCTTTGCCCAGGATTTTTTGCGAGGGCGAGTACAAAGGGAACCGATTTCACTTGGATGTGCAGCAATAATGATAATAATAATATTAATAATGATGATAAGAATAATAATAGATCACGTGACTCTGCTGACCTGTTGGGAATTTATGTTATTAAGCTTTTTTAAATTTTGACCAGCTCCCGTGTTGCGGGAATGACCCTATGCTGACCGGTAGGGATTTCAGGCCCATATTTCAGGGAAAAGCGACATCCATTAAGGTTGCAGGGTCCAGTCTAAAAAGAAAAAGACTGTTGACTGATAGAGATTGCAGGCTCAGGCCTTAGGATAAGCCCGTTGACTAGGATCAGGTCAGAAAAAAGACTGCTAAGCAGCAGGCTAGGCTCTCTGGAGAATTGGGATCGTGAGCTCCAGCCCAATGGGGAGTACTGCTGGCTAGCTCAATTAGAGAAATCCCTGCCCATTAAGGCTTTTGCGGGCTGAGGCTTCAGAGGAAGACTACTGACCAGTCGCTAAAGAACAAATTTATGGCGTTTTCGTACGGCGATTTTTCGCGATACCTTGCAATGCCTTGCAGCATACACAACCACCTCTAACCCTCCTCCAAGGGTGCCCTAGAAATGTTTATGTTTGAGCTACTTGAAGCTACTCTGAGCTGTCTGTAGCTACAGAGGTTTGCCAGAGTGAGGTAGGGGATCAACAAAGACCCTAGGTGGGGTTCCTCCCTTGGTCTAGTTTCCGTCCAAACTAGACGAACAAACAAGCGTGAGGGCAGCTCAGAGCAGTTCATGAGTAACAACAACTCATAATGAGTTTTGCATGCTTGCCCTACTCAGTTCCCTGGAGGGAACACCCCGAGTTGTTCTTGGAGCTCCTCTGAGGTACTCGGAGCTACTCTCTGTTCTACGCTGAGCTGCTGCTCTGAGCTGATTTCCAAGTTACTATGAGTTACTCTTAGTTACTCTGAACTGCTCTGAGCTGTCCTCACGCTCAAAATGCGTTACTCATTATGAGTTACTCGTGTGCTATGAGTATATGGGTGAGCAACTCATCGAGTAACTAGGTTACTCACGCTCAAAATGCATTGCTCATTATGAGTTTGAGTCACTCACTCAAATTGAGTTGCGCTGTGAACATATATAAATAGGCGCCAAACCCATGGTGCTCATTTTGAGTAAAAGAGCGCCGAGTCTGCATGAGTGTATGGCACATCTTTGCCAGTATTGTCAAAAACCGTTCAGTCGAAGCTACAATAGAGACCGTCACGAGAAGCGGGGTTGTTGGAAACGCTTAGAAAAACAACAAGGGGAAAGTACAGCCATGGCTACTGTCTCCCCAAAGGACGTGGTGTCTGAAGTTGGATCAGACGAAGGAAACATAAATGAGGATTCAGAGGATAAAGAAAATGACGATGAAGACATGGAAATCGATTCCCAGGACGAAGACGACAGTGAGTTGGAAGATGACATCGTTGATCCATGGGAAGATCTCCGTGCAAAAGTTAAAAAGTCCCTTAGTTTACGCTTTGGAAAAGAAGTGGAGCGGTTACTGGAAAAGGGGGCTTCTGAAGCGGTTGCTGAGGCCAAAGCTTTCAATGCTTTATTGCCAGTTTTCAGAGGAAAGTTACGGAGGCTGTACCTGCACTATCTCAAGTGGTTCCGTCGTCTCAAACGTGATCCCGTACACGAAGAAGTCATGAAAACCTTACGTCGTTTCATGGACGAGGAAGAAGGTATGGATTATGAAGAGGCCGCAGAGGCAGCCGTTGAACAGAATTTTTCAAGCGCGGCCAGTCCCTAAGAAGGAAGAAGAAGAAGAGGAGGAGGAGGAGAAGGAGGAGGAGGAAGAAGACGAAGAAGACAAAGAAAGTTGACCATGAGACTGTGCAGTGAACTGAGTTGGCCAGATGAAATCGTATTGTAACGAACGTGAATAAAAGTGATTGTCACGTGAGCTCTCCAAGGTTGCTTTTGCAACAATTATTGTCTTGAGAAATGTTTATGTTTGAGCTACTTGAAGCTACTCTGAGCTGTCTGTAGCTACAGAGGTTTGCCAGAGAGAGGTAGGGGATCAACAAAGACCCTAGGTGGGGTTCCTCCCTTGGTCTAGTTTCCGTCCAAATAAGGGCACCCTTGGAGGAGGGTTAGAGGTGGTTGTGTATGCTGCAAGGCATTGCAAGGTATCGCGAAAAATCGCCGTACGAAAACGCCATAAATTTGTTCTTTAGCGACTGGTCAGTAGTCTTCCTCTGAAGCCTCAGCCCGCAAAAGCCTTAATGGGCAGGGATTTCTCTAATTGAGCTAGCCAGCAGTACTCCCCATTGGGCTGGAGCTCACGATCCCAATTCTCCAGAGAGCCTAGCCTGCTGCTTAGCAGTCTTTTTTCTGACCTGATCCTAGTCAACGGGCTTATCCTAAGGCCTGAGCCTGCAATCTCTATCAGTCAACAGTCTTTTTCTTTTTAGACTGGACCCTGCAACCTTAATGGATGTCGCTTTTCCCTGAAATATGGGCCTGAAATCCCTACCGGTCAGCATAGGATCGTTCCCGCCATACGGGAGGTGGTCAAAATTTAAAAAAGCTTCATAACATAAATTCCCAACAGGTCAGCAGAGTCACGTTATCATTATTGATATTATTATTATCATTATTGTTGTGCCTCGAAGTGAAATCGTTTCCCTTTGTACTCGCCCTCGCAAAAAATCCTGGGCAAAGACAAGAGGGGTAAGGGACTACCCCTTCGTTTATTGCCACGTGACAGGCCTCGCCCAAATGAAAGGTATGACGTGAAAGACATTACGTGAGTCACCTGCTTCATTGAGATTGGTTGCGTGACACCTGTCATCTCCACCAAGATACCTGGTTGGCCAATAATGAAGGAGGGGGTACCCCACCCCCTATTTTCTCCTCTATTTTTCCCAGCACTCATTGCGTATTCCAAAGGGGTACCCCATCTTCTAACCACCCAAATATGGTCCACGCTTTCCAAGGCGAGTGGTAGTACTTTTCCTTTTTTGACACTGTTGCTATGGTGACTGGTGTCGTAGGGTAACCCCTCCTCTAACCACCCAACGGGGACACTAAAAAACAACAAATATAAGAACGTTTGAAACGCGCCAATACAACGTGGCAAAACAGAGAGAGAGTTTGTTGTTGAAATAATAACCAGTGGTTAATTCAAATTTTTCACAAAATTTATTTGCAAAAAATTGTCAGTTCTTCTTGACTCACAGGTCTTGTCTGACAATCAAAATAAAGAGTTTTTATTCAACATGATGACTGTGCCTCCTGCTCTCGTTTGATGTCGTTGCAGCACTGGGCGTTCGCCTGCCATTGACCTTTAATACTTGTGGACTCCCTCAGGGGGCGTTTCTTCTTCAGGACGTCGAATCGCTGTTTTTGATGCTTGCGGACTCCCTCGGGGTGTGCCTTGCGATACTTTTTCCGTTTAACCTTGGTCAATTTCTCCCGATTCTTTTGCCTGTATCTCTTGTTTTGGTCACGTATGACCTCAGGGTGTTTTTTGTGGTACCTTCTTTTTTGCTCCCGAAAAATCTCAGGGTGTTTCTCGCGGTACCTTTTTCTTTGCTCCCGTTGTTTCCGTTTCATTTCTTTTAACTCCATGAGGGGTCTCTTTTTGCCCTTTCATCCTCTACCTCTGTTCTCTCCAGTTACGTTCTTTCCTCGTTCACCTTCTCATTCAAGGTCCCGTCGTCATGGACATTTAAAAAACTGGTCAGATCGTCTAAACCCTCTCTTCTCTTCAATTCTGTCATCTTGAAAACGGACTAAAGCTGAGAGTACGACCCCGCTTCACATGCTGAGGGTCTTATACCAGGTGGATCGCAAAGGATGATGGGGAAATGTGGAAGGGGAGGGGGTACCCCCACTCTTTTATTGTTTTTTGGGTTCACGTGACTTCACCGCCATTGGTTGTTTCACACCAAAGTCCCCCTCCCGTATGTTGCCCCCCATATGACTTCCCCTTCATTGGTTCTTCCACTCATCTCACGTGACGCCTCCTCCATGACCACCTCAACGCCTGGTTGAAAATCAAACAAGAAGGCCGCGGTTGGCCCGAATGGGTAGGCGACAACGAGACCAAACGTCAGCAGTACATCCACGAGTATGAAGAGCAGAGGGCATCCTACTGGAGTACGACAAGATCGAGTACAATACAGGACTCTGCGCTCTGGCCAAAATGATGTTGAATTCCATGTGGGACAAGTTCGGGCAACATCTCAACAAGACCCAAGTGGTGTAATTCATTGACCCTCAAGCCCTCCATCGTTTCCTGGATACCGTCACCATGGATGTCCGTCATGTGTCCATCATCAACGACCACCTCGTGGAAGTCCACTATCAACACCAAGAGAAAGACATCCACGTGTACCCCAATCTCAATATTTTGGTGGCCTGTTTCACCACCTCTTGGGCGCGTCACCTAACCAAAAGGCTTTTTTCCGCCATTTTTTTTCCACACACCAACAAAAGTCAACATGAACCGACTCAAAGCTAGGAGTGAAGTTCCGTGGCACATCAAGGAGTTTATACTGAGTGGATCGCTGACGATGACGGGAAAATACAAATAGATGGGAGGGGGTACCCCCTCTTTTTTATCTTTTTTATTTTTCACGTGTTCTGCTTGTCATTGGTTTTCAACCCACCTGAGTGGATTACTAAGGATGACGGGAAAATCAAGAGGGGGAGGGAGGTACCGCACCCTTTTTTATCTTTTTATTTTCACGTGGTCTGCTTGTCAATGGTTTTCAACCCACCTGAGTGGATCGCTAAGGATGATGGGAAAATGGGGAGGGGGGAGGGGGTACCCCATCCTTTTTGATCTTTTTATTTTTCACGTGGTCTGCTTGTCATTGGTTTTCACCCACCTGAGTGGATCGCTAAGGATGATGGGAAAACTGGAAAGGGGGAGGGAGGTACCCGTACCCCTTTTTCCTCTCTCAAACGTGACCTATCTCTCATTGGTCAGTCAACCCATGGCACGTGACCCTTTTTTCTCTCTAAAACCAGCAACTCAACCTCCTCATTTCATTCTTTACTCCAAGCAAGCAAGCAACCAAGGAAGCAACCAAGCAAGCAAGCAACACCTACGTAAAGAAATTGAAGGTGGCCTGGAAGATCTCAAGGCTGATTTACTACGCGTTGCATCTTGGTGCTGTTCGAATCGTCTCCTCATAAACCCAGACAAAACGAAATTCTGTGTGTTTGGATCCTCCAAGATGCTGGGTCAAGTCACCATTCCCCCGCTGACGTTTATGGGAAAGGATCTCCACGTAGTAGACTCTGTAAAGGATCTCGGTGTAATATTAGACAAACGATTATCATTTAATGAACATGTTGATACTCTCTAATCTTATGGGCAAGCTATGCATGATCAGCAGAGTGAGACATGTCTTGGATACCCCAACTTTATTCACTGTTATAAATTCATTAGTTTTCAGTTCATTATTTTACTGTTCATCGGTTTGGTCTGGCACTTGTAAAAGAAATATTACCAAACTCCAACTGGTACAGAACTTTGCTGCCCGCTTGCTGTCAGGGAAAAGAAAGTTTGACCACATCACGCCAACACTTAAGCAATTAAAGCTTCTTCCTGTTTCTGATCTCCTTTATATCAGAGACGCTGGGCAAATGTATAAATGTATGAATAATTTGGCCCCTTCCTACCTAAGTCAGTTATTTACTAAGAGGTCACAGACTCACAGCTTTCTTACGAGGAATAGAGACAGCCTTCAACTGCCTAGATGCAGAACTGCTCTGGCGCAACAATCGTTTGTGTTCCGCGGAGTTACTATCTGGAATTCTCTTCCAGAAGAGTTAAGAATCTGTTGTTCTATAGTTTCCTTCAAAAATCAGCTGAAATCCGAGCTCTTGAGCAAGTGGCTAAACGACTAGTTTAAACTCCTTGGAAACGTTTAATGGTACTTTATATTGAATTGTAGTTATAGTAAGGTTTTATTGTATTTTTTATTTTAATTTTTTACCATGTAAATTATTAACATTTTTCTATTTTAAAATCTTGTAAATTGAATATGAAGATCCCTCTGGGGAACTCAATAAACTTTATTCTATTCTATTCTATTCTATATCGGTAAGCTTTTCTTAATTCATCCTTTGTTGTTCAGTAAACGAAATCCATCCCTTTCTAAAACCAAACTAAGTAGTTAGCCTGTTCTGGAGCTAATCGGGCTAGGTTCCACGTGCTCCAGGATTTAACTAATGATTGGCTTTCTCTGCATGATATCCCCCTTTTTTTTAGACTTCAAAGACAGGTTTGACACGCCACTTGGGTCCAGTCCACCCAAGCCTCGCTCATCTTCACGTGACATCCTCCTGTGGCTGTTTTTTTGGACTTTGGACTTTTGTTAAGGGATGCCACTGACCAGTTGGACCCAGGCGCCACGCTGCTAAGCTGTTTGGACTTTGGACTCTTTCTCAAATTGGACACTGCTGACCACTCGGGTCAGGGCGCACACGTTCCCGCTTGTAAAAAGACTAAGACGCGTGTCATGCGATCATTAAAATAATAATTTGACATCCATTTTCTTGGCTTGTTGCTATGGGAACGAGTTGATTGACAGCTGCCCTTATGTTGATTGACAGTTGGCCTTATTTGGGCACCCCATTCATGACGTCAGTTCCGATTTCACCATTCCGGTATGACGTCATACCCCTTCTCCACCAATCAAAAGCCACCCAAATCTAACATGGCCGATTTTTTCCCTTTCTCAACCAATCACGTCCTTGGCATCCAAACGAGGCTAGGATCCCTATCTGGGCCGACAATACTACTTGTAATTCGTACTTTACTTTCTATCTTACCTTGTACTTTCTTTTTCTTTGTTCCCGTAGATGTTTTAACTATTTTGTACGTTTTTCTTTTTTTATGATAATATTGTTAATGTTTGTAAAAGTGTGTGTAATTTCAATAAAACATGTAATTATTAAAAAAAAAGTTTTTCGGGTTTAGGCCTTAAAAAGGCCATCAAGTTTTGCTTTTTTATTCTTAAGTAGGGTAAGGGTTTAAGAACCTTTGCGGCACGCACTTATTCTAAGTTGACGGGAGTTCCCCTCCCAAAAAGTAGGAACTTGCTGCAGTGCTAGGTTACGTTTATTTGCCTTACAAAGTTTTTTACACCTTTTGTGAAACGCTCTATCTATTTTAACAGTTAAAATTAACGCGAGGGAAAATGCTTATACACTTCGGGCCATCCTCGGAGACCCAGGGGCAGATAAACGGGGCGAGAGGCAGATAAAACGGGCGAAATTGGTGCGAGATGAACCCTGCTGCGACGGGCGGGAGAGTCCCTGGGAACATACCTTTAACAGACTAGTTCAAGAGCCTATTTACGTTCTTGCTTCTGATTGAGCACAAATTTTAAGGCATTGTATATTTTGTAAAAGTTTCAGTAATATGCGAACCCACAAAGCCGAGAAATCGAGAAATTTGGTAACGGTAGTTAAGAAAAAAGAAAACAACAAGTACGAAAATAAGATTGAGGTACTGTGAAAAGTTCACAACTTAGGTGTGAACTTTTAGAAACATGCAGTTAGGATTTACATGCGATCCACAACATGTCTCTGCGTTTGCTCCAAACTGCACGCTTCTAAAAGTTCAGTCCTAAAGTGTGAACTTTTCACAATACCTCAATCTGATTTTCGTACTTGTTTTCTATTACCTTGATTACCCTTGCCAAACTTTCTTCGATGGTAGGCCTATCGGACGAGCGACACAAAAAGTTGATTTTGGTTTGCACGATTGACAACTGGGTGCAAGATATAGCAAAGTTACACTCTGTATAAGACGTCACAAAAGGAACGGTGAAATAAGCTGATCATTTATTGGGCGCAAAAAATACAACAATGCCCCAAGACTGTACTCAATCAGAAGCAAGAACGCAAACGGGCTCTTAAACTTGTCCGTATCCCCAGGGGCTCTTCCGCCTGTCTTGTAAACTTTCGCTCGCACCAGGCTTCAGCTCACACCGATTTCGCCCGTTTTATCTGCCTCTCGCCCCGACTACTTCTGCCCCTCGGTCTCCAAAGATGACTTCCGGCCAAATAAATGCAATAGATTTTGACAAATAATGGAGGACCCCAGGTGAAAAGGTGGAGTCCGGATAGTGTAGCGGTCGGACTTTTGATCTTGTGATAGCCTTGGTGATTCTCGGCTGGGTCTCTGCATTTTATCGTGTTTTTTCCTTGGACAAGAAACTTTACTCCACATTGTCTCTCTCCACCCAGGTGTATAAAATGGGTACAGGCTAACTGTTAGAGAATCCTAACAGAAAAGCTGGGGGGTGGGGGTGGGGGGTGGGGGTGGGGTAACCCTGCAATGGAGTTAAGCACCCACTTGATGAACCTCATGGCTAACGTTCAATCCAGTGGATTGGACACAAGTCTTTGCCAGGTTAGAAGAAACTTTTAAAGCTGCGAATACCTGTTATATTTGTTTTTTTCGTTTTAATTTCATAAAATCAGAAATTTGCTTTTTACACGTCTTTTAATACCTAATAGTAGTAATACATGAATTCGACAAATACCGCCTGATCCCCAGAGTATTATTTTCGTGTTTTAAACCTCCCACCGTAATAACCTCGCTCGCTCGCTCGCTCACTCGCTTCGGTTATTACGGTGGGAGGTTTAAAACACGGAAATAATACTCTGGGAATCAGGTTGTATTTGTCGAATTCATGTATTACTACTGAACAAGGAGTAAATATAATACCACCTCATCCGTACACCTGTATTTACCTCTTTTAAACCACCCAGTGCACAAAGCGAAGCAAGCAGGATGGGGGGAGGCAGTACCAGCGCGGATGTGTCACGGAAAATATCTCGTATTGAAGCCACGTCAGCTATAGAATATAGATATTTTTTCCAGTTGAAGAAATATCTGCTATTTAGATATAAACGGCACCCCTGTTATGTCGTTTGAACAGCGGCTATGGTTCGTGGATCAAACAACTGTCAACTTTCTGAGGCCATTTATAACATCCCTCCTGAGCTTAGGGAGTTTATTTACAAGGAGTATCTCGCCATGAAAATGAGGCAGCGAGCGGCTCTGGGTTGGGACGAGGTACATAAGGCTCTTCACAAGGAGTATCTCGCCATAAAAATGAGGCAGCGAGCGGCTCTGGGTTGGGAAGAGGTGCACCAGGCTCTTCAAGACGTGCCTTTCTGCGAAGAACGAGCACGAATCGCAAATGTCTTTTTTTGCCGGAAGTGCAATACTTGCGGCCGAAATGGACTCTGTACCGTGTGTTTCAAAAATTGGTATATATTGGTATATAATAACTGAAAATGTTTATGGCGCTCTGTATTCAATAAATAGTAACAGCTCCTCATCTTTTACAACCGAAGCCAGTTCCACAGCCATAAGACCAAACTCCAGGTCTTAATTAATATTTATTGTCTAAAATTGAGTTGCTTGGGTTGAAGTGTAAGTGATTGATTGAGTTAAATGGAAACTGTGTTTTATTTTTAAAGAAATAAGGGTATATTGACTTTTGAGGTTGAAATAGAGCACTTTTATAGTTAATATGTGACTATGATTTCGAATGATTATTTTGTCACAACCATTTAATAAAAATGTGTTTCCATTGTTTGTATTCAAAATCCCATTTATGTAATGAACGGAACCACGCAAACGATGCTCGTTTAAAGACAGGTCTGTTTGCATTACCATTCGTCCATTTTCAACAACCAAAGCAGTGTCATAGACACTTGGATCAACGTTTGAAACTGATTCTTTAACACCATAAACGATTAGATGTCCAATTTTCATGAATGATGAATGACGGACCTTGCCGTGCAGGTCGAGGAATATGTATTGCGGGGGTGAGCTATTCCATCTGTGAAAGTGGATTATAGTTCTCGTGTATTTCTCAAAATTTTTCGTAGTATGATTAGTTGTGGCTTGTGGTGTTACACTCACCTCATTCATTTCTGGTAGAAACCATTCCACAACCATCGTGTAGTAACCGACCGGAAGTGGATGGAGGTACTGGTTCGGTGAGTCGTCTTTTAACTCGAGCCGGAGAACGTAAGCTTTTTTTGTTTATTTGATGTGGAGACTCGGGAAAATCCTTAATACACAAAATACCGATGTTGTTTTCACTCGAAGATTCATCAACATCTTCCATCAAGTATCTGAAGGCGTCCTTTTTATTTGTCGAGCTAGTGATATGGGATTCATAAATTGTTTGGCTGACAAGATCTGACATAGATGTTATTTCACTTTGCATAAAATCAACATTAACTGCGGATTTCAGATCTTTGCCATCGGTGTGTAAGTTGACAATTGTATTATTATTTAAGTTCAAGTCTCCAGTCATACTGTTAATGCCATCAAATTTGAGAAACTTTTTTGTGTTATGTCATCAATTCTGTAGTTACCAAACTCGACACATGCGGCGTCTCTCTGGTTTGATGGAAGATTATGATTGGTAATTGAATGATTTTTCATGTCGGTGTCAGCCGCTTTATCCAGTTTTTTTTCAAGCTGATTGTCGACATACTTTTTGTTTGTGGCTTGATCTGCCCCACCCGGGTCCGGGTCTTTTACATTGTAGATTGTGTTATTATTCATATCAATGCTTAATTCCATTTTTCCACCTTCCCTCTTTGAAAGGAAGATGTCTCTCGTGTCCTGATAGTTTATTACCTTTGTCAGATCACCGTGGATTAGGTAAGGGTTGCTTTTCAATCGCAAAATATCGTACCTATTTTGCATGTCAATATCAGCGGCACCACCGGCACTACCCTCAGGCCCAGGATCACCTTTGTCGCCTTTTGCACCCTGTGGTCCATCTCGCCCTTGGGGTCCCTGTGGACCGGCCACCCCTTGGGGACCCTGCGGTCCATTTTGCCCTTGGGGTCCTTGTGGACCGGCCTCCCGCCGAGGACCCTTCTCCCCTCGGGGACCTATCGGACCTTGTGGTCCCGCGGGGCCTATATCACCCCTCGGCCCAGGAGGACCCACCGTTTCAATTGTCGTTTGGCTAGTTTCACCGATTTGGCTGTTAATATACCCCATTATATATCTTGATCGAAATTTTTCTTCATTAATTTTTGGGGTTTGTCATAGTAAAAGAAAGAATATTTTTTATCGGTGGCGCGATCTAACGTGTCATGATCAACACCTATCTCGTCCGCAATCCGCTTGTTTTGTGGTGGAAGAAATCTGAAAATACAAAAATGGCCGCAGTTAACACGGATGTTTTTCGGCACCTTGTAGAAGGTTTGAGTGAGGTAAATATCGCAGCAGTTTCTGTGCCTCCCGTTGATAAAATAATTTATGATGCTGTTTTGGTTGCTTTCACAAACCAGATCATCAAAACCACAATTTTTTTGTTGTCCACCGGTAGCTCCTCGAGTGGAATGATTTCATCACCAGGAGCCTCGATGACCTCGTAACCAACTGTGGGGTTGATTTGTTCAGCAAAGTCCTGCAAAAGAACCTGGTATTTGTTTTGGTGCAGGTTGTTTGAAAAGAGATAAATTTTATCGAACTCTAGCAACTCATAAGGCATATGCAGTAATATGTTTGTTTTGCCAGAATTACTGGGTCCACAAATTAGCATCCGGAAAACATCGGCTGGCATGCAAGGGTGGCCTTGCTTATAGCTACTCTTGGAAAAACCTGGGTCATAATTTGGAATCTTCATTTTTTTTTGGTTTCTATATTATCACGCTGGAATTATGTCAATACAAAAGTGGCATCAGTTGGCTGAGGAAAAGTCGGCGGTCGATCAGCAAACACAAGACATTCACCAAAAATTTAGAATGAACAAAATAAGCAAAGAGTTTGGTCAGCTTTCAGGGGAAGAACTTTTTAAACCAATTACAAAAAGGCTTGATGAAAAGAGCAGCACCACAACGCAAGAGGTGAAGGAAAGTCCCGATTGTGCAATGGATGAATTTGACAGAACCAACCCGTTTGGTGATGAATTCAGACCGGATGCCCCAACACCAGCCCCATCACCACCACCATCACCATCACCAGAACCAACATCACCACCCCCATATGATGATGATGATGATGCTTTTCCACCCCCACCCCCACCGCTGATGGAAGAAACATCCAAACGAAAAGAGTGGGCGAAGCCGGAACCGGTTGAGCTGGAATATCACGAATCAACCCGGTTGCAAACGATCAATCGGCTGATCACGCAACACGGAAATGACTCCAATTACAGAGTCAAAAGTAAACCATCCCCATTTCATGGTTATTCCGCGAAGGGTCTCGAAAAAGAAAGAAATGAGATATATGCAAGAAGGGCAACCCAACCTCTATCGAAACAGCTGCAGCAGGGAAAGCAGAGCCTAAAGTCTACACCCCAACGCAAAAGTAAAAAATCTACTCCAACCTCCCTGGAAAAAGCTGTCATGAGCCGAAGACCTTTTGTTGAGCCTTCAGACGATGAAGAGGACTCCTCTGAACAAGATTGGCATCGCTAGTGCTGACAAATTGATTCACCAACTTTATGTGAGCTTAGGATCGATCAAAGCAGGAAACAGCTCAATAAAACTAAAAAATCAGGTATTTTCTCTGCTTGATTCACTTGTCGGACTCGGCGCAATCGACAAAAAGCAAAACAAAAAAATTGTTCGTGTTTATATAGACCAATAATGTCGTACAACCTACTGCTTGACTCGCGCCTCGCAAAACTACAAAGAACCGGAGATCGCCAGGTTTCACACGATCAATAAACTTTCAACCTCCGATCTACTTGGGTTCCGGAAACTATAAAGCCTCGCTAAACAAACTTATCGCAATGAGCTACTCATGGTACAACATCGATACCTCTTATGGTAACAACAAAATTCGCTGGAGAAAGATAACTGAAGAGTGGAAAACCTTGATTTTTCCAAACGGAATGTATGATTACTCTGACGTCAACAGTTTTCTTCGGACTCAAACCGGTAAAGTGGACCCGAAAGACAAAGACAGTGATTTCATTTTCACTCTGTATTTCGATATGACGATATTCCGGGTTGTCATTCTGATGCATGAAAATTATGAGCTTGACCTTCCTGAAGGTGAGTTCACAGAATTGCTTGGTTATGAAAAAAAAAACGATTTTGACGGGAAAAAAGAATTTTGTCGGAGCAATGATTCCGTATATCACAAGAAGTGTTGATTGGGTGTTTCTACACTGCGATCTGATCAGCCGTTTCAAAAAGAACCGTATCGGCTTGAGTGGCATCCTGTGAACGAAAGTATGATTGATTCAATAAGGATTTGGGTGACAGACGGAAGAGGCATCCCCTGGATCAGCATAATGATTGAAAAAGATTAAGGATTTTTTTTGTTGTCTTTAATATATTCACCATGAATCACCCAAGTGAGTGGACAAAATTTTTTGACGAAAACACCGGAAGGTATCGATATAAACACAAGGGGTCGGGCTTGATCCGTGACACTCTTATGGCCATTGGAAAAGCTTTCAAAGGCACTGCAAAGAATGTGTTAAAGACAGCCGCCGATAAAACTGCAAAAACAGTCGCTGAAAAAGTGGGGCAGAGAGTTGGTGAAATTGCTGTCGAAAAAGGGTCAAAACAAATTCAAGAAATACTGCGAAAGCGTAAGCCAAAACCACAAAAGGTATCGCAAGATGCAAAAAAGAAACTTGAAAACATTTTGCAAAACCAAGTGCCGAAAAAAACCTCTCTCTCCCCATCGGCCGCCTTAAAATTAAATCGACTTTTGGCAAACGAAATTTAATCGTAAAAATCTTTTTCCCTTAGTATAACCGTTGAGATGTTCAGATCACAACCATATCTCGAGAAGACTGCCTACGTCCAGGTGAATTTGGACACTTCACTCACATACCCAGAGAATAACCAAACGCAAAACAAGTCGGGCCACAAATTTACCATAAGAGATCGGGACAATTTTCATGACTGGTACAATGCTTATTTCCGCGTCGATTTCAAGTTTGAGGCCGTGGCAAATGGAGCAAGCATTGGCACTGACACTGAATCAGCCCCGATCAACGGTTCTTTCTCGTTGATTAAAAGTTTGAATCTTAAATCAGCGGAGAAAACTCTGTACGAAGGCACCGATATCCACAAGGTTATTTTCATCAAAAACCTGCTTGACTTTTCGGACGATTTTTCGAGAAGCGTGACGAAAAACCAATTTTGGTATCTTGACTCTGACACCACCACAGTGACTGATGGCAATGCGACGAACGTCGGAATGCGGGCAAGGGCACTTCTGTCACATGGCGGTGCGGTGCGACTGCTGCCACCAATGCAACTTGAGTTTGACATTGCTCTACAAAACGACAGAGAAATGATTTTCCAAAACGATGGAACAGCTCGAAGGATTGTCGTCCGTAGATTGGAGTTGTGGGTGCCACAATTACAGTTTACTGGCCAAGGACAAACCCTGGTCAATGAAAATTTCTTGCGACCAACCCAATGGAAATACCTGAAAGAAGTTTTGCATTCCAGCACCTCCCGAAGGGATGCAAATAGTACATGGTTGATTACACCTGCTGTAAAAAACCCGAAGCATGTTCGTATTTCTTCAACAAACCCGGAAAAAAAATTCTTATACGCAAAACCCTTACATCTTTGACACATTCGATATCGACGGTGATAACTCCGCAAGAGTTGTCGCCTTCAGTACGGCACAACTTTTTACCCTGAGCTTGATTACGACCATGATTTTAAAATAAGAATTTTGAATGATTTAATCAATTTCAGGTACAGAAAGAACGACTACAACACCGGCGTTCAGCTGCAGCTCGCCAACTTCCAGGAGTTATACCCAATTATCTACTTTGATCTACGAAAGACCAAATAAAGTGTGACAGGCGACCCGAAAAAGCTCGAATTTCATTACAGACTGAATGAAGCTGCTAACGCTCAAGATTACACAATCTTTGCCGCGGTTTTGAATGAGGAAGAATTTGTGCTGAAGCAAATTGGGAATGACCTTGTCGCCGTCTGAAAAAAAAAATCTCAGTTAATATATACGCAAGATGGCTACAACTTATCATCCCTATAAAATAGCGCTGACCGATGGCCAGAAAAAGAAACTACAAAAAGCTTATGTTTCGAAAACAGCTGTGGCTCTGAGGGTAAAACCGGAGCAAATTGGACGCGGCGACGAACTCCTTCTCACTGCTACTCAAATCTCACGAGTGAAAGAAACAGCCGCGGCAGGGAAAGAGCTTGAGCTAAAATTAAGCCAGACCCAGATTCAAAATACTGCGCAGCGTGGTGGAAACTTGTTTTCTGCTGTGCTAGGTTTGGCGCGACCTTTGATAAGGCCAGCCCTTGGGGTGTTAGCTAGTGCTGGTTTGAGTTTCGGCGCTGAAAAGGTGCTGAAAAAGATATTCGGAAAGGGTTTTGGGCCGAGGGAAATTGAACATTACAAACTTGCCCAGAGGATGACTCCTGCTCAGAAAAAGGAAGTGGAACGATATCTTGTTGGACAAGGTGTTATAAGGGGAGGCGCCGCACAATACGGCGGTTTCCTTGGTATGTTAGCGTCCATCGGAGGACCTTTGGCCATCGACAGTCAAAAAGATACTCGGAAAAGGCTTGCAAATTCAACCACCACGTCCAAGACGCTCCCCCCGACCCCACCTCCACCTCCAAAGGGAAGAGGAATGCAAATGCGACCCCCACCTTTCTTCGGAACGTGGGATGATTATAAAAAAATATAGTTTAAAGACACGCCTCTCTCCAACATTGACCTTAAAAAGTGGTGCGATTTTTTGCGCATTCTCATCAAAGGTATTTACAGCAGAAATGAACCGAAACCTCAGTTCCATTCCCCGTGCATTATCAACTTGGATGATTTTAAAAGTTTGGGAACTCAATGGGTGTGTTGTTGGCGTTCCAAAAATGGAACATACGAATATTTCGACTCATTTGTGCTTCCACCACCTTTAGAATGGGAAAAGGAAATGTCAGTGCACGGAATCAAACATTTTTTCAGAAACAACAACCAAATTCAATGGGAAAAAAGTGTGAGATGTGGTTATCACTGCCTTCTCTTTTTAAACGAAAGAAACAAAGGCACAAGTTTCGCCAACATTTTGAAAATGTTCACCAACGAAGTCCTTCAAAACGAACGCATCGTAAAGAATTTTTTTTCATAAGATATACACAATGGAAGTGTACTTTGTCAAAGAAAAGCGGCACATCCCCAATGTGAAAGGAAGTGAAAAGGTTGTAATTACAAAGAACAATCGAAAACTCCTAAAGGCAAAATGCGCTAGTTGCGGAATAACAAAAACACGTTTTCTGCCGGGAAACTAGGCGAGCCCTCCCGAACGGAGGGCGGTAGTGTTCTTGGTAATATCGCTATGACGGTGGGTGATCTAGCCATTGAAAAAGGAATCTCGTTTCTTGCGAAAAAAGGGCTCGAGGCTGGACGTTATTACGCGTCTGAAGCTTTGCGAGACCCCAATCTGCAAAAGAAAGCAATCAATTATACGCTTGACAAAGCCCGCCCACTTTTTCAAAAAGTTGGCAGTGAGATGCTCGATCAAATTTCAACCAAAGTTCGACCAAACAGACGCCACAAAACAGACAGACCGGATTTAGATGGGGCGGGGATTGACATTCATTCAGCGATTGGAAAACTCCCCAAACCAAAACGGGGTTGGACGTTACCGGGCCATAATTATACCGGGCCATATAATCCCCTCGAGCAGCAGGTGAACTACGATCCAGAAACAGGTCAGATTAAGCAAATATATCAACAACCAACGGAAGCAACAGACGCGATCGCAATGCAACGTGACGTGGACTATGGTGTCTGTTCGAACCGAAACGAAAAATACGGTGAAAATGGAAAAAAAATGCAAACACAAAGCGGACAAAAAAATGGTGAAGGCTCTCGACGTAGTTCCGTGGAAACAAAGGCAGTGGGGACATGCGGCAGCAAGGAACACAATTAATTTAAAACAAAAGTTGGGGTTGGGTTTGAAGCAGAAATAGTGCTGCGCCATTCATCAAACTCCTGTTTTGCGCATCGCCTGGCTGCAAAAGATTTAGGAAGGCGATGAGAAGTAGATTCCATAATTTCTTTTTTGTAGGGCCAGACTTCAGGAGGGACCATTTCAAAATAATTGTGCAGAAAGCCAGGATAGTTCACTGACTTGCCGGTTTTCGCATGAAATTGAGCAATAACATTTCCCAGAAAAGAGATCTGGTTGAAAGAAAACATTTCGTAAATTTTCCATTTCCGAAAATCCTTTTTTAAATAAGCAGAGGGAGCAGCAGATCTGCCCGGACTCACCTCTTGGAACTGATCACCATCATCATGTTCAAACACTCTATGGCATTCTGGGCATTCACGACAGAACTCATTCATCATATTAACAAGGTGCACCTCGCATGAACGACAATGATTAATCTTTGGCAGTTCGTTACACTTTTTTCCCACTATTTCTGAGGTCAGTTTGTAAAGATCGTGCTCGATCAACTCCACACCTCGCAAACAACCAAATGGGTCGTCCATTTTTTTTATTGTGTGATATACAATGAGCGCGCAAAGTTTCAATAGGTTGTCAAAAATTTATTACAGCCCGCGAGGGTATTGGAAAGGGTTTGCAGCGATCAAAAAATTAGCCCAAGCTGCGAAAGTCTCTGAAGATGCGGCTCGAAATTGGTTGGGGAAGCAAGCTCTTTGGCAGGTTTACTTACCAGCGCCGCGGTACATTCCAAGAGCGAAATTTGATGTGCCTGTTCCAAACAAAGTTCACCAAGCTGCTCTTCTGTATCTCCCACACGATCGCCCACCACGCTCCCGTAAAACTTTTAAGTACGCCCTCACAGTGGTAGATGTGGCCTCTCGTTTCAAAGAGGCCAGAGAAAAAGAGGCCAGAGAAGTCGCTGCTGCTCTGGAACGTATTTATAGCCGGAGCCCTTTGAATTGGCCAAAACTGCTTCAGGAAGATCCTGGTCGTGAGTTTATGGGCGCTGTAAATCAGCTGCTTTCGAAACATAATGTCGACGTAAGACGCGGTCGTGTGGATATTCACCGTGATCAAGCTATCGTTGAAAGATTCAACCGCACCCTGGCTGAACGACTGGTTGGACACCAATATGGGGTTGAAATGTGCCTCCCAGACAACAAAAGATCGACTGAATGGGTGACACGATTGCCCGCTGTTATTTCACCTTTAAATAAAGAAGTCACTCGACTGACAGGTCAGAAACCCTCTGAGGCCATCAAAAAGAAAACTGTTTCAGCGAATCCCTCGACCCCTTATTTGAAACCCGTTGGTGTGAACGAAAAAAAGCTCCCCTCTGGTTCAAGTGTTCGCTATCTCTACCAACCCGGTGAACTTGAAGGTGGCCGCCGAAGAGCTACCGACCCAATCTGGTTTCTGAAAGTTTACGAGATTGAAAAGATTATGATAAAACCAGACGTACCGGTTGTCTATTATTTGTTTGACGGCCCAAAACGTTGGTTTGTCCGTGAAGAGCTGATGGTTGTCCCTCCCGATACACAGCTACCGCCAGCAATCTAACTATGAAACTCGATCGGCTCTGTGTGAATGCCGTCTTCCAATACTCAGCGTTTGTCGTAACAAGCGCTCAGCCCCAGCTTCTGCTGCTCGTACGTAACCATCCTCCCATTTTTCATGCGAAAACCAGTGTTCGTTGCCATGTCCTTGCTGCCACCCAACGCTGCCTTGAAACGCTGCCACGTGATCTCGTTTTGTTTTTTCGACATTCCTTTGGTGCTGAATTTATTGTTTTCTTTTTTGAAATTCCTTTGGTGCTTAAGAGCCGATGTCTGAAATTATCGAGAATCGGGCGTCAGTCGTGAAATTTCGAATTTCTTTATATTTTGCTCAAGTAACCTCTATAGTAAAGTAATTTCAAAAATAACATTAAAAGTTTCAACAGCTTTTTATTTTTTTTGAAATCGGGCAAAGTTTGAAAATACGGCATATCGGCCTCCTTCGAATAGTGAAACTGGTGGAAAATAACACATTTTTATCTCGCTCGTACGTTAAAACGCGTCGTCGTCTGTTAATGAAACACAAACACAATATAAACACACTTTAGTTCTTTATAATACAGTATTTTCTTTGGATAAGCTGTTCAAGTGAGAATGTATCGGCCGTTAGAAGAAAACCAGTTTCAGGTATTTAAAAAGTAGCAAATTTCACCCAACTTCCACACTACAGAAACCCAATTGGTACGTGGATTTTGGACATGGAATAACAACAGGTTTGAAGAAACACATTTGTAAATTACTGTGTTAAATATTTCTTGCGGCAATGAAAATTTACACCGTCGAGAGACCAAAATGTGAAGGGTAGTTAGACACGAATCGCCGATTGGCTGCGCAAAGCAAACGGTAGCACTTTTCATTGAGAGAAATGCCGGAGAAAACCTTCGCAAAATTACTAAGGGGGCTTGCAGAATAATTTTACATAGTGTTTGCTGAAGTTAAATGCTGTTTTTGAACTACGATCAACACACGCACGTCTTGTTTTAGTACACGGATCGGTCGATCGAAACCGCAACATATGCATAACATTAATCTTACCGTGTTTTTAAAATTATCCATTATCTGTCTGATAAAAATAATCCTCCACTCCATCGTTCTGATTGGTACTGTAATAGCTGTAGCTTGCTGGACATATGATAGCGTTGTTTCCCCGAAATTTGTCATCATTTACCCGCAAACAAACTGACAAAAGTAGCATTGCGGAACAATACCAGAATATATGTTGCAATAACAAGATTGCGTGACGCATGACATGGGCAAGGTTTGTTGATGCAATCACACTTTATAAGTGTTAGTTTTTTGAGGTGCAAGCATAAAGTTCTACAGATATACTTTTTTTAAACCACCTTTTGATGGAAAAAAGCTATCATGTATTGATATTGCGTCGCTAGTTTTTTTTTAAGCGGGATTCCCAAGGTGGCGGGAAGCGGGAGAAAAAGGGGAAAATTACCCAACATTGGGCAATACGTTGCAATCTAAAAAAATGCAAAGAGGCAGCAGCCAACAAATACAGAGCGGGAACCGGGATTAAAGGGTACGGGAAGCGGGAGGTTTAAACCCCTTTTCCTTCCTCCCTCTTATGGCTATACAAGCATCACCCATGGTGATAGTCCTTGTTGGTAGACCCTGTGGCCCTAGTTTATTTAACCCGGCGAATGCTGAATGTGTGGCGATCGGCGAGTGAAACAAAAATGTCTACAGTCACCTCGTGTATTGTGAAATCAGCGACGACATTACAGTGGACAGTGAATCCCAGCTATTACTTACTCGAGCAGGTAGGGGGTTTACTGTTAGACATTGCAAATCCTAGAAAGCGATTTTTTATTTGGCCATTTTTGTAGTCTCACTTAAAATTAACATTGTGCCCACGACATTGAAATCTGTTTGGGACTAGGTGGCGTTGCAATATAACTGGTGGCGTTCGATCCCCACAGAGGTGGCTGCCCACAAGGGAAAATCCTCAGCCCCAGAAACTCAATATGGATTTAAAAAGGCGCATTCAGCACATGTTATGAACGCCTTGTACAAGTAGGCTCGCGTAAGCATTTGTATGAATGGTTTTTGTTCAGAATAAATAAGCCGCAATTTGTTTACGCGGTTAATCTGGTGTGTGCAGTTTTACTAACTCTTTAATATTCCTGGGGGAGAGGTGGCACAGAAAACCGCTGCTCAAACATACTTTCGCAACAGAAAACCGTTACCGCCGTGATAAAAACAAAAACAAAACAAAAACAAAAAATGGAGTCCCACTGTTCCCAAATCTTACATGGTTTGTAAGAGCTTGTGCCCCAAAAACTCGCACTGCATTCAGTAAAACATGTTTTCCTCTCCGTGGACATTGTGAATAAGAAAGAACGGTCTGTTGTTATGTTCTTCCGATTTCCTCATTTTTATGAATTATTCTCTGGATAAAAACCATTTTGGAAAAAGGATTCTTGATCTGTGTGATCAGTGTCCGTCAAATTTCAACACCCTAGGCTGCGGGCACTCTCTTTTTCCACTCAGGGATAGTCGAGGAAAACGTACAAGGGAGCCGGCGAGCGCGAAACTCGCCTATGGCGTTGAAACGTGTCGCGCGTGTGGAGCCCGCGCGAAAGTCGCCGAACGCCGCAAGCAATTTTTGCGTGCACTCGCGGGTTGTTTTGGCTGGACTAGTCCTTAGCGGGAAGAGTAGTCCGAGCAGTCTCTCTTTCCTCTCAGGAATAGTCGAGAGAAACGAATAAGGGAGAGAGCAAGCGCGAAAATCACCTGCACGAACATGGCGTTGAAACGTGTCGCACGTGTCAAGCCGCTTAGTATTGAGCCAACTCTAGTACACTAGCGCATAGCATATATATATTTATAGTACGACGCTAAATTTTGGCGTGCTGCCGTTGGTTGAAATCGATCACGTGACGCGGAAGTGTCTCTCCTCAGCGGGCGCCTATCAGAGCATAGTGACCGTTTTGGGCAGTTTTCGCTCAAAATTTAGCGTTTTACAGTAAAAACAATAGAGTCCTTCCGTCTCAGGCCCTATGTGTGGTAGGTTTCCTCGGAAATTTGATGTTCAAACTTCGCATAAGCCTTTGAACTGCGTTCTCGGGCTAATATTTGTAGTGAACATCAAATTTCCTCGGGCAACCTATCACACGGTAGTGCCTTCGACAGAAGAACTCTATTGTTTCAACAGCGGCTCCACCATTGTAAACATGCGCGTCACATTTGAACGTCGAAGGCGATTTAGCGCTCGCCAGCACGCTTGTTCGTTTTTCTCGACTGACTAGACTATCCCTGAGCGGGAAGAGAGACTGCTTTTAGTCTAAGGTGCTGAAATTTAACGGATACTGATCACGCAAATAAAGAATCTTTTTCTTTCCGAAATGGTTTTTATCCAGGAATAATTCATGGAAATGAGAAAATCGCAAGAACATAATAACTGACCCTATTCACAATGTCTCTGGAGGTGTAGCTGATGGAATTTCACAAGGCCGAAACTATTTTAAAGAAACCCCCAGCACCCTCCTTTAATTCGCATTTTTTTCTCAAAAAGACTTAGGTCACAGATGTATTTTTTTTTGGAGTAAGATAGGTTTTCACGAGCGCACACAACGGGTGAGAGGTTGGCTGGGGGAATGAGAACATTTTCTATTTTTTTTTGCGGTTCGCGCTCGTGCACTCGTGTATCTAAAACACTAAATAAATATACAGTTGTGAAGTGACCCCAAAAAACATGTTTTCCTTACGTATATTAAATGCCGCACGAGTTTTTGGGGCACGAGCTAATAAACCATGTAAGATTTGGGAACGATGGGACACAGTTTTCTGTTTTTGTTTGTGCTTTTTTTAAATCACGGCAGTAACGGTTTTCTATTAGGAAAGTATGTTTGAGCAGCGGTTTTCTGTGCCAACTTTCTCAAAAATACAATAAACCCATATAAGTATGTCTTTGATTAGCCTCTCCCCCAGCCAGACAAATTGCGGATAATTTATTATCAACGAAAATCATTTATGCAAATACTTACGCGAGCTTACTTGTGCAAGTGTATTTCTGGCCTCATAACATGGGCTTTTAATCCACATTGAGCCTTTGGGACTGAGGATGTTCCCTAGTGTGCAGCCACCATGGCCACTTCTGCGGGGATCGAACACCGCGAGTTACCGCACCGCCACCTAGTCCCAAACAAATACCGATGTCGTGGGCACACTGTTATTTTAAAGTGAGACTCCTTCTGTCTCAAAAATGCCTGAAATATAAATGCTGATTTACATTATTATAGTTTTTTTTAAATTTCCAAATCGCTCTCTAGGATTTGCAATGTCTAACAGGAAACTCCCTACCTGCTCGAGTAAGTAAAAGCGTAGATTCACTATTGAGTGTAATGTCGACGCTTTGCCAATTTACAATTCACGAGGTGATTGTAGACATTTTTGCTACACTCGCCGATTGCCACACATTTAACATTCCCCAGATTAAATGAACTGGGGCCACAGGGTACACCAACGAGGACATTCTGACGAGGACTATCATCATGATGCTTTAAATATGTAGCCACAAGATGCCATGCAATGAAATGTCAAAAAAAAAAAAAACTAGCGACAGGATATCAATGCATGAAAGCTTTGTTGCATCAAAAGGTGGATAAAAACCTAGTATTTCTAGAACTTATACGCTTATGCCTCAAAAAGCTAATACCTAAAAAAATGGAATTACATCGATTGACCTTTGCCCATGTCATGCGTCACGCAATCTTGTTCTGGCAACATATATTCTGGTACTGTTCCACAATGTTACTTAATGTCAGTTTGTTTGCGGCTAAGTGATGACAAATTTCGGGAAAACAACGTTCTCACATGTCCAGCAAGCTACAGCTATTACAGTACCAATCACAACGATGGAGTGGAGGATTATTTTTATCAGAAAGATAATGAATAATTTTAAAAACACGGTAAGATTAATGTTATGCACACTGTTGCAGTTTCGATCGACCGATCCATGTACTAAAACAAGACGTGCGTGTGTTGATCGTAGTTCAAAAACAGCATTTAACTTCAGCAAGCACTATGTAAAATTATTCTGCAAGTCCCCTAAGTAATTTTGCGAAGGTTTCCTCCGGCATTTCTCTCAATGAAAAGTGCTACTGTTTGCTTTGCGCAGCCAATCGGCGATTCGTGTCTAACTACCCTTCACATTTTGGTCTCTCGACGGTGTAAATTTTCATTGCCGCCAGAAATATTTTAACACAATAGTTTACAAATGTTTTTCTTCAAACCTGTTGTCATTCCATGTCCAAAATCCACGTACCAATTGGGTTTCTATAGTGTGGAAGTTGGGTGAAATTTGCTATTTTTTTAAATACCTGAAACTGGTTTTCTTCTAACGGCCGATACATTCTCACTTGAACAGCTTATCCAAAGAAAATCACTGTATTATAAAGAGCTAAAGTGTGTTTATATTGTGTTTGTGTTTCATTAACAGACGACGCCGCGTTTTAACGTACGAGCGAGATAACAATGTGTTATTTTCCACCAGTTTCACTATTCGAAGGAGGCCGATATGCCGTATTTTCAAACTTTGCCCGATTTCGAAAAAAATAAAAAGCTGTTGAAACTTTTAATGTTATTTTTGAAAATACTTCACTATAGAGGTTACTTGAGCAAAATATAAAGAAATTCGAAATTTCACGACTGACGCCCGATTCTCGATAATTTCAGACATCCGCTCTTAAAAGCTTTAGCTCTTTTTGAATTTTCTCGAACGTTGTCTCAAATTTATCTTTTTCGCTTTCACTTTCTTTCACAAAGTGACACTTTGAGCACAACGCGATCATCCCGCTGCCTTCAAATTCGAGCTTGAACAAACCGGGCGTGCGGCCGCTCCACTTGTCTCAAGCTAACCACTGTCGCTTTTTTTCCTCAAATTCTGTTCGCAGCTCCGGCCGAACAATGTCCTCAAGCCGCTCGGCAGAAATGGCCATGTAGTTGCTGTCCGTGTCCATCTGGATCAGCTCGAAGTCTCTTCTGTCAAAATACCTGTCAAGAAAGTCATAGTGAAATTCAAGCATTCGAAGCTTTGCGAGCTGTTAGACAGCGATTCCGATCTGGAACGGCCGTCTGATTGTGGTCCGAGGCTTTCGGATTTCCAGCTCGTGCGCTTGCCCGACCTTGTCTAGATCACTGAAATAGGCGCCTCACAAGGCTATGTCAACGACCTTTTCGTCTTTGGTGTAGATCACGTTTGTTTGCCGCTCCAAAGCCTCGATGAGCTTCCCGTACCCACTGTTTCCCAGAAGTCTGAACACCTCAGCAAGCAGCGCCTTCCCCTTTTCAACGTCTCCTGTACGGCGAGCCTCTGTTACCTGCTCCACAAACCAGTCGGAAACCTTGCCGGGGGTATAGTCGATCGTTCGATAGACAGCCGTGATCACCGCCCCATGATTGACATACCAGCGTAGCAGAGAGGTGACACCAGCAGCTTTTCGGTGGAAAGCGCTCCCACTAACTTGTTTCCGTCCCCGCGGTTTCACCCCGTGCGCTTCAGGTAGTCAAGCATTTGCTGCGGCACGGCTTCGACAGGCACCTTTTTGTTGTAGAAGAACGGGCATATCTCTTCAAACTTTGGCCACAACTCTTTTGGGATTTCGATGTCAACTTCTGCAAAACCAAACCAGGTCCCGTTTTTTAGCCTTTGTGCGAGATGCGGCGCGGCTCCAACAGTCCAACCGCTCGTGTAGTGAACAACCTTTTCCTTCCCACAGGGCATTTCCTCCAGCATCGTCGACAGGTAGAGGGCGTTGGCGTCGTAACCAAGGATGTGCTGGCAAATACGCGGTTCCGCTGTCTGATGTAACCTGATCTTCGTGACCCCGACTTCATGGTACCGCGTGAACACGAGGCTCGGCCCCCCGACAACAGCTCCTTTCAACATCTCGTAGGCTTCTTTGCCGGGGCTAAAGCTCCGCGCCCCGCTCAACCGCGCCTCGGAGCAGGTAATGCAAGCTAACCCCCGGAATGCTGACCGCGTCTTTCAGGATGTCGATCCCCTTCTCAGTGTTGAAGACTCGCATTCTTTCCAGGGCTTCCAGGCCGGGGGCCACGTCGAGGTTGTTGTAATAGCGCAGACAATCCGCGAAAGTGCGCATACCTTTTTGTTTGAAGAGGCGCTTACAAGCCACCCATTCACTAAGCTTAAGCGTGTACTCTTCTTTCAGGCGTGAGTACCATGCTGGATAGTCCGGCAACCCAGGGCGGTCGAGCTTTTCGGGGGTATCGAACCACTCGTATGGGAACCACGATTTCTCGGCTGTGGATTCATAAGCTTTCGTCCACTTTTCATGGCTGGTTCCCGGGTCGAGGTAGTTGATGATGTCAAGGTAGCGAAATTCCTGAGTGAGCAGGAACATGATCTTGTTTCCATTTTTCGCCACTCTGACTTTGCCGGTTGTGTCAGATAGGCGCTCTGCGAAATGTTCTCTGATCAGGTTCAGATCGTATCGCCCGGAGTTGAACCCGAGAATTGGCACCTGGTCACACCATTGTTCGATTTTGATGCGCTGCGCTTTTGGAAGTATCTCCACGTCGTCAGGCATGAACGCTGCTCGTACTTTGGTGCGGATGTTTTTCCCGCGCCGCTCCAGCTCTTCCATGAACATGCGGACAAGCTCCGCTGGGTTTCTTCACAGATGTGTGTGGGCTCACAATCCAGGGTGTCCCCAACGCTCACCGAGATTGGCACGTGTGCGTTTTCAATCGTGAGCATGCCTGTCGGCTCCTTCCGCTGATTCTTATCCCCGTACGCTTCATAATCGTACAAGATCGCGTGTGGGAAGCTTTGCGTTTGAGGCCGTGGCAGCTCCACATCTATTTCCCCTACGTCACACGCCCATGCCTCGATTACGTGGAAGCCAGCAGCTCAGAGGGCTTTTGTGCGTTTTACAGTTGCTTTAAACTGGTCTTCTCGTGTTTGGTCTTTGTGGGTAATGATTTTATTACGATCGTTCGGGTAACATTTTCGGCATCCATGCCAGTGACAGCCGTGGTATTGAAATACAGTCCTCGTTTTGGGGTCGTATCCGTCAACAGGTGCGCGCCCAACCCACCGCTCGCCGCCTTGCCCACATGCCGCGTGGTGAATGTGAATTTTCCACCGCACCGCTTCTTGTTCGAACCAGCGAAGAGATTCTGGAGAACCTGTATGTTTTGGAAAGAAGGCTTTCTCGAAAGGTGTCTGCGGTGCTTCGACTCTTTCGGCTGGACAATCAATCACCGTCTTCCCTTGGGCACACGTTTGGGTATGCCGTTGAAGGTTGCAAGCTTGAGTGAATCTTGCACGGCAATGAACACATGCATACGTTCTTGCAAGCTTCGAAATATCCTTGATGACGAACGCGTGCCCCTCGTAAATTCCGATTGTCAAAATGTTAGTCAGCTTGGCCGGCGGGTTTCGTCTAAGGTGCCATTCCACACCTCCATCAATCTCGCACTCAGGCTCATAAACACGGATACCGAGCCAATCCGAGAAATCGTATTTTTGATTCAGGTGTCTTTCACCCCGTTCAGGTTCATCGAGCGATGTTTTCGGGCTGTCGTTTGGAGTAGGTCTGAGTTTAAAGAAACTCTTACCAAGCTCTCGTGCTGCCGTTGTGCTTCGATCTGGTCTTGCACCGCAGTGTACCGCAATGCAGCGCTAGAGACACAAGTTGTCCTGGTAGGTGTCCAGCGCTAGCATCGACCGGCCATGCGCAAGGTTTCGCAGCCAGTCTGGCAAGGGGCCTGTGCGCTTGTCGGTTGAGCACGGCCTTTACATCAACATCAGAAAAACCCCTAAACACCCATTTTATGTTTGGTCTTTCGATGTCATCAATGTTCAGGCACGCCTCCTCCTTTTCTCTCAACCAATGTTCTGCTTCAACATACCTGTTTATCCAAGGTGAGCCCCCTGAGTTTTTATAATACAGGATAATAGTCCCGTCTTCGATGTTTTCCAACCAATAAGAATAGTTGTGTCGCAAGTAGGCTGCCGTTCTGACCTTCTCCCTTATCTTTCTCATGAACTGTTCTGTAAGGTTATTTTCAAGTCCTTGTCTTTTTCTCCAGAAGATGTAACAAAGGCCTTCTTTTTCTTCACCTTCCTCTTCCTCACCTCTTTTAAACAAATTTGCAAGTATGTCCTCATAACTCTTTTCTCGATTCTTTATCGGTTGAATAGGATCAAACTCTTTCAGTATTGTCTGCCTCTTTATTCCTCTTCTTTGCCGAGGGGGAGCTTTTGGGGGAGCTTTTTTTTTTGGGGGGGGGGGGGTACTTTCGCGGAAGCAGAGTTTGGGTAGGCGCTTTTCCAGGGGAATGCCCTCATCGAGTATGTTTTGTACAACCTCGCGGAGAGGACCCGCTGCGGCTTGTGCGGCTTGTGCGGCTGCCATCTTGGTATATACCTGTGCAGATATTACTTCAATTGGAAAATATTTATATTCAATAGCTGACGTGACACATCGGCGCTGGTACTGCCTCCCCCCATCCTGGTTGCTTCGCTTTGTGCGCTGGGTGGTTTAAAAGAGGTAAATACAGGTGTACGGATGAGGTGGTATTTACTCCTTGTTCAGTAGTAATACATGAATTCCACAAATACAACCTGATTCCCAGAGTATTATTTTCGTGTTTTAAACCTCCCACCGTCATAACCGAAACGAGCGAGCGAGCGAGCGAGGTTATTACGGTGGGAGGTTTAAAACACGAAAATAATACACTGGGGATCAGGTGGTATTTGTCGAATTCATGTATTACTACTCTAATTTAGGATAAGAAACAGAAAAAGAACTGAGCAGAAAAGGTCGGGATAAGTATTAATCCATCGCACGAGCGTTGCATTTATATTCAGTAGAATTTGTTCATTTGTCTAATTTTGCACTTTGCCCAGAAATATAGAATCGACATTCATGTCCAGAATGGATTATAGCTCAAAATCGACTCAAAAGGATCGTGTCTGTGGATGGAATTTAAATGTGCCTCCACCCAAATAAAGGCCACTCAGCAGTACATTTGTACGGCGCTGTCTGTTTTTGAATGTTTTAAGAAATAAAATACTGGAGTTTATTTTTAAAAATTTAAACACTGAAGATGTTGGGAATGACAGGTTTAATGACTAACCGACGAAATGAGACTAAATCACCATGCATAATTGTACGGTGTTTAAACTTCGTTTAGTCAACAGCTTGAATGGTCTGTTTTTGTAGTTAGCAGTCGAGTCCGTTTGATTTGTAAAATAATACTATTTTTGGCGGTATGATAGCAGTAAATCAACAGTAACTTTATTCAAAAGGGTTATAATCATATCTGGAAAATATAGCTCATCTAACAGACAGTCTGAAGGTTATTTTAATCAATGTTAATGTGAAATCTTTTTTTAAAAATCGATAACATGCAGCAGTATTGTGTATGGATTAAAAGTTTAAATTTCATGTGGCGAGTAATCGAGAAATGTATCTCCGGCTCAACAGCTTAGCCCGTCAGTTTTTGTTTTTAACGGTTAGAAATAAAATAAAAGCTAGGTGAAAGTTAATATATATGGAGCAAATTACTGATTGATAACGAAATCTACTGTTGGAAGGGTTATTGCTTGAGTATCTATAGTGATTCGAGTTTGTTTTGATTTTGCCACTGCCGTACACTGTACTCTCTGTTGTTATTACTAAAAATAAAACCGTTAAACCTATCCTGATTTTCTCGCGCGTTTTCTCGAGCTTAGCTCTTGTTCCATGTATTTGCCTGAAGTTCTCAGTGATTGTTAAAATAAGCTATGATGTCGAGCTCTGAGTACAGTCGTTTGTAGATTATAGGGCCATTATAACTGAAGATATGAATTGGATATTTCGGTGATGAAAGGAACATGCGCATTGTGACCCAAATTATAGCGGATGACGATAGTTTTAAAAACTGAACTCGTAATAAATATGCAAATCCTCAGGTGGGTCGGAACGTTTTAACAAAAACCGAAAGTTGCCAGGTGAAACTATAGTGTCTTTATTCACAAGCAAACACTTTGAACGCATGACAGTTAAAATCGGACAAGTGACGAGAGAGGTTCCTTAAGTTAACAATCTGCGGAGAAAGCCATGAACTCCAGCGACAAAAGCCAACCAGGGTGTGAGACTGAAGTGGTTTTAGAAGAGAGGCTGCAGCAGCCCTCGCCCGTAGCGGTAGCAGCTCTCATCTTTAACATAATCATCAACATCCTCACCTTTCCTTTCACCGCTGTTTTGAACGCGCTGGTGATGATCGCTGTAAAGAAAAAATCCCGATTGAGAGCCCACAAGTCAAACATTTTACTGGCATTACTAGCATTGACTGATTTCATGGTTGGGATCTTTATTCAGCCCAGCTTCATTGCAGTGTTGGTAATGTTTTTACTTGATGAACCGAGTGGGTATTGTGTATTAAGCATTCTCAAATTTGTATTGGTTTGCTTGGTGGAAGCTTCGCTTTTCCACCTGGTCTTGATAAGTGGTGAACGGTACCTAGCCATGAAGCATCCTTTCGCTTACACAACCATCGTCACCGAGGCTGGTTTACTGATTGCTTCAGCCTTGGTGTGGTTTCTGTGTGCAATTTTGCAGATTGCTCATGCTGTGAACACAAATGTACATTTCTTCATTAATATGACATTTGTTGGTCTCTCTATTGCCTTCATCATGTTCTGCCATGTTACAGTCTACCGTGAAACCCGCCGACATGAACAACAACTTGCGGCTCAACAAGTCACACAAGAGGCAAGGGAACAATTTGAAAAAATAAAAAGGCCCTCAAACTGACAAGAATCATTCTGATGGTGCTGATGTTGTGTTTTATACCTATTATGGTTTTTGGACTTTTAACATTTTGGTTTCGAGAGAAAACGTCTATTCAAACAGTGCATATATTTTTTTCTTTTAGTCACTCTATAGTTTTCTTCAACGCATTATTCAATCCAATTATTTACTCAGTCAGAATGAGACAGTTTCGCGTCGCGTTTATCGAGTTAATATGTAGATCTGTGAACATTTCCGAAGCCGAAGAAATTGAGATGCGAGTATTTGGAGCACCAAACGCTGTGGTGGTACTTGGAGAAGGGCAGGAACACGGAGGACTAGATCAACAAAATGCGGAACAAGCAAATCAGTGAA
Organism: Siderastrea radians; assembly: GCA_964017195.1. Lineage (NCBI taxonomy): Eukaryota > Metazoa > Cnidaria > Anthozoa > Scleractinia > Rhizangiidae > Siderastrea > Siderastrea radians. Next base: position 42,498,541 of record OZ024892.1, on the reverse strand, counting down.
CAACAGTCTGAACAGTGGCAGTTAAAATAGTGATGTGCTGTCATAGCTAGAAAATTGCATTTTTTTGTACAGCAGAAGTCAGAACACCAATTGTTATTTACCGTGTGCAGTTTCGCACAGCGGCATAAAATGTCAATTTGTAAATACTCCTTAGGCTGTAAACGTAGCTGTGATTTAACGATAAGTTTTTGAAAAGAGCAATAAACATCTGTGGTAAGAGCGTGTATTTAGCCCACAATGTGATATTGTCGATGTTAACGTCAATTTTTAAATAATTTATAGCAAGCTGGCTGTGTTTACGTGTATTTGCCCTACAAAATGGTGTAACACCTATTATGAAACACTCAGTCGGTTTTTAATTTTCATCTACGTAAGGAAAAATTGCCTTAAAAATTGAAATGACATTTAGCAGCATATCGAGAAGGAAACTTTTCCACACGAAAGTACGTCTGAATAGTGGAAGAAGCTTAAGGCGAGGTGATGCCCTTGGAACTTGAAAGGCCAAAACTGTAATTTTACCACTGTATTGTATCTTTCGGCTCAAATAAATGTAATAAATTTTGATAGAAAATGGAGGAGTCCAGGATAGAAGTTATTTTGGAAAAAATTGTGGGTACATGAAGCTGCGAATCCCTGTTATGTTGTTGTACTTCTAACACGTTTATTAATGCCTTATTTGGGATATGTGGCAGACATGAATAGAACAGCCTGGTTTATTAATCTTTCGCACGATTATAAATTTATCTTATTTTGGCTTCTTCCTGAAATACAGAATCGTCTTCTGTGCCCAGAATCGATTACAGCTTAAAAAACTCGAGTCTGTGGATGAAATCCACTGAAAGTGCAGCATATAAATGAAAGGCTGTTCAGCAATACTTTTGAACAGCGCTGAATGATTTCAGAGCTATGAAAAATAAAATGAAGGAATGTTTATCAAATTAAACACTGAAGATGTTGGGCAGGAAATGTTTAATGACTAATCGACGAAATTAGACTGAATAATATGGACGATACAACGGCGCTTTAAGTAAATAAGATTTCATTTATTCCAGCGAAAATTATTGGAAAATTTATTTCTGAACATCTTTACCAGTGTGACTTGTAGTTAGCAGCTGGACGTTAACAAAAGCTGTTAGGTGAAAGTTAATATAAAGAAAATTTTTTTTTTGACTGGTAAGAAAGTCTATAGTTAAAGCTCCAAATCCTGGTTATGTTGTTTTTTCGTTTCCAATCCGTGAAATCAGGAAAGTTCACTTTTTGCATGTTTTTCAGGATATGGAACAGATCAGAAAATTTCAAAATTTCAAAAAGTGGCTCTTTTTTAAATGTTTATTAATACCTAATTCAGGATATGAAACAGATATAAACAGTGCATGGGATAATTATTATTAAATCCATTAACACAATTGAGAATTGCATTTATGTTCAGAAGGATTTGTTAATTCATCTAATTTTGCGCCTCTTCCACAAATAAAGAATTGAGTTTCATGCCCAGACTCGATTATAGCTCCAAAAAGATCGAGTCTGCGTATGAAATCAAGAAGTGCGTCTATCCATAAAAATGAAGGCTATTGAGCAATAAGCTTTGAAAAATAAAATACTGGTTTTTTTTTTCAAATTTAAACATTGGAGATGGTGAGAACAAAATGTTTCATGACTAATCGACAAAATTAGATTGAATCACACCGCACAATTGTACGGCGTTTAAAGTAATAATTATTCACAATTTTACTTCTCGTCAGCTTGGTGACGAATTTATTGATTAATTTGCCTAATTTTGGCTTTATCTAGAAATGCAGTTGAACTGATTATAACTTTAAAAGATTGAGTCTCTGGGTGAAATCCTTACTTAGTGCGACTATCCGATTGATTGTTCCGAATGAAAACTAAATTCTGTAGAACTTACACAAAGCACGGAATGTTTTAAAAGTAAAATGAATTTTTTAGAATTGAAACACTGGAGATATTGGGAATGTAAGCCGATTTAATAGCTTATCAACGAAATTAAATCGAATCACACTAGAGGATTTTACGGCGTTTAAACTACACAAGATTTCATTTAGTCCAGTGATACTTATTCCAAAAATTTATTTATCAACGGCTTGGCCGGTCTGGTTTTGTAGTTGGCAGCTGAAAATTAACCAAAGTTAAGTGAAAGTTAATATATACTAATTAGAGAATAAATTATTCCTGATTTACAACTTAGAACGCTTTTTATTCGTGTATCGATTTTAATTCGGCTCGAATGATTCCTTTAATTTTGGTTCTGGAACTGTTAATTGAAATCTGTCTTTTTGGGCCAAACCCTTACGGTTTTAATTTTTTGGGTCCCGAAAATGATCGAGGACGTTTCAGTTGTTGTGGGTCTCGGGTGGGTAAATTATTGACGGTTGATGTAAACGGGATGAGAAAAGAAAACATTAAAAAAACTTTTAACTAACAATTGCAAGGATGCGGCAACTAATTCTTAACAAAAAGGAGTATTCTACAAACGTTGGTAGTTTAATTTAAGGCAGTGTCGATGAACTAAATTGGCCGGAATGAAACTCTTTGTCTTCATCATGTTGTGATGCTCCTTAAAAGAAGCCCAAGCGAAATTTAAAGCCTTAATTTTGAGAAAAAGACCATTAATTTAAATTGCAATTTTCCGTTTCAATGGTCCGCCATTATTACACCAGAAAGGATACAATGACGTCATTCACTCAAGAGCTGTAGAATGCAGTGTGTGAACACAACTTACAAATTATGCAAAACACGAGTTTGAGAGTCTGAAAGCTCAAAACTCCCGTGCTGTATACTAAAAACGGCACTTTCTCACGAACTGCATTCTAAAGTTCTTGAGTGGATGACGTCATTATGTTCTTTCTGGTGTAATAATGGCGGACTATTGAATCGGAAAATTGTAGTTTAAATAAAGTCTTCTTCCCGAAATTAAGGCTTAAACTTTCGCTTGGGGAGTGTTTAGTAAACAAAGTTTCGAAATCCAAAGAAAAAATAAAAGTGATTTTTTGATCGTTGAACCACTTTAAAACGTTTATTAACGCTTAATTTTGGACATGTTATAGACATGAACAGAACAGCCCAGTTTATTAGTCCTTCGCACGATCATAAATTTATCTAATTTTGGCTTCCCCCTGAAACACAGAATCGCCTTCTATGCTCAAAATCGATCACAGCTTGAAAAGGACGAGTCTTTGAATGAAATCCAAAAGTGCAAACATACAAATGAAAGCTGTTCGGCAATACCTTTAAACAGCGCTCTATGTTTTCAATGTTTCAAAAAATAAAATAAGGACTGTTTATCAAATTTAAACACTGAAGAAGTTAGGGATAAAATAATTAATGACTAATCGACGAATTTAGGCTGAATCATTTTAGACGATACAACGGCCTTTTAACAGCAGAGAAAATGTCATTTATTCCAATACAAATTATTGGAAAATTTATTTCTGAACATCTTCACCGGCGTGCTTTGTAGTTAGCAGCTGACGTTAATAAAAGCCGTTAGGTGAAAGTTAATATTTAAAAAATAATTTTTTGATCGGTAAGAAAGTCTATGGTTCGAGCGCTTTTTGTTTAAGTAGCGAAAGTACTTCAGATTTGCTTTGATTTTGCCTTACTACGCTCTGCAATTAGTGATTGAGATAAAAATGTTCAGCCAATCCTTCCTCGAATTTATTTACTTGCGCTTAGTTTTTGTTTCGAGTATTTGAATTGAGCTTATGATTGGTTTATTGTGTTTGCTGTGGTTGGCCAGAATGATTGCATTGATTTTGTTTTTGAGTGCTTTTACAGCACTCAGTTGAAAACTACTCTTAATGAAAGGATGAACCGCGTCTTCCAAACATGAGGAGAAGCCAAGGGTTTTTTCAACAAATTCCCAGAGTTTATCCAAGTACAGCTTAAGGAACAACTCTCAAGGCGGTCTAGTCAGTTTGGTCCTAAACTGTTCTTAAAGGCTAGGGAGAGAAAATGATAAAAAAGTATCGAGCACGTTTCAGTTGTTGCAAGAGAGAATGAAATAAGAGTGTAAAAAACCCCTAAACACCCATTTTGTGTTTGGTTTTTCGATGTTATCAATGTTCAGGCGCGCCTCCTCCTTTTCTCTCAACCAATGTTCTGCTTCAACATACCTATTTATCCAAGGTGAGCCCCCTGAGTTTTTATAATACAGGATAATAGTCCCGTCTTCGATGTTTTCCAACCAATAAGAATAGTTGTGTCGCAAGTAGGCTGCTGTTCCGACCTTCTCCCTTATCTTTCTCATGAACTGTTCTGTAAGGTTATTTTCAAGTCCTTGTCTTTTTCTCCAGAAGATGTAACAAAGGCCTTCTTTTTCTTCACCTTCCTCTTCCTCACCTCTTTTAAACAAATTTGCAAGTATGTCCTCATAACTCTTTTCTCGATTCTTTATCAGTTGAATAGGATCAAACTCTTTCAGTATTGTCTGCCTCTTTATTCCTCCTCTTTGGCGAGGGGGAGCTTTTGGGGGAGCTTTTTTTTTGGGGGGGGGGTACTTTCGCGGAAGCAGAGTTTGGGTAGGCGCTTTTCCAGGGGAATGCGCTCATCGAGTATGTTTTGTACAACCTCGAGAGGACCCTCTGCGGGGCGTTTTCCGCTAGCAATTGTAGCAAATACTGCTCATCTTCCGGCGACATCTCTGCAAGTTCTTCAGCGGCTTGTGCGGCTGCCATCTTGGTATATACCTGTGCAGATATTACTTCAATTGGAAAATATTTATATTCAATAGCTGACGTGACACATCGGCGCTGGTACTGCCTCCCCCCATCCTGGTTGCTTCGCTTTGTGCGCTGGGTGGTTTAAAAGAGGTAAATACAGGTGTACGGATGAGGTGGTATTTACTCCTTGTTCAGTAGTAATACATGAATTCCACAAATACAACCTGATTCCCAGAGTATTATTTTCGTGTTTTAAACCTCCCACCGTCATAACCGAAACGAGCGAGCGAGCGAGCGAGGTTATTACGGTGGGAGGTTTAAAACACGAAAATAATACACTGGGGATCAGGTGGTATTTGTCGAATTCATGTATTACTACTCTAATTTAGGATAAGAAACAGAAAAAGAACTGAGCAGAAAAGGTCGGGATAAGTATTAATCCATCGCACGAGCGTTGCATTTATATTCAGTAGAATTTGTTCATTTGTCTAATTTTGCACTTTGCCCAGAAATATAGAATCGACATTCATGTCCAGAATGGATTATAGCTCAAAATCGACTCAAAAGGATCGTGTCTGTGGATGGAATTTAAATGTGCCTCCACCCAAATAAAGGCCACTCAGCAGTACATTTGTACGGCGCTGTCTGTTTTTGAATGTTTTAAGAAATAAAATACTGGAGTTTATTTTTAAAAATTTAAACACTGAAGATGTTGGGAATGACAGGTTTAATGACTAACCGACGAAATGAGACTAAATCACCATGCATAATTGAACGGTGTTTAAACTTCGTTTAGTCAACAGCTTGAATGGTCTGTTTTTGTAGTTAGCAGTCGAGTCCGTTTCATTTGTAAAATAATACTATTTTTGGCGGTATGATAGCAGTAAATCAACAGTAACTTTATTCAAAAGAGTTACAATCATATCTGGAAAATATAGCTCATCTAACAGACAGTCTGAAGGTAATTTTAATCCATGTTAATGTGAAATCTTTTTTAAAAATCGATAACATGCAGCAGTATTGTGTATGGATTAAAAGTTTAAATTTCATGTGGCGAGTAATCGAGAAATGTATTTCCGGCTCAACAGCTTAGCCCGTCAGTTTTTGTTTTTAACGGTTAGAAATAAAATAAAAGCTAGGTGAAAGTTAATATATATGGAGCAAATTACTGATTGATAACGAAATCTACTGTTGGAAGGGTTATTGCTTGAGTATCTATAGTGATTCGAGTTTGTTTTGATTTTGCCACTGCCGTACACTGTACTCTCTGTTGTTATTACTAAAAATAAAACCGTTAAACCTATCCTGATTTTCTCGCGCGTTTTCTCGAGCTTAGCTCTTGTTCCATGTATTTGCCTGAAGTTCTCAGTGATTGTTAAAATAAGCTATGATGTCGAGCTCTGAGTACAGTCGTTTGTAGATTATAGGGCCATTATAACTGAAGATATGAATTGGATATTTCGGTGATGAAAGGAACATGCGCATTGTGACCCAAATTATAGCGGATGACGATAGTTTTAAAAACTGAACTCGTAATAAATATGCAAATCCCCAGGTGGGTCGGAACGTTTTAGCAAAAACCGAAAGTTGCCAGGTGAAACTATAGTGTCTTTATTCACAAGGCAAACACTTTGAACGCATGACAGTTAAAATCGGACAAGTGACGAGAGAGGTTACTTGAGTTAACAATCTGCGGAGAAAGCCATGAACTCCAGCGACAAAAGCCAACTAGGGTGTGAAACTGAAGTGGTTTTAGAAGAGAGGCTGCAGCAGCCCTCGCCCGTAGCGGTAGCAGCTCTCATCTTTAACATAATCATCAACATCCTCACCTTTCCTTTCACCGCTGTTTTGAACGCGCTGGTGATGATCGCTGTAAAGAAAAAATCCCGATTGAGAGCCCACAAGTCAAACATTTTACTGGCATTACTAGCATTGACTGATTTCATGGTTGGGATCTTTATTCAGCCCAGCTTCATTGCAGTGTTGGTAATGTTTTTTCTTGATGAACCGAGTGGGTATTGTGTATTAAGCATTCTCAAATTTGTATTGGTTTGCTTGGTGGACGCTTCGCTTTTCCACCTGGTCTTGATAAGTGGTGAACGGTACCTAGCCATGAAGCATCCTTTCGCTTACACAACCATCGTCACCGAGGCTGGTTTACTGATTGCTTCAGCCTTGGTGTGGTTTCTGTGTGCAATTTTGCAGATTGCTCATGCTGTGAACACAAATGTACATTTCTTCGTTAATATGACATTTGTTGGTCTCTCTATTGCCTTCATCATGTTCTGCCATGTTACAGTCTACCGTGAAACCCGCCGACATGAACAGCAACTTGCGGCTCAACAAGTCACACAAGAGGCAAGGGAACAATTTGAAAAAAATAAAAAGGCCCTCAAACTGACAAGAATCATTCTGATGGTGCTGATGTTGTGTTTTATACCTATTATGGTTTTTGGACTTTTAACATTTTGGTTTCGAGAGAAAACGTCTATTCAAACAGTGTATATATTTTTTTCTTTTAGTCACTCTATAGTTTTCTTCAACGCATTATTCAATCCAATTATTTACTCAGTCAGAATGAGACAGTTTCGCGTCGCGTTTATCGAGTTAACATGTAGATCTGTGAACATTTCTGAAGCCGAAGAAATTGAGATGCGAGTATTTGGAGCACCAAACGCTGTGGTGGTACTTGGAGAAGGGCAGGAACACGGAGGACTAGATCAACAAAATGCGGAACAAGCAAATCAGTGAACAACAGTCTGAACAGTGGCAGTTAAAATAGTGATGTGCTGTCATAGCTAGAAAATTGCATTTTTTTGTACAGCAGAAGTCAGAACACCAATTGTTATTTACCGTGTGCAGTTTCGCACAGCGGCATAAAATGTCAATTTGTAAATACTCCTTAGGCTGTAAACGTAGCTGTGATTTAACGATAACGTTTTGAAAAGAGCAATAAACATCTGTGGTAAGAGCTGTGTATTTAGCCCACAATGTGATATTGTCGATGTTAACGTCAATTTTTAAATAATTTATAGCAAGCTGGCTGTGTTTACGTGTATTTGCCCTACAAAATGGTGTAACACCTTTTATGAAACACTCCGTCGGTTTTTACTTTTCATCTACGTAAGGAAAACTTGCCTTAAAAATTGAAATGACATTTAGCAGCATATCGAGAAGGAAACTTTTCCACACGAAAGTACTTCTGAATAGTGGAAGAAGCTTAAAGCGAGGTGATGCCCTTGGAACTTGAAAGGCCAAAACTGTAATTTTACCACTGTATTGTATCTTTCGGCTCAAATAAATGTAATAAATTTTGATAGAAAATGGAGGAGTCCAGGATAGAAGCTATTTTGGAAAAAATTGTGGGTACATGAAGCTGCGAATCCCTGTTATGATGTTGTACTTCTAACAAGTTTATTAATGCCTTATTTGGGATATGTGACAGACATGAATAGAACAGCCTGGTTTATTAATCCTTCGCACGATTATAAATTTATCTTATTTTGGCTTCTTCCTGAAATATTAATCCAGAATCGTCTTCTGTGCCCAGAATCGATTACAGCTAAAAAAACTCGAGTCTGTGGATGAAATCCACTGAAAGTGCAAACATATAAATGAAAGGCTGTTCAGCAATACTTTTGTACAGCGCTGAATGATTTCAGAGCTTTGAAAAATAAAATGAAGGACTGTTTATCAAATTGAACACTGAAGATGTTGGGCATGAAATGTTTAACGACCAATCGACGAAATTAGACTGAATAATATTGGACGATACAAAGGCGCTTTAAGTAAATAAGATTTCATTTATTCCAGCGAAAATTATTGGAAAATTTATTTCTGAACATCTTTACCAGTGTGACTTGTAGTTAGCAGCTGGACGTTAACAAAAGCTGTTAGGTGAAAGTTAATATAAAGAAAAAATTTTTTTTGATTGGTAAGAAAGTCTATAGTAAAAGCCCCAAATCCCGGTTATGTTGTTTTTTCGTTTCCATTCCGTGAAATCAGGAAAGTTCACTTTTTGCATGTTTTTCAGGATATGGAACAGATCAGAAAATTTCAAAATTTCAAAAAGTGGGTCTTTTTTTAAATGTTTATTAATACCTAATTCAGGATATGAAACAGATATAAACAGTGCATGGGATAATTATTACTAAATCCATTAACACAATTGAGAATTGCATTTATGTTCAGAAGGATTTGTTAATTTATCTAATTTTGCGCCTCTTCCAGAAATAAAGAATTGAGTTTCATGTCCAGACTCGATTATAGCTCCAAAAAGATCGAGTCTGCGGATGAAATCAAGAAGTGCGTCCATCCATAAAAATGAAAGCTATTGAGCAGTAAGCTTTGAAAAATAAAATGCCGGGTTTTTTTTCAAATTTAAACATTGGAGATGTTGAGAACAAAATGTTTCATGACTAATCGACAAAATTAGATTGAATCTCACTGCACAATTGTACGGCGTTTAAAGTAATAAATATTCACAATTTTACTTCTCGTCAGCTTGGTGACCAATTTATTGATTAATTTGCCTAATTTTGGCTTTATCAAGAAATGCAGTTGAACTGATTATAACTTTAAAAGGTTGAGTCTCTGGGTGAAATCCTTACTTAGTGCGACTATCCGATTGATTGTTCCGAATGAAAACTAAATTCTGTAGAACTTATACAAAGCGCGGAATGTTTTCAAAGTAAAATGAAACACATTTTTAGAATTGAAACCCTGGAGATATTGGGAATGTAAGCCGATTTAATAGCTTATCGACGAAATTAAATCGAATCACACTAGAGGATTTTACGGCGTTTAAACTACACAAGATTTCATTTAGTCCAGTGATACTTATCCAAAAATTTATTTATCAACGGCTTGGCCGGTCTGGTTTTGTAGTTGGCAGCTGAGAATTAAGCAAAGTTAAGTGAAACTTAATATATACTAATTAGAGAATAAATTATTCCTGATTTACAACTTAGAACGCTTTTTATTCGTGTATCGATTTTAATTCGGCTTGAGTGATTCCTTTAATTTTTATTCTGGAACTGTTAATTGAAATCTGTTTTTTTGGGCGAAACCCTTACGGTTTTAATTTTTTGGGTCCCGAAAATGATCGAGGACGTTTCAGTTGTTGTGGGTCTCGGGTGGGTAAATTATTGATGGTTGATGTAAACGGGATGAGAAAAGAAAACATTAAAAAAACTTTTAACTAACAATTGCAAGGATGCGGCAACTAATTCTTAACACAAAGGAGTATTCTGCAAATGTTTGTAGTTTAATTTAAAGCAGCGTCGATGAACTAAATTGGCCGGAATGAAACTCTTTGTCTTCATCATGTTGTGATGCTCCTTAAAAGAAGCCCAAGCGAAATTTAAAGCCTTAATTTTGAGAAAAAGACCATTAATTTAAATTGCAATTTTCCTTTTCAATGGTCCGCCATTATTACACCAGAAAGGATACAATGACGTCATTCAATCAAGAGTTGTAGAATGCAGTGTGTGAACACAGCTTACAAATTGTGCAAAACATGAGTTTGAGAGTCTGAAAGCTCAAAACTTCCGTGCTGTATACTAAAAAAGGCACTTTCTCACGCGCTGCATTCTAAAGCTCTTTAGTGGATGACGTCATTATGTTCTTTCTGGTGTAATAATGGCGGACTATTAAATCGGAAAATTGCAGTTTAAATAAAGTCTTCTTCCTGAAATTAAGGCTGAAATTTTCGCTTGGGGAGTGTTTAGTAAACAAAGTTTCGAAATCCAAAGAAAAGATAAAAGTGATTTTTTGATTGTTGAACCACTTTAAAACGTTTATTAACGCTTAATTTTGGACATGTTATAGACATGAACAGAACAGCCCAGTTTATTAGTCCTTCGCACGATCATAAATTTATCTAATTTTGGCTTCCCCCTGAAACACAGAATCGCCTTCTATGCTCAAAATCGATTACAGCTTGAAAAGGACGAGTCTGTGAATGAAATCCAAAAGTGCAAACATACAAATGAAAGCTGTTCGGCAATACCTTTAAACAGCGCTCTATGTTTTCAATGTTTCAAAAATAAAATAAGGACTGTTTATCAAATTTAAACACTGAAGAAGTTAGGGATAGAATAATTAATGACTAATCGACGAATTTAGGCTGAATCATTTTAGACGATACAACGGCCTTTTAACAGCAGAGAAAAATGTCATTTATTCCAATACAAATTATTGGAAAATTTATTTCTGAACATCTTCACCGGCGTGCTTTGTAGTTAGCAGCTGGCGTTAGTAAAAGCCGCTAGGTGAAAGTTAATATATAAAAAAATATTTTTTGATCAGTAAGAAAGTCTATGGTTCAAGTGCTTTTTGTTTAAGTAGCGAAAGTACTTCGGATTTGCTTTGATTTTGCCTTACTACGCTCTGCAATTAGTGATTAAAATAAAAATGTTCAGCCAATTCTTTCTCGAATTTATTTACTTGCGCTTAGTTTTTGTTTCGAGTATTTGACTTGAGCTTATGATTGGTTTATTGTGTTTGCTGTGGTTGGCCAGAATGATTGCATTGATTTTCTCTTTGATTGCTTTTACAGCACTCAGTTGAAAACTAGTCTTAATGAAAGGATGAACCGCGTCTTCCAAATATGAGGAGAAGCCAAAGGTTTTTTCAACAAATTCCCAGAGTTTATCCAAGTACAGCAGTAGTACTGTAGACTGGTTGAGGGTGATTTCCCTCGCTTTCATGTTCCAAAAAACCTCGCTTTCATGTTGGGTCTCGATGTGAGGTCGAGGCTGAGGGGAAATACGTCACGAGATCTTAGGTTTATTATTAATTATGATTGCATTGGTTTGTTTGTCGGTAACGGCGTCATTTTGGTTCATGTCTGAAGCGTGTAAGGGTGAAATTATGAAGCCACGTCGAAGACCTTTGCGATGTTTGGATTCTTTTCAGAATATTTTTGGACGAGAAGCATTGCGTTTAATAACAAGACGCGAGAGATCACATTTGGCTCGATTGGCCGAGAGGATCAGAGAAAGAAGAGAAGAAACGTGGCGTGTGTTGAATAGAGATCGCGTGGCGGCTTTTATTGAATTGGTGACCCTTGTCTGGGTCGATGAAGAAAATTGCATCCGTCACGCTTCAGAGAGAGGAACTGCGGATGAATCCCTCACGTGGACATTACTGCATCGTGTGTTGCCGTTTGCTTTACGACATTGTAATGATTTTTCAACATTGGCAAAGTGGGCAAGACCGATGTTTATGAAAGACTTTGAAAAAATGAGAACGTGTTTGGATATTAAATTTCCAGACTTGCGTGAAACATCGAGACATTGGCGTAAGGTTTGTCATTATTATGAGGGAATATGGAAAGACAATCAATAAGACATATAGCGTGACGTTTTCATGTTTGTTATTTAACCCAAGTAGAACAATTACAAATGTTTATTAGCTTTATCTAACAATTGTTGTAAACGCACACGTTTTTTGTCACTGAATTTTTCTTTTCGTCGACTATGAATTAAATGCATGTATTTTTTCAGTCGTTTTCGTTTTGATGGAAAAGGAGAAGATCTCACAGTTATGTCTTCCTCTGAAACAAGAGGTTCAAATCGGAGTAAATAAAAAGTGTTATTGCTCATGACAGGAGTGTAAGTTTTGACTTGGTTTGAAAAACGAACACGCTTCATGTTTTACAAATGAAGTCCTTCCAGCTCTAGTCTTACTTGCTCAACGTTTTCGGGTAGACAGAATGTTCTCTGGAACAAGTTCTTGATTGCTGCCCTTGTTGCAGGAGTAATGTCTCGCGAACCAACCACAGCACTGCTCTGATGAAGGGTGGGTGGTCGAAGAGTGCCCCAGGGTTTAAATGATGTCACTGTTTTGAGACAGGAGTTTTCGATGTTGTAGGTATTTTCTGACCGATACCACTGATTGGTGTTGGTGTCAAACAGGAAGACTTCTTTACCCTGATCTATGGCTAATTGCACAGTCCACCCAGTTCCTCCTTCCACTCTTTTTTTGTCTGCACACAGTTTTCCAAAGGCAAAGACGGTATGGGCTTTTCTGGCAATGTGGTAATTGCGCTGCAAGAGGGAGAGAGTGTAAACGTGAGTTGGAACACGTTTACACAACTTGTGAGCAGCAGCACCTATGGCAGGATCGGCTTGCATCAGCACTTCGACAGAAGCAGGTGAAGTGAACTTTGCACGGGGATGATTTGGCGGAACAATCACTTCAATTTGCATTCCATATTCCCTGGCCATTTCCTCTGCTAGGGTGTCTGTTCCGTCTGCACCCCCCGTATACAATACATGTCCATGACCAATAGTCAATTGCATTTCTTCTTCATTAGTCATCATGTTTGGATGCATTTTACCTGAGTTCTCTCTCTCTCTCTTCTTCGTCTTTTTTGAGAATGAAGAAACAAGTTAAGAAAACACCGAATTTATGGACAAAATGATCAAGTGAAACAACCAATCAGAAAAACAGTTTCCTTATATAGGCAAAGCGTGGGGTATTGAGGAACCAATGAAAAAACATATTAACTGACCAATTGGAAACAGTTTTTCCTTATATGGTTAATGTGAGAGGTATTTTCTGACCAATGAAAAAACAGAACGAAAGGAACCAATCGCGATTAAGTATGTCCTTATATGGATATTTGATGAAGTTTTGAAAACCAATCAGAATTAAAAGTGATTGTATAAAGGACGACTAAGTTGAAGGGAAAAATCACAGTTGAGAAGAGAAGTTTCAGAAAGATGGCTGAAGTCGAATTTGTTGGCGAAGTGCCTTCCAGAAAGAGAAAAGGTGGTTCTCACACGGACAAGAACAAGAAGAAGAAGAGAGAGCCCACGATTGAAATTCTTGAGAGCCCGATCGCCGCTGTTGAAGTTCAGTCACCTGCTGAAGATGAAACGGCTGCGGCTGTTCAAGAGTTGTTGAACGAATTGAACCAAATTCGAGTTGAAGATTATTCAACTCCTTTGGAAAACGTGGCTGCTTTTACGTTCGACAACAAAAGCTCTGAAGAAAAAGAGAAAAAGTTTGATGAAGTCGCTGATAAGAAGAAGAATGAAATGTCTCTCGATGAGCGTTTCAAGAAAGCAGTGAAGTCTGTGGAGGTCTTTGACACCGTGGAAGATTTTGAAAAATACCTCAATGGTGAAAAGAGAAAAGCGTTCAAATCTCGAATGATCTACAAAAAACCAGAATCAGAGGATTCCGATTTGGAATATGGTAATGTATCCCCTGTGCCTGGCGTGTTTCCAAAGTTGAACCCAAACCTCAAACCAAAAAAAACAAAAGAGGACGACGGATTGGCAAGAATGGTGAGACTGAGTACCATGTTCCAAAGCCCGGGATTTCTGAAGGACAAACCCTCCCCAAAAGTGCAACCCCCACCCAACAAGACTGACTACATGGTTTGTCTGCGGCACGACGTGCGTTTGGAGAAACGAGTGTCCAAAGGGGGATGGCATTACGTGAAATGTCCCAGACAACCCTGCCTCCTCTTTTGCCCTGAAGATAGTGCTGAAGAGTACATGAGACAAGTGTACAGGAATGTCCACCCCACCATTTGCGATAAGTGGGAAACCCTGGTCTGCTTCTGTCGTCAACCCGTTACCATTCGTCAAAGTAGTTCAGAGAAGAACCCTGGACGATTGTACGTTGGTTGTTCCAGTTCTGGAAAAAAGTGCAAGTTCTTCAATTGGACCGATCTCCCCCTGACTGAAAAGTACCTGAAATGGTTTGACGAAGAAAAAGATCTCCCTCAAGTCAATGGAAACACATGGGGGGAACAGTTTACAGAGAAAGATCTGCAGTTGTTGAGAGCCACCAAAGAAAAAGACCGAGTGGTCGATAATGTGGTATCACCATCAGTACTGTCACCACCAGCACTTCCACCACCCAAGTACTCAGATAGAGAAGACGTGTGGAGGCGAACCCTTGCTTCTGCACGATGGGGAGGACGATCAGACTATGCTGCCTGATTGACATGAACTGATTTGAATTGTTTTATTATTTTGAATGTATCTTTTAAAAGTGTGTGTAATGAGAATAAAGATCATTTTGAACGAAAAAATGGAAAGTGTTTTCATGCGTGTTGCATCGGACTGTTTGTGGGAATGGGGAGGATCTCTTGTGCAATGGGTTTGTCACAAGTCCCTTTGTCAGTGTTTGTACGAAAGACAAGAAGAAGAAAATAGGATACCCATTCCCGATTATGTTGAGGAGACACACCCGCTCCAAGTTTTTGAAGAAACCCATGTCGAATTGAATTTGTACCGTTGGATGGTATTTGTGTTGTGGTTGCAACATCATCCTGACGCTTGGCGCTGGTATCGAATCATTCAAAAGACGCACCCCTCTCGTATTCCTTCAATACCTACCCTGTTGAATGAGCTATGGCACCTCGAAAGAAGAAGTCCGTGAAGAAAGTATCCGTGGCACAAGCATTGCTCAAGCGTTATCACGATCCAAAAGCGAAGGGTAGTTTGGGAGGAATTCAACGATTTGCCAAGGCATGGGGAGTACCGTTGAAAGTGGCACAGAATCTTTTGAAGCGGGATTTAGCTTACACCCTGCATAAACCACGCCGATGTCGTTTTCCAACGGTACCCGTTGTGGTGGGTGGGTTGGACGACCAATGGGTTGCAGATTTGGTGGAGGTTCAGTCTTTGGCTAAGTACAACCGCGGTATTCGTTATTTGTTGACGGTGGTTGACGTGCTGTCAAAATTTGCTTGGGTTCATCCTTTGAAAGACAAGACTGGAGCGAAAGTGGTGGAAGCCTTTGAAGAAATTGTGAGTCAAGGACGTCAACCTAACAGACTTCAAACAGACAAGGGAAAGGAATTTTACAATCGTTCGTTTGAAAATTGGACGAAAGACCGAGGAATCCAACACTTCTCTACCAGGGGGGATGCTAAAGCCAGTGTGGTTGAAAGGTTTAACAGAACGTTGAAACAGAGGTTATATCGCTATTTCACGTCAGCTAACACGCTACGATTTGACGGTGCTCTTCAAGACTTGGTGGATGGGTACAATGCTACACCTCATCGAAGTATTGGCATGGCTCCTAACAAAGTGACTTGGAAGAATGAAGAAAAGGTGTGGAAACGACTGTATGGCAAGCGATTGAAAGCCAAAAAGAAATGTTCTTTGTTGAAAGTGGGAGACCGCGTTCGTTTGAACAAAATTCATCGCACCTTTGGTAAAGGGTATTTGCCGGGATGGACCGAAGAGGTGTTTGTGGTTCATCGAGTTATTGAGGGGAGTGTACCAACCTATGAGATTCGCGAGTGGGACGATACACCGGTGAAAGGAACATTTTACCACGAAGATTTGCGCTCTTTCGCATCGAAAAGGTACTTAAGCGCCAAAAAGGTCAAATGTTAGTAAAGTGGAAAGGGTGGCCCGACAAGTACAATAGTTGGATTTCCAGTGCGAGCGTGAGTAAGCTTTGCAGAAGATGTCGTTTTACGTTACTTTACCCAGTCATTCAAACCGGGGTGAATTTCCAAACAATCAAGCCAATTGGTTCAAGATTCGATTGCCACAACCACTCCAACTGGGTGGAGACCAATGGTATGTTGGTTTGAGTTCCATTTCCTTGCCAGACACCGGTGTTGACATTTTTCAACTCGTTCCTCGAGGGCATGCCGTGTTTGGGAATTCGTGTTACAGAAAGACGTCGTCTGCAACGAAATTCGAGAATTTTAACATGAAGATGGAAGACTTGAAGGACGACCCTTCTATTGTGAATGGGGTCACGTTCATGAAAGCTTACTTGAGATGGTTGGATCAGAAGATGACGCAATCTTTTGAAACGTTCTATGGGTCCGTTACAGACGATGGTGGAAAACACACTTATGTTTTATTTAAATGGAATGGTGAGAATCTTCAAATCGACAACAAAAATGTTGCCCGAAAGAAATTTACCATTGCTGGATCTACACTCATGCCCCATTTTGCTGTGAATGGAGTGTTGGCAGAAAAAATGGGATGTTTCAAGGAAACCAAAAATGGTGTATTCGTCAAATGGGAACTCGGTACAAACTTGAAAATGAGTTACATCGATGGAAAAGTCCCCAGCAAAAACGAGATCGACTTCAAAGATGCTTCTGGAAACCCCTTGTACTGGAAAGTTACTAAAGATTCTAATGACATTACATGGATATGGTTGAACATGAAAGTTAATTGGGAATTTATCAATTTGAATGTGGCATTCCGATCGATTGTAAAGGAACCCACGAGATCCCTTCACGTGTATTCAAACGTGGGTGGTAGTTCCATCGTGGGGAATCGCATCACTGATTTACTCCGAGAAATAAAGTTCAAGAGAGAAGGTCGAGGTGTAGTTTACTTTGAACCACTCCACATTCAATATTTACCTGTGCGTTACGAAGTGATTGAATTCATCGAAGTACAAGTGGTGGAAACCAGCAGTGCAGGCGGAGACTTGGTTAAATTTGTAGAAGGTAATACCATTTTGACCCTCCACTTCAAAAAAGGATAAAAAAGGAGACTTTACAGAATTGCTTTTAATCATGTCTGTTAAAAAGCGAAGAACGACCAAACGGAGGACGAAAGGGCCCAAAAAACGAACCACCAAAAGATCAACAGTGCGAAGGGGACGGAGACAACATCCGCAACGACTGCCCGGGCCAGATTTTGTTGTTGACGATCAAGGGGGTGAAGGAATTGCAAGCGTGATAGCAGGACTTCCCAAAGCCGCTTGGAGTATTACCAAAGGGTTGGAAAAACTCGCCAAAAAGAATGCGAGAAAATCTCATTTGAAATGTATGGAGGAGATTCGAAGTGGAAAACGAAAACGCTATGCAGGAGAATCTTTCACATGTAACATAATGTGAGTATAAAAAGAGAACACCAGAGTGGAAAAACAATCATCACAAAAACAACATGCGGGGTGGAAGTTTGACACGTTTTCGTACAGACGAGGCCTATGGTCAAGAGGGGTCCGGCTTATTGAAAGGCATCTTGCAGGGAGGCTTACAAGGTCTTATAAAAAGTCGTAATCCTTTAAAAGTACCAACAAACACTTTGAATGGTCTTGCAGCAGGATTGAAACGAGGTGTGAAACGAAAAGCCGAAGAAGCTCTGAAAAAGGAAATAAGTAAACGAGCCAAACAAGTGTTGAAACGAAAGGACGTTAATAAAGCCGTGAAAGTTGCTGCTGCTTTGTTTCCAAAACACGCCAAAAGAGCTCGAGACATTTTTGGTGTGTAAAAATGCAACCAATTCCTTCGAGGGTTCGACGCGTTCGAAGTGAAAGAGGACTGCCTCAACGTGGTGGATTTGTACCATTGTGGAAAATTTTGAAAATGCCTCGACAGCGAGGGGGATGGATAAGTCAAGACGTAAGTCGACCTCCTGGCTACGACTTCTCAAGATTGCTCGCACGGGGAAAGTATAAAAACCGTTCCCAACGTAGAAGAGGTACTAGTAGTCAACGAAAAAGACCGAGAAGAAGAAGACAACGGCGCTGAAAAAATGACTGAAAATACCATAGCGACTCACAACATGTCTGAGGGAACGACGAATGGTGCTCTCAATCTGTTCAAGGTTCCAAAAACAAACATCAGTACGGTTGCCTATCGAATGGTTACCATTCAACCAACGACGACAGGCAGTAACCCCATGGAATTTGTCATTCCTGGGTTGGATGGTTTTACCGATTTGGGAAGGAGTTACTTCACCATGGAATTGGCATTGAAAAAAGACGATGGGGGAAATTTGGTTGCTGCTGTTAAATTGTGGCCTGCCAACAATTTGGCCCACACCATTATCAAACAAATCGATTTGCACTTGAATGGAACTTTGATCAGCCCACAATCGGACACGTACCACTACAAGGCTTACTTTGAATCTCTTCTCAACTTTGACCGAGCCGATGGTAAAACCATCTTGAGACCAAGTGGATGGTACAATGCATTGGATTCTCCCCCCGAGTGGACAGCCAACAACACCAACAAGGCAGGACCTCATCAACATTACACTGATTTGCCCCAGAATCAGAAAAACACTCTGGATGCCATGATTGCTGAAACTGCTGAGTATGCTGGAGGAAGGACAAGATCTTTGGTTTTCAAACCGCATTTGGAAGTCTTTCACACTGGCAAAGTGTTGGTGCCTGGAGTGGAAATAAAAATGAAATTTCATTTCAATAGCCCCAATGTCTTCATGAATGGAGTTGGTTTGGCAGCGCGTTTGAATGAAGCTGATATCAAAATTCGGTTTCACATGTGTCAACTGAGGTTGAATGAAACCGTCTTCATGAATCTGAGTGCCAAGAGGGAAGACGGTGAAGTTGCTGTTTATCCCACTGTTCGTAGTGAAATCAGAACCTTCAGCATGGCTGGGGCCCTGACTCGCTTTGACATACCTAACCTGTTTCAAAACCGAGTGCCTGACAGAATGATTGTTGGTCTAGTGGACAACCGTGCGTTCAATGGAGCAGTCGCCCGAGATCCCTTCTGCTTTCAGAAATTTCAGTTGACTTCCATCAAGCAG
This sequence comes from Siderastrea radians, assembly GCA_964017195.1. Classification (NCBI taxonomy): domain Eukaryota; kingdom Metazoa; phylum Cnidaria; class Anthozoa; order Scleractinia; family Rhizangiidae; genus Siderastrea; species Siderastrea radians. Next base: position 42,479,358 of record OZ024892.1, on the reverse strand, counting down.
ATTGTGAAAGGGGAAGAGTATCCCTATGAAACCCTCCAGCTGGTGGGCAACAACTCCTCCAAAGATCTGTTGGGATACTTTAGATTTCTGCTAGCCAGTGGTGCTGTGTGTAAAATGAAAGGAAACATGGTCGAACAAGATGACTGGGGGCAAGGCAAAGGATGCACTCTGTTCATGTTTGACAATGTAGCCAGTGGTTGTGCCGACAGTGCCAATCTCAACCCCAGACAAAATGGAGACCTTCAACTGAAGCTCGAATTCCGAGCAGCACCAGGCAGCAATATAACTGTAATCGTCTACGGAGAATTTGAGAATCTCATTGAGATCGACAAGAACGGAGCTGTGCTGTACGACATCTACATACACTAAAAAAGATGGAGCATGTTGCCTTGACCGACCAACAGTTAACTTACTTGGCAAGAGAAGACCCAAAGTTGAAACCAAAGTTTTATGGTGTGGTGCCCTGTGATGGTTTTCCCAAGTCGCCCGTCAAAGACATGACGAGACCCAAGGGCTATATTGTGAACACAGACCCTCACGACCAGCCCGGTCAGCACTGGATTGCTTTGTGGACTCAAGGAAATGTGTGTGAAGTGATGGACAGTTACGCCCTACCCTTGGACTTTTACCATCAAGCCGCTCCCTTGAAAGATTGGGTGATGAAACATTGGAAGTACGTGGTGAGCAATGGAAGGTCCCTTCAAGGAATTCACAGTAAAGCTTGTGGACATTACGCCTTGATGTATTTGAAGTGTCGCGCTCATGACATGAACTTGCAAGATTTTACAAACAATTTTTCAACATATGATAGAGTAAACAATGATCACGAAGTAGGACAAATGATCAAAGAGCTAATTACTAATCAAGATGAAAAAGGGTGGGAAAAAGTGTGTTGTTGCACTCATCTTCAAACTTGTCAATCACCACATGATCAAATGATTACTACTTAAATAAAAGAGTGAAATGTGAAAAAACTTGAGTCATTCTTGAGTCATCATGCAGAGGTGCAAACCATTTCGTTTTCACACCCCTTCTTCAATTTTGGTAGTGGGACCTTCGGGATGTGGTAAAACCGTGTTTACACAAAGACTCCTTTTGGAGAACTCGGATTTGTTTGAAACACCCCCATCTCAAGTTCATTATTGCTACGGTGCATGGCAAGATGGGTTTCGACCCATGAAAGATGAAGGTATTGTTTTTCACGAGGGGATTCCAGACCACCAGGAATTAGCGAAATGGTTCCCAAAGGGAAGAGGTGTTTTGGTGTTAGACGATTTAATGGATGAAGGAAGTGGCGACAAGCGTGTTTTGGATCTCTTCACCAAACATTCCCATCATCAAAACATTACAGTGCTGTATTTGTGTCAGGACATGTTTCCCGTAGAGAAATATGCCAAAAGCATTTCCCGCAATGCTCATTACATCGTGGCATTCAAAAACCCCCGGGATCAATTGGGTGTACGAAATGTCTTGTTGCAATCGTTTCCCTCCGATTGGAAAGACTGTTTGGAAACCTTTCACATGGCAACATCCCGCCCTTTTGGGTACTTGGTTTTGGATTTGCACCCGGCCTCGTCGGATGAATTTAGGTTGTGGAGCAATCTGTTAAAAGGAGAGGGTTGGACAAGGAGTTATCACAAACAACCAAATGGAGTCACCGAGAAGAAGTAAGAGACTGCGAGGAGGTAGCCCCGACTTGGGCTGGATGTGCTTTGAAAAACTGATAGGGGATCATCTCAATGGAATGAGTATGGAGGACATGGATTTTGAAAAGATGAGAGAGGTATATAAATTAGCTCGTTTGAGAAAAGGACAAAAAATTCGACAACTTGTTAGAGAGTACAACGAGACTTATTTTCGTGAATTGATACAAACTCTGCAAGAGGAAGCATGTCGTCTGATGATGGATCCCGACGTCGTAGACAAGCTTTTCAAGGTGCCGTATCACCTGCGGGGGTCGGCACGTCGGTCTCTAATCAAGTATCTCCTGACACACTTCAAGAATTAGAAGACACAGAGCCAATTGATCAAGCTTTTGCAAACATGGGAATTGCTGACATGAGAGCGTATTTGGATGCATTACCCCCTCCTAATTCTCTTTTGGCACCAACTGGAATTGGGAGTCGCGCGTCTAATTCCCCAGTAAGTAGTGGTGCACGAACCCCTGCGAGTCACATAAGTGTACCCTCGGCGGGTGGATCGCGAGACGCGACTGGTGTAGGGAGTGTGAATAGAAACAACCGAAGTCGAAGTAGGAGTCAAAGTCGAAGTCGCAGCAGTACTCCTCGTGCAAGAGTACGAGGAGCCCGGAGAGGTCGTGCAAGACGAGGTCGTGGACCACGCGTAAGGGGAGGTTTGACAAGAAGACCGTTGCACTCTTCACCAATTTCACCCCGAAGTCAAAACTCAACACCGTCGTATCACCCGAGAAATTTGAATCAGGCTGATTTACAGCGCCGTTTGCAGATGTTAATGCAAGACCAAGAACAATTAGCACAGGGGAGAGAAATCAAAAACATCACCATGACCAATAGTATGGTGACAAGTTATAAACAGGGCGGTAGTCCTTCGGTGCAAACCAATTCATCTCGACTTTCGACGTGAACAGCAAAATGGGTTCCAAGGAGCAACTTGTAGTGTCTCTGGTAAACGACCCACAGTCAACTTACAATGCCTCCAAACTGGAACCAGAACTATTGCAACGCATGGACTCGTTGTATGCTTTCTACCACAAACAATGGTGGCGTTACAAAAATATGTTGAATCATTTCAAATGTCGCAATGCTCTGTTCAACGGGTTGGCCTTGTTGCTGGTGGCCATTGGAACGATCGTGGGTCCCGTTCTGGAAAACGTCATACTGGTGACTTGTTTGGCTGCGGTTGGAACTGTTGTCAAAGGATGGAATGATTTCAAAAACTATCGTTTCAAAGAAGAGATGAGTCGATTTGCCTTCACCACCTATGCCAAAACTTTGATCGAGTTGCGTACGTTTGTGCGTGGTTTGCCACCAGAGGGTTTGGAAGGGTTTTTAGTCAAGATGCAAACCTTGGATGACACTATCATCGACTTTACACCCCCCTTGCCTAAACATTGTGTACAGAAGTATCTTCGTTTACATCGGTATCGATCAGTGAGCGGACAATGCTACGTTGACGGCCGATCTAGACCCTTGATGTCCAAAAGTCATTGGGAGGAAAAGGATAAAAAAAAGTGCTCCCATCCACCACTGCCACTTTCTACACCATGGTCGTCCGACGGGGCAAACAAAAAAGAGGAAAAAGAAGAAAAGGAAGAAGGGTACAAAGAGGTGGTGCTCTGATTCGACGCAAACCCCGAACAGTGGACAAAATTGCTGAGGGAATGAGCATGTTTCTAGCCGGACCGGCTCCTACGTTTGCCACAGCCTTTGGCAAATTGGGATCCCAAGCTTTAAAAGGCATCACTGACAATGTCAAATTTTACAAACGCCGAAAGCGTGGGAAACGATGAAACGCGTTAAGCGCCACTTGCCATTTTTGAAGTCCATATTACAAGAAGCCAATCGTTTGAAACGTCAAGATCTTTTGAAACATGCCAATGCAGATCAAATCAACGCCTTGAGCGAAGTGGTTTTGAACTTACTGAAAAACAAGATTCCCATCACACCACCCATCATGGCCAAACTACGACCTCATAAAAGCACCTTGAGAGAAGTTGGACGACGTAAAAATTCAGTCAAAAGACGACGACAGTTATTGATAGATCAACAAGGGAGCGGATTGTTTTGGGGTCTCAACGACGTACTATGCCAATGTACCAAATGAATCTAGTTGCTTGGGTGAAATTGTTGCAAGACGCGAACCGGGAGTCATCGAAATGGGAAGAAAATTTGTGGTATTGGAAACATAAATATGAAGAGCTGTATCGCGAATACATGTGCATTCTGGTATCTCAACTGTGCGAAAGCTGTCGTGAAATAGAAGACGGAGAACTTTGTTCAAAGTGCCGAGAACTACCGGGATGGAAGAAGTCTACATGATTCCTAAAAATGAAATGGATAAATTAATCCAATACTACAAGGGAGAATTGACCGAGAATGCTCAGTTGACAAAAGCAGCCAAGTTGGCCGCGGAAAAACATATGTTGTTGAATTCTGGGTTACCTCCACCTGTTATCAATGCCAAAACAAAACCATTGAGTCAAGAGTTAATGAAGCTTACAAAACGCATTCGTCAATTTCCCGGTGGAGTTGGACCCGGTGGTCAAGGTGGGATTCCTGGTGAAGACGAGGAAGAAGGCGATTTGGTAACAGGGCCTGTTGAACAATGGCTAAAGCAAATGATAAAAGGAACCCCCTCAACACCCAAACCCACAATTGCTTCACCGTCTAAAAAAGGCAAAGCTGCTTCAACAAGCCGAATTCCTGTTAGAGTAAAAGCGGAGGGCATTCAAAAAAGGTTATCCGATATTCGGGAAAGACGAAAAGCTTTGCTGGAATCCATTGACAACATTGGAAAAGGCAAAGGTAAAGGCAAAGGCAAAGGCAAAGGCAAAGGCAAAGGCAAAGGCAAAGGCAAAGGCAAAGGCAAAGGCAAAGGCAAAGGCAAAGGACCTAGTAGAGAACTTGAAAAGTTGAAACCCTTACCAGATTGGGAAGATTGGGCCAAAGGCAAAAAGTTGAGGCGCAAGTTGGATTACGACGATAGTGATTAAAAAAACATGGGAGCAAGAAAGAGAAAAGCCCAACCACCGACCAGACGAAAAGGAATCAAACGAAAAAGAAGTCAAAAAGGATGGGGATTTGACATTCAAAAATGGCTTGCCAAAACAGGCATGGAATTTCATTGGCCTGGATACCAATACATGGGGTCCGGTACACATTTGGCCAAACGTTTGAAACGAGGAGATCCCGGCATCAACCGATTGGACAAGATTGCCAAGCAGCACGACATTGATTACAGCAAAGCGGGACACAATTTGGAAGCCAAATGGAAAGCAGACGCCAAAATGATCAAGGCCATTGACCGTCTACCCGGTAGAAAAACATTAACGGAGCGCATTGTCAAAAAAATAATGCAAGCCAAAAAACGTTTGAAAATGTAAACTCTTTTTTTATTATTGTTGTCATTAAAAAGTATTTAAAACACATTCATGCCTCCTCAGCCATGTCTGCTTTGGTCGGGTAACGTTTCACCTTTCCGGGGTAACACTGCCAAGGGCGAATGGGTGAGTCGAGGGGTTTCCATTCAAACTGTTATCAAATAAAAGAAAAACAAACATTTTCATTGACATCATTTCTTTATTTTCATTTAAAAACATCAAAATACAAGTTATTACATCGAAGACAAGCATCGTAATACATGTGATCATTAGCGTTACAGTCAAAACATGTGTCGTATTTTTTACACCCAGTGACCTTCGCCCACGCTTCTTTTTTTTCCACGCCATCCTCTCAGTTCTAATATAGTTCTCTTTCCATATCCTTTCTTCAAAGCGTTAGGGTAAATATGTTTATACTTTTTGTAAAATACAATTTCTTTCAAAATGTGTTTGTGAGAACACATGCAAATGGACCACACTGCTTTCATTTCTTGTTGAACCTAACAAAAACTAATAAAAAAAACTTTTCTTAACAGCATGTTTTCTTAATCTCAACAACTTGGCACGTCTAAAAGTTTGCAAAAACATTACATAACAATGGGAACATTCAGTGCGATGCCAACTCACGGAGGAGGTCATCTGTAAATGAACCTGCGGAGGACAATCGAAGTGTACGCTCACAACCAAAACACAACTTCAACAGACGTTTCAAAATTAACATTTTTACTGAGAATGAAAATTTACGCTGAAATTTCAATTCACATCCCAAACAACAAAACTGTGCCACTTTGGAGAACTCTTCATTTCGTCTTGCACCTGAAAAAATACATTTTTAAAGTTCGCAGTCAAACATCATGGCAATTTCATTCTTGAGGTCAAAAAGAAAACGGTGCCACACCATAAAGCTCTTCATGTCAGCCAATACCTAAAACAAGGAGAACACCTTGGGCAGTACCATTTAAACAATGCATCCATTTGCATGTGAACCTAAAAAGAACAAGTAGTGTCTTCTAAAAACGATCTCTACGTTTTAAACTTACAATGCGTCATGTTGAATAATGTTGAATAATACGAGTGATTCCACTTATTTTTAAAAATGTGTCTAAACTTAAAGTAACATGGAGGGCACTTAGTGCAATGCCAACTGAGTAAGCAGTCCATCTGAACGTGGACCTGAAAAGGATAAGAAACAAGTTCGTCCACTTTCCAAATACACTCTCATCATGCGTACAATAGCCATTTGTTTTTTCCACAGTTGAAATTTACAATAAAAATCAATTTCGCATCGAACACAACTAAAGCGATGCCACTTTTCCTTCGTCATTTGCGTAATCACCTGAAAAGATCGTCACATAGCATTTTCAGTAATCGAGTAGATGCCAACAGGTGATATTCATTACACCAATAGCACCGACGGAAAAAAGACGATGACCACATTTCTGAAATCACCTACAAAGTCAATAAATTCGAATTAATGGATGGTGTGCACAACACAGCCAACACCACATCATCTCGGGTGTATTGTCTAAATGTTTTTGAAAGTGATATTGTTTACAATAAGGACACCAAATCAATGTTGTTGTCAGTTCCATTTCTTCCAACACCTATCAAAAATCACAAAAGCTTTTCGTCATTAAAAACGCAACACTTCTGGCACGAAGAGCACCACATAAGAAACGACGATGTTGACATTCGTCTTCCAAATGTTTTTCATAGTGAAATTGATGACAATAAGAACACCAAATCATTGACGCCTCCATTTCGTTAATCACCTATTTAAATAACAAAAGTTTTTTATCAATGCGAGATATTCTGGTACGTGTTCATTTCTTCCATTACCTATCAAGAATGACAAGTCATCCATTGGTAAAACAAATACGTTTCCACTCGAGGGCAATGGGAATGATAATGAGTGTGATGACCACAATCAAAAAGAGGTTCGAATCCGTTCCAAAGCAAACAGTGGGCTTTGGGACAATCATAAGCTTCCAAATCAACGTGTGGAATATTCAATCGGGACAATAACTGTTTTTCAATTGTTCCTCCCTTGTAGGCGACAACATCTTTATCGAGGGAAGAGAGTTTCTCGTGCAACGTTTTCACTACAAACTCGACCAAATACCCCTCGGCGGCATTCTCTTGTGAGCGTGCTTCAAAAGGAAACGCGTGGATGTTGTGGAACACGTAACTCACGGTCCGCTTATCCCTCGGAGATAAAGAGTTGTATTGAACTTCAGGTTTAAAATGAAAGCTATCCGAAAATCCATTCATGTCGCACCATCCCACTTCGGGAACAATCACTCTATTCCCTCGGAGAAAATCTGCAACCCATTGGTCGTCCAACCCACCCACCACAACGGGTACCGTTGGAAAACGACATCGGCGTGGTTTATGCAGGGTGTAAGCTAAATCCCGCTTCAAAAGATTCTGTGCCACTTTCAACGGTACTCCCCATGCCTTGGCAAATCGTTGAATTCCTCCCAAACTACCCTTCGCTTTTGGATCGTGATAACGCTTGAGCAATGCTTGTGCCACGGATACTTTTTTCACGGACTTCTTCTTTCGAGGTGCCATAGCTCATTCAACAGGGTAGGTATTGAAGGAATACGAGAGGGGTGCGTCTTTTGAATGATTCGATACCAGCGCCAAGCGTCAGGATGATGTTGCAACCACAACACAAATACCATCCAACGGTACAAATTCAATTCGACATGGGTTTCTTCAAAAACTTGGAGCGGGTGTGTCTCCTCAACATAATCGGGAATGGGTATCCTATTTTCTTCTTCTTGTCTTTCGTACAAACACTGACAAAGGGACTTGTGACAAACCCATTGCACAAGAGATCCTCCCCATTCCCACAAACAGTCCCATGCAACACGCATGAAAACACTTTCCATTTTTTCGTTCAAAATGATCTTTATTCTCATTACACACACTTTTAAAAGATACATTCAAAATAATAAAACAATTCAAATCAGTTCATGTCAATCAGGCAGCATAGTCTGATCGTCCTCCCCATCGTGCAGAAGCAAGGGTTCGCCTCCACACGTCTTCTCTATCTGAGTACTTGGGTGGTGGAAGTGCTGGTGGTGACAGTACTGATGGTGATACCACATTATCGACCACTCGGTCTTTTTCTTTGGTGGCTCTCAACAACTGCAGATCTTTCTCTGTAAACTGTTCCCCCCATGTGTTTCCATTGACTTGAGGGAGATCTTTTTCTTCGTCAAACCATTTCAGGTACTTTTCAGTCAGGGGGAGATCGGTCCAATTGAAGAACTTGCACTTTTTTCCAGAACTGGAACAACCAACGTACAATCGTCCAGGGTTCTTCTCTGAACTACTTTGACGAATGGTAACGGGTTGACGACAGAAGCAGACCAGGGTTTCCCACTTATCGCAAATGGTGGGGTGGACATTCCTGTACACTTGTCTCATGTACTCTTCAGCACTATCTTCAGGGCAAAAGAGGAGGCAGGGTTGTCTGGGACATTTCACGTAATGCCATCCCCCTTTGGACACTCGTTTCTCCAAACGCACGTCGTGCCGCAGACAAACCATGTAGTCAGTCTTGTTGGGTGGGGGTTGCACTTTTGGGGAGGGTTTGTCCTTCAGAAATCCCGGGCTTTGGAACATGGTACTCAGTCTCACCATTCTTGCCAATCCGTCGTCCTCTTTTGTTTTTTTTGGTTTGAGGTTTGGGTTCAACTTTGGAAACACGCCAGGCACAGGGGATACATTACCATATTCCAAATCGGAATCCTCTGATTCTGGTTTTTTGTAGATCATTCGAGATTTGAACGCTTTTCTCTTTTCACCATTGAGGTATTTTTCAAAATCTTCCACGGTGTCAAAGACCTCCACAGACTTCACTGCCTTCTTGAAACGCTCATCGAGAGACATTTCATTCTTCTTCTTATCAGCGACTTCATCAAACTTTTTCTCTTTTTCTTCAGAGCTTTTGTTGTCGAACGTAAAAGCAGCCACGTTTTCCAAAGGAGTTGAATAATCTTCAACTCGAATTTGGTTCAATTCGTTCAACAACTCTTGAACAGCCGCAGCCGTTTCATCTTCAGCAGGTGACTGAACTTCAACAGCGGCGATCGGGCTCTCAAGAATTTCAATCGTGGGCTCTCTCTTCTTCTTCTTGTTCTTGTCCGTGTGAGAACCACCTTTTCTCTTTCTGGAAGGCACTTCGCCAACAAATTCGACTTCAGCCATCTTTCTGAAACTTCTCTTCTCAACTGTGATTTTTCCCTTCAACTTAGTCGTCCTTTATACAATCACTTTTAATTCTGATTGGTTTTCAAAACTTCATCAAATATCCATATAAGGACATACTTAATCGCGATTGGTTCCTTTCGTTCTGTTTTTTCATTGGTCAGAAAATACCTCTCACATTAACCATATAAGGAAAAACTGTTTCCAATTGGTCAGTTAATATGTTTTTTCGTTGGTTCCTCAATACCCCACGCTTTGCCTATATAAGGAAACTGTTTTTCTGATTGGTTGTTTCACTTGATCATTTTGTCCATAAATTCGGTGTTTTCTTAACTTGTTTCTTCATTCTCAAAAAAGACGAAGAAGAGAGAGAGAGAGAACTCAGGTAAAATGCATCCAAACATGATAACTAATGAAGAAGAAATGCAATTGACTATTGGTCATGGACATGTATTGTATACGGGGGGTGCAGACGGAACAGACACCCTAGCAGAGGAAATGGCCAGGGAATATGGAATGCAAATTGAAGTGATTGTTCCGCCAAATCATCCCCGTGCGAAGTTCACTTCACCTGCTTCTGTCGAAGTGCTGATGCAAGCCGATCCTGCCATAGGTGCTGCTGCTCACAAGTTGTGTAAACGTGTTCCAACTCACGCTATATGTCTTATTGATTGACTTTCCATATTCCCTCATAATAATGACAAACCTTACGCCAATGTCTCGATGTTTCACGCAAGTCTGGAAATTTAATATCCAAACACGTTCTCATTTTTTCAAAGTCTTTCATAAACATCGGTCTTGCCCACTTTGCCAATGTTGAAAAATCATTACAATGTCGTAAAGCAAACGGCAACACACGATGCAGTAATGTCCACGTGAGGGATTCATCCGCAGTTCCTCTCTCTGAAGCGTGACGGATGCAATTTTCTTCATCGACCCAGACAAGGGTCACCAATTCAATGAAAGCCGCCACGCGATCTCTATTCAACACACGCCACGTTTCTTCTCTTCTTTCTCTGATCCTCTCGGCCAATCGAGCCAAATGTGATCTCTCGGGTCTTGTTATTAAACGCAATGCTTCTTGTCCAAAAATATTCTGAAAAGAATCCAAACATCGCAAAGGTCTTCGACGTGGCTTCATAATTTCACCCTTACACGCTTCAGACATGAACCAAAATGACGCCGTTACCGACAAACAAACCAATGCAATCATAATTAATAATAAACCTAAGATCTCGTGACGTATTTCCCCTCAGCCTCGACCTCACATCGCGACCCAACATGAAAGCGAGGTTTTTTGGAACATGAAAGCGAGGTAAATCACCCTCAACCAGCCTACAGTACTACTTACAGCTTAAAGAACAACTCTCAAGGCGGTCTAGTCAGTTCGGTCCTAAACTGTTCTTAAAGGCTAGGGGGAGAAAATGATAAAAAAGTATCGAGCACGTTTCACTTGTTGCAAGAGAGAATGAAATAAGAGTGTGAATCCCTGTGCCCCATAATAATGACTTGAAATTTATTATTAGTTGGGAGTCGTGGGTGGGTAAACTGGGATAAAACAACGAATTCCTAACACAAAAGAGCAGTTTGCAAGTCAACGCAGTTAAAATTGGAGGAAACATATTGTCGATGAAATAAATTAGTAAATTTAACTATTTGGTCTGAAAATATTTAGCCTTCTAAAAGAAATCGACACAATCAGTCACAGCTTGTCCCTGACAAAACTTTTGCTTGCAACGACAACGACATCATCGAACTCGTTCGTACATTATGGGGCTTATTATACCTGGAGATACGAATTGAATATCTTAGTGATCAAAAGAACATCTGCATTGTGGTACAAGTTATAGCGTATGGCGACAGGGGCAGGGATGGCGCAATGGTGAGAGCACTCGCCTTCCACCAGTGTGGCCCGGGTTCGATTCCCGGTCCCGGTGTCATATGTGGGTTGAGTTTATTGTTGGTTCTCTTCCTTACTCCGAGGGTTTTTCTCCGGGCACTCCGGTTTTCCTCCCTCCATAAAAAACTCAACATTTCCAAATTCCAATTCGATCTGGACGTCAAGTGTTTACACATGAGCCCCTGGCTCGGGAGATTAGGCGACTACTCCTCCACTATGACGTTAAAATTGATTTACCATTTTTTTTGATTTACCAAAAACATGCTGGTCGCCTTTGTTGAGTTAACATGTAGAAATGTGAACATTTCTAAAGCGGACGCAATTGAGTTAAGAATTTTTGGAGCTTCAAATACAGTGATTGTGGTGCATTTGGCCAGCGGCCGACATTGAGCATGCGCATCTATGCACCATTTCAAAGCATGTGTTCATTCGAACCAAAGACATGACAATGGCGACGAGGTAAAATTCGAGATGTTATGACTGCTAATGGTAAAATAGAGAGTTTTGATGACACAAACGAGAAAAGGAAAACATATGTGGAACTAGAAGAACAGTTTTTCTTGGGAAACAGCATCGATGATGCCCATGTTAGAAGTACCGACTTTAAACGTACACTCTTTAAACGTAAACGTCTTACGTGGCCGAGCTAACATAGGATATGTGTGTTTATCTTATGAAATAAAGAATTATTATTACTATTATTATTATTATTATTATTATTTATTACTCTGCCGAGGGATCTTTTGCACCGGAGAAGCCAGCTACCAAGTCTTTTCTACAACAGATAGTTATCACCCTACAGGAGCATTTGAGCCCGAAGCCCTTGGAAATCGCGGAATGATGTCGTTTCTACAAGAGAAACCAGCATGAAGGAGAAAGTATTTTGTCTTACATGGCCGAGCTAAGGAAGCTTGCGACACACTGCAATTTTGGCGGAAATCTAAACGAAGCGCTTCGAGATGGACTGGTCTGTGGATTTCGAAGTTTGCAGATTCAAGAGCGATTGCTCTCATATGCCAAACTGAAGTATTCCAAAGCTGTGGAGATAGCAATGGAAACTGCCATCTGCGATGCTTTAAAGTTACAAAGTGAGCTCAACCCAGTCCTACACGTTTACAAGTTGACTGAATGCAACAAAACAACAGCAGCGAAAGCGGTGACCACCGGGAACACACACATGACGCACAAATGATTTTTACAAAGGACAAATCTGCAACCATATCCAGAGAGTTTGTCGTTCCAAACAGCACGGCAAGCCTAAACAAGCAAAACCCCACAGATACTTGCTGTTGAGATTGATGTTGATGTTAATGTTGATGATGACGTCTTAGCCACTTTAGAGGTACACAATGTGAGTAAACTGAGCAATTATATTATCTGGGTGGATTGGAATGTTGATGGCAAACCGCTTAAGATGGAACTGTGCACAGGTTCGGCTGTGACGATCATCTCGTTTGATCTTTACCAGCAGAAATTTAACAACAATCCCTTACACAAAACTGGATTTTTCTTGAAAACCTACACTGAGGAAAACATTACCCCAGTGGGAGTGCTCAAAGTAAATGTGGACTACCAAAACAAAAGAGAATTGCTGGATCTGTATATCGTCAAGAGTAAGGGTCGGGTACGCAAGAGACACCTAGACTGGTGTTCAATCAAGTCACTGCAAGCTCCACCAGCTACCTTAAGTCCTAAAGAGCGCATGGACACTATGCTAGACAAGTATGCGAATGTCTTTGAAGATAAACTGGACAAATTTACACCAGCCAAAGTGAAATTAACTCTTAAAGAGGATAGCCAACCACGTTTTGTCAAGGCTAGAAAAATGTCGTATGTGTTAAAACCGAAGGTGGAGGAGGAATTGCGAAGATTCCAGAATGAAGGTATTCTCACTAAAGTGGAATGGAGTGAATGACCCTCCCCCCCTGTCATTGTGCCTGTCCCAAAGAAAGAAGGCTCTGTTAGACTTTGTGGTGATTACAAGGTCACAGTGAACCCAGAACTACAAGCAGGGCAGTATCCTCTACCTCGCATTGAAGACGGCTTTGCAAACCTTGCTGGTGGGTGGGAATTCTTAAAGATTGACCTCCGTCAAGGCTTATGACCAACTAGAGATGGAAGAAGAGGAAAAGAAATACCTCACTATCAACACCCATATGGGACTGTTTCAGTACAATCGACTTGTGTTTGGCATCACCTCTGCACCTTTTATCTGGCAGCGTACCACTGATCAAGTGTTAGGAGGAACGTCTGGCACAAGCTGTATCCATGATGACATGATCATCACTGGAAAGAATGATGAAGAGCATCTGGCTAACCTAAAAGACGTTTTACGTCGTTTTCAAGTTCACGGCTTAAGAGCAAACAAGGCAAAGTGTGAGTCAGGTGGAAATGATATTGACAGTCATGGTCTCCACAAGTCACCAGTGAAAGTGAAAACAGTTTTGAAAGCGCCCGCCATGCAATGTAGCTGAAGTTAAATCATTCCTAGGGCTAGTCAATTACTATAACAGATTCTTGCTCAATCCGTCATCAGTGGTACACCCCTTTAATCAGTTGTTAAAGAACAAGCATCAATGGAAATGGACGGAACAATGCGAAACAGCATTCCACAATGTGAAAGAAATGATCACCTCAGAGCAAGTGTTATCACATTATGATCCCAGTCTGCCACTAAGGCTTGCTTGTGATGCATCCCCTGTGGGAACTCGTGCCGTGCTATCCGACGTGATGAATGATGGAACTGAGCGACCCATTGCTTTTGCTTCCAGGACACTCATAAAAACTGAGCAAGGGTATGCACAAATGGTAAAGAAGCTTTGGCAATAATCTGGGGATTCAAGACAGTTCCGTGTGTATTTGTTTAGCCGATCTTTCACACTGTACACAGATCATCTGTCATTAACATGCACATCCCTGGGTAGCAGATACCTGGAAGCGGAATGGCTAACATCGCTTTTTAGCTAACACTATCGGCTTTTGGTATATTTATGTAAATTTCCCTTCAGTTATCGTATGCCCTACAATAGTTCAAGTTTTATTCTTTTAATTCACTACAGAAGGAAAAATTCATAGAAATAATTTAGGTCATTCTTACGAAAGGACTTTTACTTTTTCCACTCAGATATCTCTTTTTTGATATAAAGACATTATCGCTGTTTGAAAGGAAGTAAGACATAAAGTAACTGAGAATTGTATTGTAAAGGTGTATTGATCGTTTTCAAACCGAAATAATTCTTACCGCGCCGCTATTTTTGGTGGTATTGCCCACGCGCGCGAAGCCAATTGTCGGTTGAGCACGGCCAACTCGCGCGAATCCTAACCGCCTTTTTTAGCAGGACTCTATCAGGTTCATGTGTGTCGTCTGTTCATGTGATTTTCCTTCTTATAGGTCGTCAAAAATGTCAATTTAAACAAATTCCACCGGACATGGTTAACGCCTTAGGTGTCAACCGCAGTGTCTGATGTTACCGCTTTTATTGTATGCAAATTAGGCTACTGGGAGATTCAATCTCCCGGTAACCTCATTTGCATACTTTTTTCTGTGCCTTAAGCTCCTCATGCATCCACATAAGAGCGTTCCAGCAGCCAGAGTTCAGCGCTATGCATTATTCCTGTCTGGATATGACTACAAAATTGAGTACAAGAACACTGAAGTGCATAGCAATGCAGATGGACTTTCATGTTCAATGTTCAATGTTCATGTTCAATGTAAGCTTCCCCTTGTGATGGAAGTTCTCACAGTGATATTTGTTTCCTTTCTCGCACTAAAATGAACCTTGCATCGGGGTGGGGAGGTTCATGCTTAAAATTTAATTATTTATTATTTTTAATCCGAAAACTTGCAGTGCTATTAGCTAAGTTTGTTGATGCGCAGGAAACTGGTTACTTTTCCGCTTAAATCCTAGCAAGGTATCATCCTTCTACTCTACAAAGATGAGAATAGATTTTTTCTTTTTATCCGGGGGGACCCCTGGCCTCCTGTCCTTTGTCGGGAGAAGGGAATGTATTTTGAAAAACTGAAAATAAGACATCTTTCACTATAAACAAATTCCTACTGGTATTCATAATTTGATTACATTTGAAAACTGGAAACAAATTTTTATCCTTTCTGAATCTTTTGGTGCTTAAAAGTCCGTGCACGCTAAAGTGACTTTCGCAGGGCACCTGATTTTTAATCGACACGTTTGGCAAAATAGGAATTTTCCGCCATGAACCGGCGAAAGACCCTGCCCCAAAAGATGAGACTCGTGGCCCTATAATTTATTCAATTCCCTGCCAAGATTGTGATAAGAGCTACATTGGTGAAACAAAGGCGAATTTGCTTGTTGCCTAAAAGGGCGCCAGAAAGCGGTAGAGCATAAACAACCACAAAAGTCAGAGTTAGCAGAGCATTGTTTACGTTTTGGTCACTCCATCTCCCAGGAGTCAAGATCTTACGCACAAGTGCAAATTAGCATAACAGACGCCTTCAACATTTGCAAGAATCCGCTCAATCGGGATAACGCGGTATTCATTTGTCGCAGAAGAATTTAGCTCTAAAGAGCAAGGCTAAACTAGCTTAAAAATTGCATTTTTCTTAATATACAACGCGCTCTTTGTTAAAAATCCCAAAATTTTGGCCAAAACTTTAGCCTTCAACAGGGGGAAGTGATAAGAAATTTTACAATTCGAACAAAAAAATTTTTGACCAGAGTAATGTTTTATTTTATTTGTTATTATGAAAATTATGTCATTTAACTGCAGAAATACAATTTTCAATTATCGTGTTCAGTGTCCCACAGTGTTTATAAAATCAGCAATTAATTGAATCAATAAACTTTTGACCTTAAAAAATAGCAGTAATTCAACAATCACTTTATCGAAAGGGGTAATAAACAACTGTGGTAAAAATTGTGTACTTAGCCAACAGTGTGATTGATGCTAACGTCGGTTTTGTTTAATAATTGTTAACATACTGCAGGAGCGGTGTATATATAGCGTGTTTTTGTCTTACAAAATGGTACAACACTTTTTGTAAAACGTTGGGTCGATTTGAACTTTTTCTTTCAGCAAGACATCGAGAGACAAGGCAAACTTCGCCACACTGAAATACTAATCTATAGTTCCAAAAAGTGAAGCGGGCTGCGACCCGCCCGAGGCAAAACTTTGTATATCGATCCTTTCAGATCGAAAAACGTATTTTTATTCTTAGATTTTACTTTTGCGGCCAAATAAACTTAACAAATCTTGAAAAATAGAGGGTGCCAGGTTGGAAGACACTGTGTGTCAAAGAATCTTTTTTTTTAAAGAAGCTTCGAATCGCTTTATTTGTCGTTTTTTGTGATCATTCCGTTAAATGAGAAAATTTCATTTTTTACACGTTTATTTTTGGCTAATTAACAATTAGATTATGAGCTCGAGATTTCTATCGCGTGATAGTTGATGAGGCCGAAGACCGAATCAACTATCACGCATAGAAATCGAGAGCGAATAATCTAATTGTTTTAGTATAAATCTCGATTAATATTCCACTAAAGTGAAAAGTTTTACATCATTGCACTGTTATTTTGAAGTATAAGACTGTGCCTGCCACTCACCTTTTCGCTACTCACTATCTTTCGCGGAATAGATAGCGAGTAGGGTAGCCAATCAGATTGCAGCATTTATGATAGAACGCTAGTAGATTTATACTAATTTCGGATATGAAACAGACATGAAGAGAAAAGGATGATTTATTAAACCTTCGTCGGTACGCCGAGCGTCACATTTATATTCAGATGATTTTATTAATTTCTCTTACTTTGGCCTCGTCCAGAAATGCAGATTCGTCTTTCATGCCCAGAATCGCTTAAATTGCTGTTCACATTAATTATTGGAAAACTTGTTTCTCAGCAACGTAGTTGAGTCGTTTACACTTTGGGCAATTTTTTGTAGCAGATGGAAATGCGCAATAAATAGAATAAATTAGATAAAAAATTATTTCTGCTAACAGAGTGTATTGTTAAAGCACCTTTTATTTACTTGGCTATCAAAAGTTATTTGGGTTTGCTTTGATTTTCCTCTGTGATTATATTAAAAATAAAAACGTTAAACCCATCCTGAGTTTCTCGAATGTTTTCCCGCGCTTGACACCTGACCCATGTATTTAATGGTGATAAGCTATGTTAAAACTTCTGATATTTATTCACTGATAGAAACTGATAGAAACTAGTTTAAAAAAGATATAATAACAGTAAACTGTGGTTTGACTGCAACTTCTTTCTTGGAAACTCGTGTAATTGCAAATTGCTCTAAGGATCAGCGTTTGCGATCCTAGTACAGCTGTTTGACTTACTGTTGACTTTAGTTCTTTGAAACTGCTAGAAAATCGGTTTACTTTGTTTGTAGCCGAACAACAAAGAAGTCGAATATGTTACCTTAAAAACAGGCGACAGATTCTCAGGCAGATTCTCATCCTAAAGTTTCAAAGCCATTATAATCGGCACTTTAAAGGAAATTATTTTCGAGAGCTTTTTGCTGGGTAATGGTCTTTCAACAAGGAAATATTGTTCAAGTACGCGTAAGAGTGGAAATCAATTTCGGCTACTGATGGTCAAGCTATAAAATTCAACTTTAAGGTGCACGGTTTGCGCTAGATCCAAAGAGCATGCTTAGTAAAAGAAACTCTTTCGTCCGCGGTTATAGAGTTAGGGAGTTGGCTAGTGTGCGTTCAGTACTTCTGATTTGGCCTTCAACAGTCAAAGCAACGTCAAAACACGTCAGCAACTTAAGTCAGCACAGCAGACGGTGAGATCTAAAAATTTCCAGGAGAAGTAAAAATGAACTTCTCAAAAGAGCCATCGCAGTCATATCTTTGTAGTTTTTTATTGGACTCCATGCCGGAATGGCGGCCAAATTACCTCACAAGCGGAATGTCTGCCTCATTGATATCTATTTCAGTCATCAATTTGCTCATGTCTCCATGTACCGTACTTTTAAACATCTTGGTAGTGATTGCCGTGAAAACAACGCCTCGCCTGCGAAACAACTCCAACATTTTGTTGGCGTCTTTGGGGGCAACTGACTTGATTGTTGGAACACTCAGTCAGCCTCTGTTCGTGGCAGATCAAATATACCGCCTCACAGGCAACTTCGAATCTCACTCTGTTTGCGCCTTGAAATTTGTTGGTGGGTCCAGCGCTGTTTTTTGTATCACTGCCTCAGCTCAGCATTTGGCTATATTAAGTATCGAGCGGTACATTGCAATATGTTACCCATACAAGTACCCCAAAATGGTAACCAAACGAAGCTTTGGCGCAACCGTAGTTTTCGCTTGGTCGGTTGCTGTTTTCCTAACAGGTTTGATGGTTATATATACAATAAACAATACTTTGGCCTTGGTTTTACGCCGTTTTGTAGTGATAACCAGTATTTCTATTTTGATCTTTTGCCAAACTGCTGTTTATCGTGAAGCTTGTAATCAGATGCGCAAAATCAAGGCCCAGCAAATTTCCATGGAGGCAAAACAAACTTTTTTGAAGGAAAAGAAAGCTTTGGGAACGACAACTATTGTAATAGGAGTATTGTTGTTCTCGTACGTTCCTCTTACAGCATTTCGACTCGTTTTGAATCCACTTTTAAGTTCTCCTGTTGTGGAATTTGCACTAGAGGCTGCCTTCAGATCACTTGTGTTCTGCAATTCAGTTTGTAATCCTCTGATTTACTGCGTAAGGAACAGTGAATTTCGAAGAGCTTTTAAGAGACAATTATCAAAGCAAAACCAAATACAACCTGATTGAAGAGACAGCACAGGAATCTGTTCTATGAAATCAGCAAAAGCAGTAAGTCAAACAAATTTACGTTACAGGATAACAAGGCCTATCAGTCATATTGCAAACGTTAAATTAACCAATGAATGCCAGATCATTTAATGTTGTTGTAATATAAACTGACACATCCTGGTTATAGCCAGGTATAACTAATCGATGATCAACGTCATCAGTCAGCAATCGAGTCAGACTCGCCTGCTATTAAAACAGCGCTGAGGGCTTAATTTCATCACAAGCTTCCAAGTTTTCAAGCGTTGAACAAGGATTCATAAGAACACGAATTCAAGAAACATCAGTTCACTCAACGGAACGGTATTTCTCAAAAATACATGCACAAGAGGGCGGGAAGGGGGAAATTCATAGTAGCTGGGCTGGAGAATAAAGGGTATGGTTAACAAGCAGATCTTGCAATGTAAGAAAACTACTATAAATTACAGAAACTCGGGCTAGTGGAAAAATTATAGGGAAACTTTCAGACTGCAACTCCTTTCTTGGAAGCTCAACTTAAGATATAATGGCGGAGTGCTTTTAGGATTAGAATTTGCGATCCTGGTACAGCTTCTTGACTTGAGGTCTATGAAACTGCTAGAGAATCGGTTTGCTTTCATTTCAGTATGCAGCCAAAAAAACAAAGCTGTCGAACTTATTCCAGGTAGATTCCCAGTGTGGGCGAAATCCAAAAGCAGCGACCATCCATATTAAACTGAGCAACAAAGCAGCTTGTACAGTGTTTTCTGTTTTTCAGTGGATTGAGAAATAGAATCAAAGGAGTGTTTTCAAATTTAAATACTGAAAATAATGACTAATCGACGAAATTAGACTGAATCACACTGGACGATCGTTCGGCGTTTAAACTGCACAAAGATTTCATTTATCTCATTGATGAGTATTGAAAAATGTATTTCTCAACAGCTTAGCCAGTCAGTTTTTGCTGTTAGCAGCTAGAAATTAACAAAAGTTAGGTGAAAGTTAACATATATAGAACAACGATTACCGATTGATAAAGAAATCTATTGTTGGAGGGGGTTTTGTTTTAGTATCTTAAGTGCTTCGGGTTTCTTTTGATTTTGCTATACCGTACTCTCTGTAATAGTACTAAAAAAACTGTAAACCAATCCGGATTTTCTCGAGCCTAACTTCTTGTTCCATGTATTTGCCTGAAGTTCTCGGTGATTGTAAAAACAAGCTATGATGTCGATCTCTGAGTACACTCGTTTGTGCATTATATGTCCATTACAACTGGAGATATGAATCGGATATTTTAGTGATGAAAAGAACAAGTGCATTGTGACGCAAATTGTAGTGGACAAAGGCAGCAAAACTGAACTTCAATAATTATGCAAATCCCTAGGTGGGTCGGAAAGTTTTAGAAAAAAAAGCAAAAAACGATAGATGACAGGTGAAAGGAGTGTCTCTATTAAAAATGCAAACTCTTTAAACGCAAGACATTTGAAATTTGACAAGCAATGAGAGAGCTTCGTTGTGTTGACAATCAGCGGAGAAGAGTCGAGAATACGCCATGAACTCCAGCGACACGACCCACCCAGGATGTGAGGCTGACCTGGTGTTAGGAGAAAGGTTGCAGCAGCCCTCACCCGTAGCTGTAGCGATTCTTATCTTTATCATAATCATCCACATCCTCACCTTTCCTTTCACCGCTGTTTTGAACGCGCTGGTGATGATCGCTGTGAAGACAAAATCCCGATTGAGAGCCCACAAGTCAAACATCTTACTGGCATTACTGGCATCGACTGATTTCACAGTTGGGGTCTTTATTCAGCCCAGCTTCATCGCAGTGTTAATAATGTTTTTACTTGACGAACCGAGTGGATATTGTTTAATGCGAGTTGTCAGATTTGTAATGGCTAGCCAGATGCAAGCTTCGCTTTTCCACCTGGTCTTGATAAGTGGTGAACGGTATCTAGCAATGAAACACCCTTTCGCTCATGTTACCATTGTCACCGATTGCCGTTTACTAGTTGCTTCTGCCTTGGCGTGGCTCCTGCCTGTAGTTCTGCATATTCCACTTGCTGTTGACAAAACTTTATTAACTCCGATTAATAATACACTCGCTGGTCTCTCCGTTGCCTCCATCACCTTCATCATTTCTTGCCATATTACAGTGTACTGTGAAACCCGCCGACATGAACAGAAAATTGTCGCACAGCAGGTTACACGAGAGGCAAGAGAACAATTTCAAAAAGATACAAAGGCCCTCAAACTGACAAGTATCATTCTGGCGGTGGTAATGTTGTGTTTCACACCTGCAGTTATTTTTGTGAGTGTCGCACTTAGGTTTCGGAATAAATTGCCTCTGGAAACAGTGTATATATTTTCATCATTGGGTATGTCTGTAATGTTATTAAATGCATTATTTAATCCAATAATTTACTCGGTCAGAATTCGACGGTTTCGCGTCGCGTTCATTGAGTTGACATGCAGAACTTTAAATAGTTCTGAAGCCGAAGAAATTGAAATGCGAGTATTTGGAGCGCCAAAAGGTGTGGTCAGGCTTGAAGGAGGACAACAACACGGAAGTTTAGATCAACAAAATGTACAACAAGCAAATGTAAACAACAGTGGCAATCATAAGAGTGATATACTGCCATAGCAAGAGAATTTTGTTGTTTAAAGAAGAAAAACTTTGAGAATTGTTATTCACCGCATATTGTGTTGTACACTGTACAAAACGTCAAGCAACTAAAACGCACTGTGAATATTCGTTTGATTGTTAATAGCGGCTGCAATTCAGCAATCGAAAGGAATAATAAACACAGGTGGTAAAATCTTGTATTTAGCAGGCAATGACACAATAAATTTGATCGATTTTAATATCAACTACTTCAAAAACTTGATATCATGCTGCAGTTGCCGTGTATAGGTGTATCCTCTTTAAAAAGGTCGAGTCATTGGATGAAATCCCATGTTGTCCATGTTGCGAACACCCAAATGAATGCCTTTTCAGTAATACCGTCGTATAGCGTTATCTGTTTTTCAATCTTTTAAGAAATAAGAGTAAAGGATCTTTGCCTAAGTTTACTACGCTCTGTGAGTGGTTAAAATAAGACTCCGGACACTTGTTTCGGCTTACACGCTTTAAATTCTTTTTTGAATGAAGTTTTCTTTTTGTTATCGCTCATTCATTTGGTTTTTGCTCTGTTTATTTTAATTGCGTTTTGTGAATTGTGTTGGCCGGAGTGATTACTTTAATTCTGGTTTACAACACTTAGTTGAAAACCGCTGTAAATGTACGGTAAGAAAATACGAGCACTGTTTTTTTTAGGATAAGACAATGGGGTTTTATTTGGGCTTCAAAAACGTTCGACGGCAAACTGACTAATATTTTGGCCAAGAAAATGATTGAAAAGAAAATAGCTAGCACATTTTAGTTGTTGTGGGTCGTGGTTGTGGTTCGTCGCGTTTTCGTTAAGAAAAAAAAAACCCTTGCTCGCACCAAAAGCGCCCATTTGAATTAAATCATTCACGGCCCAGATAATATTCCAAGGATTGCACGTAAAATAAGCCACGATTTCCAGTTCTGAGTTCACTTGTTATCGTATTTTGGATCCCATTATAACAGGAGATACGAAGCGGATATTTTGGCGATTGAAAAGAACATTAACGAAAAATGAAAGATGCCAGGTGAACAGATTCTCTTAAACGCAAGACAGTTGAAATCTGGCTAGAAAAGAGAGAACTTCACCTACTAAGCCTTAAGCTATAAAATTCAACTCCACAACAGGTACACTGTTTGGCCTAGATCCAGAGATCTTGCTTAGTACAAGGAACTCTTTTGTTCCCGGTCATAGAGCTATCAAGTTGACTTGTTCACGTTCATCATAATTACTTCGTCTGATTTTGCCGTTAATAGTCTAAGTACGTGAAAAGAAGTCAACGCCTAAAGTCAGCACAGCGGACGGTGAGATCTAATAATTTCGAGGCAAACTGAAAATGAACTTTTCGAAAGAGCCATCGCAGTCAAATGGTGAAACTAAAATTTGATAATTTGAAAAAAGTATTCCAATCAGAAATAAATATATTTGACTTTAGATCGAGGCAAAAAACTTGAAGTAGTTTCAGACAACTTACGTGGAACATATCTTGTAGGCGGCATCAAGTAAAGCAGTTAATATTCAAAGCGAATTTACAACTGTTCGAATCAACTATAATGAAAAAAAAACATCACAAAAAAAAAAGCAACAAGAGAATAGTTTTCCCGAAATTTCGGTCAGTAAAGCCGTTCTCCTTCGGGGGATTACAACTGTTAGTTTGTATATATTTGCACAAACTTCAACTCAGACGACTTGAACTTTTACTTGAAAACCACGTTACCTTAGTAAATCATGGGACGTTTCTAAGATAAGACTGACAACAAATTAAATGCTGATAATTTAATTCTTTTCAGGATTTGATACATACGTGTTTTATCTCTCGCAAGGAACTGAAACTCAGATTCTAGCATCCATTTAGTTATCGTCCAACCTAAAACAGAGCAGGCGCTCTTAAGATAAGAAACGTTGTTTCACGCACAACGACGCTGAAAATTCAGCGACAACTGCAGCTGCACGCTCAATCGTGTCTTGGTTTAATTCCAACCGTGACAGTGTTTTTCAGTGTGACAGTTTTGTTCGATTTTCAATAAGATTAATTCCTGTTGTTTACAAGAACCGTGGGATGACTGTAAAAGGTAGGATGGGGTGGGTAGCTTCCAAGTCAAGAGCTGTCATCAGGCATTCGCTGGCAGCTTCGTGTTCGTTTTGTGCTTCTAACACCACGCCCAGTAAGTGCCTGAAACGATATGATGCAACAGACAGGTTATAATTACATTGTAGGAGCGGTAGAATAGTGCTTAGCAACTCAGACGTTCGATTGGAGGACTGGAAGGTCGGTAGGTCGAGGCTTGGGGCGCTTTCCATTCGACCAAAAAATTCCGGTTTGAAATTTCAAAATTTCATGTGGCGAATGGAACAGTATTTTCAGGAAATTTCCCGGTTGGTTGCACCAGCCTGGTTGGACAGAACCGTTCCATTCACTCTCGGACGGAAATTTCCGGAAATGCAAGACAGACAGGTACTGGAAACCGCCGGGAATTTGTCGAATAGCACAGAAATTTATGATCAGACCGGTCCAACCGAAAAAAAGGGGTCCACCTCAAATGGTGGACCTTCTATTCCGAAAATTTTTCGGTTGGACCGAACCGACCCATTCAGTTTCGGACCGAAATTTCCGGACATTTTGGTCAAATGAAAAGCGCCCTTTGTCTCCGTATCGTGTAGTGTTGTTTCGGCCCCGGATGAAGAGTGCAACGTTTCCATTGAACACCGTTCAACATTGTTGAATTCAACAATGTTGAACACGTTTGGCCACCCTGCTGAATGACGTCGATTCAACTTTTCCTTTGTTCTCTGGTGCAAAAAATAATGTTGAATTCCTTTGGCGACCTCGTTTAACATCGCACAATAAAGTTGTATTCAATAGTGTTAACCCTTTAACCCCTAACGGTGACGAAAATGAAATTTCTCTTTACGTCATTACCGTGACTTATTCAAACATTCAAGTGATGAGAATAAACAAAGTGATAACCAAGGATTACTGAGATGTCTTGATATTTTGACAAATTCTCCTTACTAGTTCCACAAGAAATGTATAGAGAACAGTAAGAAGACTATGCATTTTCATATCAGGGCTTAATGGGTTGAATTTCGTTGAATCCATTTGACCCGAGGCCTCGGACAAGAAACTTTACCCCACATTGTGTCTCTCTGCCCAGGTGTGTAAATGGGAACCAGTGAAAAAGTCAAGGGGTAATCCTGCGATGGACTAGCATCCCATTCAGGGGAGTAGCAATACTCCTAGTTGCTTGTTGCATCTCATCCGCTCCCCATTTTGTTACGTTTTCCTATCAACTGGCTTGTCTAACGATGCCTTCGATCAAGCTCGAACTACATCCAGACGAACGTTGAGCGGGCTAAGGGTTATTACTCACTAGCGACATAACGATCATAACCATAAACACAAGTTTCTAATGTATTTGTGGAGTGTAGGTTTTTGTCGAGAGTCGAGGGTCGAGGGTAGTATGTCGAGGATCGAGGGAAAAATGTCGAGGGTCGAGATTAAAATGTCGAGGGTTCAAAAATGTCGTCTACATTCAGGCTTTGAGTCTCTTGTCAAAAAGCCAGAGTTCTTAGGTCGTTTCTGCATCATTGAACAGTTTACATTTTTGTATACCATTGAATACTTTCATGCAGTTGGCAGCATTCCGAAGATATCCAGGCATCGCGGCGAGGAATTTTATAACACTGTGGCTATATGCCCGGCAGCAGTCTCAAATAGACTGAAATGTTCACCAAATTTCCCCAGAAAGCCTTTCTCAAGCCGTATGAAACTATTATATCTTTGTATAGAAATGTCAGGCGATTCCAAAATTTATTTTGGCTTTGTAGTTGATGGGAAAATTTCGCGTGGGCATACAATGAAATCGCCATGACCTAGACACTTTGAAAATTTTCAGCTCGGCCTCCGCAGTCGGAAAGTGTTACAGAATTTCCACTGCTAAGCTCATACAAACGACTTAAGAGTATAAGATGTTCTTTTAGAAATTTCAAGCGATTCCAAAAATCATTTTGGTTTTTTCGGTAGCTGAAGAAATGTCTGAGCCTGGGCTCACTATAAATTCGTTATGTTATTGACACTTAGAAATATTTCTGCTCAGACTGCCGGGCACGGTCTCAAATGGACTAAAATGCCCGGCAGTCGGAAATTTGTATCAGCATATCCACTTGCTCGAGAGTACTCGAGTTTCTACTCGATAACTAATTGTCAGCTTTTAATTTTAAAATTTCCGACTGCCGGGCATTTAGTCCATTTGAGACCGTGCCCGGCAGTCTGAGCAGAAATATTTCTAAGTGTCAATAACATAACGAATTTATAGTGAGCCCAGGCTCAGACATTTCTTCAGCTACTGAAAAAACCAAAATGATTTTTGGAATCGCTTGACATTTCTAAACGTACATCTTATACTCTCAAGCCGTTTGTATGAGCTTAGCAGTGGAAATTATGTAACACTTTCCGACTGCGGAGCTGAAAATTTGGGAGGACCCGCACCGCTTCCTGACGAGGTCTAGGATTGGTCGAGGAGAACAATAGGTAAAGAGCGAAACAATAGCCCTAACCCTGATAACAATAGACGGTGCCGGTTATAGGGACCAATGAAATTAGAGGTTTGGAACCGTGCAGGTCTACCGGAAAATTTTCAGTGTCAAGGTCATAGCAATTTTTCATAGTATACCCACGCGAAAATATCCCATCAACTACACAGCCTAAATAATTTTTTCAATCGCTTGACATTTCCAAACGAAGATATAATAGTTTCATGAGGTTTGAGAAAGGCTTTCTGGGGAAAATTGGTGAACATTTCAGTCTATTTCAGACTGCTGCCGGGCATATAGCCACCGCAGCGTTATAACCTTCCTCGCTGCGATGCCTTATCAGACAACTAGAAAGTGAAATCTGGATATCTTCGGAATGCTGCCAACTGCATGAAAGTGTTCAATCGTATACAAAAATGTAAACTGTTCAATGATGCAGAAACGACCTAAGAACTCTGGCTTTTTGACAAGAGACTCAAAGCCTGAATGTAGACGACATTTTTGAACCCTCGACCCTCGACATATTACCCTCGACTCTCGACTCTCGACAAAAACCTACACTCTTTGTGGCTAATGCAGTTCTAGTTCCCGTACTTTCCGGTCCGAGTCATTTCAAGATAGCGTCTTTCGAGGAGAGATTAGCTAGGATACCTGTTCACACACAATAGATCATTTACGTTGTTATGATTATGATTATGTCGCAAAGGTTTACACGTTCGAACTATGATTATTAAAGGACAACATAATTATAATCACAGACACAATAAAATCATATGTTGACCATAAGCGCTCTCATAATACTGGTTTCAGGCGTTCCCACTGAGACAAAAGCGAAATAACGACGTTATGTTTGAGCTTATGATTTATGATCGTTATGTCGCTAGTTGGGTACCAAGCCTTCTGATTATGTCTTTAAGCGTTCCCAACACATAAGCAACATAACGGCATTATGTTTCAGCTTAGAAATATGATCGTTATGTCGCAAGTGGGAACCAAGCTTGAACACTAGAATTTCTCATCTCCACCAAAACGTAAATAATAGCTACAAACTTAAAACGACAATCACATGAGTTATTTAGCAAGGAAAGGTCAATTACACGCCTTGCTATAATGTGAATAACAGACACACTTACCAAGCTTCAAAAGCTGTTGGATCGATGTTGATGGCTTCACGAAGGACTTTTTCAGCCATGACAAGATTTCCAGTTGTATGATACAAGGCGCCCTATAGTGAAACAAGGAACTGTAAGAGACGAGAATGATGACTGACACTTAACACATTCATGTTTCGAGAAAACGCATAGCCATTTGGGCGCACATGCAGTCAACATTTTCGGGAAAGCATGATTTGCTTCAAACAAAATACAAAGAAGCAGTAACGTTCAAGAATTTTTCAAAAAAAAATTTGGCATCACCGATAAATGTTGCGCGACTGCGCAAAGCGGGGAACAATTGAGCAACAAGGTTTCCGCAGCGATATTTCCTCGTTTGTGCAGGACTTAATGTCAAGATTAGAAAACAAACATGGACGAAACCTAAAATTCTGTTCTCATATCTGGTTTTCGTAAAACATGAAGCGAGCAGAAGTCTCACTCCTCTCCCGCCCCTGGATGGGAAGCAAACCTTAAACTAACGACCCTCCTTTAAGAAGCCATAGACTGAATCCAATTTGGTGGTCGGACGAACTTTTTAAAAATCCGGTTATTTCCAAATTAGACAGCACGTAGACCCACTAACTGTTGATCGTATCATGCTCTGGGCCATGAGTCATATGATCTCATATGGTTCGGGAACTAACTGCATGGGTAGGTGCTTGAATGGGAATTTAGACCAACAACATTTATATCATTTAATCAGCGCGAACGTCCGCCTTCATCAAATTTTGAACTAGCTCATTATTTGGGGCAAAAGAATTCTTACCAAGCGTTGAATGCTGGGGACATGGCCAGGGTTTATGGCGATCGCATTATCAAAACAATTCTTGGCGTCAGCGTAGCTTTCTCGGATCTCAAAGATACGGCCACGCTACGAAGAGAGAGGTAAACAACATATCAGTGCAAAGTAAGTCACGTTATTTCTAGTGATCTGGGCATATTATCTTTACCTCAGTATCAACTATATCGCAACGTTAGAGTATTTCTAAGCAATATACACCAAAAAAGGTAGTGACATTGCATAAGCAAAAAATAAGCTAAAGCTATAAACATTTAACTACGTATGAATGCAATATTTGCAAATTACAGTACATTGGGAAGAACGAAACAGGATTCCGTCTACGTTTCAACAACGACAGGAACCATACTAAAAGCGGAGTCAGCAGCTGTGAACTCACCGAACACTTTTTACATAACCCGAGAACTCATAACTTTGACAATGATCTCACCATTATGATCATTGAGCAAATCAAGAAAGGAACTAAAGAGATCGAACGAAAAATGAAACTCCTTCAAAAATGTGAGGCATGCTGGTAGAGAAGGCTAAAAACCAAAACATACAGCCGAATTAAGCAATTAACACATAATTGTAAAATCTAATTTGGAGAAAAGGAGTACGCCGAAAGGCCTGAAACAAAAGCGAAGGCTGCAGAAGACGATTCTGCATTGTGCAATCCATATAACCATGTATTATGCGTAAAAGATACAAAAATTAAGTTTCCTAATAAAAAGGACATACCACTGAGTTGAAAAAAGAAATGAAAAACAGGGTGAAAAAAAAAAACCAAAAACAAAAACAAAACCGTATGCCCGGTAGTTTACATTGATTGCTCTACAACGAGGAAAGTACCATCTAAAATGCACAAAAATCAAGTTCGCTAAAAACGGAGAGCTTTGACACTACATTGTTACAAACCCAACACTGAAGTGATCTGAGGGGAGGATTTGAACTTGGGACATCAAAATCACGACAAAGCCTAACGCCCTAAATGACATCCTTTGGCCCATGTTTCTGCAAAAACCAATTTAAAGTGGCCTACAGAAAGCTATCGAGATTAAGGCAAGTCAAACCACTGCACCTTTGTAAATTCAAATAAAGCATATAATTCGTACCTGGAACAGAACATCCGGGGATAAAGGAAAAATCAAGTGCGCCTCCTGTACGCACGCGCTAGCTTCAGCGTCCATTTCCATGGAGATATACACGTCAGCTGTCGCAAAACACAAACCACGGTAAATTACAAATGATGGCTGCCTTTGAACAAGTGCTAACTACAGCTTTTGATCGGTAATGAGTGTTACCTGCAACATAATCGCCGCAATGTGCACAATCGACTAGCTCTCAGTTAGCTTGAAAGCTCAGATGGTAACAGAGTTTAACCGGCATAGCAATGTCATGGAATTGAGTCCCATATAAAGTTGAATTTTTTTGTCATTCTTTACAACCGCTGAAGTGTGTAATTCAATCCCGAAAAGGAGGCCAAAGCTTCCTGCTTCTCCTGAGCGTCCGGGAAACAAAAGTGTTATTGTTAGCCTCAGAAACATTTTCTTGTTTCCGTGAGATATGTTTCTCATGCGGCGGAACGGTAGCTGCTTGCGAAGCTGGAGGGATTGCTTACGCCATGGCAATGTTTGCCGACGAGAACGAGTTACGAAGCCACGAGGGGAATGGGAAGCAGTCGGCTTCCTTTGCACGAGTCATACTGCCAGGAACGTAGGCTACCGAACGGCAACACATCAGCTTTATTTCACATTCAACCCGTTCAGCTCCCATATCAACATGCATGTTCTCATTGTTCTCCGTACACGTCTTATAGTACTGGCGGGGAGAATTCGATCAAACACCAACAAACTTAATAATCCTTGGTAATCATTTCCAGCGTTCTCATGACCTATATGTTTGAGCAAGTAGGGATATCGAGGGAATAAATTAACAGTTTTCACTATTGACGCTTAAAACCCTTAAACGCTCAAAGGTGGAACTTATCACTTCAAAACCCCCATCTTACTCGCCCGTAAGTCGTTGCTGATAGCGACGTTTGAAAGTTTCACAGAAGTTCAACTTACCAATAGCGAGCCAGAGCTTGGCTTGTAGCGCCAGCACCGCGGGAACACTTAGTTTAACGGAAGTAGACGCCGCTTCGTCTGAAAGTGCCCGCTCAAGACGCACCGAAGCAGCGATCGAACTGGCTCCGTCCGCTGGGAAAAAGAAAGATGAGATAAAATGCTGGACAAAAATCCTTGGGACACAGCTTAAGATTTAAGTCATCAACAAAGAAATGCAACTTATGCTCAAATGAAATGATCGTGGTGTGTTTTCCATCGGGTTTGTTCCCACCTCCTCCGAAACAATGTTGACACGTAAGAAGTATTCTGGGTACAAGGGCTCAGCATTGTAAAGAGGGGGCAGGGGGGGTGGGGAGAAGGGGGTGGGACGTAGTGTAGGGAACACTAGCTTCTGTCTAACATAGTAGCTGTCAAAAGTTACTGTGTACTCGTGAAATGTGCTTTAACAAATCACAGTAAAGAACCTGATCTTCCAGTCAATTAGAAGCGAAACCTTTCACGCGTTTTCCGGTGCATAGCACAGGTTGTATTCACATTTTTAAAAAGCATTCGCATAAGTAAAAATAGCAAAATGCTGGCTATTTCCCAAACCATAATCCTGCAAAACAACACACACACATAAAACTGAAAGCTCATGTCGTTTCTGAAACGTTTCCTTTCCACGTCGAAATTAACTGGAGCCACCAGATTTAAGGCGTAAAATTCGTTTTCCCACTGTTTCTCTTGCAATGTTTTCTTACCAACTGCAATCCCTTGACGTTTTCAGGGCATTGGAAACCGAGCGAACGTGGCGCCGGTTTTGGCGTTTCATTTTTGTTTGCTTTGAGTTCTAATTGGTTCATTGCGAAGTGCTGAAGGGCCTCGATGTCCCACCTATTATTTACCCGAATCCTTGTCACTGCTAATCTCCGTGAGAGGAATCTGCTTCAAGCTTCGTGTGTCAGTGATAACCTTGTCCAGTAAACCCGAGCCTGCTCTCTGAAGCTCCACGGATCTGCGGCGAGAACGACACTAGGTCAGGCACTCATTGTAACATCATGTAATGGAAGAAGATAAATGTAAACAAATCAAATCAGTTGAAAAGAATCCCGAAGCCTGTGTAATAGGGTGTCATTTACTGCAAATCGACGGGAATCTTAAAATAACAGTCTACCGATGAATAACAACGCTAGACATGTACAGGCGAAGCTCTCCTTGCGACCACTCTAGTAAGCGACCAGCTCTAGTTACGACCACAATTGTGAAATCCCGTTTGAATTATCACTTAAACTCTGTAATTGAAAGCTCTCGTAAGCGACCATTCCCGTAAGCGACCGCGACCACGTTTGTGAACTACCAGATGGTCTTTTCCTTTGTTTTTAAGTTCTCGTAAGCGACCGCTTAGTCAACTCTTAACAAGCATTCACTTCTTGATCAAATTTAGAGGAATACAAAACATAAGCGCTAGTGGTTCGTTGACTTGTACTCACAGGAACCTATTTGTGATAGGCAATAAAAACTATTTACATGAAACACTGTTAATACAATACTATCGGTAACCAACACTATATTCCAAGCTTTCTGCTAGAAGCCCTTGTAAGCGACCACCCTCTATTGTTTTATTACGTGGTCGCTTACAAGAGCCCATTCTCGTAAGCGACCAGCTCTAGTTACGACCACTTTTCTGAATTCCCGAGGTGGTCGCTTACGAGAGCATCGACTGTATTAATAAACCACGAAGGACTTATCAAGCACGGATAAGATGAGAAAGATTGAGACGTACTGCAAACAAAGAACTGAAAAATTTATACAAGTTTGAGAAGAGCTTGAGTTATGGAATTTGGTTAAAAAAATTCTCTGTATATTGGTTTCAAACAAGCCTTCTGAAGATGATATCTATGGTTTCCTACATTTTATGAAAAAAGTACAAAAGAGGTAAGGTTTATGACGTTTGAAGGTTGACAGTACTTAAGAGAAAAGTCCCCAGCGCCATTTAACATTATTTGAAACCTAGAAGAACTGCTGCTGAACGACCTGAAATCGTAGAGGTGAGTTCCTTTGAGGGCTAAAAATAAATCCTTTCGTCGCGGGTTGTCGGTAAAACTACTGTTTTTGACGGTTAACGGTTAAATTTTAGGCCCTTCAATTTGATATCAACTAACAGGATGATCACCAGTTTCTCTTACATCAGTTCAAGTGATATTAATTTAACTTCATTGACACTCTAAGATTGGTAAATTTGTGGTTTGCTGAGTTGATTATAATCATGTTAATTGTTCAGCAATTTACCTTAAATTACATCAACTCAGATGATGTCAAATTAACCCATTGAGGGCCTTACATATGATAAACCTGTGGTTCCCTCAGTTGAGATGAGGGTAAATTAGCCAAAGATATCAGCTCAGTTCATGTCAATTTAACCTCATCGAGCCTCAAGGATGGTAGACCTGTGGTTCGCTCAGTTCACATAAGGCATATCGGCTACCAATGTACCTTACAGTACATTAATTAAGCTGATATCAAATTAACACTCGTCTCTCTCTTCTAAAACACTCACCCTGATAGGTCAGAATCATACACTAGTTTCCATGTCTCCAAGAGACGTTTGCACGTGATCAACGCTTGGTCTCCTCCCAAACATGTCTGTTCCAGTTTGACTTTCGTAAGAAGCAAACTAAGAAAAAAGAAGAATGTGGACGGTAAGACATCTATCGTGGTACTCAAGGATGGAGTCTAAGCTAACCTGTGTTCAGACCGAACTAGTTAACAGTAAACTACATAACACGACGAGCTTCTTAAAACTTTTTAATAAAACGTTCCTCCGCTTATGAGATTGTTGTCTTATTGTATTTTATTTATTTTGTATCTAAAAGCAAATGAACGGCAGATACAAGAAACAACAACAAAGAAATAGATTAGTGAGAAAAACTGCCACAAGGATGGCCCGTAGAAAGATCACATGATCACAAAGAAAGACGATCAAACTATATTAAATAAAAAATTTATAAACTATAAACAAAAATTGGAAAAAGATTACGAAGCCTTTAAAAAACCCCTCACACTAATCTTTAACATGTACATTCAGAGCTAGCTGAACCTTCGAATGCATGGCATTTAACTACAGTTAAATTTAGCCTCTCTATAGGGAAGTATTTCTTGGTCATTCTTCTGTCGGTTACTTGGCTCGCCTTGAAATTAGGCTGCAAAAGTTTTTTCCCTT
This sequence comes from Siderastrea radians, assembly GCA_964017195.1. Taxonomy (NCBI): domain Eukaryota; kingdom Metazoa; phylum Cnidaria; class Anthozoa; order Scleractinia; family Rhizangiidae; genus Siderastrea; species Siderastrea radians. The sequence continues at coordinate 42,446,019 of OZ024892.1, read as the reverse complement.
AAAGTTCGCGACGAAAGTTCCGATACTCACGCCTGAACTGAGCGCCCCGCTACCGCGTGCGGGGCAAAAACTCTCTCGCCAGTCTTACTGAACGTATCCAGAACCGCTTGTTTCTAAGGCCTCTTCCCTTATCAAACTAACTCACCCCAAAACGGGGACTGTTCAGAGGCAAGGGAACCTCATATTCTCTCTGTAGTCTATTGCAGTACTTCTTCCGTGGAAAAAAAATCACAGTACCCACCGCCAGGCGCTATTTCCGTTTTGCCTGATGTAAACCATTCCCGCGAATGTAACTTTTTAAAATTGTTTTAGAGTAAACAAGAGCGCTAAACATATGCCATTATCGCAACGGCAGCAACAACTACAGCAATAAAAACAATAACAATAACAACAAAAGCAATAACGACAACAATAAAAAAAACAGCAATAAAAACAACAACATACAGCAACAGAAATAGCAACATACCAGCAACTACAACAACAACAAAAAAAAAAATCAAACCTGAAGTCTTCGGGGAATTCCATAAGAGCTGCATCACAGACTTCTAAAGCTTCAACAAACTATGATTTCAAAATGACAAAGAACGATCAATATACAATTTCTCCCTATACATCATTAAGGAAACGGGTGATTGGGGATGATTGCATTGAAAGAACATTGTTACTCAAAACTCGATGATTAATCTCTCGTGAAGGATATAATATGGTGTCAATTTGTTTTACATGGTTCCTTTATTTATTTAACTCCGTCAGGGATATGTTAAGTTGGCACAGCTGATAAGCAGTCCAGCGTGTGGCCCGGAGTCCGGCCAGTTTCTGTTTACAACGCCCACACAGCATTTTCACCGACTGAGTGATGGTCACGTGATGGATGAAGCGGTTAAACGATCACACATTGTTCCCCGAGCAAAATATTTGAGGTTCCTGGAATCTGGGTCTTTCACTTGAGGTAAAAGGGCTTCTTGCTTGTTTCCAGCTGCTGGAAAATATCCCGAAACGAAATGACCCAAAATGGTGGTTGTGGAAAGTTTTTTTTTTGGAATTATGTGTTGTTCAAATGTCACAAAAGCATGGAATTCAATTCACTGTTATTTTGTCGACTGGTCATGAACCATTTTCCTCCAGTTTAACCATCAGCTCCAAGTCGGAAATTTGAAAGGGAATCCTTTACTCTATTTTTGAAAATATCGAGAAAAAAGTTAATCAGTAACATCGACGTCAACGATCATACTTTGGGATTTTATCTTCCTTGAAACTGATCGGTAAATATGATTGGAACGTTTGCATTTTAGGACTTAAACAAACTAGTCAAACTAATCACATTGGTTTGACCACGTATTCGACACTAGTGCGACGGATTATAGATAATCCCCAATTTTTATATTATCAATTTCTATTTGTCAGTGTTCACATTACCAGCAATCCCCTTCTCAGTTACTAAACACGGCTACTGATTAGCTCGCCATCAACTGGCCCCGGTTCCTGGAAAGCCGATTAGCGCTAATCGAGGGTTAAATCTCGCTAATCCAGGATTAAAATTTATCCTTCGGTTAGATTCTGTTCCCGAAAGCACGATTTGCACTAACCAAGTGATAAACGAGGGGTTAAATTTAATCCACCTAGCGAGGTCGATTAACTCACTAATCGGGGGAAAAACTTGATCAAAACAAACAAAATGGCGGACTTAAATTTTGCGATATTGTTAGTTTAGTTGAGTAAGGAAAAAGAAAGGAGGCAATTTATGCTAATAAATTACTCTTAGCAACTTAAATAACAAATAATTTTGTAATCTGCACAAATTCGAGCGGTAATCGACTGAGTTTTGGGCGCAAAAACCTGCAGCGAAATGTGATGGAGCAAAAAGGACCACAAACACACAAATCGTGTAGTCGAGTTTTCGATTTTAGTATATATTTTAAAACACTATTAAACAATTCCATCAATAGCTCTATAAAATTCTATTAAACGGTAACTCTGGAAATGTGGCTTCAGTAAATAGGATCTTCACAAAGCAGAATTTATGAACCGATCTTCCGGACTACAAGCTTGTGATAAAACGAAATTGAAAGCCATGAATTTCGAAGCCATCTTTCATCGCAAGCGATAGCACGAATAATCAACTTTTCACGGATGAATTTGCCGGTTTTGGGTTTCTACAGAAGAATTATTGAATGAAATAAAGTATTTATGGCAATTTTGCAAAAGCAGAAGGAGATGTTTTATTGAAATAACGTGAATATAAGACGAAAATTTTGACGATTAATGAAGCGAAGTTGTTGTCGTTCTCAAACAGTGCAGACACTGAAACAGAGGTTTTTCACTGATTTAAAGCAAAAACAAAATGTCAAATTTCTGTAACAGACGAACGTAACAAAACAGATAGGCTACAAATATCAAAGACAATTATACGGCACAAATCAGTACTTTATTGTTAACATTTTTCCGAGAGGCAAGTCTTGCTTTGTTTAAGCTCAAAATAGTTTCGATGGCTGAAAGATTATCAAGAGGTGGTGAACTCACCGATTTTCAGATATAGCCTACATTTCACCGCGAATCAGCATCACTTTGCACTGAACCGTGATTCGCACTTTGGTTTGCCCTTTTTCTTTTTTCAGAAAAAGGGCAAATCGTACCGCGGTCAAATATCGACAATAGACTACAACAGGTATCGATCGGTAAAACGAGTATCGGAGTCGACTTTTTCTCCCGCTCTGTCGTTTTCCCGCGCTTTTTTAGGCTGGTAACTTATTTAACCGGTTTGATATGAGTTTAACTGAGGGAGCACCGAGGGCTAGTTAAACGAGGAATAACTCTGCTTTCAGGAACGCCTTTTTATCCCTGGATTAGTTATTCTAGATATAAGGAATTTAATCGTGGATTAACTGTTAATCGGGGGATAATTTAATCGGGGCCTAAGAGATTTTAAAACTGTTTTTGTGTCGACGTTGAACGGAGTTTTTGTTTTCTGTCATCCTCAATAATTAACATGTACCCAAATTCGCTTTGAATAATGCATTTAAAACAATCGCTTTTTAAACGCCGTACAGTCGCCCAGTGTAATTCAGATTAACTTCGCCGATTTTTCATCATCTTTTTTAATTACAACAGCTCTAAACATCAAATTTGAAAATGGAATGAAATCCTTCGTTTTACTTTTCATAACATTAACCCCCCACCCCCCCCCCCCCAAAAAAAAAAAGAAAAAAAAAAGGAAAGTATTGCTCAACAGCTTTCGTTTGAACAGTTGAATTCATACAGACTCAAAAGTTAGAACACCATTGTAAGGCATGATAAACAGTCTTTATTTTTTGAACAGATTCATCGAACAATTAATTCATCATCATCAATTTTCATGTTTCCCCAAGTGGGGAATTGGGCCGCAAAACAATTAAGTACTTAGTCAAAAAGTAAAATTAAGGGCTAAAAAAATAGTTTTGACCTGGTAGAATCGACCGCACTGTTACATACTTCCAAATATTCAAACAAGATTTCACATCAAAATCCATCAAATTCATTTTTACACTGTGGAGGTACGAAGAGCAATAGGAGTTATAGGAGTTATGAGAACTCTTATAAATAAAATGATGCTGAATTGCCATTAACAACGACCAAAAACGTTATTTACAGACTTACGACACTGTGCTCGCCAAATGACAATTGCTGTTCGACTGTTCAAACGCATCATTTGCCAGCTGTGACAGCACATCAGTGGTGTGATTGCCACTGTTGTTCGCATTTGCTTGTTCAACATTTTGTTGATCTAGTCCTCCGCGTTCCTGTCCTTCTCCAAGTACAACCACAGCGTTTGGCGCTCCAAATACTCGCATCTCAATTTCTTCGGCTTCAGAAATGTTCACAGTTCTTCATGTGAACTCAATAAACGCGATGCGAAACTGTCTCATTCTGACCGAGTAAATAAATAATTGGATTGAATAACGAGTTAAAGAATAGTATAGAGAGACTAAAAGAAAAAAACGTATACACTGTTTGCAAAGACATTTTCTCTCGAAACCACAATGTAGCAAGTCCAAACGCAACCAGAGGTATATAACACAACACCAGCACCAACAGAATAATACTTGTCAGTTTGAGGGCCTTTTTATGTTTTAGAAATTGTTCCCTTGCTTCTTGTGTAACTTGTTGAACCTTAAGTTGCTGTTCATGTCGGCGGGTTTCACGGTAGACTGTGACATGGCAGAACATGATGAAGGCAACAGAGAGACCAACGAATGTATTATTGATGTGTAACAATACAGTTTTGTTCACAGCAAGAGGAATCTGCAAAATTACAGCCAGAAGCCACGCTAAGGCTGAAGCAATCAGTAAACGAGCTTCTGTCACTATGGTTGTGTAAGCGAAAGGGTGTTTCATGGCTAGATACCGTTCACCACTTATCAAGACCAGGTGGAAAAGCGAAGTTAGGTAAGGTAAGGTAGGTAAGGTAAAACTTTATTTATACAGGGTGGCCCATTCAGCACAGTGGCTGGTCTCCAGAGGGGCCCTGCTAAATACAATTTCTAAAAATATAAAATATCTAATTGTTTAAAATAGTTATAAAAATAGAGTTAAAAGCTAATGTTTAGTAATTAAAATAGTTATATAAAAAGAGTTTAAAAACTAAAACGAATTACAAGCAGATCAACACAGTTCTGAGAACTCGCATTACACAGTATCCAATCGGTTCATCACGTAAAAACATTACCAACACTGCGATGAAGCTGGGCTGAATAAAGAACCCAACTGTGAAATCAGTCGATGCTAGTAATGCCAGTAAAATGTTTGCCTTGTGGGTTCTCAGGCGGGATTTTGTCTTTACAGCGATCAACACCAGCGCGTTCAAAACAGCGGTGAAAGGAAAGGTGAGGATGTTGAAGATTATATTGAGCACGAGAGCTGCTACAGCTACGGGTGAGGGCTGCTGCAGCCTTTCCCCAATGAACAGATCAGCCTCGCATCCTGTGCAACTTGCTTCGCTGGAATTCATAGCGTTTTCCTGGCGCGGAGGAAAGGAGGTACCTCCTTTCTTGCACAAATTCAACTGTCGTATGACTGTGTTCGCCTTTTTCATGAAAACACTAGTTTCACCTGGCAACTTTCACGTTTTGTCCAAGTTTTTCTTCCGAGCTAGGGATTTACATACATTTTTAGTTCAATATGGTTGTCATCTTGAACTATATAAAGGGCGCAATGTTGATAATCTTTCAATTCAACAAATATCCCCTACATATCCCTTATGGCAATGGTCTAGATAATACACTAATGAGGGCGCACTCAGAACTTGACGTCCAAGCTTTATTTTAGCAGTCATATGCGTAATCGGTACGTGCGAACGTTTTGTCAGAGAAATCTAACAAAAAATTATATGGCCAGATAACAAACAGTATTACAAACAAACGATTCATTAAGGCTAATTCACTTATCCTTCAAGTTCAACAACATACGTTTCAGTAGATTGCTCCTTTGTGATAGGAATTAGTTGCCGCATCCGCACAATTGTTAGTTCCAATTTTTTTCCAGCACATTTATATCAACGGCCTATTATTTTAGCTATCTTAATCACAACAACTGAAACGTTCTCGCCATTTTACTACTCATTTTCTTCACCAACGGATTTTAAGAGTCTCTTTGAACCCACTTGACAAAGTCCCAGAAAATGTCTTAGATTTAACGTACTCCTATCTTAAAATACACTGAACCGTCGATTCTGTTATCAGTTGTCAATAAATTAGACTGGGACAAATTCTGAGAAAGGCTGTTATTTAAACTTCTGTCGGCAAACTCGAGGAAAAGGTGGTAAATACACCTTTTAGATGAAAATTACGTGCTGAACACGGAAAAATTGTTTACCAAGCTTGATTTCTAGTTTTTACCCTTCAAATCTGGCTTCAAAACAAACAGACCTAAATACCTGTCATGGAAACGAGGCTACAGTTCAATATGGTTGATGATGATGTATTACAAACAAACGATTCATTAAGAATAATTCACTTAATAAAGAGAACTTATCCTTCAAGTTCAACAACATACGTTTCAGTAGACTGCTCCTTTGTGATAGGAATTAGTTGCCGCATCCGCACAGTTGTTAGTTCAAATTTTTTTCCAGCACATTTATATCAACGGCCGATTATTTTAGCTTTCTTAATCACAACAACTGAAACGTTCTCGCCATTTTACTACTCATTTTCTTCACCAACGGATTTTAAGAGTCTCTTTTTGAACCCACTTGACAAAAGTCCCAGAAAATGTCTTAGAATTAACGTTCTCCTATCTTAAAATATGCTGAACCGTCGATTCTGTTATCAGTTCTCAATAAATTACTCGCCCTGTTATCTTTTAGTTAAGAAGGGTTTTTGTTGGTTTCCAGCCGCTAGAAAATATCCCGAAGCAAAATGACCCAAAATAGCCGTTTAGAAAAGTTTTTTGGAATAATATGCAGTTCAAATGTCACAAAAGTATGGAATTTAATTCACTGTTGGTCATTACCCATTTTATTCCAATATGACCGTCAGCTCCAAAGTAGAAATTGGAAAGGAAATCCTTTACACTATTTTTGAAAATATCGAAAAAAATTAATCAGTAACATTAACTTCAACGATCACACTTTGGGATTTTATCCTCCACAAAAATAATCAGTAAATATGATTGGAACGTTCGCATTTTAGGACTTAAGGTGGCTCATCTGAATTTTTCCGAGGCACACCATCCCAACTTTGAACGGCTAATACTTTACTGTCTGAGCTCGGTGGGGCACTCTGCTTCACACATTACTAGAGAATGAATGAACTTGTCAAAAAAGTAGGTTTGATTGACGTCGGTGTTACCATAGGAACGAATCGATGATCTCAAGTTTAACATGTATTGAACTATCCCTGTAAATGTCACGCGCCTTGATTCATTTTAAGGGCGCGAAATACAAATAAAAGTATAGGAGACTTTTGTACTCGTCTCCAAAATTTTCATTGCCCCATCAATTGTTGACAGCCGGTTTCGTGAAAATTCTGTTCTTAGTTTAATGCAATTAACATAAGGCTTTCATTGTATTGTATTAAAAACAGAATTTTCACGATACCTCCGGCACCAGCGAAGCGTATCAAGCAGGCATGGCAAACTTGTTGATCCCAAAGCACACAAATATGTAGAATACAGACAAAAGAGAAACTCCTGAAATAAAATCCAAACAAACAGCTGAATCAAATTGGTTTGACCACGTATTCAATACTTGTAAGGCGATTAATAACTTATTCCTTACTGTTATTTTAATCAGTTTTACTTGCCAGTGTTCACCAATCTTCATCTGAATCTACTTGACTATTAACGGATAAGTCAGCTATTTAGGAATTTTGATAACCAGAGATTAAAGTGTTTTTGTGTTCACTTAGGGCGACGATGTTGAATGAACGTTTGTCATGATGGTTACTGGAGTTTAATTAACTCAAAATTTTACTTTCCATTCCATGATCATTTAAGAGACGGACATAAACACAAATTTCTCTGTTGAGGAATGCATTTTCGAACGTTGTTTATTATTCGAGTCCAGTTTCGTGCACCCTAAACGACGTACAATCGACTAAGTGTAATTCAGATTAATTCCGTGATTGGTCATCATCCTTGTGAATTCCGAGAAAGACAAACGAAATCCTTCGTTTACTTTTCATGACACCACACCACCACAAGAAAGTACTGCTCAATAGCTTTCGTTGAAACCATGCACCTTAGCGGAAATTCATCCACAGACTCAAAAGTTAGAACTGCGTTGTGAAGGATGACAAACAACGCAACAGGAAAGTACTACTTGATGGCTTTCATTTGAGTGGTTACACTTAAGAAATCCAACAGAAGTCTTAAGTTAGCCCAGTCTGTACAGCCTAATTATAACAAGCAGTACCAAGTAATCTTAGTAGGTTTTATTTAAAACGGTGGTTACACTTCAGAATTTCATCTACAGGCTCAAAAGGTAAAACCACCTTGTACAGCAATATAAGCTGTACCTCTGGAAAATGAAGACCAGTAGGTTTGAATTGAACGTTCTCTTGGTTTTTGAACATTGAGGATGGTTGTGACTTTCCAGAGGAAATTAAAATTTGAGGAATTACTAAAATTCGTCTGAATATAAATTGACGGTACTACGTTGTCTAATAAACCTGCCCTTTCTGTGCACAGCTTTTCAATATTCAAGATTAGGTATTTTTGAACGTGGTTCCGTCGAATTGAGACGAAAACTGATAAAAAAGTACACGTACTTGGAAGCTTATCTAACAATTTAGCTTAATTTAGATTTCAGTTTAAAATCAAACAAATTGATTTTTATGTTGTAGAGTTATGAAGAGAAATAGTAGTTGTGAGGAGAAGTGAGCAGTTCTACGAGTTACGGCAACTCCTCTAAATAAAATTGATGTCAAGCTGCTAAAGTTCGACGCTGTGTTTGGTAAGCACATCACTAATACGATTGCCACTGTTATTCACTGATTTGTTCGTCGTACGTGTTGTTGATCTAGTCCTCCGCGTTCTTGTCCTTTTTCAAGCCCGTCCACAGCGATTAGCGCTCCAAATACTCGCATCTCAATTTCTTCGGCTTCAGAAATGTTCACAGTTTTACATGTCAACTCAATAAATGCGACACAAAACTGTCTCATTCTGACTGAGGATTACACTTTCGCATTTTGTACTCCCCCAAACTATGCCGTAATAATATGACTGGAACTGTCCTATTTTCTGACTTAATCAAACAGATGAATCAAATTCATTTGACCAATTATATTCGATACTTGTACGCCGGATTAATAAACAACTTCTTATTTTTATTTTATAAATTTTTACTTGTCCGTGTTCACGTTAACAGCAACCCTCTTCTACGTTACTAAACTCGGCTACCGAAAGAATTTAGGAGGAGGTTTTGCTTTAAACCAAATTCACTGTTCAGAAATGCATTTTTGAATGTTGTTTACTGACTAGGTCAGGTTTTGTGTAGTTTTTCGGTCATCATCCTTTTTAAATTCCAGCAACTCTAAAAATCAAATTCGAAAAACGAACGCAATCCTTCGTTTTACTTTTCATAACATTACCTAATTGAAGTACTGCTCAATCGCTTTCGTTTGAATGGTTGCACCTTAGACATTCACCCAGAGCGAACTGCATTGTGAAGCATGATAAACAGCACAACAGGAGAGTACTGCTCTCGTTTTCGTTTTCTAGCTTTCGTTTGAATGGTCACATTTTAGAAATTTATCCACATATTCAAAATCTAGAACTGTATTATAAAGTGACACCTTGTACAGCATTCTAAACAGTACTACATGCAGGAAAACGCGATCAATAGCTTTGACTTGAACGTTTCCTTATGTTTCCATCTCTTAATCATTTCTGAACATTGAAGATGATTCTGCGTTTCTAGACGAATTAAGTTAAAACTGGAGGAATTGACGGTGCTACGACGGATCAATAAATATGCCCTTTTTGCAATTGTGCATAGTGTTTCATATCAAAGATTTGGTATTTTTGAATGTGATCCTTCGAAATGGAGACGGGAAAATGAAGAGGTTTTTGCATGGCAGCTTAAAAAGACGACTTTCTCAAAAAGGAGTTAACCTTGCATCGCTATTTGCTGACAAGATTCTATGAACATTAGTATTTGGCTGAAAAAGTAAAATAAAGTGCTAAAAAGTCTCAGGGAATCCATATGTAAAGTTTGGTGGCGGCGTACGAGAAAGACTCTAAATTCGCTTACTGCTTTTTGGATAAAACATTAAGCAGCATATTTCTATTGCAAAGCTTGTTTCTCAAGATATGCAAAATGAACTATAGGATATTTTACTTGAAACTAAACGCTAGAGTTGGGCGTTCTTGAAAATAACGAGCGACTGAAAGCCGAAAGCCGCTACTGTTTTATAAGAAAGGTACGACCGCTCTGTTACATGGTTCTAATTATTCGGACAAAATTTTACAGTTAATTTGTCCAAATGTGTTTTAATATCGTGGAGTTATGAAAAGTAAAAGGAGTTGTGAGGACTAGTAAGGAGTCAAAGAGGTGACAACTTCTGTAAATATAATTGATGTCAAATTGCCATAAACAACGACCAAAAAGGTTATTTACAAATTTACGACACTGTGCTTGGGAAATCACAGGTGTTGTTCGACTGTTCAAACGCATCATTTGCCATCTGTCGCAGCACATCAGTGGTATGATTGTCACTGTTGTTCACATTTTGTTGATCTAGTCCTCCGTGTTCCTGTTCTTCTCCAAGTACCACCACAGCGTTTGGTACTCCAAATACTCGCATCTCAATTTCTTCGGTTTCAGAAATGTTCACAGTTCTACATATTAATTCAACAAACGCGACGCGAAACTGTCTCATTCTGACCGAGTAAATAATTGGATTGAACAACGAGTTTAAGTTTAATATCGACATACTTAAAGAAAAAAATATATACACTGTTTCCACAGACATTTTCTCCCGGTATCTAGATGTAACAACTAAAAAAAACATAACCGTCGGTACGTAACAAAATATTATCACCGCCAGAATGGTTCTTGTCAAATTGAGGGCCTTTTTATTGTTACGAAATTGTTCCCTTGCCTCTTCTGTAACTTGTTGAGCCGCAAGTTGCTGTTCATGTCGGCGGGTTTCATGGTAGACTGTAACATGGCAGAAAACGATGAAGGCAATAGAGAGAACAAACGATGTATTAGTAATGAGCAAAAATACAGTTCTGTTAACAGCAAGAGGAATCTGCAAAATTACAGACAGGAGCCACGCCAAGGCTGAAGCAATCAGTAAACGAGCTTCGGTGACGATGGTTGTGTAAGCGAAAGGATGCTTCATGGCTAGATAGCGTTCACCACTTATCAAGACCAGGTGGAAAAGCGAACATTCCGCTAAGCAGACCAATACTGTTCTGAGAACTCGCATTACACAGTATCCAATCGGTTTATCAAGTAAAAACATTACCAACACTGCGAAGAAGCTGGGCTGAATAAATACCCCAATAGCGAGATCAGTGGATGCTAGTAACGCCAGTAAAATGTTTGACTTGTGGGCTCTCAATCGGGATTTTGTCTTTACAGCGATCATCACTAGCGCGTTCAAAACAGCGGTGAAAGGAAAGGTGAGGATGTTGATGATTATAATAAAGACAAGAGCCGTTACAGCTACGGGCGAGGGTTGCTGCAGCCTTTCTCCTAACACCAGGTCAGCCTCGCATCCCGTGGAACTTGCTTGGCTGGAATTCATACTTTTTTTTCTGGCGCTATGAAATGAACGGAGCTCTCTCCTTTCTTGTACAATTTCAAATAACTTCTGACCGTGTTCGCCTTTTTCATGAAAACACTAGTTTCACCTGCCTTTTGTTCAAGTTTTCCTTCCCAGCAAGGGATTTACATATATATATATTTTTAGTTCAATGTAGTTGTCATCTTGCACTGTATAACGGGTCGCAATGTTTATAATCTTTCAATTCAGTAAATATCCGCCACATATCTCTTACTACAATGGGCTAGATAATATACTAATGAAGACGCACTCAGAACTCAACGTCAAAGCTTTATCTTAGCAATCTTCGGCGTAATCGGAGCGTGCGAACGTTTTGTCAGAGAAAACTAGCAAAAGATTACGTAGCCAGATGATGTTTACAAACAAACGATTTAATACGGCTAATTCACTAGTTGAACTACATATATATTTAGACTGCCCCTTTGTGATAGGAATTAGTTGCTACATCCGCACATTTGTATCAACGACCGATAATCTGCCTACCTTTATCACAACAACTGAAACGTGCTCGCTATTTTACTATCCATTTTCTTCATAAACGGATTTCGAGTCTCTTTTTGAGCCCGTTTGACAAAGTCCCAGAGAATATCTTAGAATTAAAGTACTCCTATCTTGATTAAATACACTTAACCGTTGAGTCTGTTATCAGTTGTCAATAAAGTACTCGCTCTATTATGTATTTGTTCGTTTCCAGAAGCTAGAATGTTATCCCGAAACGAATGTTGGTTGAGAAAAGGTTTTTTTTATGCGTAGTTAAAATGCCACAAAAGCATGAAATTTAATTCGCTGTTGGTCACTAACCATTTTACAGCAAGATGACCATCAGCTCCAAAGTAGAAATTGGAAAGGAAATCCTTTACTACTATTTTTGCAGGAAATTATCGAAAAAGAAATTAATCAGTAACATTGACGACAACGATCACACTTTAGGATTTTATCCTCCTTAAAATTGTTTAGAAGATGACTGGAATGGTCGAATGTTAGGACGTTATCAAACAGACAAATCAAATTGGTTTGACCATGTATTCGATACTTGTTAGTCGATTAATAAATTTTTATTTTAATATTGTTTTCCTTCCCGGTGTTCATATTAACAGCAATCCTCATCTGAATCTACGTTACTTTTAAAACTAGACTATTGACCGATTACCCAGCTATTTGGAAATTTTGATAACCGGAGATTAAAGTGTTCAGTTTGTGTTCATTCAGGACGACGATGTTGAATAAAAATGTTTGATCGTTCAGAAGGAGTTTAATTAACTTGAAATTTTGCTTTCAATTTCATGAACATTTAAGAGAAGCTTTTGTTTTCTGTCATCCTCAAACAACATAAACGCAAATTCCCTGTTGAGGAATGCTTTTTCGAATGTTGTTCATTATTCGAGTCAAGTTTTGTGCACCTTAACGTTGTATTAATATATTATATTGTAAAGTTTAACTTTTTTTTTCTATTTGGTAATAAAGCTTGTTGTTGTTCCTTAAACGCAGTACAATCGACCAAGTGTAATTTAGATTAATTTCGTGATTGGTCATCATCCTTGTGAATTCCGAGAAAGACAAACGAAATCCTGCGTTTACTTTTCATGACACCACACCACCACAAGAAAGAACTGCTCAATAGTTTTCGTTTGAACGGTTGCACCTTAGCGGGAATTCATCCACAGACTCAAAAGTTAGAACTGCGTTGCAAAGGATGATAAACAACGCGGCAGGAAAGGACTACTTGATACTTGATAGTTTTCGTTTGAGTGGTTACGATTAAGAAATTGATCGGAAGACTTGAGTTAGCCCACCGTGTACAGCCTACTTATAATAAACAGTATCAAGTAATCTTAGTAGGTTTTAATTAAAACGGGGGTTACAATTCAGAATTGTACAGCAATATGAACAGTACCACTGCAAAATGCAGGTCAATAGGTTTCACTTGAACGTTCTCTTAGATTCTGAACATAAGGATGATTGTGAGTTTCCAGACGAAGTTAAAATGTGAGGAATTAACAAAATTTGTCTGAATATAAATTGACGGTCCTACGACGGAATAATAAGCCTGTTAGATGTCCTGTCTGTTACTTCATATCCAAGATTAGGTTTTTTTTAAACGTGATTCCATGGAATTGAGACGAAAAAATAAAAAGCATTTGGCAGCTTGAAAAAACGGCTTTAAAAAAAGAACACTTTTCACCTTGCGTCTGTATTTTTTGAACAGTTTCATCAAACGATTTAGTACTTGGTCGAAAGGAAAATAAAGGACTAAAAAATACACTTTTTGACCTGACGGAATCGAAATGGAACGCTTAGTAACAGCTGTTCGTACGAGAAAGACACTAGATTCGCTGATTGATTTTGGGATAAAACGCTAAGCGGCACGTTTCTATTGCGAATTTTGTTTCTCGAGAATTGCGAAATGAAATTTATGATTTTTTCACTTCAAACTAAAAGTCAAAGTTGGGCGATCTTGAAAATAACGAGCGACTGAAGGCCGAAAGCTACTTCTTCGTTTTATAAGAAAGATACGACCGCACTGTTACATGCCTCCAAACATTCAAACAAGATTTCACATTAAAATCGATTAAATTTATTTTTACATCGTGGAGTTGTGAAGAGCAATAGGAGTTATAGGAGTTACGAAAACGTCTATAAATAAAATTGATGTCGAATTGCTATTAACAACGACCGAAAAAGGTTAGTTACAAAAAGCCGGTTTAAGATGCTGTGTTTGGCAAAGTGGGTAAATAGCAACTGTTGTTCGACTGTTCAAAAACATCATTTTCCTGCACAGCATTGCTATGATTGCCACTGTTGTTCACGGAAAGGTGAGGATGCGGATGATTATGATAAAGATGAGAGCTGCTATAGCTACGGGCGAAGGCTGCTGCAGCCTTTCTTCTAACAACAGGTCAGCCTCTCATCCCGTGAAACTTGCTTGACTGGAATTCATCGCTTTTTTCAGGTGCGATTTGTGAAATGAACGGTGCTTCTAAACAATTTTAAATGACTTGTGACTGTATTCGCCTTGTTCATGAAGACACTCGTTTCACCTGGCATCTATTTTATTCAAGTTTTCCTTCCGAGCTAAGGATTTACATATTTTTTTTAGTTCAATGTGGTTGCCATCTTGCACTGTATAACGGGTCGCAATGTTGATAATCTTTCAATTCAGTAAATATCCGCCACATATCTCATAGTACAATGGGCTAGATAATACACTAATGAAGACGCACTCAGAACTCAACGTAAGAGCTTTATTTTAGCGACCATTGGCGTAATTGGTACGTGCGAACGTTTTATCAGTGAAACATAACATAACACAAGATTATGTGGCTATACGATGTTTTACAAAGAGAGCGATTCATTGAGGCTAATTTGCTTAATAAACAGTTTATCCTTCAAGTTCAACTACATTCATTTCTAGAGGCTGCTTCCTCTGACTGATAGGAATTAGTTGCCGCATCCATACAATTGTTAATTCAAAGATTTTTTTCCCGCCGCACATTTGTATCATCGGCCCAATAAGCTGCCCACCTTAATCAGAACAACTAAAACGTTTTCGCTTGTTTCTTCATTAAAGAGTTTTGAGGCTCTTTTGGACCCGTTCGACAGTCCCAGAAAATGAATTAGATTTTAAGTACTCCTATCATGATTAAATCCACTTAACCTTCGTTTTTGTTATCATTCGGCATTTATAAACTATTCTCTCTATTGGCCTTCACTTTCAAGGAGTACTTGTTCGCTTCCAGCTGCTAGAAATTACCCCGAAACACCATTACGCAAAATAGCGATTGAAAATAGTTTTTGGAATAATGTGTAGTTCAAATGTCATAAAAGCATTGAATTGAATTTAACGTTACTTTTTTCGAATGGTCATTATCCATTTTACCCCAAAATAACCATTTGCTCGAAAGTAGAAATTGGAAAGGAAACCCTTAACTCTGTTTTTGAAAATATCGGGAAAAAAGCCAAGCTTTAATGTTAACGATGAAATTTTTGGATTTTATCCTTCCCAACGCTGTTCGGTAATTATGATTAGAATGATCCCATATTAGGACACTGTCAAACAGATAGATAAAATTGGTTTGACCATGTATTCCATACTTGTACGACGGATTAATTTTGGATTGTCAGTGTTCACATTCACATTAATCCCCTTCTAACTTACTAAACACGGCTACTGAGGGATTAGCTCGCTATTTGGGAGTTTTGATAACTAGAGATTAAAGTGTTTTTGTGTTCGCACAGCGCGACGATGTTGAACGAAAATGAGGTTAATTAACTCAAAATTTTGCTTTCAGTGCACAGTGCGGCACCAACTCTCACCAGCAGGTGTGTTACATCTAGGTCCAAACTTATTAAAGGAAGACTCACGGCTGGCTCACACGGCTTGGAATTGTCTCTTGCACCACAAACATCACCATCCTTCCAAAAGGTACATTTGAGAGAAGACATGGCTTCCACTTTTCGGCGAAAGGTAGTTTACCTTTAGAAGTATTAAGGGTGCGTCTCTTTGGGAAAATCCAAATCCAGATTCTTGTATCCAAAAACGGATTTTGCGTTTTTTTACCTAAATCCGAAAATGGATTAATCAGGGATTAGTGATCTGAAGAATCCACACTCCGAGTGGATACATCAGATCAAATCTAAATCCGGATTTTTAGGATTCATGATCCGTGCGTTTCTTTGGGGGACGGATCCGAAAATAGTACATCTGTCAAGCGGTCTCCCATGCAAATTTACCGGTCTCGCCATATTTTCTCTCGATCTTGCGTGACAAAACATTCGATCGTGAAAAACAAAATTCAGGTGATTATTCCGTTCCGTATATTTGAAAAGTTTTCTCCAAAAGTACAGACAGAAGCATTGACACGTCAGGATAACTTCATTTGTGTACCATTTCTGTAATTCAGGGACCAGATTTTGCTAATTGTGAACGCAAATATAGCGAGTTTACTTGAACTACTGCAGATACTGTCCTTGTTTATAAATTATTTGTATTCCATTCTAGTTGAATTCTAGGGCAGTACGAGAGAAATATCGTTACGTTCTGACGAATATATTGCGTGCGTCCAGCCTGTCTTGTCATGGCAAAATAATCCTTTTTCGGATTTTGCGTTTCTTTGGTGTCGAAGAATCCATATGATCTGGGATCACAAATCCGTTTTCGGATTCTCCCAAAGACACGCACCCTAATGCCTTGATTAAATTAATGAGACATTTTCACGTGCAAGTCAAATTCAAAAACAAATAACAAGGGGATATTTTCGGCTACCTGTGCAAGGCTTCCAAAATAGCGAAATTATTTACATTCATCATTACGACTATTTCTTTTAAAGAAAAAAGTCATAGCGACCTTTTTTCCATAGAAAACACACAATGGGTAAGAAAAGAAGCCCCGTTAACTAAATTTAGATGCCTTGATTAAATTAATGAGACATGTTCACGTGCAATTTCAATTTCAAAAACAAACAACAAGGGGATATTTTCGACTACCTGTGCAAGTCTTCCAAAATAGCAAAATTATTTACATTTATCATAAAGACTATTTCTTTAAAAAAAAAAAAAGTCATAGCGACGTTTTCCGAGAAAACACGTAATGGTTAAAACAAAAGAAGCCCCGTTTTCTAGTTTTCGCACTTTATAGTACAACACTTGTATCCAGTCTCCTATCGTCTGAAGCAACAACCGTTGAGACTGGTCGTCTATTCTTTGCAATCAACCGCAAAGGTTCGAGAAGAAGGTAAATATCAGCAGGAAGGACAAGGAAATGGATGAAAAGAGCGTTAATTAAGGAAACATCAAGCCCGAAACTCGGATTGTTATTGTCAATTTTAGTGCGGTGATCCCGGGACGAATGCAAGTCGCCATTACAGTGTAAAGAGGTAACGCAATCAACTTAAGGTCGTCAGTATTGCAAGAAAGTTTTAATAGTCAGCTTTAGCAATAACACATGGACGCAGTAAATGCACTTGTGCTGTAATTATACCTATTTCCAGCGTGTTTTGTCAAAACGCCAGTTGGTATAAGAAAAAGAAGGATTCAACCGGAAATGGCTTCATTAGCGTTTTTGAGTCTGTCTAGAAAGTAAAAAAGAGCCGTAACCTTAGTATTTTCTTCTTGATAGTTATTAACTTAGGACTGCATTTTACAGTTCTGTTAGAAATTTATGATTTCAAAACTGGTCATCGGCTATAACAGAACTTAAACTTAGGTCATTTCTGGTTTCACTTCATATGGCTGAAAGAGACATAACTTCAAATAATTATATGAACAGCATAAGTACTTTTGTTAAGCATATAACTATTTTTGAACAAGCTTAAGGACTGAACTAACAATAAACGGTCTTTGATTTCCTGTGACTAGTACTAAGATTGCACGCGAGGAACAGAAAAGTGCCCAAAATTGAGCTAAAAATAAGTCTCATGAGACCAACATGGGGCTGATTTAAGAAAACCCAGCCCAAATAAGGTCTTGGAAACTAAAACTTCGGCATGTTACACAACTTTTCATAGCAACTTTGTGTGCCAAATTTGGATGAAATCGGCCGACCCCTATTTCCGGGCCTGCCCCACTCTCTCAGGCACAAGCTCTTAATTCACTTCTAACAAGTTTATTAATGCCTAATTTTGGATATGTAACAGACATGAACAGAACAGCCTGGTTTATTAATACTTCACAAGATTATAAATTTATCTAGTTTTGGCTTCGTCCTGAAATACAGAATCGTCTTCTATGCCCAAAATCGATTAATATAAAGCTTAAAAAAGTCGATTCTGTCGGTGAAATCTACTGAAAGTGTAAACATATAGATGAAAGCTGTTCAGCAATGACTTTGAACAGCGCTCAGTGACTTCAGAGCTTTGAAAAATAAAATAAAGGACTGTTTATAAAATTTAATACTGAAGATAATGGGGATGAAATGTTTAATGACTAATCGACGAAATTAGACTAAATCATATTGGACGATACACCGCGCTTTAACTAAATAAGATTTCGTTTAATCCAGCGAAAATTATTGAAAAAAATTATTTTTATGAAAATCTTGACCAGTGCGCTTTGTAGTTAGCAGCTGGACGTTAATAAAAGCCGTTAGATGAAAGTTAAGATGTAGAAAATATTTTTTTTTTGATCGGTAAGAAGGTAAGAAAGTCTATGGTTAAAGCTTAAAATCCCTGTTATGTTTTTTTTCATTTTCATTCCGTGAAATCAGTTAAGTTTACTTTTTGCATGTTTTTCAGACTATGAAACAGATCAGAAAATTTCAAAATGTCAAAAAGTTTTTTACTTGTTTATTAATACCTAATTCAGGATATGAAACAGATATGAACAGTGCATAGGATCATTATTATTAAGTCCATTTACACAATTGAGAATTGCAGTTATGTTCAGACGGATTTGTTAATTTATTTAATTTTGCACCTCTTCCAGAAATAAAGAATTGAGTTTCATGTCCAAAATCGATTATAGCTCCAAAAAGATCGAGTCTGCGGATGAAGTCAAGAAGTGCGTCCATCCATGAAAATGAAGGCTATTCAGCAATTTTTACGCGCTTACTGTCTGTTTTTTAAGCTTTGAAAAATAAAATGCTAGTTCTTTTTTCAAATTTAAACATTGGAGATGTGGGGAATAAAATGTTTAATGACTAATCGATGAAATTAGATTGAATCACATTGCACAGTTGTACGGCGTTTAAAGTAATAATTATTTATAAATTAACTTCTCATTAGCTTGGTGACGAATTTATTAATTAATTTGTCTAATTTTGGCTTTATCTAGAAATGCAGAATTGTACTAGAATCGATTATAATTTTAAAAGGTTGAGTCTCTGGGTGAAATCCCAACTAAGTGCGACTATCCGATTGATTGTTCCAAACGAAAACTGAATTCTGTGGTACTTATACAAAGCACTGCACCGAGTGTTTAAAAGTAAAATGAAACACATTTTTAAAAAGCGAAACATTGGAGATGTTGGGAATGTAAGCCGTTTTAATTGCTAATCGACGAAATAAAATCGAATCACACTAGGGGATTTTACGGCGTTTAAACTACACAAGATTTCATTTAGTTCAGTGACAATTATTCCAAAATTTATTTCTCAACGGCTTGGCCGGTCTGTTTTTGCAGTTAGCACCTGGAAATTAACCAAAGTTAAGTGAAAGAAGAAATTATTCCTGATTGACAACAATTCCATTTTTAGAACGCGTTTAATTTGAGTATCGATATTAATTCGGCTTTGCCATGTTGCTTTAGTGCTTTTCTACGCTCTGTGTTTTCCCGCGCTTACCTCTTGTTCCATGCATCTACCACGAGTTCTGATTGGTTCGTTGCATGTTTTGCGTTTGTTGTGATTGGTTGGAGTGATTCCTTTGATTTTGGTTTTGTAACTGTTAATTGGAATCTGGGCGAAGCCATGATGGTTTTCATTTTTTGGGCCAGTAAATGATCGAGGACGTTTTAGTTGTTGTGGATCTCTGGTGGGTAAATTATCAGTGGTTGATGTAAACGGGATGAGAAATAAAAGAAATAAAAAACTTTTGACTAAGAATTGTAAGGATTCGGCAACTAATTCCTAACACAAAGGAGTATTCTACAAGTATATGTAGTTTAATTTCAAGGATAAACACTATCGATGAAATAAATTGGCCGGAATGAAACTCTAAGTCTTCATCATGTTGTGTGGCTCCTTAAAAGAAGTCTTTACTCTGTTTCGTAGCGTTTCCGTGACAAGATCGTTTGTTCGCACCAAAAACGCCCATTTTACTAAAACCATTTATAGTCATGGTAATATCCGAGGACTGCACGATATATAAGCTATGACGTCTAGTTCTGAGAACATTCGTTTTTGTATTTTGGTTCCCATTATAACAAATGGTCCCCATTTTTGTGATTGACTTAAAAGCCGAACGTCTACATTGTGGGAGAGTAAAAAATATATATGCAAATCCTAGGCTAGGTCGAGAGGTTTTAACAAGAAATGAGAGAAGCCAGGTGAACAGAGTCTCTTAAACGCAGGACAGTTGAAATCTGGCCAGAAAAGAGAGACCTTCGTTGAAGCAAATAACCGCGGGAAAGAGCAGGACAAAAAAACATGAATTCAAGCAACACGATCTATCCAGGATGCGAGGCTGACCTGTTGTTAGGAGAAAAGCTGCAGCAGCCCTCGCCCGTAGCTGTAACAGCTCTCATCTTCACTATAATCATCCATATTCTCAGCTTTCCTTTCACCGCTGGTTTGAACGCGCTGGTGATGCTCGCTGTAAAGACAAAATCCCGATTGAGAGCCAACAAGTCAAACATTTTACTGGCATTACTAGCATCGACTGATTTCACGGTTGGGATCTTTGTTCAGCCCAGCTTCATCGTAGTGTTGGTAATGTTTTTACTTGATGAACCGATTGGATACTGTGTAATGCGAGTTCTCAGAACTGTGTTGGTCTGTTTGGTGGGAACTTCGCTTTTCCACCTGATCTTGATAAGTGGTGAACGGTACCTAGCCATGAAACATCCTTTCGCTTACACAACCATCGTCACGGAAGCTCGTTTACTGATTGCTTCAGCCTTGGCGTGGCTCCTGTCTGTAATATTGCAGATTCCTCTTGCTGTGGACAAAACTGTATTTTTCCTCACAGTCAAAAATGTATTCGGTGGTCTCTCTGTGGCCTTCATCGTATTCTGCCATGTTACAGTCTACCGTGAAACCCGCCGACATGAACAACAGCTTGCGGTTCAACAAGTTACACAAGAGGCAAGGGAACAATTTCAAAAAAATAAAAAGGCCCTCAAACTGACAAGTATTATTCTGGTGATGATAATGTTGTGTTATATACCTATGATTGTTTTTTCAGATGTTACATTTAGGTATCGGGATAAACTGTCTCTGGAAACAGTGTGTATATTTTCATCTTTCGGTTTCTCTATAATGTTATTAAACTCATGATTCAATCCAATTATTTACTCGGTTAGAATAAGACAGTTTCGCGTCGCGTTTATTGAGTTAATATGTAGAACTGTAAACATTTCTGAAACCGAAGAAATTGAGATGCGAGTTTTTGGAGCACCAAACGCTGCAGTGGTACTTGGAGAAGGACAGGAACAAGGAGGACTAGACCAACAAAATGTTGAACAAGCAAATCAGTGAACAACTGTGGCAATCATAATAGTGATGTGCTGTCATAGCAAGAAAATTGCATTTTTTTGTACAGCAGAAGGCGGAACAACAATTGTTATCTATCGTGTGTAGTGCCACGCAGGGTATAAAATGTCATGCAATGTTTGTAAATAAATTTTTGGCTGTTAATGTAGCTGGGATTTAACGATAACTTTTTGACTGCAGGGGCAATAAACATCTGTTGTAAGAGCTGGGTAGTTATCCCACAATGTCAAACTGTCGATGTTAATGTCAATTTTTTTAAATACTTCATAGTATGTCGTATTAGCTGTGTTTACGTGTATTTGCATTACAAAATGGTGTGACACCTTTTAGGAAACGCTCTGTCGGTTTAATTCTGCTGGGTAGTTGCAGACATGAAAAGAAAAGCCTGGTTTAATTAGTCTTTCGCACGATCATAAATTTACCTAATTTTGGTTTCGTCCTGAAATACAGAATCGTCTTTTGTGCCCAAAATCGATTACAGCTTGAAAAGGTCGAGTCTGTGAATGAAATCCAAAAGTGCAAACATACAAATGAAAGCTGTTCAGCAATACCTTTAAACAGCGCTCTATGCTTTCAATGTTTCAAAAAATGAAATAAAGGCTGTTTATCAAATTTAAACACGAAGATTTTGGGGATGAAATGTTTAATGACTGACTAATCGACGAAATTAGACTGAATCACCTTAGACGATACAACGGCGTTTTAACGGCAAAGAAAATTTCACTTATTCCAATGAAAATTATTGGAAAATTTATTTCTGAACATCTTGACCGGTGTACTTTGTAGTTAGCAGCTGGACGTTAATAAAAGCCGTTAGGTGAAAGTTAATATATAAAAAATTATTTTTTCATCGGTAAGAAAGTCTATGATTCGAGCGCTTTTTGTTTAAGTACCTAAGTACTTCGGGTTTCCTTTGATTTTCCCTTATACTACGCTCTGCGATTAGTGATTAAAATAAAAACGTGACGTTCAGCCCATCCTGTTTTTCTCGAATGTATTTACTTGCGCTTAGTTTTTGTTTCGAGTATTTGACTTGAGCTTATGATTGGTTCATTGTGTTTGCTGTGGTTGGCCAGAATGATTGCATTGATTTTGTTTTCGATTGTTTTTACAGCACTCAGGTGAATACTACTCTTAATGTACATTATGAAACTGATGAACCGCGTCTTCCAAACATGAGGAGAAGCCAAGGGGTTTTTTCAACAAATTCCCAGAGTTTATCCAAGTACAGCTTAAAGAATAACTCTCAAGGCGGTCTAGTCAGTTCGGTCCTAAACTGTTCTTAAAGGCAAGGGGGAGAAAATAATAAAAAAGTATCGAGCACATTTCAGTTGTTGCAAGAGAGAATGAAATAAGAGTGTGAATCCCCGTGCCCCATGATAATGACTTGAAATTTATTATTAGTTGGGAGTCGTGGGTGGGTAAACTGGGATGAAACAACGAATTCCTACCACAAAAGAGCAGTCTGCAAGTGAATGCAGTTGAACTTGAAGGAAACGTATTGTCGATGAAATAAATTAAATTAGTAAGATTAACTATTTGGTCTGAAAATATTTAGCATTCTAAAAACGTCGACACATTCAATCACAGCTTGTCCCTGACAAAACGTTTGCTTGCAACGACAACGACATCATCGAACTCGTTCGAAAATATTATGGGGCTTATTATACCCGGGGATACGAATTAAATATCTTAGTGATCAAAAGAACATCTGCATTATGGTACAAGTTATAGCGCATGGCGACCAAAAAACTGCTGGTCGCGTTTGTTGAGTTAACATGTAGAACTGTGAACATTTCTAAAGCGGACGAAATTGAGTTAAGAGTTTTTGGAGCGTCAAATATAGTGATTGTGGTGCATTTGGCCAGTGGCCGACATTGAGCGTGCGCATCTGAAGGTTGTCCAATACGCCGACAAATTTATGCATGGCATTGTACTGTATTCACTTCACACAACAATACTGTACAAAAGCCTAACAATAAAGAATGAAGCCTAACAATAAAGAATGAAGCAAAACAATAACAAATTTAACACTGCTATGCATGAATTTGTCGGAGAATTGGACAAGTATGGCGCATCTATGTACCATTTCGAAGCATGTGTTCATTCGAATCAAAGACATGACAATGGCGACGAGGTAAAAATCGAGAAATTATGACCGCTAATGGCAAAATAGAGAGTTTTGATGACACAAACGAGAAAAGTAAAACCTATGTGGAACTAGAAGAAGAGTTTTCCTTGGCAAACAACGTCGATGATGTCCATATTAAAAGTACCGACTTTGAACTTACATTCTGCCGAGGGATCTTCTTGCACCGGAGAAGCCAGCTACCAAGTCTTTTCTACAACAGATAGTTATCACCCTTCAGGAGCATTTGAGCCCGAAGCCCTTGGAAATCGTGGAATGATTTCGTTTCTACAAGAGAAACCAGCATGAAGGAGAAAGTATTTTGTCTTACGTGGCCGAGCTAAGGAAGCTTGCGACACACTGCAATTTTACTGGAAATCTAAAGGAGGCACTTCGAGATAAACTAGTCTGTAGACTTCGAAGTATGCAGATTCAAGAGCGATTTTTCTCAGAAGCCAAACTGAGGTATTTCAAAGCTGTGAAATTGCTGTAGCAATGGAAACTGCCATCTGCAATGCTTCAGAGTTACAAAGTGAGCTCAACCCAGTCCCTCACATTGGCAAGTTGACTGAATGCAACAAAGCAACATTAGCGAAACCGGTGACCACCCGCTATTGTTATCGCTGTGGGGGGAACACACACACGACGCACACTGAATTGTTTTCAAAGATCAAATCTGCCACCATTGTGGATAACAAGGACATATCCAGCGAGTTTGTCCTTCCAAACAGCACGGCAAGCCTAAACAAGCAGCGAAAACCCCAGAGGTACATGCTGTTGGGTTGATGTTGATGTTGGTGATTACGTCTTAGCCACTTTAGAGGTACACAATGTGAGGAAACTGAGCAATTATATTATCTTGGGTGGATTTGAATGTTGATGGCAGACCAGTTAAGATGGAACTGGACACAGGTTCGGCTGTGTCGATCATCTCGTTTGATCTTTACCAGCAGAAATTTAACAACAATCCCTTACACAAAACTGTATTGTTCTTGAAAACGTACACTGGGGAAAACATTACCCCAGTGGGGGTGCTCAAAGTGAACGTGGACTACCAAAACCAAAGAGAATTGCTGGATCTGTATATCGTCAAGACTAAGGGTCCTGTTTTGGTGGGAAGAGATTGGTTACGCAAGAGACACCTAGACTGGTGTTCAACCAAGCCACTGCAAGCTCCACCAGCTGCCTTAAGTCCTAAAGAGCGTTTGGACACTATGCTAGCCAAGAAATCGGACGTCTTTGAAGATAAACTGGACACATTTACATCAGCCAAAGCGAAGTTAACTCTTAAAAAGGATAGCCAACCACGCTTTTTCAAGGCCAGACAAATGCCGTATGCGTTAAGCCGAAGGTGGAGGAGGAATTGCCAAGACTCCAGAATGAAGGTATTCTCACTAAAGTGGAGTGGAGTGAATGGGCCCCCTTCATTTTGCTTTTCCCCAAGAAAGATGGCTCTGTTAGACTTTGTGGTGATTACAAGGTCACAGTGAACCCAGAACTACAAGCAGAGCAGTATTCTCTACCTCGCATTGAAGACATCTTTGCAAACCTTGCTGGTGGGCAGAAATTATCAAAGACTGACCTCCGTCAAGCTTATCACCAATTAGAGATGGAAGAAGATTCAAAGAAATACCTCACTATCAACACCCATATGGGACTGTTTTAGTACAACCAACTAGTGTTTGGCATCGCCTCTCCACCTGCTATCTGGCAGCGTGCCACCGTTCAAGTGTTAGAAGGAACGTCTGGCACAAGCTGTATCCTTGATGACATGATTATCACTGGAAAGAATGATGAAGAGCATCTGGCTAACCTAAAAGAGTTTTACGCCGTTTTCAATTTTACGGCTTAAGAGCACACAAGGCAAAGTGTGAGTCAGGTGGACATGATATTGACAATCATAGTCTTCACAAGTCACCAGAGAAAGTGAAAGCAGTTTTGAAAGTGCCCCGCCATGCAACGTTGCTGAAGTTAAATCATTCCTCGGGCTAGTCAATTACTATAATAGATTCTTGCCCAATCTGTCATCAGTGGTACACCCCTTGAATCAGCGGGTTGTTAGAGAACAACCATCAATGGAAATGGACGGAACAATGCAGGGGTGTTCCTACCTTTACGCGAAATACTCAAGTGCGTACCAGAATTTCCCGCCCTTAATGTGATATTTCTTTACTTCATGGTTTGTACTACAGAAGAAAAGGAAATTAAGATCTCATATAGATGAGGCGATAAGGAAAAAGATCGTAAAAGTTGTCCAATTTCAACATTGGTATTTTCTTCAACATAGTTGCGGAAGAGTGCGTCTGTGCGTGTTGTATTTTCTCTTCCAGTCCAAGAAACCATTAAAAGCGCGACATATTTTCTTTGAAATGTATTCCAGTAATAATTTTCTTTGAAATGCATTCCAGTCAGTTGTAGTAGACTTGTGGTTAGTGAAAACTGCTTCATTAGGTACCGATTAGAAATTCAAAATCACAAAATTAAAATTTCCGCTATTGGGTTAACTACAACGACCGTATCTCAATAACAGTTATTAGTATCAGAAAAACCTTCAGCAAGAAACACGATGAAATCTTACAGCAGAAGCAAAATATACAATAAGGAGGAATTCGGTGTTCGTTTCAAATGCGACAAAAATGTATTGAAAAAATGTAATTTCAATTTTCCCTCTTAAATCTTTTATGTCTTATCCATTCTTTTTACTTTCTTCTTTTACCTTTATCCTCGACTATTTGTCCGGATTATTTTGTACCCAAATGCAACAATAGTTCTCAGTACTCTTCTTGCAATGGCCGAGTCTACTGCTACGTCAGAGCGGTCCTCCAGTTTAGTACCTTACGTAGGTTCAAGACCTACGCACGCTCAACCATCAGAACTGAACGGCTCTCTTCTGTGGTGCTTACACATGCCTATAGAGACACTCCGATTGACACCGAAAGTGCAATGCGAGAATTTTGCGCTGAGAATAGTAGATTTGCTTTTTAATTGTAGTTTTCGTATGTGTAATTGTCTCGAATTAATTTTCATTTACCTAGAAAATAAGTACTATTACGTTACGGAAGAGACTGTTATGGACCAAACATCAGAAAAATATCGTTATCACAGTGCAAAAGCCTTCAAAGTAGTGAGTTCTTGCATCCACGACCAGACATTAGAAGATAATACATAATTTCATAGTCCAATCAGAAGTACCATTTAAGGGACGGACCATTATTTTTTTGGAGGGGGGGGGGATGAAAATTTTTTCGAGACAAAGAATTTTTTTCTGTGTCGTTGTCTGTGCAAACAATTTTTTTTTCCGGCTGCATCTTCCTGCAAACAATTTTTTTGTGTGGTTGTTATTATTATTATTATTATTATTATTATTAACAATTATTATTATTATTGCATTTATTTATATACGGTTAAAATTTATCAGGTAATCTTATGTAGTAAAAATGCTAATCTAAACACCACTGCCTGAAACTGCTTTCCATGAATGCCGTGTCTCTATGTCTCTAACTTATAAAAGTATAACTGCACCACGGCTTGTTTTGTTTCCTAAAAAAATTGAAAATCTCACATCAAAGTATCCTGAAACATTAATATAAAATGTGAACGTAATTGCAAGTAATAATATAGAACTGGACCAGCGGCCTTTTCTCCCCTGATCCTAGAGAGGATTGAGTAGCCAAATGAAACAGCGCTTGCTTACACTTGCGCTTTATTTTGTAGTTTATACAAGACTGGATCCAATTTGCCTTCTTCATGCAAGTGGAAAACAGGAGCTTGCTTGCTGTTTAAGTGATGATTTATTAAATGTCATCATCAAACCAGCCTAGGACCCTGTTGAAAAGCCAGTGTGACTGTTAGTGAATACATGCAACCGAGGAATTTAAGTTAATCTTTTCTCTTAGTTAGAGTTTCATTGCACTTCGAACAGTTCTAGATTAGTAATGGTAATTGGACTCAGTGGAGCACAATTCAGGGAGGAATTGGGCGAGTTACTTTAAATCAGTCGAGCGCGTAGCGCGAGGACGATTTGAAATTACGAGCACGATTACCCCTGAATTGTACAATACGAAGTCCAGTTAATCCTATCTATAACAAAATGCGAGATTAGAAAATCTGTGTGTCCTTCAGGGATATATTTTTAATTATCAGTTTTGCAAGCAGTGGAGAAACAGCTATAAAAAGAACCCATTTCAGTGCACCTGATTGACACGTGCGCAACGTAGTTGTCCGATTACAACTATCCAATTACAAAAAGTTATTGTTGTAGAAACGATTAATACAATAACCTAACTTTAACATTTAATGCTTTGAAGGTCCTCAGAAGAGATTATTTTTAATAAAGGGGTTAGTTACTGATTTTAAGAAACTGTGGTAATTTGTTGGTGGAAAAGTAAACAGAAATTGGGGTTTATCAACCAAGTCGATTTGGTAAATTAGCCACCGGAAAGAAATGACAAAACTGATGTTTGAGTGTTAAATAGCTCATTTGCTCTAATGAATAGCTAACACTCAAAATATCAACTTTTGAATTAGTTTGTGGTGGCTAATTTACCATGTCAAACCAGTTGATGGATCGATGCAAATCATTTTGTTGCATTGTTATCTTGCATTTTAACAAATAGGACTAAATTTACTTAGATAAATCAAACTTTGTAACAACTAGTCTGCAATCTTTTTATTTTCTCCTTTTCATGTCTGCAAACAATTTATTTGGGCTTTTTTATTTTGCAAACAATTTTTTTCAGGATTTTTCATCCCCCCCCTCCAAAAACATAGGCCCGCAATGCGTGCAGAACCGAAGAAGTGTTGGTTCGTCTCGAAAAGAAAGCAAGCGAGCCGTGCGTGACTGCAGCTTCAATAACATTCAAGCATCTGTAACAGCAAGTTGCAGTAAAAGTGTGTAACTGTAACTAACGCTTAAATTTGACCAACTGAAAAGGCGACCAATACCCTGGAAAGGAGGTCAACTGAATTATTCACCCTCTCCTCACCAAACATAGCTCCACAGACTATGCATTCTTCACTCAAGATCATTTTTCGCTGTCTTTTGGTCGGTCTTCCTCAAAACCCGGAACAAAAAATCTCAAAACAGACGCATTTCAAAAAATGGGCGACAAATTTCCCAATATAAAAGTAACCACATCTCCACGATTGATCAGTATGGGCACCGTACCAGCCCAAAAGAATTGAACTTTTCCCCATACCTGGGAACCACGCTTTGTGCACAGTTTCCTTTAATCATGTCAAGGGCTCCTTCAGCCAAATTGTGAATGCAAGTACGAAATAAATCATTGCTATGCTCTATCGTACAGGTTACAAGAAAGCGCATTATAGGCACTTACCAGTCGTTTTGACCCACTCCACCCTCGACAAATGTTTTTACTTGGTTCAACGTGCTAACTGGCGTAACGAAAATTGTGACAGTATTTTGCCCTTTGCGTTACCGAATGACGTTATGTTAAAAATTCCATGACTCAGCTCATCTGTCTTATCGCTTTGAATTAATTTTGTTGAATTAAACTAAAAAATTAAATGTTGATATACATTTGTCGACAACTGGACATGCTTTTACCAAGAGTTGTGAGCAATGTATTTATATACTGTTGTGAATAGGGCACTATAAAAACATGTTTATCGATAAAGACAAACACATCGTCAGAATCTCAACGTGCTAACCGGCGTGACGAAAATTGTGACAGTATTTTGTCTTTTGCGTTACCGAATGACGTAATGTTTAAAATGGGATGACTCAGCTCATCTGTCTTATCGCTTTGAATATTGTGAGCCTTACACGACGTATTTTGACCGACCAAACCAGTCGACGCTCTTGACGCAACTGCTCTAACTCGACTTCGTCGGTTAAAAAATAATGGTCCGTCCCTAAACGCTTAACGTTTAGTGGTATATTTCATGTAAAACTGACTGTAAAACTGACTGTAGTACATGCAATTGTATTAGACACTGCTGGAATTAGCGCAATTAGCCTAAGTTAATATGTGAGAACGAAAATGCGATTGAAATAACAAACTGTATTTCTGTAATCATATGTGTAACTATGTTTGTCTCCCTTCGGCTAAGTATCAGCCTGACTTTATGCGTGCTGCCAAAAAATGTCTGGCAACGCCCCTGCTGAATGCGAAACAGCATTCCACAATGTGAAAGAAATGATCACCTCAGAGCAAGTGTTATCACATTATGATCCCAGTCTGCCACTAAGGCTTGCTTGTGATGCATCCCCTGTGGGAACTGGTGCCGTGCTATCCCACGTGATGAATGATGGAACTGAGCGACCCATTGCTTTTACTTCCAGGACACTCATAAAAACAAAGCAAGGGTAGGTACAAATTGATAAAGAAGCTTTGGCAATAATCTAGAATTCAAGAAGTTCCATTGTATTTGTTTAGCCGATCTTTCACACTGTACACAGATCATCAGCCATTAACATCCACTTTTCATCCACATAAGAGCGTCCCTGAGAGTACAAGAACACTAAAGTGCATAGCCGAGATGCAGATGGACTTTCATGTTCAAAGTAAACTTCCCCTCATATTTTGTGTGGAGTTAGTCCTTATGATGGAAGTTCTCATAGTGATATTTGTTTCCTTTCTCGCACTAAACTGAACCTGGCGTCGTGGTGGGGAGGTTCATGCTTAGTATCATCCTTCTACTCTACAAAGATGTCAACAGAGTTTTTCTTTCTATCCGGAGGGACCCCTGGCCCCCTTTGTCGGTAGGGGGGAATGTATTTTTGAAAAACTGAAAATAAGAGCTCTTTCACTAAAAACAAATTCCTGTGGTATTCATATTTTGATTAAATTTGAAAACTGGAAACAAATTTTTATCCTTTCTAAGTCTTTTGGTGTTTAAATGTCCGCGCACACTGAAGTGACTTTCGCAGGGCACCTGTCAGTGTCAGTCAGTGGACTTTAACAAGTTCTTTGAGAATGGTATTGCAGCAATTTACCAGCACACAGTGTATGTATTTTCTCTTTTGTTACCTCTATAATTTTATTAAACTCCTTATTCAATCCAATTGTTTACTCGGTCAGAATGAGACAGTCTCGCGTTTATTGAGTTGAAATGTAGAACGGTGAACATTTCTGAAGGCGAAGAAAATTGAGATGCGAGTGTTTGGAGCGCCAAACGCAGTAGTCAGGCTCACTTTTTGCACTAGCCATATTGATCTAACATTATATTCTAACTTCAATATTAAGAAAATCTTTCAACAATCTGCAACAAATAACGTTACTTGTGTCAGCCATAGGAACGTCTTGCAGTAGGAATTACAATTTACATTGTCGACATGTCGTCCACTGTATGTGGCAATAATTTTTTTCGACATTTGTGTTGCACATGAATTTTTTCATTGTAAAAATCTGCTACAGGTAGGATGAAGTCAAGTGGTTCGTCCCTTAAAGCGACCAAATACTGATGAAAGACGCACCAATCACGAGAAAGTCGCCGGGAAAGGTTTCTTGCACCCAGGAGTCCTAATGAATACAGAACATCCAGAACATACAGACTACTGTTTTAGCTGGCCTTCACCCATAGTCGAAAATACTGACAAAGATTCTACAAAGTCGAGTGCATATAACATTTGCCATATTCATTATTCCTTTAAAGAGACTGAATTATTCCTTATTCCGAATGTTTAAGCTCTAAATATTCCTTATTCCTTTACTGTTTGAACTCGTTATTCATTATTCCCCTTCCACCCCCGGACGCTTGGCGCCTGTCCCATGTATTTAATGGTGATAAACTATGATAAAACTTTAGATATTTATTCGCTGTAACTTAAAAAAGGATAGGTATTCAAGTGGGCCATGCACTACTACAAAGAATAGAAACTAGTTAAAAAAAAACACAATAAGAGTAAACTGAGGTTTGACTGCAGCTTGTTTCTTGGAAACTCGGGTAAATGCAAACTGCTTTAAGGATCAGCGTTTGCAATCCTAGCACAGCTGTTTGACTTACTGTTGGCTTAAGTTCTTTGAAACTGCTAGAAAATCGGTTTACTTTGTAAGTAGTCAAACAACAAAGAAGTCGAATATGTTACCTCAAAAGACAGGTGGCTGATTCTCAGGGTAAAGTTTTAAAGCCATTATCACTGACAGTTTTCTCGAACGTTTTGAAGGAATCGAGAGTTTTTACTTGTTAGCCCTAGATCCAGAGAGCACACTTGGTGAAAGGAACTCTTTTGCGCTCGGTTATAGAGATATCGAGTTGGCTAGTGTGTACTCACTACTTCTGATTTTGCCGTCAATAGACTAAGCAACGTCGAAAGAAGTCAACACCCAAAGTCAGCACTGCGTGCAGTGAGATCTTAAAACTTCCAGGTAAACTGAAAATGAACTTCTCAAAAGAGCCATCGCAGTCATATATTTGTAGTTTTTCATTGGACTCCATGCCGGAATGGCGGCCAAATTACCTCACAGGCGGAATGTCTGCCTCACTGATATCTATTTCAGTCATCAATTTGCTCGTGTCTCCAAGTACTGTACTTTTAAACATCTTGGTAGTGATTGCCGTCAAAACAACGCCTCGCCTGAGAAACAACTGCAACATTTTGCTGGCGTCTTTGGCGGGAACTGACTTGATTGTTGGAGCACTCAGTCAGCCTCTGTTCGTGGCAGATCAAATATACCGCCTTACAGGCAACTTCGAATCTCACTCTGTTTGCGCCTTGAATTTTGTTGGAGGGTCCAGCGCTGTTTTTTGTGTCACTGCCTCAACTCAGCATTTAGCTATATTAAGTATCGAGCGGTATATTGCAATATGTTACCCATACAAGTACCCCAAAATGGTAACCAAACGAAGCTTGGGCGCAACCGTAGTTTTCGCTTGGTCGGCTGCTGTTTTCCTAACAGGTTTGATGGTTATATATACAATAAACAATACTTTGGCCTTAGTTTTACACCGTTTTGTAGTGATAGCCAGTATTTCTATTTTGACTGATGATCTTTTGCCAAACTGCTGTTTATCGTGAAGCTTGTATTCAGATGCGCAAAATCAAGGCCCAGCAAATTTCCATGGAGGCAAAACAAACTTTTTTGAAGGAAAAGAAAGCTTTGGGAACGACAACGATTGTAATAGGAGTATTGTTGTTCTCGTACGTTCCTCTTATAGCATTTCGACTCGTTTTGAGTCCACTTTTAAGTTCTCCCGTTGTGGAATTTGCACTAGAGGCTGCCTTCAGATCACTTGTGTTCTGCAATTCAGTTTGTAATCCTCTGATTTACTGCGTAAGGAACAGTGAATTTCGAAGAGCTTTTAAGAGACAATTATCAAAGCAAAACCAAATACAACCTGATTGAAGAGACAGCACAGAAATCTGTTCTATGAAATCAGCAAAAGTAGTAAGTAAAACAAAATTTACGTTACAGGATAACAAGGCCTATCAGTCATATTGCAAACGTTAAATTAACCAATGACTGCTAGATCATTTAATGTTGTTGTAATATAAACTGACACTTCCTGGTTATAGCCAGGTATAACTAATCGATGATCGACGTCATCAGTCAGCAATCGAGTCAGACTAGCCTGCAATGAAAACAGCGCCGCAGGCTTAATTTCATCACAAGCCTTCCAGTTTTCAAGCGTTGAACAAGGATTCATAAGAACGTGAATTCAAAAAACATCAGTTCACTCAACGGAACGGTATTTTTCAAAATTTATGCACAAGAGAGCGGGAAGGGGGAAATTCATAGTAGCTGGGCTGGATAATAAAGGATATGGTTAACATGCAGATCTTGCAATGTAAGGAAACTACTATAAATTATAGAAACTCGGGCTAGTTCAAAAAATTGTAGGGAAACGTTCAGACTGCAACTCCTTTCTTGGAAGCTCAACTTAAGATATAATTACGGAGTGCTTTTAGGATTAGAATTTGCGATCCTGGTACAGCTTCTTGACCTACTATTGACTTGAGGTCTATGACTGAAACTTCTAGAGAATCGGTTTACTTTCATTTCAGTATGCAGCCAAAAAAACAAAGCTGTCGAACTTATTCCAGGTAGATTCCCAGGATAAACTGGCTTTTAAGCCATCATTACTGACAGTTTTCTCGGAAGTTTTGAAGGAAATTATTTTCGAGAGCCTTTTGCGGGGTAATGGTCTTTCAGCAAGGAAATGTTATTCACTGAGTACACGTAAGAGTGGACATCAACTTCAGGTACTGAGGCTCAAGGTATAAAATTCATCTTTAGGTACACTGTTTTTTTTTTAAATTTAAACCGGCATTGGAGATGTTGGGAATGAGAGGTTAATGTCTAACCGACGAAATGAGACTAAATGGCCTAAATCACCACCCTGCACAATTGTACCGCGTTTAAACTTCGCACGGCATTTACACTTTGAATAATAAACAATTATTGGATGAGGTTGAGCAAAATATCGTGATTTGTCGGTGGCGAGCAGATCAATTATTTGCCGATGCCGAAGGTAGAGGCAAATAATTGATCTGCAAGACACTGGCAAATCACGATATTTTGTGAAATCGAGTTCAATAATTGTTTTATCATTCAACAAGACAATGTGTTTATGCATTTCACCAGCACGCTTGTTTCACAATTATTTATTCCTACACCAAGTGCGCGCTTTCATTTCGTTCAAAACTTTAACTGATTCTGCACAAAAAATACAACATTAGCAAATTCTGCTTTCGCCAATAATTAATTGCTTTAAAACGAATTTTTTTTTATTGAGTTACAACTTCACTTTCAACACTTAACCACTTACATCTACTACTTCTACTACAACTACTTACATTTTACCTCACACTACAACACATTTTACATTACTACAACTACTACAACTACTAGTACGTCTCAAATACATATTTTATGTCTTCCCATTCAGTTTGTTGTATTTGGCTATGTGACCTTATTGCACCTACCGCTAATTGATTAACTTGAACTTACAGGAACAAAATTATAAGTTACTTTTCTCCAAAAAGGGTTTCCATTTAGCCTTAAGCATCTTTGTGCAATTGTGCTTAGCGGCTATTAGTTGCTCAACCTTAAACTTTCTTTTAACGAACTCTTCAAAAGACGGGAAAAAAGGGAGAATGTTATTCCTACGACAATTCCATAAATGTAGTTTACCTAAAACAATTAAATAATTAAGCAGGTCACATTTTGTGTCAATCACACCAATTAAGACAGTTTTTAAATTAATTTCCCGTTGCTCTAAGGATAACATAGACTAATAAGATTCAAACTGTTCCCAAAACTTGCTCGAGTAAAAGCACTCAAAGAATAAATGGTCAATAGTTTCTGGAAAACTATTACAGAAAGTACAGAGGTCACTGGGGATCAAACCAATTTTTGCTAAGAGAAAGTTAGTAAATGTAATATCATTGAGTATTTTAAACTGAAAACATTGCACGAATGTTTCGAAGATAGTTGACTTAATTAAAGATAAGGCTTTTCTTACATCTTCATCATCCAAACAAAATTTCGATTTCAACTTCGTGAAGCCTCTGGACTGTGTCGCTTTGTTAGCTATGAGAAGAGCGTAAAAATCTTTACATTTACTCAACGCGGGGTTAAATAATTTGTCACCGATCTGGAATTGTAATGTTCTGATACGGTTTCCGTTAACTGGACAAACCCTCAAGTCCCTCGGTATAGCACATCGAACACCAGTCCACGTCAGAAAGTTGGAATCGTGTAAACCATTTTCTTTGGCGAGAGTAAAAGATAAGGTGTTACTAATATCAAATCTTTTAAGACTTAAAAGTCACTCGAGAAAATAATATTGGCCTTGATATAGTTTGGGTAGTAAATCGGTTTATCATTTACTCTAACTTCGTGATTATTCCAAATAACAAATTTATACGATGAAGATGTATCATATTTAGCACGAAGATCGGACCACCAGAGTAGCATTTCCTTGTAAAAATCTGAACAAATATTATAATCATTAATGTTATAATTGCAATAAAGAAAGAAGTCACCACCAAAATCTTTTAATAAATACAAAAGGTAGGCTTTCCAGGGGTAGGATTCTTCTCTAAAAAATCTAGTAATCCAAGCGAGTCTGGCAGACTTAATCGAAGTCTCGAAATCGCCGGGTTACATTTAAGCCGCCACATTCAGTATTATTAATTGCAGCCGTTCTTGCATTTTATCAGGACCCTTCCAGAGAAAGTTAAATATGACAGCTTGAAGGGATTTAACGAACTCCGCTGGGGAAGGGATAACAGAAGCAATATAGGAAACCTTAGGAAGCAAGAGACTCTTAATGATTGTGACTTTACCGAATAACGAGAGGCCTCTCCAACTCCACAAGCGCACCAGTGATTTTATTCCCTTGAGCTTATCGTAGAAATTCTTTTGCAACAATTCTTCTTTATTATGACTGAAATAAACACCTAATGCTTTCACAGTTTTACACCACGTTAATGCATACATCAACTGATTTGCCAAAAGGTACAACGTTCAAAAGGAAGATTCACGCTTTTTTCTTCAAATTTTTTTAGTCAAAAATCGCAGAAGTTCCGCACTTTAATGGCTTACTTGTCCGCATTTGAGTTTGAGCTCTGAACAGGTGTCTCAACTGCGCACGAGCAGAATTATTCGCAGCGTAAACAACTTTGCACCGTAATGCGCATGAGCAGACCATTATTCGTAGGCAGTTATTTGCAGTGACGTAATGGTCTCTCGGCCAATTAAAACGCCGGATAAAACAACGTGAATGATAACGATAATTATTAAAATATTTCAATACTTCTCAACAGCTTGGATGGTCTGTTTTCGTAGTTAGCAGTTGAATCAATTTGTAAAGATCATTTTTGCGGTAAATAATAGCAGTAAATAACACACGCTGCACCCGGGATGCTGCAGTACTGTATTTACTTGTGTTTGCCTTAAAAAATGGTGTAACACCTTTTGTGCTATCGATTTTGAATTCTCGATTAAAAGTTTAAATTTCATGTAGCAAGTTCCACACTGACACACATGAAGTGCTCTGCTCGACGCTTTGTGACTACCCTGTTCTGAGCTTTGCAAATATCCAAAATTGTACTTTTACCATTGTATTTTACAGGGTATTTTACTTACGTGATAAAGCTTGAAAAAATGGAGGTTGCCAAGCTAAAAGGCATTTAAAAAAAAATTAAAAGCTGCGAATCCTGGTTATGGTGTTTTTTTTTCGTATTGATTCCGTGAAATAAGAACCGCTCACTTTTTACACGTTTATTAAAACGTAATTTTGGATATGTTTCATTTATGTTCAGACGAATTTTTTTATTTATCTATTTTTAAACTCGCCCAGAATCGTCTTTCATGTGCAGTAAACTTTTGAAGGTCGAGTCTGTGGGTGAAATCCAAAAGCAGTGACCATCCATATTAAACTGAGCAACAAAGCAGCTTGTACAAGTCTTGTACAGTGTTGTCTGTTTTTCAGTGGATTAAAAAATAGAATCAAAGGAGTGTTTTCAAATTTAAATACTGAAAATGCTGAGAATTAAAGGTTTAATGACTAATTGACGAAATTAGACTGAGTCACACTGGACGATCGTTCGGCGTTTAAACTGCACAAGATTTCATTTATCTCAGTGATGAGTATTTAAAATGTATTTCTCAACAGCTTAGGCAGTCAGTTTTTGCTGTTAGCAGCCAGAAATTAACAAAAGTTAGGTGAAAGTTAACAGATATAGAACAACGATTACCGATTGATAACGAAATGTATTGTTGGAGGGGGTTTTGTTTGAGTATCTAAAGTGCTTCCGGTTCTTTTGATTTTGCTATACCGTACTCTCGTTTGTACATTATGGGTCCATTATAACTTTAGATATGAATTGGATATTTCAATGATGAAAAGAGCAAGTGCATTGTGACGCAAATTATAGTGGACAACGGCAGCAAAATTAAATTCCTAATAATTATGCAAATCCCTAGGTGGGTCGGTGAGTTTTAGAAAAAAAAACGAAAGATGGCAGGTGAAAAGAGTGTCGTTATTAAAAACGCAAACACTTTAAACGCAAGGCAGTTGAGACCAGGCAAGTAACGAGAGAGTTTCGTTGAGATAACAATCAGCGGAGAAGAGTCGAAAAAACACGATGAACTCCAGCGACACGATGCATCCAGGATGCGAGGCTGACCTGTTGCTAGGAAAAAGGCTGCAGCAGCCCTCGCCCGTAGCTGTAGCGATTCTTATCTTTATCATAATCATCCACATTCTCACTTTTCCTTTCACCGCTGTTTTGAACGCGCTGGTGATGATCGCTGTAAAGACAAAATCGCAACTGAGAGCCCACAAGTCAAACATTTTACTGGCATTACTAGCATCGACTGATTTCACAGTTGGGGTCTTTATTCAGCCCAGCTTCGTCGCAGTGTTAGTAATGTTTTTACTTGACGAACCGAGTGGATATTGTTTAATGCGAGTTGTCAGATTTCTAATGGCTAGCCAGATGCAAGCTTCGCTTTTCCACCTGGTCTTGATAAGTGGTGAACGGTATCTAGCCATGAAACACCCTTTCGCTTATGTTACCATTGTCACCGATTGCCGTTTACTAGTTGCCTCTGCCTTGGCGTGGCTCCTGCCTGTAATTCTGCATATTCCACTTGCTGTTGACAAAACTTTATTAACTCCGATTAATAATACACTCGCTGGTCTCTCCGTTGCCTCCATCACCTTCATCATTTCTTGCCATATTACAGTGTACTGTGAAACCCGCCGACATGAACAGAAAATTGCCGCACAGCAGGTTACACAAGAGGCAAGGGAACAATTTCAAAAAGATACAAAGGCCCTAAAACTGACAACTATCATTCTGGCGGTGGTAATGTTGTGTTTCATACCTGCGGTTATTTTTGTGAGTGTCGCACTTAGGTTTCGGAATAAACTGTCTCTGGAAACAGTGTATATATTTTCATCTTTGGGTATCTCTGTAATGTTATTAAATGCATTATTCAATCCAATAATTTACTCGGTCAGAATTAGACGGTTTCGCGCCGCGTTCATTGAGTTGACATGCAGAACTTTGAATAGTTCTGAAGCCGAAGAAATTGAAATGCGAGTATTTGGAGCGCCAAAAGGTGTGGTCAGGCTTGAAGGAGGACAACAACACGGAAGTTTAGATCAACAAAATGTACAACAACCAAATGTAAACAACAGTGGCAATCATAAGAGTGATATACTGCCATAGCAAGAAAATTTTGTTTAAAGAAGAAAAACTTTAAGAATTGTTATACACCGCATATTGTGTTGTACACTGTACAAAACGTCAAGCAACTAAAACGCACTGTGAATATTCGTTTGATTGTTAATAGCGGCTGCAATTCACCAATCGAAAGGAATAATAAGCACATGTGGTAAATTCTTGTATTTAGTAGGTAATGACACAATAAATTTGATCGATTTTAATATCAACTACTTCAAAAACGTGATATCATGTTGCAGTTGCCGTGTATAGGTGTATAGGTGTATCTCACGCTTTAAAAAGGTCGAGTCATTGGATGAAATCCCATGTTGTCCACGTTGCGAACACCCAAATGAATGCCTTTTCAGTAATACCGTCGTATAGCGTTATCTGTTTTTCAATCTTTTAAGAAATAAGAGTAAAAGATTGTTTCTATTTTTTAAATTCAAATTCTGTTCTTGTTAAAGGAATGCGCGCATCTCTTTGCCTAAGTTTACTACGCTCTGTGAGTGGTTAAAATAAGACTCCGGACACTTGCTTCGGCTTACACGCGTTAATTTCTCTTTTGAATGAAGTTTTCTTTTTGTTATCGCTCATTAATTTGGTTTTTGCTCAGTTTATTTTAATTGCGTTTTGTGAATTGTGATTGGCCGGAGTGATTACTTTAATTCTGGTTTTACAACACTTAGTTGAAAACCGCTGTAAATGTACGGTAAGAAAATACGAGCACTGTTTTTTTCAGGATAAGACAATGGGGTTTTTACTTGGGCTTCAAAAACGATCGACGGCAAACTGACTTTAATAGTTTGGCCAAGGAAATGATTGAAAAGAAAATAGCTAGCACATTTTAGTTGTTGTGGGTCGTGGTTGTGGTTCGTTGCGTTTTCGTTAAAAAAAAAACAAAAAAAAAAACACTTGCTCGCACCAAAAGCGCCTATTTGACTTACACCATTCAGGGCCCAGATAATGTTCCAAGGATTGCACGTAAAATAAGCCATGATTTCCAGTTCTGAGTTCACTTGTTATCGTATTTTGGATCCCATTATAACAGGAGATACGAAGCAGATATTTTGGCGATTGAGAAGAACATTAACGAAAAATGAAAGATGCCAGGTGAACAGATTCACTTAAACGCAAGACAGTTGAAATCTGGCTAGAAAAGAAAGAGCTTCGCCTACTAAGCCTTAAGCTTTAAAATTCAACTCCACAATAGGTACACTGTTTGGCCTAGATCCAGAGAACTTGCTTAGTACAAGGAACTCTTTTGCGGTCGGTCATTATAATTACTTCGTCTGATTTTGGCGTTAATAGTCTAAGTACGTGAAAAGAAGTCAACGCCTAAAGTCAGCACAGCGGACGGTGAGATCTAATAATTTCGAGGCAAACTGAAAATGAACTTTTCAAAGAGCCATCGCAGTCAAATGGTGAAACTAAAATTTGACAATTTGAAAAAAAGTATTCCAATGCTTTCAGAAGGAACAAACAGAAATAAATATATTTGAGTTTTAGATCGAGGCAAAAAACTTGAAGTAGTTTCAGACAACTTACGTGGAACATCTTGTAGGCGGCATCAAGTAAAGCAGTTAATATTCAAAGCGAATTTACAACTGTTCGAATCAACTATAATGGAAAAAAAAACAGCAAAAAAACAAAAACAAAAACAAAAACAAAAACAAAACAAAAAAGCGACAAGAGAATAGGTTTCCCGAAATTTCGGACAGTAAACTCGTTCTTTTTCGGGGGATTACAACTGTTAGTTTGTATATATTTGCACAAACTTCACCTCAGACGACTTGGAACTTTTACTTGAAAACCACGTTACACGTAAATCATGGGACGTTTCTAAGATAAGACTGACAACAAATTAAATGTTGATAATTTAATTCTTTTCAGGATTTGATACAGATGTGTTTTATCTCTCGCAAGGGACTGAAACTCAGATTCTAGCATCCATTTAGTTATCGTCCAACCTAAAACAGAGCAGGCGCTCTTAAGATAAGAAACGCTGTTTCACGCACAACGACGCTGAAAATTCAGCGACAGCTGCAGCTGCACGCTCAATCGTGTCTTGGTTAAATTCCAACCGTGACAGTGTTTTTCAGTGTGACAGTTTTGTTCGATTTTCAATAAGATTAATTCCTGTTGTTTACAAGAACCGTGGGATGACTGTAAAAGGTAGGATGGGGTGGGTAGCTTCCAAGTCAAGAGCTGTCATCAGGCATTCGCTGGCAGCTTCGTGTTCGTTTTGTGCTTCTAACACCACGCCCAGTAAGTGCCTGAAACGATATGATGCAACAGACAGGTTATAATTACATTGTAGGAGCGGTAGAATAGTGCTTAGCAACTCAGACGTTCGATTGGAGGACTGGAAGGTCGGTAGGTCGAGGCTTGGGGCGCTTTCCATTCGACCAAAAAATTCCGGTTTGAAATTTCAAAATTTCATGTGGCGAATGGAACAGTATTTTCAGGAAATTTCCCGGTTGGTTGCACCAGCCTGGTTGGACAGAACCGTTCCATTCACTCTCGGACGGAAATTTCCGGAAATGCAAGACAGACAGGTACTGGAAACCGCCGGGAATTTGTCGAATAGCACAGAAATTTATGATCAGACCGGTCCAACCGAAAAAAAGGGGTCCACCTCAAATGGTGGACCTTCTATTCCGAAAATTTTTCGGTTGGACCGAACCGACCCATTCAGTTTCGGACCGAAATTTCCGGACATTTTGGTCAAATGAAAAGCGCCCTTTGTCTCCGTATCGTGTAGTGTTGTTTCGGCCCCGGATGAAGAGTGCAACGTTTCCATTGAACACCGTTCAACATTGTTGAATTCAACAATGTTGAACACGTTTGGCCACCCTGCTGAATGACGTCGATTCAACTTTTCCTTTGTTCTCTGGTGCAAAAAATAATGTTGAATTCCTTTGGCGACCTCGTTTAACATCGCACAATAAAGTTGTATTCAATAGTGTTAACCCTTTAACCCCTAACGGTGACGAAAATGAAATTTCTCTTTACGTCATTACCGTGACTTATTCAAACATTCAAGTGATGAGAATAAACAAAGTGATAACCAAGGATTACTGAGATGTCTTGATATTTTGACAAATTCTCCTTACTAGTTCCACAAGAAATGTATAGAGAACAGTAAGAAGACTATGCATTTTCATATCAGGGCTTAATGGGTTGAATTTCGTTGAATCCATTTGACCCGAGGCCTCGGACAAGAAACTTTACCCCACATTGTGTCTCTCTGCCCAGGTGTGTAAATGGGAACCAGGGGAGTAGCAATACTCCTAGTTGCTTGTTGCATCTCATCCGCTCCCCATTTTGTTACGTTTTCCTATTAACTGGCTTGTCTAACGATGCCTTCGATCAAGCTCGAACTACTTCCAGACGAACGTTGAGCGGGCTAAGGGTTACTACTCACTAGCAACATAACGATCATAACCATAAACACAAGTTTCTAATGTATTTGTGTGAACAGGTATCTAAGCTAAGCTCTCCTCGAAAGACGCTATCTTGAAATGACTCGGACCGGAAAGTACGGGAACTAGAACTGCATTGGCCAGAACGAGTGTAGGTTTTTGTCGAGAGTCGAGGGTCGAGGGTAATATGTCGAGGGTCGAGGGAAAATGTCGAGGGTCGAGGGTTCATAAATGTCGTCTACATTCAGGCTTTGAGTCTCTTGTCAAAAAGCCAGAGTTCTTAGGTCGTTTCTGCATCATTGAACAGTTTACATTTTTGTATACGATTGAACACTTAGCAGTGGAAATTCTGTAACACTTTCCGACTGCGGAGGCCGAGCTGAAAATTTTCAAAGTGTCTAGGTCATGGCGATTTCATAGTATGCCCACGCGAAATTTTCCCATCAACTACAAAGCCAAAATAAATTTTGGAATCGCCTGACATTTCTAAACAAAGATATAATAGTTTCATAAGGTTTGAGAAAGGTTTTCTGGGGAAATTTGGTGAACATTTCAGTCTATTTGAGACTGCTGCCGGGCATATAGCCACAGCGTTATAAAATTCCTCGCCGCGATGCCTGGATATCTTTGGAATGCTGCCAACTGCATGAAAGTATTCAATCGTATACAAAAATGTAAACTGTTCAATGATGCAGAAACGACCGAAGAACTCTGGCTTTTTGACAAGAGACTCAAAGCCTGAATGTAGACGACATTTTTGAACCCTCGACATTTTAATCTCGACCCTCGACATTTTTCCCTCGACCCTCGACATACTACCCTCGACCCCCGACTCTCGACAAAAACCTACACTCGGCCAGAACACACAATAGATCATTTACGTTGTTATGATTATGATTATGTCGCAAAGGTTTACACGTTCCAACTATGATTAAGGACGACATAATTATAATCACAGACACAATAAAATCATATGTTGACCATAAGCGCTCTCATAATACTGGTTTCAGGCGTTCCCACTGAGACAAAAGCGACATAACGACGTTATGTTTGAGCTTATGATTTATGATCGTTATGTCGCTTGTGGGTACCAAGCCTTCTGATTGTGTCTTTAAGCGTTCCCAACACATAAGCGACATGACGGCATTATGTTTCAGCTTAGAAATATGATCGTTATGACGCAAGTGGAAACCAAGCTTGAACACTAGAATGTCTCATCTCCACCAAAACGTAAATAAGAGCTACAAACTTAAAACGACAATCACATGAGTTATTTAGCAAGGAAAGGTCAATTACACGCCTTGCTATAATGTGAATAACGGACACACTCACCAAGCTTCAAAAGCTGTTGGATCGATGTTGATAGCTTCACGAAGGACTTTTTCAGCCATGACAAGATTTCCAGGCAATGCATCCATGTTAGATCCACCAAGCGTCCCGAACTTCTAATTTA
Source organism: Siderastrea radians (assembly GCA_964017195.1). NCBI lineage: Eukaryota > Metazoa > Cnidaria > Anthozoa > Scleractinia > Rhizangiidae > Siderastrea > Siderastrea radians. The sequence continues at coordinate 42,402,460 of OZ024892.1, read as the reverse complement.
CATATCGTTACTTGACAGACATGCGTGTCACCACTTACCCCAAGTTACCCACGTTTTACACTCACCCTGTTTACCCTCGTTTACCACCAGTTACCCACGTTTCACCCTGTTTACCCTCGTTTACCACCAGTTACCCACGTTTCACCCTGTTTACCCTCGTTTACCACCAGTTACCCACATTTCACCCTGTTTACCCTCGTTTACCACCAGTTACCCACGTTTCACCCTGCTTACCCTCGTTGAACCCAAGTTACCCATGTTTCACCCCGTTTACCCTCATTTAACCCAAGTTACCCACGTTTCACCCTGTTTACCCTCGTTTACCCCAAGTTACCCGCGTTTGACCCTGTTTACCCTCGTTTACCCCAAGTTACCCACGTTTCACCCTGTTTACCATTGTTTAACCCAAGTTACCCACGTTTCACCCCGTTTACCCTCATTTACCCCAAGTTACCCACGTTTCACCCTGTTTACCCTCATTTACCCCAAGTTACCCACGTTTCACCCTGTTTACCCTCGTTTACCCCAAGTTACCCACGTTTCACCCTGTTTACCCTCATTTACCCCAAGTTACCCACGTTTCACCCTGTTTACCCTCGTTTAACCCAAGTTACCCACGTTTCACCCCGTTTACCCTCATTTAACCCAAGTTACCCACGTTTCACCCTGTTTACCCTCGTTTACCACCAGTTACCCACGTTTCACCCTGTTTACCTTCGTTGAACCCAAGTTACCCACGTTTCACCCTGTTTACCCTCGTTTACCACCAGTTACTCACGTTTCACCCTGTTTACCCTCGTTGAACCCAAGTTACCCATGTTTCACCCCGTTTACCCTCATTTAACCCAAGTTACCCACGTTTCACCCTGTTTACCCTCGTTTAACCCAAGTTACCCACGTTTCACCCTGTTTACCCTCGTTTACTTCAAGTTACCCACGTTTCACCCTGTTTACCCTCGTTTACCACCACTTACCCACGTTTCACCCTGTTTATCCTCGTTTACCACCAGTTACCCACGTTTCATCCTGTTTACCCTCGTTGAACCCAAGTTACCCATTTTTCACCCCGTTTTCCCTCATTTAACCCAAGTTACCCACGTTTCACCCTGTTTACCCTCGTTTACCCCAAGTTACCCACGTTTCCCCCCGTTTACCCTCGTTTACCACCACTTAGCCACGTTTCACCCAGCTTACCCTCGTTTACCACCAGTTACCCACGTTTCACCCTGTTTACCCTTGTTGAACCCAAGTTACCCATGTTTCTCCCCGTTTTCCCTCATTTAACCCAAGTTACCCACGTTTACCCCAAGTTACCCACGTTTCACCCTGTTTACCCTCGTTTACCCCAAGTTACCCACTTTTCACCCTGTTTACCCTCATTTAACCCAAGTTACCCACGTTTCACCCTGTTTACCCTCGTTTACCACCAGTTACCCACGTTTCACCCTGTTTACCCCCGTTTACCACCAGTTACCCACGTTTCACCCTGTTTACCCTCGTTGAACCCAAGTTACCCACGTTTGTCCCTGTTTACCCTCATTTAACCCAAGTTACCCACGTTTCACCCTGTTTACCCTCGTTTACTTCAAGTTACCCACGTTTCACCCTGTTTACCCTTGTTTACCACCACTTACCCACGTTTCACCCTGTTTATCCTCGTTTACCACCAGTTACCCACGTTTCATCCTGTTTACCCTCGTTGAACCCAAGTTATCCATGTTTCACCCCGTTTTCCCTCATTTAACCCAAGTTACCCACGTTTCACCCTGTTTACCCTCGTTTACCCCAAGTTACCCAAGTTTCCCCCCGTTTACCCTCGTTTACCACCACTTAGCCACGTTTCACCCAGTTTACCCTCGTTTACCACCAGTTACCCACGTTTCACCCTGTTTACCCTTGTTGAACCCAAGTTACCCATGTTTCACCCCGTTTTCCCTCATTTAACCCAAGTTACCCACGTTTACCCCAAGTTACCCACGTTTCACCCTGTTTACCCTCGTTTACCCCAAGTTACCCACTTTTCACCCTGTTTACCATTGTTTAACCCAAGTTACCCGTGTTTCACCCTGTTTACCCTCATTTACCCCAAGTTACCCACATGGACATGGACTGCTACGAAAATGAATGCCTCCGACAACTCAATGACACAGAATTCTACGAAAAAATCGACAAAGACATTACTCCGCTCACTCACGAATGTGTCAAAAGATACATTTCCGGATTACAATTTGACAAAATGATTAATGACGAGACAGCGAAATACCTCAAAGAAAAGTCTCCTAAACCAGGTCGCTTTTACACCATTCCTAAAATACACAAACAGGGTCATCCTGGTCGCCCTATAGTCTCTAGCAATAGCCATCCGACAGAACGTATTTCCCAATTTGTCGATTTTCATCTTCAACCACTAGTTACCAAACTTCCTTCTTACATAAAAGATACCACCCATTTTCTCAACAAACTCAATAGCATCGGTCAACTACCTGATGGTGTTTTACTCGTTACCCTTGATGTATCTTCACTCTATACAAACATACCTCATAATGACGGAATCCAAGCCTGCAGCGAATTTCTGGACCAACGGCTCAATCCTACTATCCAGACGACCAGACTCTGTGATCTCATTCGCATGATACTTACTAATAACACTTTCACTTTTAATGGACAGCATTACAGACAAATTAACGGAACAGCTATGGGGACCAAAATCGCTCCCTCATGCGCCAACCTTTTCATGGGAAAATTTGAAAAAGACGCTCTAGCAGCTGCTTCACATTCTCCCCTAATTTGGTGGCGTTACATCGATGACATCTTCCTCCTCTGGACACATGGCGAAGAAAAATTAAACGATTTTATCACATACTTAAACAACCTACACCCTACAATCAAATTTACCAATTCCTTCTCCTACAACGAAATCCCGTTCCTTGATGTTAACGTACTGCTCATCAACGGCAGATTAGAAACTGACCTTTATGTTAAGCCTACAGACAAACATCAGTATCTCCTTAAATCATCCTGCCACCCATCTCACACCAAACAATCAATCCCGTTCAGCATGACCTTACGACTTAGAAGAATTTGTTCAACGGATGAGTTCTTTAACACACGTTCCAACGCACTCACAACACATTTAATCAAGAGAGGATATCAACACCGTTTTCTTAAAGAAGAAATGGAGAAAGTGTGTCCAATTCCACGCAGCAAAGCCCTCGAAACATCTACGAAACAAGAGAATAACAGAATCCCGTTTGTAGTAACATTTAATCCAGCCCTTCCTAACATACGTCAAATCATTTTCAACAACCTAAACATTCTTCGTTCTTCACAGCGATGCAAAGCAGCATTCCCTTCTCCTCCTCTCATATCATACCGCCGTTGCAACAACCTACGTGACATTCTAGTCAGAGCCCCACACCGCAGACCACCCCCCAAAACACCTGGAGCTTTCCGCTGTAACAGAAGTAGGTGCAAAACATGTCCTTTCATTACAGAGGGAACCACGTTTTACACCTTCTTCTCCACTAACGAACAAAGGCAAATTCTACATCACATCTCTTGCTCATCTTCCAATCTCATCTATATGATACAGTGCTCCAGATGCAAGGTACAATACATTGGAGAAACTAAACGTCAACTCAGCGACAGATTTGGGGAACACAGACGCGCAATCGAAAAAGCGATCACCCATCGTCACATTGATCAACCCACCGCCGTTTCAGATCACTTCATTCTCCCTGGCCACTCCATCAAAGACATAGAACTCATTCCCCTAGAACTCATTCACTCGAACAGGGACAGCATTCGTAAAGCCAGAGAAGCATTTTTGATTTCAAAGGGCAAGACACTTGAACCCCACGGAATAAACAGACGAGATGAAACTTAATCTATTTCTATTTTTAAAAAAAGCTGTTAGTCACGTTTCCGCTTTTTATGTTTGTCAACCAATCATATTTAATCTTTTCATTTTAATCATTTTAAATCTTGTAACCGTTTCATTCGATTTTTACTCAGCTTTTACAGCCCCTGATGAAGGTGAGTTTTGTCTCACTGAAATATTGGGCAATAAAATTATTACCCTTCTTAGCTGTCCGATCAGCCTTGCAATTGGTTTTTTGTTTTATTCAACATTGCTGATCCTGATCTACACCAAGATCCAGCTTCACCTCGCTACTGTTTGTCCAGGTGGTCCTTGCATCGAGTTACCCACGTTTGTCCCTGTTTATCCTCATTTAACCCAAATTACCCACGTTTCACCCTGTTTACCCTCGTTTACCCCAAGTTACCCACGTTTCACCCTGTTTACCCTCATTTACCCCAAGTTACCCACGTTTCACCCTGTTTACCCTCGTTTACCCCAAGTTACCCACGTTTCACCCTGTTTACCCTCATTTACCCCAAGTTACCCACGTTTCACCCTGTTTACCCTCATTTACCCCAAGTTACCCACGTTTCACCCTGTTTACCCTCATTTACCCCAAGTTACCCACGTTTCACCCTGTTTACCCTCGCTTAACCCAAGTTACCCACGTTTCACCCCGTTTACCCTCATTTAACCCAAGTTACCCACGTTTCACCCTGTTTACCCTCGTTTACCACCAGTTACCCACGTTTCACCCAGTTTACCCTCGTTTACCACCAGTTACCCACGTTTCACCCTGTTTACCCTCGTTTACCACCAGTTACCCACGTTTCACCCTGTTTACCCTCGTTGAACCCAAGTTACCCATGTTTCACCCTGTTTACCCTCATTTACCCCAAGTTACCCACGTTTGTCCCTGTTTACCCTCATTTAACCCAAGTTACCCACGTTTCACCCTGTTTACCCTCGTTTACCCCAAGTTACCCACGTTTCACCCTGTTTACCCTCATTTAACCCAAGTTACCCACGTTTCACCCTGTTTACCCTCGTTTACCCCAAGCTACCCACGTTTTACTCTGTTTACCCTCGTTTACCCCAAGTTACCCACGTTTCACCCTGTTTACCCTCGTTTACCCCAAGTTACCCACTTTTCACCCTGTTTACCCTCATTTAACCCAAGTTACCCACGTTTCACCCTGTTTACCCTCGTTTAACCCAAGTTACCCACGTTTCACCCCGTTTACCCTCATTTAACCCAAGTTACCCACGTTTCACCCTGTTTACCCTCGTTTACCACCAGTTACCCACGTTTCACCCAGTTTACCCTCGTTTACCACCAGTTACCCACGTTTCACCCTGTTTACCCTCGTTTACCACCAGTTACCCACGTTTCACCCTGTTTACCCTCGTTGAACCCAAGTTACCCATGTTTCACCCTGTTTACCCTCATTTACCCCAAGTTACCCACGTTTGTCCCTGTTTACCCTCATTTAACCCAAGTTACCCACGTTTCACCCTGTTTACCCTCGTTTACCCCAAGTTACCCACGTTTCACCCCGTTTACCCTCATTTAACCCAAGTTACCCACGTTTCACCCTGTTTACCCTCGTTTACCACCAGTTACCCACGTTTCACCCTGTCTACCCTCGTTTACCACCAGTTACCCACGTTTACCCCTGTTTACCCTCGTTTACCCCAAGTTACCCACGTTTCACCCTGTTTACCATTGTTTAACCCAAGTTACCCACGTTTCACCCTGTTTACCCTTATTTACCCCAAGTTACCCACCTTTCACCCCGTTTACCCTCATTTACCCCAAGTTACCCACGTTTCACCCTGTTTACCCTCATTTAACCCAAGTTACCCACACTTCACTCTGTTTACCCTCGTTGAACCCAAGTTACCCATGTTTCACCCCGTTTACCCTCGTTTACCCCAAGTTACCCACGTTTCACTCTGTTTATCCTCGTTTACCCTAAGTTACCCGCGTTTCACCCTGTTTACTATTGTTTAACCCACGTTACCCACATTTCACCCCGTTTACCCTCATTTATCCCAAGTTACCCACGTTTTACCCTGTTTACCCTCATTTATCCCAGGATACCCACGTTGCACCCTGTTTACCCTCATTTAACCCAAGTTACTCACGTTTTACCCTGTTTACCGTCGTTTACCCCAAGTTACCCACGTTTCACCCTGTTTACCCTCATTTAACCCAAGTTAGCCACGTTTTACCCTGTTTTTCCTTATTTCACCCAAGTTACCCACGTTTCACCCTGTTTACCCTCATTTAACCCAAGTTACCCACGTTTCACCCTGTTTACTCTCGTTTACCCCAAGTTACCCACGTTTTACCCTGTTTATCCTCGTTTACCCCAAGTTACCCACGTTTCACCCTGTTTACCCTCATTCCCCCGTTACCCACGTTTCACCCTGTTTACCCTCATTTACCCCAAGTTACCCACGTTTCACCCTGTTTACCCTCATTTAACCCAAGTTACCCACGTTTCACCCTGTTTACCCTCATTTAACCCAAATTACCCACGTTTCACCCTGTTTACCCTCATTTACTCCAAGTTGCCCACGTTTCACCCCTTTCACGCTCATTTACTCTAAGATGCCCATGTTTCACCCTGTTTACCCTCGTTTACCCCAAGTTACCCACGTTTCACCCTGTTTACCCTCGTTTACCCCAAGTTACCCACGTTTCACCCTGTTTACCCTCGTTTGCCCCAAGTTACCCACGTTTCACACTGTTTACCCTCGTTTGCCCCAAGTTACACATGTTTCACCCTGTTTACCATTGTTTAACCCAAGTTACCCACGTTTCACCTCGTTTACCCTCATTTACCACCAGTTACCCACGTTTCACCCTGTTTACCTTCGTTTACCCCCAGTTACCCACGTTTCACCCTTTTTACCCTCGTTGAACTTAAGTTACCCATGTTTCACCCCGTTTACCCTTAGTCCAACTCGAGGTTTCCAAACCGAGTCCCTGTGGGCGGCTTGCTCTTATCTATTGGTCTCTATTGTTCATTTGACCAGGGTCAAGTCGTGTTGGTGGTCATCTGTGGGGCACCGATTACGGCGTCCAGAAACTAACGACACTAGCCAAGAGACATCTGTTGCGTTTAGCTATATTTAAGCATAACATTATTCAAGAACTGTTCGGAACGGAAAATATGATTGAGAGGGGCCAGAAAACAAACGACGGTAAGTCGTCGCTTTTCCTCTTTTATCCCATTAGCGTTCATTTGATAGCTTTTCATACCTAATTAGCCTGCGTCTCAGGAAGAAAAAATTGCCGATCTGAGTGGCAAGTCCGGCTTTGTGAATGCAATTGTCTGCTCCACCCACTCCGATGTGATGACCTACAGGGTACGATACGTGCAGTCTCAATCCAGTCGGCCAGCAAGGAGCACAACAGTCACGTTAAAAAACTTTAAGGTTAAGAAATGTATCTTCTCTCAGAAAAGCATGTTATATTTTTTTTTACTACAAGCTAATGGTTTTATGGTATGTTCCGTCGTTCTTGACGAAACTATACAAAGGTACATAAAGAAGGTCATAGTGTTGTTCGAAAAAGACACGCAAAGCAGCTGGTTCGATCATGTCATTCAGCCACCGGTTAGGGAGTGCCCTGAGGAAAGGAATAACGCACAAAGACTTTTTTGTATTGCCAAAGCTTTTCATATGGGCACCTGCTGAGCACTTCAAACTTCAACTATGGTGTCCTACACATGGTACATTGATGACTGGTAAACAATGGACGGATGGCGTTAGTAATAAGAGCTATCTCAACCCAAGAATGGTCTATGATTTGAGTGGGAACATAATCCTAGTGCAACGATATTATCAATGCACCTACCAAGGTTTTGACAGGCAATGCCGTTACCTCTCTGGATCCGAGGTCATAATGGAATGTCTACCAAAATCAATTTCAAACCTCTTTCCTATCAAGGAATATCACAAATCCTGCTGCACTACGGATCTTGTTAATCAGGTAGAGACTTTAGTTCTGGAAGGCAACAACTTTATAAAAATAAGTGAAATTATCGCAAACTTAAACCTAAGGGAATTTTCAGAAAGAAATAAACGCTTTCAATCTTCGGGTTGTCAAAGTCCTACCAACGAGAAGTGCATCACTTTCTACGAGGACGTGCTTTTTTTATTTCCGTCTGACATTCAACTAATTAGAATATACCTCGATCGCTTTGAGGAGATGAAGTTTTTCTACCGAGAAGAAATGGAAAAAGTCGAAGCAACGTCATTATCCTGCGATCACACCTTTAAAGTGAGCAAAAACATTGGTTGTTATCGTGACACTGATGGGCGTTACGTCAAACAATTTGGCTTTTTGTTGCTTCTACTCAACGAAAATAACGAAATCGTAGACTGGAGGCTGACAAAAACTGCAGGCTATTCAGAAGTAAAAAGCCTGTTGCAAAATGTGAAAGAAAGAAAGGGAGTAAACGTTAAATCAATTCATGTAGACAACTGCTGTCAATCAAGAAAGCAGATCCAAGAAGTAGTGGGCGGGATACCAGTAAAACTAGACTTATTTCACACAGTACAGCGTGTGACTAACGTAGTTCCAAAAGGGACAGAATTTTCAAAGACAATCTGCAAAGAGTTTTCCCTTGTTTTTCGACAAGACGGGGATTTGGGAGAGAGTAGAATGTTAAACATCCCCGAACCTGCGATTATAAACAGAAATCTGGACTCATTTTGCGAACGCTGGCAGACAGTCCTGGCTAGTGGGGAATTTGAACCTCTATCTAATGAGTTGGAGAAATTAAGGCGACACATCAATAACGACTGTCTTTCCCAAATAGTGCCAGGCGCAGGAACGGCTGGAAATGAGAGAATTCATCGGTGTTTAAACAGATCACTCCTATGCGGGACCTCAATCGTTGGTCCTGAACTCGCGATTGCCATATTAACGACCCTCATATACATCCTAAATATGAAACGCAAAGGAGAAAAACACTTCAAAAACTGTCGCGTAGTGCCCTGTGTTCCGATGGATGTCGATCAATCGAAAAACAGAAAACGGCTAATAAAGATAGTGAAGAGTCTTTAAATGATTCAGTGACTGCCGAAATGGCAACCGAAAAAGACTCATCAATGTCGTTGGATCTCGAGGATAATGATATGTTAATAATAGCGGATGACATACAACATCTTCTTTCTGATCCTATAGCAAAGAAACTAGTTCACACCAGCAATCAAATATATAGGGTGCTTGATGAAATCACTAACTCTGTCAATGACAAATCAGCCAATTTTTTTGACTTACCATTTATGCAAATGATTACCTTAAATGCATTAACCAGCGATAACAGTGATGGAACTGAGGTCTCTAATAATCATCGCAGCAATCTTACAAGAAACCTTGCATCCTTTGGACTAACGTCAGATCCAGTTTCAGGAGATGGTGACTGTGTGTTTAGCAGTATTGTTAAGCAGTTAAAGAAACTCCCACAGTCAACTGAAGAGGAGTCGCCTCTAGTTGCACACCTGCTTTCTTCAGGTTTAGGAAGGACGGAGGAGGAAGATGCTTACACTTTAAGGCAACTCTTTGTTAATAACGTACAGAGTAATGAACTGTACCAAGTGGTTACAGGAGTAAGCCCTGAAAGACTGAACGAAGAAACAGAATTATTTAGGGAGAGAGGGACATTTTGCGGTAACCTAGGCGATCTTGTTGTGAGAGTCTGTGCGGATTTGCTTCAAGTACCTATAGTTGTCATAACATCTTTGGCTTCTTTTCCATATACAACTTTTTTACCTGATAGTGTCATAGTTTCTACACCATTATACCTCGCCTACGATGCAACAGCTTGCGGACATTACGATGCTACACGAAAGCAAGGTGAGTATAAGGCCACCTAGTGGGATACTTCTTGTTACTTTTACAACCAAGCGGACACTGTACTATAGAGGGTTCCACGCATGTCTGCTTAAAGGAACTATGTCACGGTGTTTTCATTCATCTTTCTGATCTGACAAAATTATTTTCTCATTAACGGAAACCTCAAAATAATAGTTTCCTAAGTTAGAAAAACACCAAAGAAGTAATTATTAACCAAAACTAAACAAGGATGGTTACGACTGAGGGAGATTAAGACGGATTACGAATGACAAACTTGAAAAAACTTGCCAGCTTTTTCAAGTTGCGTTATCCGTGACGTAGCTCCTTTAATACAGGTTAATGTGATATACATGTACTTGACTAGTGACGCAAAACACAAGCACAAGCTCAGTTAAGTGTCCTTTTGATTCAAAATTAATCAGTTACTGCAGTCACTTTAGAGGCTTTCTATTTCATTGGATGGAAGACTCTTATATCAGCGCGCATGCAGGCTTGCACTTGTGCCCTCATCACTAGTAAAACCATCCCTGCAGGTGATGAAGTATTTCGTAATACAACCCATTTAGCGCATTTTTAATGGCGTTAATAAGTACCCCTATATGATAAATATTTTTTTTGAAAAATTAGCATGAACTACCAAAAATGCTGTTTATTACAATTGACCAAAAACATTATTCAGTTGAACTGTCAAAACATGGAATAATAAAAATCTTACACACATGCGTGTCTCGTTCAAGTAAAGATCCCTCAAATTAAAAAGATATACTTTAACGTAGTAATTTCATCCAAGTTTATATCATATCATTGACCTTGATCAAGGCCTTGGTTAGCAATGTCAAGAACACGAGTCAAATTAGTGGTACGAGGGTACAATCATGAAAATAAACGCAAATGACGCAAATGACCGCAAATGACGCAAATGACGCAAATGACGCAGAATGACGCAGAAATAAATGCGTTGACAGTTATTTACCTCATGATAATATCAAATGTGCTTATTGTATCTTACAGATTCTGAAATATCAGTGGGGTTAACTGGCTGTTCCTGCGGGAAAAATATTACAAGAGGCGACAAAACATCCTGCTTACCATTAGCGAGATGCCCTTGTGTAAAAAAAGGAATGCGATGCAGCAGAAAGTGCATCTGCAAAAACTGTCGTAATCATGATATCGCCGAAACTACCAACAATTTGAACGAACCGGTTCACATAAGAAATCTGAAATGTAGGTGTGGAGAAGGAGCGGCGAAAAAACTACCAATTACGCAGCATGCAAAGATGGAAAAACCAAGTCCAGATGCCCATGTCTAGGAAATGGACAAGGTTGCTCCGCTTCTTTCGAGTGCGTCGGTTGCGAAAATGTGCATGGCGCACGTTCCGGCCCTTCGACAATCCCGTCAGGCATAAAGAGAAAACGATCACCAGGCATTTATAAGACGGCAAAAGGTTGTGAGTACCTAACAAAGGCTGGAATTCCACAAGCACGGGAACCGTGGACTAACTATGAGTCAGTTTTGCTGTCAGCTGTTATAAGATTAATTTCTGTAACTGGTGTTGAACCATCTGCGGAAAACATCTCAAAGCTGTTTAATTTCGTAGTTAGTAATTCTAATAATAAGGACCAAATGTCCATTACACCGGCGTCCAAAACTGCTGCACAGATAACTGCCAAGCTAGCTCACTACGAAAAGAAAAGAGAAGTTGCGTATGCACGTCTCCCAACAGACGCGCAATAGAACGCGCGCAAAACGCTTTTTGCTTACCCTTAGCTATGTTTACTAAAAAGCCAGGGAAAGGGGAAAAATAGAAGGCAGGCAATAATAGGACCTCTTTCCACTCGCGCCCGTTTGTAGCTTAGGTACCGTCTACACACTGATCCGGATAAATCTGAAAACGCATCTTAGTTTCATTCGGATAGGCCAACCGTCCACACTAAAACAGGGAGAAATTTGAAAACGCCGGCTAGGTAAAGTAGTGTGGATGGCGAAAACGGAACTGTTAGAAAACGTTAATGTGATCTCTGTATGAATAAAATAAAATAAGGTTTAAAAGAGCTCTGCTCGTGCAATGTGACGTTGGGTACGGTGTAACGTATCGTTTTAAATTCTATCCGCATCAGTGTGGACGGGGAGTTAATGTTAATGTTAAACAACATGGAACCTCTGCGGAGGAAGAGCACGGAATGACCGGTTAAAATAATTTTTAGGTTCAAAAGCCATTTTTTTAAAATCAATGACGCGTAGTAATAAATAGTTTCATTTTATCCTAAATTAATTACTTGTTCTCGAGTCTTAATGTTAGAAATTAATCACACTCGATCCTTGTTTCCGTAAATACTGCGAACCTTTATTTCAATTTGGTAGATTACAGATAACAATATTCCATTTACAACTACTTTTGATATTATTTTAATATTATATAACCTATTATTAGGATTAATCTTATAAATCTCAGTTTGCTCTTTTTATTTTTTTTGATTTATAGGAGAACGTTATTGCAATTAGATGTACATCGGCTACATATCTAAATATTCTATTCGCAGGGAATATTGGCACGTGTATGTTCATTGTTTTTATCATGTTTTTTTTTTGTACGTTTTTATGTGATGTAACGTAGGAGTTGAGAAATCGATGATGCCTTCCCCTAGTCATAAATCCTGATATTAATGTTATTTTGCTTGCGACGTAATCGACCCGATAATAAATGAAAAATATATATATATATATATTTTTGTAGATCTTCATGAGTGTACGAAAGAAAATATTCAATAAAGCTTCGACACTAAATAAGCAGGCATTGGCTAATTAGTAAATAAACCCCTTCAGGTGGCTGGTATATTGGAGGATAATGCCCGAGGCTGAAAGATTGACGCAAAATGAACAGTCGGCCGAAAAGCGAAGCTTCGAGGGCAAGGGTGAAACGTGGGTAACTTGGGTTAGACAATGGTAAACAGGGAGAAACGTGGGTAAGTTGGGGTAAACGAGGGTAAACAGGGTGAATCGTGGGTAACTTGGGGTAAACGAGGGTAAACAGGGTGAAACGTGGGTAACTTGAGTTAAATGAGGGAAAACGGGGTGAAACATGGGTAACTAGGGTTCAACGAGGGTAAACAGGGTGAAACGTGGGTAACTGGGGGTAAACGAGGGTAAACACGGTGAAACGTGGGTAAGTGGTGGTAAACGAGGGTAAACAGGGGGAAACGTGGGTAACTTGGGGTAAACGAGGTTAAACAGGGTGAAACGTGGGTAACTGGTGGGAAACGAGGATAAACAGGGTGAAACGTGGGTAACTGGTGGTAAACGAGGGTAAACAGGGTGAAACGTGGGTAACTGGTGGTAAACGAGGGTAAACAGGGTGAAACGTGGGTAACTTGGGGTAAATGAGGGCAAACGGGGTGAAACGTGGGTAACTTGGGTTAAACAATGGTAAACAGGGTGAAACGTGGGTAACTTGGGGTAAACGAGGGTAAACAGGGTGAAATGTGGGTAACTTGGGGTAAACGAGGGTAAACAGGGTGAAACGTGGGTAAGTTGGGTTAAATGAGGGTAAACGGGGTGAAACATGGGTAACTTGGGTTCAACGAGGGTAAACAGGGTGAAACGTGGGTAACTGGTGGTAAACGAGGGTAAACAGGGTGAAACGTGGGTAAGTGGTGGTAAACGAGGGTAAACAAGGTGAAACGTGGGTAACTTGGGTTAAAAGAGGGTAAACGGGGTGAAACATGGGTAACTTGGGTTCAAGGAGGGTAAACAGGGTGAAACGTGGGTAATTTGGGTTAAATGAGGGTAAACGGGGTGAAACGTGGGTAACTTGGGTTAAACAATGGTAAACAGGGTGAAACGTGGGTAACTGGTAGTAAGCGAGGGTAGACAGGGTGAAACGTGGGTAACTGGTGGTAATCGAGGGTAAACAGGGTGAAACGTGGGTAACTTGGGTTAAATGAGGGTAAACAGGGTGAAACGTGGGTAACTTGGGGTAAATGAGGGTAAACAGGGTGAAACGTGGGTAATTTGGGGTAAATGAGGGTAAACGGGGTGAAACGTGGGTAACTTGGGTTAAACAGGGTGAAACGTGGGTAACTGGTAGTAAACGAGGGTAGACAGGGTGAAACGTGGGTAACTTGGGGTAAACGAGGGTAAACAGGGTGAAACGTGGGTAACTTGGGTTAAATGAGGGTAAATGGGGTGAAACATGGGTAACTTGGGTTCAACGAGGGTAAACAGGGTGAAACGTGGGTAACTGGTGGTAAACGAGGGTAAACAGGGTGAAACGTGGGTAACTTGGGTTAAATGAGGGTAAACAGGGTGAAACGTGGGTAACTTGGGGTAAATGAGGGTAAACAGGGTGAAACGTGGGTAATTTGGGTTAAATGAGGGTTAACGGGGTGAAACGTGGGTAACTTGGGTTAAACAATGGTAAACAGGGTGAAACGTGGGTAACTTGGGTTAAATGAGGGTAAACGGGGTGAAACATGGGTAACTTGGGTTCAACGAGGGTAAACAGGGTGAAACGTGGGTAACTGGTGGTAAACGAGGGTAAACAGGGTGAAACGTGGGTAACTTGGGTTAAATGAGGGTAAACAGGGTGAAACGTGGGTAACTTGGGGTAAATGAGGGTAAACAGGGTGAAACGTGGGTAATTTGGGGTAAATGAGGGTAAACGGGGTGAAACGTGGGTAACTTGGGTTCAACAGGGTGAAACGTGGGTAACTGGTAGTAAGCGAGGGTAGACAGGGTGAAACGTGGGTAACTGGTGGTAAACGAGGGTAAACAGGGTGAAACGTGGGTAACTTGGGGTAAACGAGGGTAAAGAGGGTGAAACATGGGTATCTTGGGTTAAATGAGGGTAAACAGGGTGAAACGTGGGTAACTTGGGGTAAACGAGGGTAACATGGGTAACTTGGGTTCAAGGAGGGTAAACAGGGTGAAACGTGGGTAACTGGTAGTAAGCGAGGGTAGACAGGGTGAAACGTGGGTAACTGGTGGTAAACGAGGGTAAACAGGGTGAAACGTGGGTAACTTGGAGTAAACGAGGGTAAACAGGGTGAAACGTGGGTAACTTGGGTTAAATGAGGGTAAACAGGGTGAAACGTGGGTAATTTGGGTTAAATGAGGGTAAACGGGGTGAAACGTGGGGAACTTGGGTTAAACAATTTTAAACAGGGTAAACGTGGGTAGCATGGGGTAAACGAGGGTAAACAGGGTGAAACGTGGGTAACTTGGGTTAAATGAAGGTAAACAGGGCGAAACGTGGGTAACTTGGGTTAAATGAGGGTAAAGAGGGACAAACGTTGGTAACTTGGAATAAATGAGGGTAAACAGGGTGAAACGTGGGTAACTTGGGGTAAATGAGGGTAAACGGGGTGAAACGTGGGTAACTTGGGTTAAACAATGGTAAGCAGGGTGAAACGTGGGTAACTTGGGGTAAACGAGGGTAAACAGGGTTAAACGTGGGTAACTTGGGTTAAATGAGGGTAAACGGGGACAAACGTTGGTAACTTGGAATAAATGAGGGTAAACAGGGTGAAACGCGGGTAACTTGGGGTAAATGAGGGTAAACAGGGTGAAACGTGGGTAACTTGGGTCAAACAATGGTAAACAGGGTGAAACGTGGGTAACTTGGGGTAAACGAGGGTAAACAGGGTGAAACGTGGGTAACTTGGGTTAAATGAGGGTAAACGGGGTGAAACATGGGTAACTTGGGTTCAATGAGGGTAAACAGGGTGAAACGTGGGTAACTGGTGGTAAACGAGGGTAAACAGGGTGAAACGTGGGTAACCGTGGGTTAAATGATGGTAAACAGGGTGAAACGTGGGCAACTTGGCATAAATGAGGGTAAACGGGGTGAAACGTGGGTTACTTGGGGTAAATGAGGGTAAACAGGGTGAAACGTGGGTAACTTGGGTTAAACAATGGTAAACAGGGTGAAACGTGGGTAACTTGGGGTAAACGAGGGTAAACAGGGTGAAACGTGGGTAACTTGGGGTAAACGAGGGTAAACAGGGTGAAACGTGGGTAACTGGTGGTAAACGAGGGTAAACAGGGTGAAACGTGGGTAACTGGTGGTAAACGAGGGTAAACAGGGTGAAGCGTGGGTAACTTGGGTTAAATGAGGGTGAACAGGGTGAAACGTGGGTAACTTGGGGTAAATGAGGGTAAACAGGGTGAAACGTGGGTAACTTGGGTTAAACAATGGTAAACAGTGTGAAACGTTGGTAACTTGGGGTAAACGAGGGTAAACAGGGTGAAACGTGGTAACTGGTAGTAAGCGAGGGTAGACAGGGTGAAACGTGGGTAACTGGTGGTAAACGAGGGTAAACAGGGTGAAACGTGGGTAACTTGGGGTAAACGAGTGTAAACAGGGTGAAACGTGGGTAACTTGGGGTAAACGAGGGTAAACAGGGTGAAACGTGGGTAACTTGGGTTAAATGAGGGTAAACAGGGTGAAACGTGGGTAATTTGGGTTAAATGAGGGTAAACGGGGTGAAATGTGGGGAACTTGGGTTAAACAATTTTAAACAGGGTGAAACGTGGGTAGCTTGGGGTAAACGAGGGTAAACAGGGTGAAACGTGGGTAACTTGGGTTCAATGAGGGTAAACAGGGCGAAACGTGGGTAACTTGGGTTAAATGAGGGTAAAGAGGGACAAACGTGGGTAACTTGGGGTAAATGAGGGTAAACAGGGTGAAACGTGGGTAACTTGGGGTAAATGAGGGTAAACGGGGTGAAACGTGGGTAACTTGGGTTAAACAATGGTAAACAGGGTGAAACGTGGGTAACTTGGGTTAAACGAGGGTAAACAGCGTTAAACGTGGGTAACTTGGGTTAAATGAGGGTAAACGGGGTGAAACATGGGTAACTTGGGTTCAATGAGGGTAAACAGGGTGAAACGTGGGTAACTGGTGGTAAACGAGGGTAAACAGGGTGAAACGTGGGTAACTGGTGGTAAACGAGGGTAAACAGGGTGAAACGTGGGGACCTTGGGTTAAATGAGGGTAAACAGGGTGAAACGTGGGTAACTTGGGGTAAATGAGGGTAAACGGGGTGAAACGTGGGTAATTTGGGGTAAATGAGGGTAAACGGGGTGAAACGTGGGTAACTTGAGTTAAACAATGGTAAACAGGGTGAAACGTTGGTAACTTGGGGTAAACGAGGGTAAACAGGGTGAAACGTGGGTAACTGGTAGTAAGCGAGGGTAAACAGGGTGAAACGTGGGTAACTGGTGGTAACGAGGGTAAACAGGGTGAAACATGGGTAACTTGGGGTAAACGAGGGTAAACAGGGTGAAGCGTGGGTAACTTGGGGTAAACGAGGGTAAACAGGGTGAAACATGGGTAACTTGGGGTAAACGAGGGTAAACAGGGTGAAGCGTGGGTAACTTGGGGTAAACGAGGGTAAACAGGGTGAAACGTGGGTAACTTGGGTTAAATGAGGGTAAACAGGGTGAAATGTGGGTAACTTGGGGTAAACAAGGGTAAACAGGGTGAAACGTGGGTAACTTGGGTTAAGCAATGGTAAACAGGGTGAAACGTTGGTAACTTGGGGCAAATGAGGGTAAACGGGGTGAAACGTGGGTAACTTGGGGTAAATGAGGGTAAACAGGGTGAAACGTGGGTAACTTGGGTTAAACAATGGTAAACAGGGTGAAACGTGGGTAACTGGTGGTAAACGAGGGTAGACAGGGTGAAACGTGGGTAACTGGTGGTAAACGAATGTAAACAGGGTGAAACGTGGGTAACTTGGGTTAAATGAGGGTAAATAGGGTGAAAGGTGGGTAACTTGGGGTAAATGAGGGTAATCAGGGTGAAACGTGGGTAATTTGGGGTAAATGAGGGAAAACAGGGTGAAACGTGGGTAACTTGGGGTAAATGGTGACACGCATGTCTGTCAAGTAACGATATGTAAATTAGAAGTTCGGGACGCTTGGTGGATCTAACATGGATGCATTACCGATTTCCAGTTGTATGATACAAGGCGCCCTACAGTGAAACAAGAAACTGTAAGAGACGAGAGTGATGACTGACACTTAACACATAAAGAATTTCGCAAAGGAGAAAATACTGTTAACTACTTTCAATGTTTCGAGAAAACGCATAGCCGTTTGGGCGCACATGCAGGCCCTTAACCTTAACCTTAACCTATTTTAATTTTTTACCATGTAAATTATTAACATTTTTCTATTTTATAATCTTGTAAATTGAGTATGAAGATCCCTCTGGGGAACTCAATAAACTTTATTCTATTCTATTCTATTTTCGGGAAAGCATGATTTGCTTCAAACAAAATACAAAGAAGCAGTAACGTTCAAGAATTTTTCAAAAAAAATTTGGCATCACCGATAAATGTTGCGCCACTGCGCAAAGCGGGGAACAATTGAGCAACAAGGTTTCCGCAACGATATTTCCTCGTTTGTGCAGGACTTAATGTCAAGATTAGAAAACAAACATGGACGAAACCTAAAATTCTGTTCTCATATCTGGTTTTCGTGAACATGAAGCGAGCAGAAGTCTCACTCCTCTCCCGCCCCTGGATGGGAAGCAAACCTTAAACTACCGACCCTCCTTTAAGAAGCCATAGACTGAATCCAATTTGGTGGTCGGACGAACTTTTTAAAAATCCGGTTATTTCCAAATTAGACAGCACGTAGACCCACTAACTGTTGATCGTATCATGCTCTGGGCCATGAGTCATATGATCTCATATGGTTCGGGAACTAATTGCATGGGTAGGTGCTTGAATGGGAATTTAGACCAACAACATTTATATCATTTAATCAGCGCGAACGTCCGCCTTCATCAAATTTTGAACTAGCCCATTATTTGGGGCAAAAGAATTCTTACCAAGCGTTGAATGCTGGGGACATGGCCAGGGTTTATGGCGATCGCATTATCAAAACAATTCTTGGCGTCAGTGTAGCTTTCTCGGATCTCAAAGATACGGCCACGCTACGAAGAGAGAGGTAAACAACATATCAGTGCAAAGCAAGTCACGCTATTTCTAGTGATTTGGGCATATTATCTTTACGTCAGTATCAACTATATCGCAACGTTAGAGTATTTCTAAGCAATATACACCAAAAAAGGTAGTGACATTGCATAAGCAAAAAATAAGCTAAGGGAAGGTACGTTTTTTCTTGGGGGGAGGGGAGGGCTGGGGCCTCAGAGGGGAGGGTCATCAGTGAAAGTCAACACCAAAAGGGGAGGGCCATACCTCATGTGAGCTATTCAAGGGAGGGTCACACATCTTTTCCGGAATTTTTTAATGAGAATTTTTGTGATGTTGCTTTCCATTTTTCTTACAGATTAAGTTTTTCTTTTCACCTACTTTGATTTAATTTGGTGTTTTATTATAGGTACTAGGTTGCATTTGTACATGTATATTATGCCATGGCACATAGTTTTTCTCGGAGGACTCGTGTCCTTTTGCGTCCGTATCGAGAAGTACTTGACTCAGGTATCGTTTCTTCAGCTTCTTGCTGTTGGCTATCCGCTGCCTGATCTCCTGAGTCGTTTAGTTCTGAAGAGTTACTAGTTGATCCAACAATGCGCTCTATCCTGTCGGAAATGTAGGAAATATTTGTTTTTGAGAGGCAGATTTCGCATGCTAAACAAATAAACCTTTCTATTAAAATAACCAACAGCAATGCCGGCTAGTCGGAGAAAGAAGCGCGTGTATTTTCCCTTAGCTATTTTATGTTCAAAACTTTTATAATACTCAAATACTTCCATATTCAAACTTCAGCTATAAAACGTAAATATCCCACACTGATTGTTCGCATTTTCTTTGTTTCAGCATGCACACATTCAATATCGACCCATCGAGATATATTCATGTTCAAACACTTTGCGTTCACAAGCGAAACGTTCTGAGGTTTCTACGGCATGGAAGATACCATGTAGTAGTGAGGGGAGGGTCGCACTTTCGTCAGTCACCTAAAAGTGGGGGGTCAGGAGTGTTTTCATTAAAACGCAAGGGAGGGCCAACACTTTTTTGGGAAAAAAATCCCAAAATTCCCCAGCCCTCCCCCCCCAAGAAAAAACGTACCTTCCCTAAAGCTATAAACATTTAACTACGTATGAATGCAATATTTGCAAATTACAGTACATTGGGAAGAGCGAAACAGGATTCCGTCTTCGTTTCAACAGCGACAGGAACCATACTAAAAAGGGAGTCAGCAGCTGTGAACTCACCGAACACTTTTTACATAACCCGAGAACTCATAACTTTGACAATGATCTCACCATTATGATCATTGAGCAAATCAAGAAAGGAACTATAGAGATCGAACGAAAAATGAAACTCCCTAAAAAATGTGAGGCATGCTGGCAGAGAAGGCTAAAAACCAAAAAATACAGCCGAATTAAGCAATTAACACATAATTGTAAAATCTAATTTGGAGAAAAGGAGTAAGCCAAAAGGCCTCAAACAAAAGCGAAGGCTGCAGAAGACGATTCTGCATTGTGCAAACCATATAACCATGTATTATGCGTAAATACATACAAAAATTAAGTTTCCTAATAAAAAGGACATACCACTGAGTTGAAAAAAGAAATGAAAAAGGGGGTGAAAAAACAACAACAAAACAACAAAAAAACAAAAAAACAAAAACAAAACCGTATGCCCGGTAGTTCACATTGATTGCTCTACAACGAGGAAAGTACCATCTAAAATGCGAAAAATCAAGTTGGCTAAAAACGGAGAGCTTTGACACTACATTGTTACAAACCCAACACTTAAGTGATCAGAGAGGAGGATTTGAATTTGGGACATCAAAATCACGACAAAGCCTAACGCCCTAAATGACATCCTTTGGCCCATGTTTCTGCAAAAACCAATTTAAAGTGGCCTACAGAAAGCTATCGAGATTAAGGCAAGTCAAACCACTGCACCTTTGTAAATTCAAATAAAGCATATAATTCGTACCTGGAACAGAACATCCGGGGATAAAGGAAAAATCAAGTGCGCCTCCTGTACGCACGCGCTAGCTTCAGCGTCCATTTCCATGGAGATATACACGTCAGCTGTCGCAAAACACAAACCACGGTAAATTACAAATGATGGCTGCCTTTGAACAAGTGCTAACTACAGCTTTTGATCGGTAATGAGTGTTACCTGCAACATAATCGCCGCAATATGCACAATCGACTAGCTCTCAGTTAGCTTGAAAGCTCAGTTGGTAACAGAGTTTAACCGGCATAGCAAGGTCATGGAATTGAGTCCCATATAAAGTTGAATTTTTTTGTCATTCTTTGCAACCGCTGAAGTGTGTAATTCAATCCCGAAAAGGAGGCCAAAGCTTCCTGCTTCTCCTGAGCGTCCGGGAAACAAAGGTGTTTTTGTTAGCCTCAGAAACATTTTCTTGTTTCCGTGAGATATGTTTCTCATGCGGCGGAACGATAGCTGCTTGCGTAGCTGGAGGGATTGCTTACGCCATGGCAATGTTTGCCGACGAGAACGAGTTACGAAGCCACGAGGGGAATGGGAAGCAGTCGGCTTCCTTTGCACGAGTCATACTGCCAGGTACGTAGGCTACTGAACGGCAACACATTAGCTTTATTTCACATTCAACCCGTTCAGCTCCCATATCAACATGCATGTTCTCATTGTTCTCCGTACACGTCTTATAGTACTGGCGGGGAGAATTCGATCAAACACCAACAAACTTAATAATCCTTGGTAATCATTTCCATCGTTCTCATGACCTATATGTTTGAGCAAGTAGGGATATCGAGGGAATAAATTAACGGTTTTTACTATTGACGCTTAAAACCCTTAAACGCTCAAAGGTGGAACTTGTCACTTCAAAACCCCCATCTTACTCGCCCGTAAGTCGTTGCTGATAGCGACGTTTGAAAGTTTCACAGAAGTTCAGCTTACCAATAGCGAGCCAGAGCTTGGCTTGTAGCGCCAGCACCGCGGGAACACTTAGTTTAACGGAAGTAGACGCCGCTTCGTCTGAAAGTGCCTGCTCAAGACGCACCGAAGCAGCGATCGAACTGGCTCCGTCCGCTGGGAAAAAGAAGGATGAGATAACATGCTGGACAAAAATCCTTGCGACACAGCTCAAAATTTAAGTCAGCAACAAAGAAATGCAACTTTTGCTCAAATGAAATGATCGTGGTGTGTTTTCCATCGGTTTGTTCCCACCTCCTCCGAAACAATGTTGACACGTAAGAAGTATCTGGGTCAAAGGGCTCAGCATTGTAAAGAGGGGGCAGGGGGGGGGGGGGGAGAAGGGGGTGGGACGTAGTGTAGGGAAGGAAATAAAAAAAAAACAATCTATCCCAACACTAGCTTCTGTCGAACATAGTAGCTGTCGAAAGTTACTGTGTACTCGTGAAAGGTGCTTTAACAAATCACAGTAAAGAACCTGATCTTCCAGTCAATTAGAAGCGAAACCTTTCACGCGTTTTCCGATGCATAGCACAGGTGGCATTCACATTTTTTTAAAGCATTCGCATAAGTAAAAATAGCAAAACGCTGGCTATTTCCCAAACCATAATCCCGCAAAACAACACACACATAGAACTGAAAGCTCATGTCGTTTCTGAAACGTTTCCTTCCCACGTCGAAATTAACTGGAGCCACCACATTTAAGGCGTAAAATTCGTTTTCCCGCTGTTTCTCTTGCAATGTTTTCTTACCAACTGCAACTCCTTGACGTTTTCAGGGCATTGGAAACCGAGCGAACGTGGCGCCGGTTTTGGCGTTTCATTTTTGTTTGCTTTGAATTCTAATTGGTTCATCGCGAAGCGCTGAAGGGCCCCGATGTCCCACCTATTATTTACCCGAATCCTTGTCACTGCTAATCTCCGTGAGAGGAATCTGCTTCAAGCTTCGTGTGTCAGTGATAACCTTGTCCAGTAAACCCGAGCCTGCTCTCTGAAGCTCCACGGATCTGCGGCGAGAACAACTCTAGGTCAGGCACTCATTGTAACATCATGTAATGGAAGAAGATAAATGTAAACAAATCAAATCAGTTGAAAAGAATCCCGAAGCCTGTGTAATAGGGTGTCATTTACTGCAAATCGACGGGAATCTTAAAATAACAGTCTACCGATGAATAACAACGCTAGACATGTACAGGCGAAGCTCTCCTTGCGACCACTCTAGTAAGCGACCAGCTATAGTTACGACCACAATTGTGAAACCCCGTTTGAATTATCACTTAAACTCTGTAATTGAAAGCTCTCGTAAGCGACCATTCCCGTAAGCGACCGCGACCACGTTTGTGAACTACCAGATGGTCTTTTCCTTTGTTTTTAAGTTCTCGTAAGCGACCGCTTAGTCAACTCTTAGCAAGCATTCACTTCTTGATCAAATTTAGAGTAATACAAAACATAAGCGTTAATGGTTCGTTGACTTGTACACACAGGAACCTATTTGTGATAGGCAATAAAAACTATTTACATGAAATACTGTTAATACAATACTATCGGTAACCAACACTATATTCCAAGCTTTCTGCTAGAAGCCCTTGTAAGCGACCACCCTCTATTGTTTTATTACGTGGTCGCTTACAAGAGCCCATTCTCGTAAGCGACCAGCTCTAGTTACGACCACTTTTCTGAATTCCCGAGGTGGTCGCTTACGAGAGCTTCGACTGTGTTAATAAACCACGAAGGACTTATCAAGCACGGATAAGATGAGAAAGATTGAGACGTAATGCAAACAAAGAACTGAAAAGTTTATACAAGTTTGAGAAGAGCTTGAGTTATGGAATTTGGTTAAAAGAATTCGCTGTATATTAGTTTCAAACAAGCCTTCTGAAGGTGATATCTATGGTTTCCTACATTTTATGAAAAAAGTACAAAAGAGATAAGGTTTATGACGTTTGAAGGTTGACAGTACTTAAAACAAAAGTTCCCAGCGCCATTTAACATTATTTGAAACCTAGAAGAACTGCTGCTGAACGACCTGAAATCGTAGAGGTGAGTTCCTTTGAGGGCTAAAAATAAATCCTTTCGTCGCGGGTTGTCGGTAAAACTACTGTTTTTGACGGTTAACGGTTAAATTTTAGGCCCTTCAATTTGATATCAACTAACCTGATGATCACCAGTTTCTCTTACATCAGTTCAAGTGATATTTTTATTTAACTTCATTGACACTCTAAGATTGGTAAACTTGTGGTTTGCTGAGTTGATTATAATCATGTTAATTGTCCAGCAATTTACCTTAAATTACATCAACTCAGATGATGTCAAATTAACCCATTGAGGGCCTTACATATGATAAACCTGTGGTTTCCTCAGTTGAGATGAGGGTAAATTAGCCAAAGATATCAGCTCAGTTGATGTCAATTTAACCTCATCGAGCCTCAAGGATGGTAGACCTGTGGTTCGCTCAGTTCACATAAGGCATATCGGCTACCAATGTACCTTACAGTACATTAATTAAGCTGATATCAAATTAACACCCGTCTCTCTCTTCTAAAACACTCACCCTGATAGGTCAGAATCACACACTAGTTTCCATGTCTCCAAGAGACGCTTGCACGTGATCAACGCTTGGTCTCCTCCTAAACATGTCTGTTCCAGTTTGACTTTCGTAAGAAGCAAACTAAGAAAAAAGAAGAATGTGGACGGTAAGACATCTATCGTGGTACTCAAGGATGGAGTCTAAGCTAACCTGTGTTCAGACCGAACTGGTTAACAGTAAACTACATAACACGACGAGCTTCTTAAAACTTTTTAATAAAACGTTCCTCCGCTTATGAGATTGTTGTCTTATTTATTGTATTTTATTTATTTTGTATCTAAAAGCAAATGAACGCTAGATACAAGAAACAACAACAAAGAAATGGATTAGTGAGAAAAACTGCCACAAGGATGGCCCGTAGAAAGATCACATGATCACAAAGAAAGACGATCAAACTATATTAAATAAAAAATTTATAAACTATAAACAAAAATTGGAAAAAGATTACGAAGCCTTTAAAAAACCCCTCACACTTATCTTTAACATGTACATTCAGAGCTAGCTGAACCTTCGAATGCATGGCATTTAACTACAGTTACATTTAGTCTCTCTATAGGGAAGTATTTCTTGGTCATTCTACTGTCGGTTACTTGGCTCGCCTTGAAATTAGGCTGCAAAAGTTTTTTTCCCTTAAAGTTCGCGACGAAAGTTCCGATACTCACGCGTGAACTGAGCGCCCTGCTACCGCGTGCGGGGCAAAAACTCTCTCGCCAGTCTTACTGAACGTATCCAGAACCGCTTGTTTCTAAGGCCTCTTTCCTTATCAAACTAACTCACCCCAAAACGGGGGACTGTTCCGAGGCAAGGGAACCTCATATTCTCTCTGCAGTCTATTGCAGTACTTCCTCCGTGGAAAAAAATCACAGTACCCACAGCCAGGCACTATTTCCGTTTTGCCTGATGTAAACCATTCCCGCGAATGTAACTTTTTAAAATTGTTTTAGAGTAAACAAGAGCGCTAAACATATGCCATTATCGCAACGGCAGCAACAACTACAGCAACAAAAACAATAACAATAACAACAAACAACAAAAGCAATAACGACAAGAATAAAAAAAAAACAGCAATAAAAACAACAACATACAGCAACAGAAATAGCAACATACCAACAACTACAACAACAACAACAACAAAAAAATCAAACCTGAAGTCTTCGGGGAATTCCATAAGAGCTGCATCACAGACTTCTAAAGCTTCAACAAACTATGATTTCAAAATGACAAAGAACGAACGTCAACGATCACACTTTGGGATTTTATCTTCCTTGAAACTGATCGGTAAATATGATTGGAACGTTTGCATTTTAGGACTTAAACAAACTAGTCAAACTAATCACATTGGTTTGACCACGTATTCGACACTAGTGCGACGGATTATAGATAATCCCCAATTTTTATATTATTAATTTCTATTTGTCAGTGTTCACATTAACAGCAATCCCCTTCTCAGTTACTAAACACGGCTACTGATTAGCTCGCCATCAACTGGCCCCGGTTCCTGGAAAGCCGATTAGCGCTAATCGAGGGTTAAATCTCGCTAATCCAGGATTAGAATTTATCCTTCGGTTAGATTCTGTTCCCGAAAGCGCGATTTACACTAACCAAGTGATAGACGAGGGGTTAAATTTAATCCACCTGGCGAGGTCGATTAACTCACTAATCGGGGGAAAATCTTGATCAAAACAAACAAAATGGCGGACTTAAATTTTGCGATATTGTTAGTTCAGTTGAGTAAGGAAAAAGAAAGGAGGCAATTTATGCTAATAAATTACTCTTAGCAACTTAAATAACAAATAATTTTGTAATCTGCACACATTCGAACGGTAATCGACTGAGTTTTGGGCGCAAAAACCTGCAGCGAAATGTGATGGAGCAAAAAGGACCACAAACACGCAAATCGTGTAGTCGAGTTTTCGATTTTAGTTTTTACAATAACTGAGCGAATTCTCGCGCGCTGATTGGCTAATTTTTATCGTCAATAAGAGTACAGACGGATGAAACACGTAAAGCTGACGCAATCAGCAAAAGTTTTGTCAAACTTTTTATAGTGCTGCGTTCTTGATGAGGCGAGAATTGTACCACAAATCTAGTAGTCGTCAATGAGGAAATCATCTAAAATTTATGGGTTAAAACTGAAGAAACCTTTGCAACCTTAGAGCGAAAAGATGAGGATGTTTATTGTGGATTCAGACCTGAAAATCGGCGGTGAGCGGGAATTTGTGCTGTCGATGAAATTAAGCTGAACCGTGTTTTAACGGATTATTTTGTGAACAGTTTCACTGGATTAAAGGTTAGTTGAGCAATTCGAATTTGTCCTTGTATTTCTGACCTATTCTTACTATAGTTTTAATTTACGAGCCTGTGATTCTCCGAATTACAGCGATGAAATTCAGATTCTGCGGCAATCGCATCTTCCATTGATTCTAGATAGCATTTCTTTCCTTCGTTTGAAAATCAGTTTGGGCTTTTTGGTATTGTAAAAAACAAATTGACGTCAGTTTTTTATGCGTCTGTCCTCTTATTGATGATAAATTTCGTCATAACATTGTCAAAGTTTGTTGTAGATCCACTCGCCTGCGGCTCGTGAATCTACAACACTTTGACAATGTTATGACGAAATTTATCATCAATAAGAGGACAGACGCATAAAAAACTGACGTCAATTTGTTAAATATATTTTAAAACACTATTAAACAATTCCATCAATAGCTCTATAAAATTCTATTAAACGGTAACTCTGGAAATGTGGCTTCAGTAAATAGGATCTTCACAAAGCAGAATTTATGAACCGATCTTCAGGTCTACAAGCTTATGATAAAACGAAACTGAAAGCCATGAATTTCGAAGCCATCCTTCCTCGCAAGCGATAGCGCGAATAATCAACTTTTCGTGGAACAATTTGCCGGTTTTGGGTTTCTACAGAAGAATTATTGAATGAAATAAAGTATTCATGGCAGTTTTGCAAAAGCAGAAGGAGATGTTTTATTGAAATAACGTGAATATAAGACGAAAATTTTGACGATTAATCAAAGCGAAGTTGTTGTCGTTCTCAAACAGTGCAGACACTGAAACAGAGGTTTTCACTGATTTAAAGCAAAAACAAAACGTCAAATTTCTGTAACAGACGAACGTAACAAAACAGATAGGCTACAAATATCAAAGACAATTATACGGCACAAATCAGTACTTTATTGTTAACATTTTTCCGAGAGGCAAGTCTTGCTTTGTTTAAGCTCAAAACAGTTTCGATGACTGAAAGATTATCAAGAGGTGGTGAACTCACCGATTTTCAGATATAGCCTACATTTCACCGCGAATCAGCATCACTATGCACTGAACCGTGATTCGCACTTTGGTTTTCTTTGAGGAAAGGTTTGAATTTTTTTTTTCACAACCAGAAAAAGGGCAAATCGTACCGCGGTCAAATATCGACAACAGACTACAACAGGTATCGATCGGTAAAACGAGTATAAGAGTCTACTTTTTCTCCCGCTCTGTCGTTTTCCCGCACTTTTTTATGCTGGTAACTTGTTTAACCGGTTTGATATGAGTTTAACTGAGGGAGCACCGAGGGATAGTTAAACGAGGAATAACTCTGCTTTCAGGAACGCCTTTTTATCCCTGGATTAGTTATTCTAGAGATAAGGAATTTAATCGTGGATTAACTGCTAATCGGGGGACAATTTAATCGGGGCCTAAGAGATTAAACTGTTTTTGTGTCGATGTTGAACGGAGTTTTTGTTTTCTGTCATCCTCAACTAATTAACATATACCCAAATTCGCTTTGAATAATGCATTTAAAACTATCGCTTTTTAAACGCCGTACAATCGCCCAGTGTAATTCAGATTAATTTCGCCGATTTGTCATCATCCTTTTGAATTACAACAACTCTAAACATCAAATTTGAATCTCGAATGAAATCCTTCGTTTTACTTTCATAACATTACCCCCCCCCCCCAAAAAAAAATATAAAACAGGAAAGTATCGCTCAACAGCTTTCGTTTGAACAGCTGCACCTTAGAAATTCATACAGACTCAAAAGTTAGAACACCATTGTAAGGCATGATAAACAGTCTTTATTTGTTGAACAGATTAATCGAACAGTTAAGTCATCATCATCAATTTTCATGTTTCCCCAAGTGGGGAATTGGGCCGCAAAACAATTAAGTACTTGGTCGAAAAGTAAAATTAAGGGCTAAAAAAATAGTTTTGACCTGGTAGAATCGACCGCACTGTTACATACTTCCAAATATTCAAACAAGATTTCACATCAAAATCCATCAAATTCATTTTTACACTGTGGAGTTACGAACAGCAATAGGAGTTATAGGAGTTACGAGAACTCTTATAAATAAAATTATGCTGAATTACTATTAACAACGACCAAAAAGGTTATTTACAAATTTACGACACTGTGCTTGGCAAATCACAATTGTTGTTCGACTGTTCAAACGCATCATTTGCCAGCTGTGGCAGCACATCAGTGGTATGATTGCCACTGTTGGTCCCATTGGCTTGTTCCACATTTTGTTGATCCAGTCCTCCGTGTTCTTGTCCTGCTTCAAGCCTGACTACAGCGTTTGGCGCTCCAAATACTCGCATCTCAATTTCGTCGGCTTCAGAAATGTTCACGGTGTTACATGTCAACTCAATAAACGCAACGCGAAACTGTCTCATTCTGACCGAGTAAATAATTGGATTGAACAACGAGTTTAAGAAAAGTATAGAGTGACTAAAAGAAAAAAAACATATACACTGATTGCAAAGACATTTTCTCTCGAAACCAAAATGTAACAAGTCCAAACACAACCAGAGGTATATAACACAACACCAGCACTAACAGAATAATACTTGTCAGTTTGAGGGCCTTTTCATTTTTTAGAAATTGTTCCCTTGCGTCTTGTGTAACTTGCAGAGCCGCAAGTTGCTGTTCATGTCGGCGGGTTTCACGGTAGACTGTTACATGGCAGAAAACGATGAAGGCAATAGAGAGACCAACGAATGTGTCACTGACGAGCAAAAATACAGTTTTGTTCACATCCTGAGAAATCTGCAAAATTACAGACAGAAGCCACGCCAAGGCTGAAGCAATCAGTAAACGACCTTCGGTAACGATGGTTGTGTAAGCAAAAGGATGCTTCATGGCTAGGTACCGTTCACCACTTATCAAGACCAGGTGGAAAAGCGAAGCTTCCACCAAGCAGACCAATACAATTCTGAGAACTCGCATTAAACAATAGCCACTCGGTTCATCACATAAAAACACTGCAATGAAACTGGGCTGAATAAAGACCCCAACCGTGAAATCAGTCGATGCTAGTAATGCCAGTAAAATGTTTGACTTGTGGGCTCTCAATCGGGAATTTGTCTTTACAGCGATCATCACCAGCGCGTTCAAAACAGCGGTGAAAGGAAAGGTGAGGATGTTCAAGATTATATTGAGCACGAGAGCTGCTACAGCTACGGACGAGGGCTGCTGCAGCCTTTCCCCAATGAATAGATCGGCTTCGCATGCTGTGGAACTTGCTTCGCTGGAATTCATAGCGTTTTCCTGGCGTGGAGGAACGGAGCTCTCTCCTTTCTTGTACAATTTCAACTGTCGAATGACTGTGTTCACCTTTTTCATGAAAACACTAGTTTCACCTGGCAACTTTCATGTTTTGTTTAAGTTTTCCTTCCGAGCTGGGGATTCACATATATTTTTAGTTCAATATGGTTGTCATCTTGAACTATATAAAGGGGCGCAATGTTGATAACCTTTCAATTCAATAAATATCCCCTACATATCCCTTATTTCAATGGTCTAGGTAATACACTAATGAGGGCGCACTCAGAACTTGACGTCCAAGCTTTATTTTAGCAGTCATATGCGTAATCGGTACGTGCGAACGTTTTGTCAGAGAAATCTGACCAAAAATTATATGGCCAGATGATGTATTACAAACAAATGATTCATTAAGGCTAATTCACTTATCCTTCAAGTTCACAAGATTGCTCCTTTGTGATAGGAATTAGTTGCCGCATCCGCACAATTGTTAGTTCCAATTTTTTTCCAGCACATTTATATCAACGGCCTATTATTTTAGCTATCTTAATCACAACAACTGAAACGTTCTCGCCATTTTAGTACTCATTGTCTTCACCAACGGATTTTAAGAGTCTCTTTGAACCCACTTGACAAAGTCCTAGAAAATGTCTTAGATTTAACGTACCCCTATCTTAAAATACACTGAACTGTCGATTCTATTATCAGTTGTCAATAAATTAGACTGGGACAAATTCTGAGAAGGGCTGTTATTTAAATTTCTGTCGGCAAACTCGAGGAGAAGGTGGTAAATACACTTTTTTGGATGAAAATTATGTGCTGAACAGGAACAAATTGTTTACCAAGCTTGATTTTAAGTTTTTACCCTTCAAATCTGACTTCAAAAAAACGGACCCAAATACCTTCCATGGAAACGAGGCTAAAGTTCAATATGGTTGATGATGATGCATTACAAACAAAGGATTCATTAAGGCTAATAGCCTGAGAAAACAGCCGACGTTTCGCGAGGTCGCCACTTGAGCCATCACAAAACGACGTCCGAGTAACGAACGCAGAAATTCCATACTGATGACGCGTCACTACCCAGATCTAGGTAGTGCTTCCGATTGGTTGAAGCGAAATTCCCTCGCGTTTCAACCAATCAGAAGCACTACCTAGATCTGGGTAGTGACGCGTCATCAGTATGGAATTTCTGCGCTCGTTACTCAGACGTCGTTTTGCGAGGGCTCAAGTGGCGACCTCGCGAAACGTCGGCTGTTTTCTCAGGCTATAAGGCTAATTCACTCATAAAGAGAACTTATCCTTCAAGTTCAACAACATACGTTTCAGTAGACTGCTCCTTTATGATAGGAATTAGTTGCTGCATCCGCACAATTGTTAGCTCCAATTTTTTTCCAGCACATTTATATCAACGGCCGATAATCACAACAACTGAAAGGTTCTCGCCATTTTACTACTCATTTTTCATAAACGGAGTCTCTTTGAACCTACTTGACAAACTCCCATAAAATGTCGTAGATTCAATGTCCTCCTCTCTTAAAACACACTGAACCGTCGATTCTGTTATCAGTTGTCAATAAATTACTCGCCTTGTTATCTTTTAGTTAAGAAGGGTTTCTGTTGGTTTCCAGCTGCTAGAAAACATCCCGAAACAAAATGGCCGTTTAGAAAAGGTTTTTGGATAATGTGTAGTTCAAATGTCACAAAAGCATGAAAATTGATTCACTGTTGGTCATTACCCATTTTACCCCAAGATGACCATCAGCTCACAAGCAGAAATTGGAAAGAAAATCCTTTACTAATATTTTTGAATATCGAAAATATCGAAAAAGAAACAGTAACATTAACGTCAACGATCACACTTTGGGATTTTATCCTCCCCTAAACAGTTCAAACAGATAAATCAAATTGGCTTGACCATGTATTCGATACTTGTAACATGATTAATAAATTCTGTATTCCTTATTTTTATTTTAATAATTTTTACTTGTCGGTGTTCATATTAACAGCAATTCTCATCTCAATCTACGTTACTTAACCAGACTTTTGATGGATTAGCCAGCTATTTGGAAATTTTGATAACTGGAGCCGGATTAAAGAGTTTTTGTGTTCATTCAGGGCGACGATGTTGAATAAAAATGTTTGATCGTTCAGAAGGAGTTTAATTAACTCGAAATTTTGCTTTCAATTTCATGATCATTTAAAAGATGCTTTTGTTTTCTATCATCCTCAACCAACATGGACGCAAATGGAATGTAGTTTCGAATGATGTTTATTATTCGAGTGAAGTTTTGCCTAGCTTAAACACCGTACGATCATAACCGGTTGTACTTTTTTAGTTCAATGTTGTAGTTGTCCTCTTGCACTATATAACGGGTAGCAATGTTGATAATCTTTCAATTCAGTAAATATCCGCCACATATCTCTTACTACAATTAGCTAGATAATATACGATTTACGACGCACTCAGAACTCAACGTCAAGGCCTTATTTTAGCGACCAACGGCGTAATTGGTGGGTGCTAACGTTTTGTCAGAGAAACATAACATAACAGAAGATTATGTGGCTAAACGATGTTTTACAATCCATCAACACCGCTGGGAAGAGCGCCTTAAAATCAGTAAAGATGCCACGTTTGAGAGTGATAGAATGAAAATTAAGAAAGATATGGCTCCGAAAAGTTGCACCACACAAACGTTCTAGAATTAACGTGACTACTCCTATCTTAAAATACACCGAACCGTCGATTCGGTTATTATTTGTTAATAAATTACTCGCCCTGTTGCCTTTTAGTTAAGAAGGTTTTTGCTGGTTTCCAACTGCTAGAGAATATCCTGCAACAAAATGACCCATAATGGCCGTTTAGAAAAGTTTTTGGAATTATGTGTAGTTTAAATGTCACAAAAGCACGAAAATTAATTCACTGTTGGTCATTACCCATTTTACCCCAAGATGACCATCAGCTCCCAAGCAGAAACTGGAAAGAAAATCCTTCACTAATATCTTTGAATATCAAAAATATCGAAAAAGAAAGAGTAACATTAACGTCAACGATCACACTTTCGGATTTTATCCTCCCCAAAACTGACCAGTAAATCATTATGATTGGAACGGTTGCATTTTAAGGTGCTATCAAGCAAATAAATCAAACTGGCTTAACCATGTATTCGATACTTGTAACATAATTAATAAATTATTTCTTATTTTATTTTAACAATTTTTACTTGTCAGTGTTCACATTAACAGCAATTCTCATCTGAATCTACGTTACTTATATAGACTTTTGACGGTTTAGCCAGCTATTTGGAAATTTTGATAACTGGAGCTAGATTAAAGAGTTTTTGTGTTCATTCAGGGCGATGATGTTGAAAAAAAACGTTTGATCGTTCAGAAGGAGTTTAATTAACTCGAAATTTTGCTTTCAATTTCATGATCATTTAAGAGATGCTTTTGTTTACCGTCATCCTCAACCAACAAGGACACAAATTCGCTGCTGAGGAATGCATTTTCGAATGTTGTTTATTATTCGAGTCAAATTTTGTGTAGCTTAAACGCCGTACAATCATAACCGATTGTACTTTTTTAGTTGTCCTCTTGCACTATATAACGGGTCGCAATGTTGATAATCTTTCAATTCAGTAAATATCACAATTGTGATCGTCCTGGTGAGCGTAGTCCTGAGAAGGACTGTTTGAGGTGACATTGACTGACGTTTCGACAACCTGAGCGGAAGTCATCATCAGAGTCAAGTGAACTGTGAATCGTCAGTAGATGTTATTTCTCTGGTCGTTGTCCTGATTGGTCGACGATCTCGTGATGTTCTTGGTCTTCTGTCAGTTAAGCCGTGATGTTATTGGCTGTGAAGACTGTTAAACGTGATTGGTGCGTTTCGATCCGTCTTTTGTTAGTCAAATGTCCGTTGGTCTATTGTTAGTCAAATAGGTCGGTTTGTCTATTGTTTGTCTGTCTTGTTATTGTCGGCACTAAGTCGCTTGTAAGGTGCAGGTAGCTATTGGCAACGGTTCAGTGGTGTTTGTTCTAAGTTAGTAAACCAGCTTTCCAGGGTGATTCGTTGATAGTAGTCCGTACTGTAGGTAACGCATTCAGCAGAGTCCCAGTCGATTCTGTGGTTTATTTTTAAATGGTGCTCCGCAATGTGATTGTTGATATCACCATTTCTAGTCGCTTGTTTGTGTTCAGTCACTCGGACGTTCAAATTCCTGCCTCACCAATATAAGTGGCCTGGCAGTCGCAGCATTTGATCTCATAAACTGCTCCCTGTCTGTCGCTGGGTTCGTCTTTGTCTTTAACGTTCGTCAGTAGCTGTCGTAAAGTAGTGATAGGTTTGTGAGCAACACGGATGTCGTAGGGTTGTAGGATTCGTGCAATAGTTTCAGAAGTCCCTTTGATGTATGTTATAGTTGCAGTAGTGACAGGTGTCGCGTTAGTGTTCGTAGGGTTCGGTTCGGGGTTTCTCTAAGTGTCGTGTCTAATAAAGTCCCGGTTGTAATTGTCCTTGTTGAAAACGTTGTGTAAGTACTTGATTTCGTCCGTTAAGCTGTCGGGTGAGTTACAAACTAGTTGCGCGCGTCTTGTCAGGGTCCGTATAGTCGTAGCTTTGTGAGAAGTTAGGTTGTAAGATAATTGGTCCAGTAGTCTGTCGGTATGTGTCGGTTTTCTGTAAATTGCCGTCCGTAGTTCGTTATTGTCCGGGGTAACTAAGCAGTCTAGAAAAGGTATTTTACCGTTTTCCTCGATCTCCTTAGTAAACTGTATGTCGGCGTTTTGTCCGTTGAGGTGTTTGTGAAAATCGTCGATTTCGTCTTTGTGTACGGCTGTCAGAGTAGGTAAGTCGGGAACCCACAGAATGAGACTAAGGGTCGCATGGGTATGTTAGGTTTGTGCAGTTTCGGTAGTCCTTAAAGTTTCGGTGGTTGTGGTACACGCCACCTCAGTCTGTTGTAGCGTTGAATGTCAATAGCGTCAGTTTTCTTGAGGTCAAGTAGTTTGCTATTAAGTTTGCGTTGAAGTGCTGGCGTCTGGTCTCGTTTAAGGACTTCGTAGGTCTGTTTATCGTTAACAAGTGCGTCCATTTTGTCATAATAGTCTGAATTGTCCGTAACCGACAACAGTCACTTGTCCTTTGTCAGCGGGGAGTATGACAATGTTTTTGTTAGTTTTCAGTCGTTTCAGTGCTTGTCGTTCGTCTTTAGCCAAGTTACTGTCAGGTGGAGAGGCTGATTGTATAGTAGAAGCTATTCTACTTCTGATGTTATCTTTGGCTGATTCTGAAAGCTCCCTCTGACGAGACAGAACCGCCTCAACACTGGATACAATGGCCTCGGTCGAGCTGCCGCATCCGCACAATTGTTATATAATATAAAAGATCTTTTTCCCGCACATTTGTGTATCCACGGCCCGATAAGCTGCCCACCTAGTCAGAACAACTAAAACGTTCTCGCTTTTTTCTTCATAAACGAATTTTAAGGCTCTTTTTGAACCCATTCAACAGTCCGAGAAAATGTATAAGATTTTAAGTACTCCTATCTTGATTAAATACACTTAACCGTCGATTTTGTTATCATTCGGCATTTTATAAATTATTCTCTCTATTGTCCTTCACTTACGAGGAGTATTTGTTCGTTTCCAGCTGCTGGAAAATATCCCGAAACGCCATTACGGCAAAATAGCGATTGAAAAAAGTATTTTGGAATAAGGTGTAGTTCAAATGTCAGAAAAGCATTGAATTGAATTCAGTGTTACTTTTTTCGTATAGTCATTATCCATTTTACCCCATAACAACCATTAGCTCCAAAGCAGAAATTTGACGGAAACCGTTTCCTTTATTTTTTAAAATATCGGGAAAAACTCCAAGCTTTACTGTCAACGATAACATTTTTGGATTTTATCCTCCCTAACGCTGTTCAGTAATTATGATTATTAGGACATTATCAAACAGAGATAAAATTGGTTTGACCATGTATTCGATACTTGTACGACGGATTAATAAATTATTCCTTATTTTTGCTTCATTAATTTTTACTTGTCAGTGTTCACATTCACATTCATCCCTTTCTATGTGACTACAGTCGGCTACTGACGGATTAACTCGCTATTTGGAAATAGACCCTTCCAAGATTTTTTCAACTTTTCACATGGACCAGTTAGCAAAAATCCCTCGACACCACTGGAAAGAGCGCCTTAAAATTAGAAAAGATGCCAAGTTTGAGAATGATTGAATGAAAATTAAAAAAGATATGGCTCCCCAAAGTCGCACAGCACAAACGTGTGTAAAATTTCGCCACTTTGCAGAGTTATATCTTCGTTCATTTCTGACATATCATTCTCAAACTCGGCGAGTTTAATAATTTTAAGACGATCTTTCCAGCAGTGTCGATAAAGTTGGCTAACTGATCCCTGTCAAAAGGAGAAAAAAAAAACTGTAGAAGGGCCTATTTTGATAACTGGAGTTTACTAAAAAAAAAGTGTTTTTGTGTTGAATGAAAATGTTGATCGTTAAGAAAGAGGCTAATTAACTCAAAATTGTGCTTTCAGCAGGCGGCATATCTTTCATGATCATTTAAGAGGAGTTTTTGTTTTTGCTATCCCCAACTAACATATACTCAAACTCGCTGTTGACTAATGCATTTTCAAATATTGCTTATTAAACGAGTCAGGTTTTGTGTAGTTTAAACGACGTACAATCGCTCAGTCTAATTCAGATTAATTTCGTCGATTAGTCAATATCCTTTTAAATTCCACCAACTCTAAACTTCAAATTTGAAAAACGAACTTTATCCTTTTTTTTTCACTTTTCAGAACATTACCCAAAAAAGTACTGCTCAATCGCTTTTGTTTGAACGCTTGCACCTTAGAAATTCACCCTCAGACTCAAAAGTTGGCCGAAACTGTATTGTAAAACATGATAAACGGAACCACAGGAAGATACGTCTCAATAGCTTTCTTTTGAGTGCTTGCACCTTAGAAATTCAGTTAGAGCCACCGTCTACGGCTTCTTTATAATAAACAACACCAAATTCTTGTCAGTAGATTTTGTTTGAAGCCGTGCTTACACTGCAAGAGGGAGGTGAATAGGGATATTATATTTTAATATCCGACACCGTTTCTGGAGAGTGTTGAGATTCACGACCCAAACTATATATCCAGCAAAATCCAAAATCCGGGCCATGAAAATGAATAAACCCGCGATCAGCTGGGATTTTAGGATCCGCAAACCGTTAAAATTTTACTCTGAATCCAAAATCCGGCCAAAATTATTTGCAAAATCCGCCGATCGCCCCCTAAAAAGTTCTAAACACCTTGAACAGCATTATAAACAATTTTACAGGAAAGTGCTCATAGATTTGATTT
The DNA here is from genome assembly GCA_964017195.1 of Siderastrea radians. Classification (NCBI taxonomy): domain Eukaryota; kingdom Metazoa; phylum Cnidaria; class Anthozoa; order Scleractinia; family Rhizangiidae; genus Siderastrea; species Siderastrea radians. Next base: position 42,365,331 of record OZ024892.1, on the reverse strand, counting down.
AGATCTTCCCTTTAATTTTCCTATCATCAAATCGATTCTGAACATTGAGGATGATTCTGCGTTTCTAGACAACGTTAAAATCAGATGAGTTAATAAAATTCGTCTGAATGTAAAATGCCGGTACTACGTTGTCTAATAAACCTGCTCTTTCTGTGCACAGTTGTTCCATATTCAAGATAAGGTATTTTTGAACGTGATTCCATCGAATTCAGACGAAAACTGATAAAAAGTACCTGTACTTGGCAGCTTATAAAGACGACTTTCTCCCCCCAAAAAACTTTTCACCTTGCGTCTTCATTTTTTGAACAGATTGATCTAACAATTCAGCTTAATTTAGATTTCAGTTTAAAATCAAACAAATTTATTTTTACGTTGTAGAGTTACGAAGAGAAATAGTAGTTGTGAGCAGTTGTATGAGTTACGGCAACTTCTATAAATAAAATTGATGTCGAACTGCTATTTACAATTCACGACGCTGTGTTTGGTAAGCACATCACTAATATGATTGCCACTGTTATTCACTGATTTGCTCGTTGTACATTTTGTTGATCTAGTCCTCCGTGTTCTTGTCCTTTTTCAAGCCTGACCACAGCGTTTAGCGCTCCAAATACTCGAAATATTCTCATCTCATCTTCCGCTTCAGAAATGTTCACAGTTCTACATATTAACTCAATAAACGCGACGCGAAACTGTCTCATTCTGACTGAGGATTACACTTTCGGATTTTGTACTCCCCAAAACTATGCCGCGTAATTACGACTACATGGAACTGTCGCATTTAAGGACTTAATCAAACAGATGAATTTCATTCGACTAAGTATATTCGATACTTGTACGCCAGAATAATAAACAACTTTTTTATTTTATTTTACAACATTGTACAACATAACCAACAGCACCACAGAAAATTTGAATGGTCACATTTTAGGATTTCGTGCACAGCCGCAAAAATAAGAACCACGTTGTACAGCATGACTAGCATCACACAGGAAAGAACCGATCGCATTTTAGTTTTATTCACAGACTCAACCCTTTTTCTGAATACTGAATTACGGAGATAACGTTTTATCCTGGATAACGCCAAAATTACACAAACTGGTAAATTTGCCTGAATATAGATTTGACCACCGTAAAACGGAGTAGTAATCCAGAGTTTTCTGTTTATACCTGTTCCAAAAACAATTTCTGTCCTCACGGAAACAATATGGAAAATTTTGGGAAATTCTTATCATTGAGGCGTGCACCATTCAAATGAAAGCTATTGGTGCAGTTTGGTTCTCGATATTTTGCAGAAATCTGATTTTTTGTTCTTCTTCAAATCAAAATTTAAAATTGGGCGTTGTAAATAATTACGACCGACTGCTCCACAGTACAAAAAAGCCCACCAAAACCGAACTGCTGCGTGTGTCCAAATTTACTTTTACAATGTCGGCTAAATAAACAGCTTTAATAGCTCCAATAACTTAAGTTAATGTCGAGCTGCTATTAACAACAGCTAAGGAAGATATTTACAAATTGTTTCAATTGCTTGATATTTTATACACTGCACAATACTCGGTACACGAGTACACAACACGATTTTCTTGCTGTGGCAGCACATCAATGTTATGATTGTCACTGTTGTTCATAATTGCTTGTTCCACATTTTGGTGATCCGTTGCTCCGTGTCCTTGCCGTTTTTCAAGTCTGACAGCAGCGTTTTGCGCTCCAAATACTCGCATCTCAATTTCTTCGGTCTCAGAAAAGTTCACAGTTCTACAAATTAGCTCAATAAAAGCGACGCGAAACTGTCTCATTCTAAGCGAGTAAATAATTGGATTTAATAATGAGTTTAAGAAAACTATCGTGGTAACAGAAAAGAAAATATATATACTGTTTCCAGAGACATTTTACTCCCATACCTTACTGTCACATTGGCAAAAACGGGAGAGGGTATATAACACAATATTAGCACCGCCAGAATAATGCTTCTCAGTTTGAGGGCCTTTTTATTTCTTTGAAGCTGTTCCCTTGCCTCTTGTGTACCTTGCTGAGCCACAAGTTGCTGTTCATGTCGGTGGGTTTCACGGTAGACTGTAACATGGCAGAAAACGATGAAGGCCATAGAGAAAACACTGAATAAATTTTTAAGAGGAAAAATGCAGTTTTGTCGACAGCAATAGGAATTTGCAATATTATAGACAGGAGCCACACCAAGGCTGAAGCAATCAGTAAACGAGCTTCGGTGACGATGGTTGTGTAAGCGAAAGGATGCTTCATGGCCAGATACCGTTCACCACTTATCAAGACTAGATGGAAGAGCGAAGTTTCCACCAAGCAGACCAATACAGTTCTGAAAACTCGCATTACACAGTATCCAATCGGTTCACCAAGTAAAAACATTACTAACACTGCAATGAAGCTGGGCTGAATAAAGATCCCAACCATGAAATCAGTCGTTGCTAGTAATGCCAGTAAAATGTTTGACTTGTGGGCTCTCAGTCGGGATTTTGTCTTTACAGCGATCATCACCAGCGCGTTCAAAACAGCGGTGAAAGGAAACGTGAGGATGTTAAAGATTATATTGAGCACGAGAGCTGCTACAACTACGGGCGAGGGCTGCTGCAGCCTTCCCCCAATGAACAGTTCAACCTCGCATCCTGTGGAACTTGATTCGCTGGAATTCATAGCGTTTTTCTGCAGCGGTTAGTGAAATGAACGGAGCTCTGTCCTTCCTTGTACAATTTCAACTGTCGTATATGACTGTGTTCGCCTTTTTCATGAAAACACTAGTTTCACCTGGCAACTTTCACGTTTTGTCAAAGTTTTCCTTCCGAGCTAGGGATTTACATCTATTTTTAGTTCAATATGGTTGTCATCTTGAACTATATAAAGGGCGCTATGTTGATAATCTTTCAATTCAATAAATATCCCCTACATATCCCTTATTGCAATGGGCTAGATAATACACTTATGAAGACACATTCAGAACTTGACGTCCAAGCTTTATTTCAGCAGTCATAATATATGCGTAATCGGTACGTGCAAACGTTTTGTCAGAGAAATCTAACAAAAATTTATATGGCCACATGATGTATTACAAACAAACGATTCATTGAGGCTAATTCACTTAATACAGAGAACTTCTCCTTCAAGTTCAACAACATATGTTTCAGCAGACTGCTCCTTTGTGATAGGAATTAGTTGCCGCATCCGCACAATTGTTAGTTCAAATTTTCTTCCAGCGCATTTATATCAACGGCCGATAATTTACCTATCTTAATCACAACAACTGAAAAGTTCTCGCCATTTTACTACTCATTTTCTTCATAAACGGTTTTTAAGAGTCTCTTTTTGAACCCATTTGACAAAGTCCCAGAAAATGTTTTAGAATTAACGTACTCCTATCTTAAAATACATTGAACCGTCGATTCTGTTGTCAGTTCTCAATAAATTACTCGCCCTGTTATCTTTTAGTTAAGAAGGGTTTTTGTTGGTTTCCAGCTGCTAGAAAATATCCCGAAGCAAAATGACCCAAAACGGCCGTTTAGAAAAGTTTTTTGGAATAATGTGTAGTTCAAATGTCACGAAAGCATGGAATATTTAATTCACTGTTGGTCATTACCCATTTTATCCCAATATGACCATCAGCTCCAAAGTAGAAATTGGAAAGGAAATCCTTTACACTACTTTTTAAAACATCGAAAAAAAATTAATCAGTAACATTAACGTCAACGATCACACTTTGGGATTTTATCTTCCTTGAAACTGATCAGTAAATATGATTGGAACGTTCGCATTTTAGGACTGAAACAAAAAGATGAATCTAATTGGTTTGCCTTGTATATTCGACACTTGTACGACTGATTACTGAATAAATTATTCCTTCTGTTTATTTTACTAGTTTTTACTTGTCAGTGTTCACATTAAAAGCATCTGTCATCTGAATATACGTTACTTTATATGACTATTGACGGATAAGCCAGCTACTTGGGAATTTTGATAACCGGAGATTAAAGTGTTTTTATGTTCACCCAGGGCGACGATTGAATGAAAATGTTTGATAGTTACTGGAGTTTAATTAACTCAAAACTTTACTTTCAATTTCACGACCATTTAACAGGTTATTTTTTCTGTCATCCTCATTGCATTTTCGAATGTTGTCTACGATTCGAGTCAAGTTTTGTGTTGTTTAAACGCCGTACAATCGCCCGTGTAATTCAGATTAATTTCGTGATTGGTCATCATCCTTGTGAATTCCGAAAAAAACAAACGAAATCCTTCGTTTACTCTTCTAAACACCACACCACCACAAGAAAGAACTGCTCAATAGTTTTCGTTTGAACGGTTGCACATTAGCGGAAATTCATCCACCGACTCAAAAGTTAGAACTGCGTTGTAAAGGATGATAAACTACGCAACGGGAAAGTACTACTTGATCGCTTTCGTTTGAGTGGTTACACTTAAGAAATTCATCACAGGACTTAAGTTAGCCCACCGTGTGCAGCCTAATCATAATAATAAGTACCAAGTAGTCTTAGTGGGGTGTAGTAGGTTTTATTTAAAACGGTGGTTACACTTTAGAATTTCATCTACTGACTCAAAAGGTAAAACCACCTTGTACAGCAATATGAACAGTACCAGTGGAAAATGCAGATCAGTAGGTTTGAATTGAACGTTCCCTTGGATTCTAAACATTAAGGATGATTGTACGTTTCTAGACGAAGTTAAAATTTAAGGAATTAATAAAGTTCTTCTGAATATAAATTGACGGTCCTACGACGGAATAATAAGCCTGCCCTGTCTGTGCATAGTTACTTCATATCCAAGATTAGGTGCTTTTAAACGTGATTCCATGGAATTGAGACGAACAAAATAAAAAGTATTTTGCAGCTTGAAAAAAAGACTTTCTGGAAAAAAAAAACCCTTTCAGCTTCTGTCTTTATTTTTTGAACAGATTCATCGAACGATTTAGTACCTGGCCGAAAGGGAAATAAAGGGCTAAAAAATACACTTTTTGATCTGACGGAATCGACATGGAAGGTTTAGTGACAGCTGTTCGTACGAGAAAGACACTAGATTCGCTGATTGATTTTGGGATAAAACTCTAAGCAGCACGTTTCTATTGCGAATTTTGTTTCTCGAGAATTGCGAAATGAAATTTATGATTTTTCACTTCAAACTAAAAGTCAAAGTTGGGCGATCTTGAAAATAACGAGCGACTGAAGGCCGAAAGCCACTTCTTCGTTTTATAAGAAAGATACGACCGCACTGTTACATGCTTCCAAACATTCAAACAAGATTTCACATTAAAATCGATTAAATTTATTTTTACATCGTGGAGTTGTGAAGAGCAATAGGAGTTATAGGAGTTACGAAAACGCCTATAAATAAAATTGATGTCGAATTACTATTAACAACGACGAAAAAAGGTTAGATACAAAAAGCCGGTTTAAGATGCTGTGCTTGGCAATGTGGGTAAATAGCAACCGTTGTTCGACTGTTCAAAAACGTCATTTTCTTGCACAGCATTGCTGATTGCCACTGTTGTTTACGGAAAGGTGAGGATGCGGATGATTATGATAAAGATGAGAGCTGCTACAGCTACGGGCGCAGGCTGCTGCAGCCTTTCTTCTAACAACAGGTCAGCCTCGCATCCCGTGAAACTCGCTTGACTGGAATTCATCGCTTTTTTCAGGCGCGATTTGTGAAATGAACGGTGCTTCTAAACAATTTTAAATGACTTGTGACTGTGTTCGCCTTGTTCATGAAGACACTCGTTTCACCTGGCATCTATTTTATTTTCAAGTTTTCCTTCCGAGTTAAGGATTTACATATTTTTTTTTAGTTCAATGTGGTTGTCATCTTGCACTGTATAACGGGTCGCAATGTTGATAATCTTTCAATTCAGTAAATATCCGCCACATATCTCTTACTACAATGGGCTAGACAATACACTAATGAAGATGCACTCAGAACTCAACGTAAGAGCTTTATTTTAGCGACCACTGGCGTAATCGGTACGTGCGAACGTTTTATCAGAGAAACATAACATAACACAAGATTATGTGGCTATACGATGTTTTACAAACAGAGCGATTCATTGAGGCTAATTTGCTTAATAAACAGAGTTTATCCTTCAAGTTCAACTACATTCATTTCTAGAGGCTGCTTCCGCTGACTGCATGATAGGAATTAGTTGTCGCATCCGTACAATTGTTAATTCAAAGATTTTTTTCCCCGCACATTTGTATCATCGGCCCAATAAGCTGCCCACCTTAATCAGAACAACTAAAACGTTTTCGCTTGATTCTTCCTTAAAGAATTTCAGGCTCTTTTGGACTCGTTCGACAGTCCCAGAAAATGAATTAGATTTTAATTACTCCTATCTTGATTAAATACACTTAACCGTCGATTTTGTTATCATTCGGCATTTATAAACTATTCTCTCTATTGGCCTTCACTTTCAAGGAGAACTTGTTCGCTTCCAGCTGCTAGAAAATATCCCGAAACACCATTACGCAAAATAGCGATTGAAAATAGTGTTTTGGAATAATGTGTAGTTCAAATGTCATAAAAGCAGTGAATTGAATTTAACGTTACTTTTTTCGAATGGTCATTATCCATTTTACCCCAAAATAACCATTAGCTCCAAAGTAGAAATTTGAAAGGAAACCCTTAACTCTGTTTTTGAAATATCGGGAAAAAAGCCAAGCTTTAATGCATGTCAACGATGACATTTTTGGATTTTATCCTTCCCAACGCTGTTCGGTAATTATGATTATTACCGTACCCAAATTGTGAATTAGCCAATCAGAAGCCTTGTTTACTGTCATGATTTTCTACGGTATCAAGTCACTGACCTGATATCCTACGATATTAAGGACAGTTTGTGAAACTTGCATTTTTTTGCAGACTTTACATTTGTTAAACGAGAAAGTAATTTGTTTAACGGTACGAGAGAAAAAAAATACAATTTCGCGATAAAATTGGAAGCAGCTACACTGGCGGGCGCTCGAGTGAACTTTACGGACAGCGCTGAAACTTTTTTGGTTTCAAAATGGAGCCGGATTTTCCAAATTTCTTTCTTAGCTTGGACTTCCAACATTCAGAAAATGGCAGATGAGGAGTTGGAGAAGAGTATTGACGACCAGAAAAGTGTAAATACGTGTCACTCTACAACGCCTGACTGATCACGGTAACTGAAAAAAAAGCCGGGTTTTAGGACGAATTTGGGTACGGTAAATACCTAATCGCACCTTTTTTAGTACGCTTCGGCGGCATATCAAGCTCGTTTGGTCTCACCATGGGTATTTTGGCTCGACTACGTCTCGCCAAAATACCAACCATGGCTCGACCAAACTCGCCTGATATGCCGCCGAAGCGTACCAAAAAGGTACGATAAGGTATAAGAATGATCCCATATTAGGACACTATCAAACAGATAGATAAAATTGGTTTGACCATGTATTCGATACTTGTACGACGGATTAATTTTGGATTGTCAGTGTTCACAGTCACATTAATCCCCTTCTAACTTACTAAACACGGCTACTGAGGGATTAGTTCGCTATTTGGGAATTTTGATAACTAGAGATTAAAGTCTTTTTTGTGTTCACATAGCGCGACGATGTTGAACGAAAATGAGGTTTATTAACTCAAAAGTTTGCTTTCAGTGCACAGTGCGGCACCAACTCTCACCAGCAGGTGTGTTACATCTCGGTCCAAACTTATTAAAGGAAGACTCACGGCTGGCTCACACGGCTTGGAATTGTCTCTTTGCACCACAAATATCACCATCCTTTCAAAAGGTACATTTGACAGAAGACATGGCTTCCACTTTTCGGCGCAAGGTACTGTTTACCTTTAGAAGTATTCTTATTGATTTAGATGCCTTGATTAAATTAATGAGACATATTCACGTGCAAGTCAATTTCAAAAACAAACAACAAGGGGATATTTTCGGCTACCTGTGCAAGTCTTCCAAAATAGCAAAATTATTTACATTCATCATTACGACTATTTGTTTTAAAGAAAAAAGTCATAGCGACCTTTTTTTCCGTAGAAAACACGCAATGGGTAAGAAAAGACGCCCCGTTAACTAAATTTAGATACCTTGATTAAATTAATGAGACATGTTCACGTGCAATTTCAATTTCAAAAGCAAACAACAAGAGGATATTTTTGACTACCTGTGCAAGTCTTCCAAAATAGCAAAATTATTTACATTTATCATAAAGACTATTTCTTTCTTTTAAAAAAAAGTCATAGCGACGTTTTCCGAGAAAACACGTAATGGGTAAAACAAGAGAAGCCCCGTTTTCTAGTTTTCGCACTTTATAGTACAACACTTGTAGCCAGTCTCCTATCGTCTGAAGCAACAACCGTTGAGACTGGTCGTCTGTTCTTTGCAATCAGCCGCAAAGGTTCGAGAAGAAAGTAAATATGAGCAGGAAGGACAAGGAAATGGATGAAAAGAGCGTTAATTAAGGAAACATCAAGCCCAGAAACTCGGATTGTTATGGTCAATTTTAGTGCGGTGATCCCGGGACGGATGCAAGTCGCCATTATAGTGTAAAGAGGTAACGCAATCAACTTAAGGTCGTCAGTATTGCAAGAAAGTTTAAATAGTCAGCTGTAGCAATAACACATGGACGCAGTAAATGCACTTGTGCTGTAACTATACCTATTTCCAGCGTGTTTTGTAAAAACGCCAGTTGGTATACGAAAAAGAAGGATTCAACCGGAAATGGCTTCATTAGCGTTTTTGAGTCTGTCTAGAAAGTAAAAAAGAAAGCCGTAACCTTAGTATTTTCTTCTTGATAGTTATTAACTTAGGATGCATTTTACAGTTCTGTTAGAAATTTATGATTTCAAATCTGGGCATCGGCTATAATAGAACTTAAACTTAGGCCATTTCCGGTTTCACTTCATATGGCTGAAAGAGACATAACTTCAAATAATTATATGAACAGCATAAGTACTTTTGTTAAGCATATAACTATTTTTGAACAAGCTTAAGGACTGAACTAACAAAAAACGGCTTTTGATTTCCTGTAAACTAAGATTGCACGCGAGGAACAGAAAAGTGCCCAAAATTGAGCTAAAAATAAGCCTCATGAGACCAACATGGGGCTGATATAAGAAAACCCAGCCCAAATAAGGTCCTGGAAACTAAAACTTCGGCATGTTACACAACTTTTCATAGCAACTTTGTGTGCCAAATTTGAATGAAATCGGCCGACCCCTATTTCCGGGCCTGCCCCACTCTCTCAGTCACAAGCTCTTAATTCAGTTCTAACAAGTTTATTACTGCCTAATTTTGGATATGTAACAGACATGAACAGAACAGCCTGGTTTATTAATACTTCACAAGATTATAAATTTATCTAGTTTTGGCTTCGTCCTGAAATACAGAATCGTCTTCTATGCCCAAAATCAATTACAGCTTAAAAAAGTCGATTCTGTCGGTGAAATCTACTGAAAGTGTAAACATATAGATGAAAGCTGTTCAGTAATGACTTTGAACAGCGCTCAGTGACTTCAGAGCTTTGAAAAATAAAATAAAGGACTGTTTATAAAATTTAATACTGAAGATAATGGGGATGAAATGTTTAATGACTAATTGACGAAATTAGACTAAATCATATTGGACGATACACCGCGCTTTAACTAAATAAGATTTCGTTTAATCCAGCGAAAATTATTAAAAAAACTTTTTTATGAAAATCTTAACCAGTGCGCTTTGTAGTTAGCAGCTGGACGTTAATAAAAGCCGTTAGATGAAAGTTAACATGTAGAAAATATCTTTTTTTTGATCGGTAAGAAGGTAAGAAAGTCTATGGTTAAAGCTTAAAATCCCTGTTATGTTTTTTTTTTTCATTTTCATTCCGTGAAATCAGTTAAGTTTACTTTTTGCATGTTTTTCAGACTATGAAACAGATCAGAAAATTTCAAAATGTCAAAAAGTGAGTCTTTTTTTACATGTTTATTAATACCTAATTCAGGATATGAAACAGATATGAACAGTGCATAGGATCATTATTATTAAATCCATTTACACAATTGAGAATTGCAGTTATGTTCAGACGGATTTGTTAATTTATCTAATTTTGCACCTCTTCCAGAAATAAAGAATTGAGTTTCATGTCCAAAATCGATTATAGCTCCAAAAAGATCGAGTCTGCGGATGAAGTCAAGAAGTGCGTCCATCCATGAAAATGAAGGCTATTCAGCAATTTTTACGCGCTTACTGTCTGTTTTTTAAGCTTTGAAAAATAAAATGCTAGTTCTTTTTTCAAATTTAAACATTGGAGATGTTGGGAATAAAATGTTTAATGACTAATCGACGAAATTAGATTGAATCACATTGCACAGTTGTACGGCGTTTAAAGTAATAATTATTTATAAATTAACTTCTCATTAGCTTGGTGACGAATTTATTAATTAATTTGTCTAATTTTGGCTTTATCTAGAAATGCAGAATTGTACTAGAATCGATTATAATTTTAAAAGGTTGAGTCTCTGGGTGAAATCCCAACTAAGTGCGACTATCCGATTGATTGTTCCAAACGAAAACTGAATTCTGTGGTACTTATACAAAGCACTGCACCGAATGTTTAAAAGTAAAATGAAACATTTTTAAAAAGCGAAACATTGGAGATGTTGGGAATGTAAGCCGTTTTAATTGCTAATCGACGATATAAAATCGAATCACACTAGGGGATTTTACGGCGTTTAAACTACACAAGATTTCATTTAGTTCAGTGACAATTAATTATTCCAAAATTTATTTCTCAACGGCTTGGCCGGTCTGTTTTTGCAGTTAGCACCTGGAAATTAACCAAAGTTAAGTGAAAGAAGAAATTATTCCTGATTGACAACAAGTCCATTTTTAGAACGCGTTTAATTTGAGTATCGATATTAATTCGGCTTTGCCATGTTGCTTTATGCGCCGATCAATTCGAAACTTCAACATCCCCCCCGGGCATACCCCGGGCATTTGACTGTGCATCGTGCCCGGGGAGGGGGGAATTTGAACGTTGTGTTGGAAGGGTGGGGAATTTGAACCGGATTTTTCTCTTGTTCTGATGTAATATGCCCGTGAGTTTTTTCGGTTTTTGCAGAGTTTGACGGATCGACAAGATAGAATTTCGCCTTGGTTAGTGAATAACTCTTTCAAAAGGGTCTTTAAAAGACGTTTGAAGGTGTCATTACGGCATATCTCTCCCTGAAAGGCGTGTAAAGTGTTTGATTGAAGACGAAATTTGTCTTTGAGGAGAGGTAGTTCAGTACTAATTGGTGGGGCATTTGAACGGCTTTTTTGCCTCGAGGGGAGGGAATTTGAACAAGCCAATCTTCAAAAGTTCAAATGCCCGGGGGGTTGCCCGGGGGGGGATGTTGAACTTTCGAATTGATCGGCGCATTAGTGCTTTTCTACGCTGTGTTTTCCCGCGCTTACCTCTTGTTCCATGCATCTACCACGAGTTCTGATTGGTTCGTTGCATGTTTTGCGTTTGTTGTGATTGGTTGGAGTGATTCCTTTGATTTTGGTTTTGTAACTGTTAATTGGAATCTGGGGGAAGCCATGATGGTTTTCATTTTTTGGGCCAGTAAATGACCGAGGACGTTTTAGTTGTTGTGGATCTCTGGTGGGTAAATTATCAGTGGTTGATGTAAACGGGATGAGAAATAAAAGAAATAAAAAACTTTTGACTAAGAATTGTAAGGATTCGGCAACTAATTCCTAACACAAAGGAGTATTCTACAAGTATATGTAGTTTAATTTCAAGGATAAACACTATCGATGAAATAAATTGGCCGGAATGAAACTCTAAGTCTTCATCATGTTGTGTGGCTCCTTAAAAGAAGTCTTTACTCTGTTTCGTAGCGTTTCCGTGACAAGATCGTTTGTTCGCACCAAAAACGCCCATTTTACTAAAACCATTTATAGTCATGGTAATATCCGAGGATTGCACGATATATAAGCTATGACGTCTAGTTCTGAGAACATTCGTTTTTGTATTTTGGTTGCCATTATAACAAATGGTTCCCATTTTTGTGATTGACTTAAAAGCCGAACGTCTACATTGTGGGACAGTAAAAAATATATATGCAAATCCTAGGCTAGGTCGAGAGGTTTTAACAAGAAATGAGAGAAGCCAGGTGAACAGAGTCTCTTAAACGCAGGACAGTTGAAATCTGGCCAGAAAAGAGAGACCTTCGTTGAAGCAAATAACCGCGGGAAAGAGCAGGAAAAAAAAACATGAATTCAAGCAACACGATCTATCCCGGATGCGAGGGTGACCTGTTGTTAGGAGAAAGGCTGCAGCAGCCCTCGCCCGTAGCTGTAACAGCTCTCATCTTCACTATAATCATCCATATTCTTAGCTTTCCTTTCACCGCTGTTTTGAACGCACTGGTGATGCTCGCTGTAAAGACAAATTCCCGATTGAGAGCCAACAAGTCAAACATTTTACTGGCATTACTAGCATCGACTGATTTCACGGTTGGGATCTTTGTTCAGCCCAGCTATATCGTAGTGTTGGTAATGTTTTTACTTGATGAACCGATTGGATACTGTGTAATGCGAGTTCTCAGAACTGTGATGGTCTGCTTGGTGGGAACTTCGCTTTTCCACCTGGTCTTGATAAGTGGTGAACGGTACCTAGCCATGAAGCATCCTTTCGCTTACACAACCATCATCACCGAAGCTCGTTTACTGATTGCTTCAGCCTTGGCATGGCTCCTGTTTGTGATATTGCAGATTCCTCTTGCTGTGGACAAAACTGTATTTTTCCTCACAATCAAAAATGTATTCGGTGGTCTCTCTGTGGCCTTCATCGTAATATTCTGCCATGTTACAGTCTACCGTGAAACCCGCCGACATGAACAACAGCTTGCGGCTCAACAAGTTACACAAGAGGCAAGGGAACAATTTCAAAAAAATAAAAAGGCCCTCAAACTGGCAAGTATTATTCTGGCGATGATAATGTTGTGTTATATACCTATGATTGTTTTTTCAGATGTTACATTTAGGTATCGGGATAAATTGTCTCTGGAAACAGTGTATATATTTTCATCTTTCGGTTTCTCTATAATGTTATTAAACTCATTATTCAATCCAATTATTTACTCAGTTAGAATGAGACAGTTTCGCGTCGCGTTTATTGAGTTAATATGTAGACCTGTAAACATTCCTGAAGCCGAAGAAATTGAGATGCGAGTATTTGGAGCGCCCAACGCTGTAAGGGTACTTGGAGAAGGACAGGAACACGGAGGACTAGATCAACAAAATGGGGAACAAACAAATCAGTGAATAACAGTGGCAATTACAATAGTGATGTGCTGGCATAGCAAGAAAATTGCATTTTTTTGTAGAGCAGAAATCAGAAGAACAATTGTTATTTATCGTGTGCAGTGTCGCTTAGCTTATAAAATGTCAAGCAATCAAGTCAGTTTGTAAATAAATTTTTGGCTGTAAATGCATGTAGCTCTGATTTAACGATAACTTTTTGACTGCAGGGGCACTAAACATCTGTGGTAAGAGCTGGGTAGTTATCCCACAATGTCAAACTGTCGATGTTAATGTCAGGTTTTTAAATACTTTATATTATGTTGTATTAGCTGTGTTTACGTGTATTTGCATTGCAAAATGGAAGGTGCCAGGATACAAGGTATTTTTTGAGAAATTTGGGTTCTTAAAACTGCGAATCCTTATTATGTTGTTGATTTTTTTCTTATTCACTATTAACACGTTTATTAACGTCTAATTTTGGACATGTTACAGACATGAACAGAACAGCCTCGTTTGTTAGTCCTTCGCACGATCATAAATTTATCTAATTTTGGTTTCGTCCTGAAATACAGAATCGTTTTCTATGCCCAAAATCGATTACAGCTTGAAAAGGTCGAGTCTGTGAATGAAATACAAAAGTGCAAACATACGAATGAAAGCTGTTCAGCAATACCTTTAAACAGCGCTCTATGTTTTCAATGTTTCAAAAAATAAGGGCTGTTTATTAAATTTTAACACTGAAGAAGTTAGGGATGAAATGTTTAATGACTAATCGACGAAATTAGACTGAATCACCTTAGACGATACAACGGCGTTTTAACGGCAAAGAAAATCTCATTTATTCCAATGAAAATTATTGGAAAATTTGTTTCTGAACATCTTGACCGGTGTGCTTTGTAGTTAGCAGCTGGACGTTAATAAAAGCCGTTAGGTGAAAGTTAATATATAAAAAATTATTTTTTGATCGGTAAGAAAGTCTATGGTTCGAGCGCTTTTTGTTTAAGTAGCGAAAGTGCTTCGAGTTTTCTTTGATTTTTCCTTACTAAGCTCTGCGATTAGTGATTTAAAAAAAAAACGTTCAGCCAATCCTGTTTTTCTCGAATGTATTTACTTGCGCTTAGTTTTTGTTTCGAGCATTTGACTTGAGCTTATGATTGGTTCATTGTGTTTGCTGTGATTGGCCAGAATGACTGTATTGATTTTGTTTTCGATTATTTTTACAGCACTCAGTTGAAAACTACTCTTAATGTACATTATGAAAGGATGAACTGCATGTTCTAAATACGAGGAGAAGCCAAGGGGTTTTTTCAACAAATTCCCAGAGTTTATCCAAGTACAGCTTAAAGAATAGCTCTCAAGGCGGTCCAGTCAGTTCGGTCCTAAACTGTTCTTAAAGGCTAGGGGAAGAAAATGATAAAAACGTATCGAGCGCGTTTCAGTTGTTGCAAGAGAGAATGAAATAAAAGTGTGAATCCCCGTGCCTCATGATAATGACTTGAAATTTATCATTAGTTGGGAGTCGTGGGTGAGTAAACTGGGATGAAACAACGAATTCCTCTCACAAAAGAGCAGTCTGCAAGTGAATGCAGTTGAACTGGGAGGAAAAGTATTGTCGATGTAATAAATTAGTAAGTTTAACTATTTGGTCTGAAAATATTTAGCCTTCCTAAAGAAGTTGACACAATCAATCACAGCTTGTCCCTGACAAAACTTTTGCTTGCAACGACAACGACATCATCGAACTCGTTCGTATATCAAGGGGCTTATTACACCTGGAGATACGAATTGAATATCTTAGTGATAAAAAACATCTGCACTCTGGTTCAAGCTATAGCGCATGGCCACAGAAAAACTGCTGGTCGCGTTTGTTGAGTTAACATGTAGAACTGTGAACATTTCTAAAGCGGAAGAAATTGAGTTAAGAGTTTTTGGAGCGTCAAATACGGTGATTGTGGTGCATTTGGCCTGCGGCCAACATTGAGCATGCGCACCTATACACCATTTCGAAGCATGTGTTCATTCGAATCAAAGACATGACAATGGCGACGAGGTAAAATTCGAGAAATTATGACCGCTATTGGCAAAATAAAGAGTTTTGATGACACAAACGAGAAATAGAAAACCTATGTGGAACTAGAAGGACAGTTTTTCCTGGCAAACAACAGCATATTAAAAGTACCGACTTTGAACCTGCCGAGGGATCTTCCTGCACCGGAGAAGCCAGCTACCAAGTTTTTTTCCGAAACAGATAGTTACCACCCTACAGGAGCATTGGAGCCCGAAGCCCTTGGAAATCGCGGAATGATTTCGTTTCAACAAGAGAAACCAGCATGAAGGAGAAAGTATTTCGTCTTACGTGGCCGAGCTAGGGAAGCTTGCGACATACTGCAATTTTGGCGGAAATCTAAACGAAGCGCTTCGGGATGGACTGGTCTGTGGACTTCGAAGTCTGCAAATTCAAGAGCGATTGCTCTCAGAAGCCAAACTGTGGTATTTCAAAGCTGTGAGATTGCTGTAGCAATGGAAACTGCCATCCGCGATGCTTCAGAGTTACAAAGTGAGCTCAACCCAGTCCCTCACGTTGACAAGTTGACGCACAATTGTTTAATAAAGATCAAATCTGCCACCATTGTGGAAAACAAGGACATATCCAGCGAGTTTGTTCTTCCAAGCAGCACGGCAAGCCTAAAAAAGCAGCGAAATCCCAGAGGTACATGCTGTTGATGTTGATGTTGATGTTGATGTTAACGTTGATGTTGATGATGACGTCTTAGCCACTTTAGAGGTACACAATGTAATTACATTTTCTTGGGTGGATTTGAATGTTGATGGCAAATCACTTAAGATGGAACTGGACACTGGTTCGGCTGTGTCGATCATCTCGTTTGATCTTTACAAGCAGAAATTTAACACCAATCCCTTACACAAAACTGGATTGTCCTTATAAACCTACAGTGGGGAAAACATTACCCCAGTGGGAGTGTGTTTAAAGTAAACGTGGACTACCAAAAGCAACGAGAATTGCTGGATCTGTATATCGTCAAGAGTAAGGGTCCTGTTTTGGTGGGAAGAGATTGGTTACGCAAGAGACAACTAGACTGGTGTTCAAGTCACTGCAAGCTTCACCAGCTACCTTAAGTCCTAAAGAGCGTTTGGACACTATGCTAGACAAGTACTCGGATGTCTTTGAAGATAAACTGGGCACATTTACATCAGCCAAACCGAAGTTAACTCTTAAAGAGGACAGCCAACCACGCTTTCTCAAGACTAGACAAATGCCGTATGCGTTAAGGCCGAAGGTGAAGGAAGTGGAGTGAATGACCCCCCCACCCCTCATTGGGCCTTTCCCCAAGAAAGATGGCTCTGTTAGACTTTGTAGTGATTACAAGGTCACAGTGAACCCAGAACTACAAGCAGAGCAGTATCCTCTACCTCGCATTGAAGACATCTTTGCAAACCTTGCTGGTGGGCAGAAATTATCAAAGATTGACCTCCGTCAAGCTTATCACCAATTAGAGTTGGAAGAAGATTCAAAGAAATACCTCACTATCATCACCCATATGGACGCTGTTTCAGTAAAACCATCTAGTGTTTGGCATCACCTCTCCACCTGCTATCTGGCAGCGTACCACTGATCAAGTGTTAGAAGGAACGTCTGGCACAAGCTGTATTCTTGATGACATGATCATCACTGGAAAGAATGATGAAGAGCATCTGGCTTACCTAAAAGAAGCTTTACGCCGTTTTCAATTTTACGGCTTAAGAGCAAACAAGACAAAGTGTGAGTCAGGTGGACATGATATTGACAGTCATGGTCTTCACAAGTCACGAGAGGAAGTGAAAGCAGTTTTGAAAGTGCCACGCCATGCAATGTAGCTGAAGTTAAATCATTCCTCGGGCTAGTCAATTACTATAACAGATTCTTGCCCAATCTGTCATCAGTGGTACACCCCTTGAATCAGCTGGTTGTTAGAGAACAACCATCAATGGAAATGGACGGAACAATGTAGGGGCGTTCCTGCCTTTACGCGAAATACGCAAGTGCGTACCAGAATTTCCCGCCCTTAATGTGATATTTCTTTACTTCATGGTTTGTACCACAGAAGAAAAGGAAATTAAGATCTCATATAGATGAGGCGATAAGGAAAAGGTCGTAAAAGTTGTGCAATTTCAATATTGGCATTTTCTTCAACATAGTTGCGGAAGTGTGCGTCTATGCGTGTGGTATTTTCTCTTCCAGTCCAAGAAACCATTAAAAGCGCGACATATTTCCTTTGAAATGCATTCCAGTCAGTTGTAGTAGACTTGTGGTTAGTGCAAACTGCTTCATTAGGTACCGATTAGAAATTCAAAATCACAAAAATTTCTGCTATTGGGTTAACTACAACAACAGTTACTAGTATCAGAAAAACTTTCCGCAAGAAACACGATGAAATCTTACAGCAGAAGCAAAATATACAATAAGGAGGAATTCGGTGTTCGTTTCAAATGCGACAAAAACAGCTGAAAATGTATTGAAAAAAATGTAATTTCAATTTTTCCTCTTAAATCTTTTATGTCTTATCCATTCTTTTTACTTTCTTCTTTTACCTTTATCCTCGACTATTTATCCGGATTATTTTGTACCCAAATGTAACAATAGTTCTCAGTACTCTTCTTACAATGGCCGAGTCTACTGCTACGACAGAGCAGTCCTCCAGTTTAGTACTTTACGCAGGTTCAAGACCTACGCACGCTCAACCATCAGAACTGAACGGCTCTCTTCTGTGGTGCTTACGCATGCCTATAGAGACACTCCGATTGACACCGAAAGTGCAATGCGAGAACTTTGCGCTGAGAATAGTAGATTTGCTTTTTAATTGTAGTTTTCGTATGTGTAATTATCTCGAATTAATTTTCATTTACCTAGAAAACAAGTACTATTACATTACGGAAGAGACTGTTATGGACCAAACATCAGAAAAATATCGTTATCACAGTGCAAAAGTCTTAAAAGTAGTGAGTTCTTACATCCACGACCAGACATTAGAAGATAATACATAATTTCATAGTCCAATCAGAAGTACCATTCAAACGCTTAACGTTTATGGTATATTTCATGTAAAACTGACTGTAAAACTGACTGTAGTACATGCAATTGTATTAGACACTGCTGGAATTAGCGCAATTAGCCTACGTTAATATGTGAGAACGAAAATACGATTGAAATAACAAACTGTATATCTGTAATCATATGTGTAACTATGTCTGTCTCCCTTCGGCTAAGTATCAGCCTGACATTATGCGTACTGCCAAAAAATGTGTGGGAACGCCCCTGCTGAATGCGAAACAGCATTCCACAATGTGAAAGAAATGATCACCTCAGAGCAAGTGTCATCACATTATGATCCCAGTCTGCAACTAAGGCTTGCTTGTGATGCATCCCCTGTGGGAACTGGTGCCGTGCTATCTCACGTGATAAATGATGGAACTGAGCGACCCATTGCTTTTACTTCCGGGATACTCATAAAAACTGAGCAAGGGTACGCACAAATTGATAAAGAAGCTTTGGCATTAATCTACAATTCAAGAAGTTCCATTGTATTTGTTTAGCCGATCTTTCACACTGTGCACAGATCATCAGCCATTAACATCCATTTTTCATCCACATAAGAGCGTCCCTGCGAGGACAAGAACACTAAAGTGCATAGCCGAGATGCGGATGGACTTTCATGTTCAAAGTAAACTTCCCCTCATATTTTGTGTGGAGTTAGTCCTCGCCAGTTGAGGTAGTTAATAAGAAGAACCAAGGCACGAACCGTGAAGATAAATGGCTTTAATCCCGCGAAACTAAACTGAACAAGACTGATACAACAGAACCAAGATGGCCGATCGTGAGAGAAGCGCGAGGGCGAGTCACGTGTAAAACCAAGTACCGCTGACCGGTACTGGCGCAACTCTTCTTTTCTTTAGCCTTAAAACTAAGTGAAACGAGCTGGACAACAGTTACATTTCTGATATCCTAGTCTAACTGGAACTTAGAATGTCAATACTAGATAAATCGCATTTGTGCAAGGTCCAGAACATAATCAAAAGTCATAATCAAAAGTCAGTGACGTAATCCGCAAAGCGAGCAGGTGGGCGGCATGAACGTGAGGTTCGCCGCGGTCCATTGTCTTATGATGGGTTAACCTCTACTGGCTCGGGGGCGGTTTCCTGACGTACGTCCACATCGTGGGGTGCCTGGTCAGTAAGGCTTTCGGATGGAGGTCCAGGAAGGACAGGTGGTTCCAGTTCCTGCGTGGGTGTGCTGCTTTGGAAGGCGGGCGCTGAGATGGCATCAGGAATGTCAGGTGGAGACGGTGGAGGGTGCGGCTCCGGGAGTAGGTCATCTTCATCAGCAGAGTTTTCGGAATGGCGTCTAAGGAAAGCTGAGGGGTCAGACGTGGTGACTGGGACCCTGAAGCATTCAGATAACTTCACACGATACGATGAACTGCGCAGCTGGGACCCAACGAACTTCTTGATGTTACAAAACGGGGGGTCAACAGACACGACAAGGTATCGGTCTCGAGCCCGAGACTTGTTTCTGTCGGAGTGAAGGTACACCAAGTCGCCGACATCAATCAGGGGGGGAGGCCTGGGTTGTCTCAGGGGGGCCTTGGAGCGCTCACTGTACTGGTGGTTGGCACGACGCTGTTCGTGTTGGGTGGCTATTAGGTTGTTGTCACCTAGGGGTATCTGAGCATTGGAGAACTGGTCTCTTTGGGTCCACATCTCCCGGGACGACAGTCCGCGGGAGCGGATGCGCGAGTTTAAGGCGGCTGTGGCTACGGCTAAGGTGAGGGATGAAACAGCTCCACCCAGTGGTTCTTGGCGAAGCAGCTCAAACTCTAGCTCTTGAATGGCTCTTTCTGCAACCGGATTCTTGTTGGGGTTTTTGGCGTGTCCCAGCTCAAGTGTGATCCTGTGTTGGTGTAGGGACTTGTCATTCACTAGCGCCTTGAATCCGGGAGCTGGATCGGTTCGGATTATTGCGGGCGGGCCATCCATGGGGCGCATTTGGATGCAGAGTTGTATTAGTGCATCGCGTAAGGTTTGGTGTCGTTCATCCTGAAGCAGTTGGGAGGAAGTGTACGATGTTACGGTCTCTCGGAGGACTAAGATAAGCTGCCGAGAACGCTTAATGACATCAGCTGCAAAGGACTGACCCACTGAGTCGGGTGGTGAGGAAGTGGATTGCTCTACGCGTACGGTAGGTGTCTGACGCAAAGCGGGCACAGGAATGACAGCCATCGGAGATGTTCGCAATGGCCTTGTCAATATCTAGGGCATACAAATAACGTTTGACCACTGTTTTAAGCTGATGACTGGACGGGTGGTTGAGCTGGATGTGGAGTGCAGTCAGCAGTCCGTCCAGGGCCTGGCGAGGGACAACAATGCACTCACGGGAAGGAGACAAGGGCTCATGGCGCTTCACGACGAGAAGGCCATCAGATGCGACTGATGCAACTTGTAGGTACCTCTTCACATCCTTGACATTGGTCAGTTTCCTGGATGGTCTTGTACCCTGGACGAGATGGGAGTGGGTGCGGCGCAGATCAGGACACTCGGACTGTATTGCTAGCCAGGCAGGCCTGCTGGTAAAGGGGAGTCGTACATTTCCATCCAGAACATCTTGGACAGATGACATTCGGACGACAGATTCCTTGGTACGCAGGATGAAGGAGCACACCTGACAGGATTCCTCCTCACAGGGGGGAGCGTTCCGGCTAGCGAAGTCAGATGGGAGAATTGCAGACCCTGAGACATGCCTGACAGAGGCTTGGTACCGGCTGACAACAGACAAGAAGGTTGAGACGCGAGGACTTGCAGAGAACTCACCACGGCATAACTTATCATATGCTTGCACACAAGGCTTACTGTCAGTGAGAACGCATGTGTTCTTAGAAGATTGGACAATATAGGGACTAAAGTGTTTTGTCGCAGCTGCAATGGAGAGGGCTTCCACTTCACACGGTAGCCATGCTGTCTGTGCTCCCCGAAGCTTAGCGCTGAAGAAGCCGGCTAGGTGTAAGTTGCCTTTGCGTGTCACGTACAGGGTGGCGCCTAAACCAGGTTCTCTTACTGCGCCGTCGGTCACGATACACAATTGGTCATCGGGTCTGGGTAAGGTGATTGTGCGGGCGGAAGAGAGAGCACGCTGAGCATTTTGAAATGAGCTCCGTAGCTCATCGGTCCATACAATGGCTTCTTTTGACTGACGGCCGGCTGTTGCATCATCTGGTGGGGCAAGGTAGGTCGAGCATCGTGGAATCACACGGGAAAGAACCTTGTACGCCCCAACGAAGGAACGCATACGGCCAACTGTGTCTGGCTCGGGGCAGGAAGCAAGGGTGTTGACACGGTGGGAACTGGCTGTGACAAGACGAGATCCACCGTTTGGTTTTTTGACTAAGAACGATGGGTTGAGGTATTCCACTGAGATGCCAATATCCTCAGGGCGCTTAAACACACCAAGCTCCTCCAGCTTGTCAAATTTTTCTTGGAGCTCCACAAGCTTTCCACGTGCATACTGAGGAAGGCGGCCCTTTCGCTGAGGTGGCTCAACTGGGCCCATGTTTACCTTGGCCATGAAGGGGCCCACAGTACCCATGTAACCCTTAAAGTTGGGGTCAAAGACCACATCGTACTCTTTTAATAACGACTGAAACTGGACTCTTGTCTTCTGCGGGAGGAGATTATCAGGGTCAATCTGCACGGGGGAGGAATGAAGACTTGTGGCCGGCTGGGGTGCTAGTAGATTGTGAGGTGGGCTTGGTGTGGCTTCCTCTGTGGGTTCAAATACAGGACTGGCTTGACAGAAGTGCTCATTGCGTTTGAGTGTGTGAGGCACAGTTGACGTGTTAGGAATGCGTATTCTTCCTGCAACGCTTGAGACAATGCTCGGAGGGGGCCATACTTGAGAGAGCTTGAGCCTTCGGGCACTCCGTGCATCTGTGCGTGGTTCAATAGCATACTCCGAGTCAGCTTGGGCACCGTCTGGAAGCTGGACTTCCAGGAACTCTCCAGGCCAGATGGTTTGTGACGGAGTAGGGGCACGGAGTACGAATGCTCGGCGAGCAGCAGTGTTGACCTCTGTTGTAGTGGTAGATCCATATGTGTATGTTGTGCCGTCGCCAAGGGTCACTTCACGCTTAGCGGGGCGGACAGCAATATCATTTAACTCCATGAAGGGAGTACCAGCGAGGACATCAACATCTAGGTTTTCTACAACAAGGCCCTCAAACTTGAATTCTCTGTTGTCGCGTGTGAAAGAGATCCGTGTTTCACCAACTACGTGTAGTTTGGAACAGCCATCGGCCTGGTGGACAGACTGGGCACTAGGTACGATCTGGAATCCTAGACGTTTTACTAGAGAGTAGCGGATCATGTTACCGGTAGCGCCGCTGTCAATCGTCGCTCGGATGACGTGGTGACCATGGAATACATCCATATATGGGGACTGACGGGTCTGGACTCGGTAGGCTACGGCACCTGAGCTAGGTTCTTCACCTTCGGCGTCACAAATAGGCAAGCCAGTGTCTAGGTTGTCATCAGCTTCTGATTCGTCGTCCAGGATGCCGAGTATCTGTCTAGCTTTGACAATGTAGCGCCTGTCAGTGTCAGGGAGGTATTTGCACTCACTCAGGAAGTGACGTACTTCGGAGCGGCCAGCCTGCTGACATAAGGGACAAGTCTTGTCTTGACGAGGTCTTCGGCTAGACGTGGGCTTGTACGCAACCCTACTACTCTGAGTGGGACGACGGTATTCAGTAGAGACGGCTGTGCGGAGGATTTTCGCATCGTCAGAGGCACGAATTTCATCCAAGAGGGAAGCAAGTGCCTGAGATATTTCAGGTTTGATGGATGCAAGGGTTTGAGATCTCAACACCGTGCCGTATCTTTGTTTGACGAGTCTATTGTTTGACGAAGGCCATTAATCGCCTACTTACAAAGAACCTACTGCTTTGTTTGACGAGTCTACTGGCGTGGTGGCAGCGTGTGTACGACCCGAGCCATTATTTCCGTTGCAAGCCACTCGTAAACCTTCTACGATAGAGCCAAAACAGTGTAACACTTCGCTGTGACAACACGTTCCAAATACCCCACCACATGGCATCTACCCACAGGGCACCGAAACAGTGGTGTCTTTCTAAGGTCGAAACTATAAACAGCTTCGAGAACTGGAAGCAGAACTTAATCTACACGTTATCTTTGGATAGTAACCTCGCTCCATTCTTAGCCGAGGGAGTTACGTGGCGTAAGAAGACTAAAGCCCAGCCATTGAGAGGTTTCGTGGACGATGGCGAATCTGTATCGGCCGCTAAACGTCTCACCGCGCGGCAGAAGACCAATTTCCTCGAGCTGATGCTAGGACAGATCGCGAATTACTGCCCCATTATTTCAAGAAGCATCCTAGTGAAAAACTCGACCTCCCTCGAGTTCATTTGGCAGACCATTAGAGAGCACTTTGGTTTTCAAGTCACAGGCGCTCATTTCATTGACTTCTCGGACATACGCCTTGCTGCGGACGAGCGTCCCGAGGATTTATACCAGCGATTAATGGCCTTCGTCGAGGATTCCCTACTTCGAACCAACAGCCTCAGCCACCATGGCGAGCAGTTAACAGATGACGAGGAGCTGACACCGACACTGGAGAACCTAGTGGTGCTCACATGGCTAAAGCTCATCCATCCCACCGCTGCCACCACGCCAGTTGAGGTAGTTAATAAGAAGAACCAAGGCACGAACCGTGAAGATAAATGGCTTTAATCCCGCGAAACTAAACTGAACAAGACTGATACAACAGAACCAAGATGGCCGATCGTGAGAGAAGCGCGAGGGCGAGTCACGTGTAAAACCAAGTACCGCTGACCGGTACTGGCGCCTTATGATGGAAGTTCTCATAGTGATATTTGTTTCCTTTCTCGCACTAAACTGAACCTGGCATCGGGGTGGGGAGGTTCATGCTTAGTATCATCCTTCTACTCTACAAAGATGTCAATAGAGTTTTTCTTTCTATCTGGGGGGACCCCTGGCCCCCTTTGTCAGTAGGGGGGAATGTATTTTTGAAAAACTGAAAATAAGACATCTTTTACTAAAAACAAATTCCTACTGGTATTCATATTTTGATTAAATTTGAAAACTGGAAACAGATTTTTATCCTTTCTAAGTCTTTTGGTGTTTAAATGTCCGCGCACACTGAAGTGACTTTCGCAGGGCACTTGATTTTTAATTGACACCTTTGGCAAAATAGGAATTTTCCGCCATTGTCAGTGGACTTCAACAAGTCCTTTGAGAATGGTATTGCAGCAATTTACCAGCACACAGTGTATGTATTTTCTCTTTTGTTACCTCTATTAGTTTCTTAAACTTCTTATTCAAGCCAATTATTTGCTCGGTCAGAATGAGACAGTTTCGCGTTTATTGAATTGACATGTAGAACGGTGAACATTTCTGAAGGCGAAGAAATTGAGATGCCAGTGTTTGGAGCGCCAAACGCAGTAGTCAGGCTCACTGTTTGCGCTAGCCATATTGATCTAACGTTATATTCTAACTTCAATATTAAGAAAATCTTTCAACAACCTGCAACAAATAACGTTACTTGTGTCAGCCATAGGAACGTCTTGCAGTAGGAATTACAATTTACATTTGATAATGGCGACATGTCGTCCACTGTATGTGGCAATAATGTTTTTCGACATTTGTGTTGCACATGAATTTTTTCATTGTAAAAATCTGCTACAGGTAGGATGAAGTCAAGTGGTTCGTCCCTTAAAGCGACCAAATACTGATGAAAGACGCACCAATCACGAGAAAGTCGCCGGGAAAGGTTTCTTGCACCCAGGAGTCCTTATTGAATACAGAACATCCATGCAGAGTTACTATGCTTGACTACAGACTACTCTTTTAGCTAGCCTTCACCCATAGTCGAAAACACTGACAAAGATTCTACAAAGTCGAGTGCATACAACATTTGCCATATTCATTATTTCTTTAAAGAGACTGAATTATTCATTATTCCGAATGTTTAAGCTCTAAATATTCCTTATTCCTTTACTGTTTGAACTCGTTATTCATTATTCATTATTCCCCTTCCACCCCCGAGCGCTTGGCGCCTGTCCCATGTATTAAATGGTGAAAAACCATGATAAAACTTTAGATATTTCTTCACTGTAACTTAAAAAAGGAAAGGTATTCAAGTGGGCCATGCACTACTACAAAGAATACAAACATAATAAGAGTAAACTGAAGTTTGACTGGAACTTCTTTCTTGGAAACTCGAGTAATAGCCCTTTTCACAGTTACCTTTGCTCATCTGCATGACAATGTATTTGAACGTGGACGTGAGGCAATTTCGGGCAAAAACTTCAGAATTGCCCGAAATTGCCTCACATCCACGTTCAAACACATTGTCATGCAAATGAGAAAAGGTAACGGTGAAAAGGACTATTGCAACTGCTTTAAGGATCAGCGTTTGCAATCCTAGCACAGCTGTTTGACTTACTGTTGGCTTACGTTCTTTGAAACTGCTAGAAAATCGGTTTACTTTGTATGTAGTCAAACAACAAAGAAGTCGAATATGTTACCTCAAAAGACAGGTGGCTGATTCTCAGGGTAAAGTTTTAAAGCCATTATCACCGACAGTTTTCTCGAACGTTTTGAAGGAATCGAGAGTTTTTACTTGTTAGCCCTAGATCCAGAGAGCACACTTGGTGAAAGGAACTCTTTTGTGCTCGGTTATAGAGATATCGAGTTGGCTAGTGTGTACTCACTACTTCTGATTTTGCCGTCAATAGACTAAGCAACGTCGAAAGAAGTCAACACCCAAAGTCAGCACTGCGTGCAGTGAGGAATGGCGGCCAAATTACCTCACAGGCGGAATGTCTGCCTCACTGATATCTATTTCAGTCATCAATTTGCTCGTGTCTCCAAGTACTGTACTTTTAAACATCTTGGTAGTGATTGCCGTCAAAACAACGCCTCGCCTGAGAAACAACTGCAACATTTTGCTGGCGTCTTTGGCGGGAACTGACTTGATTGTTGGAGCACTCAGTCAGCCTCTGTTCGTGGCAGATCAAATATACCGCCTTACAGGCAACTTCGAATCTCACTCTGTTTGCGCCTTGAATTTTGTTGGAGGGTCCAGCGCTGTTTTTTGTGTCACTGCCTCAAATCAGCATTTAGCTATATTAAGTATCGAGCGGTATATTGCAATATGTTACCCATACAAGAACCCCAAAATGGTAACCAAACGAAGCTTGGGCGCAACCGTAGTTTTCGCTTGGTCGGCTGCTGTTTTCCTAACAGGTTTGATGGTTATATATACAATAAACAATACTTTGGCCTTGGTTTTACACCGTTTTGTAGTGATAGCCAGTATTTGTATTTTGATCTTTTGCCAAACTGCTGTTTATCGTGAAGCTTGTATTCAGATGCACAAAATCAAGGCCCAGCAAATTTCCATGGAGGCAAAACAAACTTTTTTGAAGGAAAAGAAAGCTTTGGGAACGACAACGATTGTAATAGGAGTATTGTTGTTCTCGTACGTTCCTCTTATAGCATTTCGACTCGTTTTGAGTCCACTTTTAAGTTCTCCCGTTGTGGAATTTGCACTAGAGGCTGCCTTCAGATCACTTGTGTTCTGCAATTCAGTTTGTAATCCTCTGATTTACTGCGTAAGGAACAGTGAATTTCGAAGAGCTTTTAAGAGACAATTATCAAAGCAAAACCAAATACAACCTGATTGAAAAGACAGCACAGAAATCTGTTCTATAAAATCAGCAAAAGCAGTAAGTAAAACAAAATTTACGTTACAGGATAACAAGGCCTATCAGTCATATTGCAAACGTTAAATTAACCAATGACTGCTAGATCATTTAATGTTGTTGTAATATAAACTGACACTTCCTGGTTATGGCCAGGTATAACTAATCGATGATCGACGTCATCAGTCAGCAATGAGTCAGACTCGCCTACTATTAAAACAGCGCCGCGGGCTTAATTTCATCACAAGCCTTCCAGTTTTCAAGCGTTGAACAAGGATTCATAAGAACATGAATCCAAGAAACATCAGTTCACTCAACGGAACGGTATTTCTCAAAAATACATGCACAAGAGGGCGGGAAGGGGGAAATTCATAGTAGCTGGGCTGGAGAATAAAGGGTATGGTTAACAAGCAGATCTTGCAATGTAAGAAAACTACTATAAATTACAGAAACTCGGGCTAGTGGAAAAATTATAGGGAAACTTTCAGACTGCAACTCCTTTCTTGGAAGCTCAACTTAAGATATAATGGCGGAGTGCTTTTAGGATTAGAATTTGCGATCCTGGTACAGCTTCTTGACTTGAGGTCTATGAAACTGCTAGAGAATCGGTTTGCTTTCATTTCAGTATGCAGCCAAAAAAACAAAGCTGTCGAACTTATTCCAGGTAGATTCCCAGTGTGGGCGAAATCCAAAAGCAGCGACCATCCATATTAAACTGAGCAACAAAGCAGCTTGTACAGTGTTTTCTGTTTTTCAGTGGATTGAGAAATAGAATCAAAGGAGTGTTTTCAAATTTAAATACTGAAAATAATGACTAATCGACGAAATTAGACTGAATCACACTGGACGATCGTTCGGCGTTTAAACTGCACAAAGATTTCATTTATCTCATTGATGAGTATTGAAAAATGTATTTCTCAACAGCTTAGCCAGTCAGTTTTTGCTGTTAGCAGCTAGAAATTAACAAAAGTTAGGTGAAAGTTAACATATATAGAACAACGATTACCGATTGATAAAGAAATCTATTGTTGGAGGGGGTTTTGTTTTAGTATCTTAAGTGCTTCGGGTTTCTTTTGATTTTGCTATACCGTACTCTCTGTAATAGTACTAAAAAAACTGTAAACCAATCCGGATTTTCTCGAGCCTAACTTCTTGTTCCATGTATTTGCCTGAAGTTCTCGGTGATTGTAAAAACAAGCTATGATGTCGATCTCTGAGTACACTCGTTTGTGCATTATATGTCCATTACAACTGGAGATATGAATCGGATATTTTAGTGATGAAAAGAACAAGTGCATTGTGACGCAAATTGTAGTGGACAAAGGCAGCAAAACTGAACTTCAATAATTATGCAAATCCCTAGGTGGGTCGGAAAGTTTTAGAAAAAAAAGCAAAAAACGATAGATGACAGGTGAAAGGAGTGTCTCTATTAAAAATGCAAACTCTTTAAATGCAAGACATTTGAAATTTGACAAGCAATGAGAGAGCTTCGTTGTGTTGACAATCAGCGGAGAAGAGTCGAGAATACGCCATGAACTCCAGCGACACGACCCACCCAGGATGTGAGGCTGACCTGGTGTTAGGAGAAAGGTTGCAGCAGCCCTCACCCGTAGCTGTAGCGATTCTTATCTTTATCATAATCATCCACATCCTCACCTTTCCTTTCACCGCTGTTTTGAACGCGCTGGTGATGATCGCTGTGAAGACAAAATCCCGATTGAGAGCCCACAAGTCAAACATCTTACTGGCATTACTGGCATCGACTGATTTCACAGTTGGGGTCTTTATTCAGCCCAGCTTCATCGCAGTGTTAATAATGTTTTTACTTGACGAACCGAGTGGCTATTGTTTAATGCGAGTTGTCAGATTTGTAATGGCTAGCCAGATGCAAGCTTCGCTTTTCCACCTGGTCTTGATAAGTGGTGAACGGTATCTAGCAATGAAACACCCTTTCGCTCATGTTACCATTGTCACCGATTGCCGTTTACTAGTTGCTTCTGCCTTGGCGTGGCTCCTGCCTGTAGTTCTGCATATTCCACTTGCTGTTGACAAAACTTTATTAACTCCGATTAATAATACACTCGCTGGTCTCTCCGTTGCCTCCATCACCTTCATCATTTCTTGCCATATTACAGTGTACTGTGAAACCCGCCGACATGAACAGAAAATTGTCGCACAGCAGGTTACACGAGAGGCAAGAGAACAATTTCAAAAAGATACAAAGGCCCTCAAACTGACAAGTATCATTCTGGCGGTGGTAATGTTGTGTTTCACACCTGCAGTTATTTTTGTGAGTGTCGCACTTAGGTTTCGGAATAAATTGCCTCTGGAAACAGTGTATATATTTTCATCATTGGGTATGTCTGTAATGTTATTAAATGCATTATTTAATCCAATAATTTACTCGGTCAGAATTCGACGGTTTCGCGTCGCGTTCATTGAGTTGACATGCAGAACTTTAAATAGTTCTGAAGCCGAAGAAATTGAAATGCGAGTATTTGGAGCGCCAAAAGGTGTGGTCAGGCTTGAAGGAGGACAACAACACGGAAGTTTAGATCAACAAAATGTACAACAAGCAAATGTAAACAACAGTGGCAATCATAAGAGTGATATACTGCCATAGCAAGAGAATTTTGTTGTTTAAAGAAGAAAAACTTTGAGAATTGTTATTCACCGCTAGTGTGTTGTACACTGTACAAAACGTCAAGCAACTAAAATGCACTGTGAATATTCGTTTGATTGTTAATAGCGGCTGCAATTCAGCAATCGAAAGGAGTAATAAACACATGTGGTAAAATCTTGTATTTAGCAGGCAATGACACAATAAATTTGATCGATTTTAATATCAACTACTTCAAAAACTTGATATCATGATGCAGTTGCCGTGTATAGGTGTATCCTCTTTAAAAAGGTCGAGTCATTGGATGAAACCCCATGTTATCCATGTTGCGAACACCCAAATGAATGCCTTTTCAGTAATACCGTCGTATAGCGTTATCTGTTTTTCAATCTTTTAAGAAATAAGAGTAAAGGATTGTTTCTATTTTTTTAAATTCAAATTCTGTTCTTGTTAAAGGAATGCGCGCATCTCTTTGCCTAAGTTTACTACGCTCTGTGAGTGGTTAAAATAAGACTCCAGCCACTTGTTTCGGCTTACACGCTTTAATTTCTTTTTTGAATGAAGTTTTCTTTTTGTTATCGCTCATTAATTTGGTTTTTGCTCAGTTTATTTTAATTGCGTTTTGTGAATTGTTATTCGCCGGAGTGATTACTTTAATTCTGGTTTTTCAGGATAAGACAATGGGGTTTTTATTTTTCAACAAATTATTGGAGTCTATCAAAGGGCTTCAAAAACGTTCGACGGCAAACTGACTTTAATATTTTGGCCAAGGAAATGATTGAAAAGAAAATAGCTAGCACATTTTAGTTGTTGTGGGTCGTGGGTGTGGTTCGTTGCGTTTTCGTTAAAAAAAAAAAAAAAAAAAAAAAACTTGCTCGCACCAAAAGCGCCCATTTGACTTAAACCATTCACGGTCCAGATAATGTTCCAAGGATTGCACATAAAATAAGCCATGATTTCCAGTTCTGAGTTCACTTGTTATCGTATTTTGGATCCCATTATAACAGGAGATACGAAGTGGATATTTTGGTGATTGAAAAGAACATTAACGAAAAATGAAAGATGCCAGGTGAACAGATTCACTTAAACGCAAGACAGTTGAAATCTGGCTAGAAAAGAGAGAGCTTCGCCTACTAAGCCTTAAGCCATAAAATTCAACTCCACAATAGGTACACTGTTTGGCCTAGATCCAGAGATCTTGCTTAGTACAAGGAACTCTTTTGCGGTCGGTCATTGAGCTATCAAGTTGACTTGTTTACGTTCATTATAATTACTTTGTCTGATTTTTCCGTTAATAGTCTAAGTACGGGAAAAGAAGTCAACGCCTTTTAAGTCAGCACAGCGGACGGTGAGATCTAATAATTTCGAGGCAAACTGAAAATGAACTTTTGAAAAGAGCCATCGCAGTCAAATGGTGAAACTAAAATTTGATAATTTGAAAAAAAGTATTCCAATGCTTTCAGAAGGAACAAACAGAAATAAATATACTTGACTTTTAGATCGAGGCAAAAAACTTGAAGTAGTTTCAGACAACTTACGTGGAACATCTTGTAGGCGGCATCAAGTAAAGTAGTTAATATTCAAAGCGAATTTACAACTGTTCGAATCAACTATAATGAAAAAAAAAAAACAGCAAAAAAAAAAAAAAACAACAAAACAAAAACAAAAAACAAGAGAATAGTTTTCCCGAAATTTCGGACAGTAAAGCCGTTCTTCTTCGGGGGATTACAACTGTTAGTTTGTATATATTTGCACAATCTTCACCTCAGACGACTTGAACTTTTACTTGAAAACCACGTTACCTTAGTAAATCATGGGACGTTTCTAAGATAAGACTGACAACAAATTAAATGCTGATAATTTAATTCTTTTCAGGATTTGATACAGATATGTTTTATCTCTCGCAAGGGACTGAAACTCAGATTCTAGCATCCATTTAGTTATCGTCCAACCTAAAACAGAGCAGACGCTCTTAAGATAAGAAACGCTGTTTCACGCACAACGAGGCTGAAAATTCAGCGACAACTGCAGCTGCACGCTCAATCGTGTCTTGAAGGCTAAATTCCAACCGTGACAGTGTTTTTCAGTGTGACAATTTTGTTCGATATTCAATAAGATTAATTCCTGTTGTTTACAAGAACCGTGGGATGACTGTAAACGGTAGGATGGGGTGGGTAGCTTCCAAGTCAAGAGCTGTCATCAGGCATTCGCTGGCAGCTTCGTGTTCGTTTTGTGCTTCTAACACCACCCCGAGCAGGTGCCTGAAACGATATGATGAAACAGACAGGTTATAATTACATTGTAGGAGCGGTAGAATACTGGTTAGCAACTCAGACGTTCGATTGGAGGACTGGAAGGTCGGTAGGTCGAAGCTTGGGGCGCTTTCCATTCGACCAAAAAATTCCGGTTTGAAATTTCAAAAATTTCATGTGGCGAATGGAACAGTATTTTCAGGAAATTTCCGGGTTGGTTGCACCAGCCTGATTGGACAGAACCGTTCCATTCACTCTCGGACGGAAATTTCCAGAAATGCAAGACAGACAGGTACTGGAAATCGGAACTTGTCGAATGGAACAGAAATTTAGGATCAGACCGGTCCAACCGAAAAAAAGGGGTCCACCTCAAATGGTGGACCTTCTATTCCGAACATTTTGCGGGTGGACCGAACCGAACCATTCAGTTTCGGACCCAAATTTCCCGAAATTTTGGTCAAATGAAAAGCGCCCTTGGTCTCCGTATCGTATAGTGTTGTTTCGGCCCCGGATGAAGTGTGCAACGTTTCTATTGAACACCGTTCAACATTGTTGAATTCAACAATGTTGAACACGTTTAGCCACCCTGCTGAATGACGTCGATTCAACTTTTCCTTTGTTCTCTGGTGCAAAAATAATGTTGAATTCCTTTGGCGACCTCGTTTAACATCGCACAATAAAATTGCATTCAATAGTGTTGACCCTTTAAGCCCTAACAGTGATGAAAAGGAAATTTCTCTTTACGTCATTAACGTGACTTATTCAAACATTCAAGTGATGAGAATAAACAAAGTGATAACCAAGGATTACTGAGATGTCTTGATATTTTGACAAATTCTCCTGACTAGTTCCACAAGAAATGTATAGAGAACAAACAGTAAGGAGTCTATGCATTTTTATATCAGGGCTTAATGGTTGAATTACGTTGAATCCATTTGACCTGAGGCCTCGGACAAGAAACTTTACCCCACATTGTGTCTCTCTGCCCAGGTGTGTAAATGGGAACCAGTGAAAAAGTCAAGGGGGTAATCCTGCGATGGACTAGCATCCCATTCAGGGGAGTAGCAATACTCCTAGTTGCTTGTTGCATCTCATCCGCTCCCCATTTTGTTACGTTTTCCTATTAACTGGCTTGTCTAACGATGCCTTCGATCAAGCTCGAACTACATCCAGACGAACGTTGAGCGGGCTAAGGGTTACTACTCACTAGCGACATAACGATCATAACCATAAACACAAGTTTCTAATGTACCTGTGAGAACAGGTATCTAAGCTAATCTCTCCTCGAAAGACGCCCTCTTGAAATGACTCGGACCGGAAAGCACGGGAACTAGAACTGCATTGGCCAGAACACACAATAGATCATTTACGTTGTTATGATTATGATTATGTCGCAAAGGTTTACACGTTCCAACTATGATTAAGTACGACATAATTATAATCACAGACACAATAAAATGATATGTCGACCATAAGCGCTCTCAAAATAATGGTTTCAGGCGTTCCCACTGAAATAAAAGCGAAATAACGACGTTATGTTTGAGCTTATGATTTATGATCGTTATGTCGCTAGTGGGTACCAAGCCTTCTGATTGTGTCTTTAAGCGTTCCCAACACATAAGCGACATAACGGCATTATGTTTAAGCTCAGGAATATGATCGTTATGTCGCAAGTGGGAACCAAGCTTGAACACTGGAATGTCTCATCTCCACCAAAACTTAAATAAGAGCTACAAACTTAAAACGAAAATCACATAAGTTATTTAGCAAGGAAAGGTCAATTACACGCCTTGCTATAATGTGAATAACGGACACACTCACCAAGCTTCAAAAGCTGTTGGATCGATGTTGATGGCTTCACGAAGCACTTTTTCAGCCATGACAAGATTTCCAGTTGTATGATACAAGGCGCCCTACAGTGAAACAAGAAACTGTAAGAGACGAGAATGATGACTGACACTTAACACATAAAGAATTCCGCAAAGGAGAAAATACTGTTAACTAATTTCAATGTTTCGACAAAACATATAGCCGTTTGCGCGCACATGCAGTCAACATTTTCGGGAAAGCATGATTTGCTTCAAACAAAATACAAAGAAGCAGTAACGTTCAAGAATTTTTCAAAAAAAAAAATTTGGCATCCCCGATAAATGGTGCGCGACTGCGCAAAGCGGGGAACAATTGAGCAACAAGGTTTCCGCAGCGATATTTCTTCGTTTGCACAGGACTTAATGTCAAGATTAGAAAACAAACATGGACGAAACCTAAAATTCTGCTCTCATATCTGGTTTTCGTAAAACATAAAGCGAGCTGAAGTCTCACTCGTCTCCCGCCCCTGGATGGGAAGCAAACCTTAAACTGCCGACCCTCCTTTAAGAAGCCATAGACTGAATCCAATTTGGTGGTCGGACGAACTTTTTAAAAGTCCAGTTATTTCCAAATTAGACAGCACGTAGATCCCCTAACTGTTGATCGTATCATGCTCTGGGCCATGAGTCATATGATCTCATATGGTTCGGGAACTAATTGCATGGATACGTGCTCGAATGGGAATTTGGACCAACAACATTTATATCATTTAATCAGCGCAAACGTCCGCCTTCATCAAATTTTAAACTAGCCCATTATTTGGGGCGAAAGAATTCTTACCAAGCGTTGAATGCTGGGGACATGGCCAGGGTTTATGGCGATCGCATTATCAAAACAATTCTTGGCGTCAGTGTAGCTTTCTCGGATCTCAAAGATACGGCCACGCTACGAAGAGAGAGGTAAAGAACATATCAGTGCAAAGCAAGTCACGTTATTTCTAGTGATTTGGGCATATTATCTTTACGTCAGTATCAACTATATCGCAACGTTAGAGTATTTCTAAGCAATATACACCAAAAAAGGTAGTGACATTGCATAAGCAAAAAATAAGCTAAAGCTATAAACATTTAACTACGTATGAATGCAATATTTGCAAATTACAGTACATTGGGAAGAGCGAAACAGGATTCCGTCTACGTTTCAACAACGACAGGAACCATACTAAAAGGGGAGTCAGCAGCTGTGAACTCACCGAACACTTTTTACATAACCCGAGAACTCATAACTTTGACAGTGATCTCACCATTATGATCGTTGAGCAAATCAAGAAAGGAACTATAGAGATCGAACGAAAAATGAAACTCCTTCAAAAATGTGAGGCATGCTGGTAGAGAAGGCTAAAACCAAAAAATACAGCCGAATTAAGCAAATAACATGATTGTAAAATCTAATTTGGAGAAAAGGAGTAAGCAAAAAGGCCTCAAACAAAAGCGAAGGCTGCAGAAGACGAGTCTACATTGTGCAAACCATATAACCATGTATTATGCGTAAATACATACAAAAATTAAGTTTCCTAATAAAAAGGACATACCACTGAGTTGAAAAAAGAAATGAAAAACAGGGTGAAAAAAAAACCAAAAACAAAACAACAAAAACAAAACCGTATGCCCGGTAGTTTACATTGATTGCTCTACAACGAGGAAAGTACCATCTAAAATGCAAAAAAATCAAGTTGGCTAAAAACGGAGAGCTTTGACACTACATTGTTACAAACCCAACACTGAAGTGATCTGAGGGGAGGATTTGAACTTGGGACATCAAAATCACGACCAAGCCAAACGCCCTAAATGACATCCTTTGGCCCATGTTTCTGCAAAAACCAATTTAAAGTGGCCTACAGAAAGCTATCGAGATTAAGGCAAGTCAAACCACTGCACCTTTGTAAATTCAAATAAAGCATATAATTCGTACCTGGAACAGAACATCCGGGGATAAAGGAAAAATCAAGTGCGCCTCCTGTACGCACGCGCTAGCTTCAGCGTCCATTTCCATGGAGATATACACGTCAGCTGTCGCAAAACACAAACCACGGTAAATTACAAATGATGGCTGCCTTTGAACAAGTGCTAACCACAGCTTTTGATCGGTAATGAGTGTTACCTGCAAGATAATCGCCGCAATATGCACAATCGACTAGCTCTCAGTTAGCTTGAAAGCTCAGTTGGTAACAGAGTTTAACCGGCATAGCAAGGTCATGGAATTGAGTCCCATATAAAGTTGAATTTTTTTGTCATTCTTTGCAACCGCTGAAGTGTGTAATTCAATCCCGAAAAGGAGGCCATAGCTTCCTGCTTCTGCTGAGCGTCCGGGAAACAAAAGTGTTATTGTTAGCCTCAGAAACATTTCCTTGTTTCCGTGAGATATGTTTCTCAGGCGGCTGAACGGTAGCTGCTTGCGTAGCTAGAGGGATTGCTTACGCCATGGCAATGTTTACCGACGAGAACGAGTTACGAAGCCACGAGGGGAATGGAAAGCAGTCGGCTTCCTTTGCACGAGTCATACTGCCAGGTACGTAGGCTACTGAACGGCAACACATTAGCTTTATTTCACATTCAACCCGTTCAGCTCCCATATCAACATGCATGTTCTCATTGTTCTCCGTACACGTCTTATAGTACTGGCGGGGAGAATTCGATCAAACACCAACAAACTTCATAATCCTTGGTAATCATTTCAATCGTTCTCATGACCTATATGTTTGAGCAAGTAGGGATATCGAGGGAAAAAATTAACGGTTTTCACTATTGACGCTTAAAACCTTAAACGCTCAAAGGTGGAACTTTCCATTCAAAACCCCCATCTTACTCGCCCGTAAGTCGTTGCTTATAGCGACGTTTGAAAGTTTCACAGAAGTTCAGCTTACCAATAGCGAGCCAGAGCTTGGCTTGTAGCGCCAGCACCGCAGGAACACTCAGTTTAACGGAAGTAGACGCCGCTTCGTCTGAAAGTGCCTGCTCAAGACGCACCGAAGCAGCGATCGAACTGGCTCCGTCCGCTGGGAAAAAGAAAGATGAGATAAAATGCTGGACAAAAATCCTTGGGACACAGCTTAAAATTTAAGTCATCAACAAAGAAATGCAACTTTTGCTCAAATGAAATGATCGTGGTGTGTTTTCCATCGGTTTGTTCCCACCTCCTCCGAAACAATGTTGACACGTAAGAAGTATTCTGGGTACAAGGGCTCAGCATTGTAAAGAGGGGGCGGGGGGGGGGGGGCGTGGGGAGAAGGGGGTGGGACGTATTGTAGGGAACACTAGCTTCTGTCTAACACAGTAAAGAACCTGATCTTCCAGTCAATTAGAAGCGAAACCTTTCACGCGTTTTCCGGTGCATAGCACAGGTTGTATTCACATTTTTAAAAAGCATTCGCATAAGTAAAAATAGCAAAATGCTGGCTATTTCCCAAACCATAATCCTGCAAAACAACACACACATAAAACTGAAAGCTCATGTCGTTTCTGAAACGTTTCCTTTCCACGTCGAAATTAACTGGAGCCACCAGATTTAAGGCGTAAAATTCGTTTTCCCGCTGTTTCTCTTGCAATGTTTTCTTACCAACTGCAACCCCTTGACGTTTTCAGGGCATTGGAAACCGAGCGAACGTGGCGCCGGTTTTGGCGTTTCATTTTTGTTTGCTTTGAGTTCTAATTGGTTCATTGCGAAGTGCTGAAGGGCCCCGATGTCCCACCTATTATTTACCCGAATCCTTGTCACTGCTAATCTCCGTGAGAGGAATCTGCTTCAAGCTTCGTGTGTCAGTGATAACCTTGTCCAGTAAACCCGAGCCTGCCCTCTGAAGCTCCACGGATCTGCGGCGAGAACGACACTAGGTCAGGCACTCATTGTAACATCATGTAATGGAAGAAGATAAATGTGAACAAATCAAATCAGTTGAAAAGAATCCCGAAGCCTGTGTAATAGGGTGTCATTTACTTCAAATCGACGGGAATCTCAAAATAACAGTCTACCGATGAATAACAACGCTAGAGATGTACAGTCGAAGCTCTCCTTGCGACCACTCTCGTAAGCGACCAGCTCTAGTTACGACCACAATTGTGAAACCCCGTTTGAATTATCACTTAAACTCTGTAATTGAAAGCTCTCGTAAGCGACCATTCCCGTAAGCGACCGCGACCACGTTTGTGAATTACCAGCTGGTCTTTTCCTTTGTTTTTAAGTTCTCGTAAGCGACCGCTTAGTCAACTCTTAACAAGCATTCACTTCTTGATCAAATTTAGAGCAATACAAAACATAAGCGCTAGTGGTTCGTTGACTTGTACACACAGGAACCTATTTGTGATAGGCAATAAAAACTATTTACATGAAATACTGTTAATACAATACTATCGGTAACCAACACTATATTCCAAGCTTTCTGCTAGAAGCTCTTGTAAGCGGCCACCCTCTATTGTTTTATTACGTGGTCGCTTACAAGAGCCCATTCTCGTAAGCGACCAGCTCTAGTTACGACCACTTTTCTGAATTCCCGAGGTGGTCGCTTACGAGAGCTTCGACTGTATTAATAAACCACGAAGGACTTATCAAGCACGGATAAGATGAGAAAGATTGAGACGTACTGCAAACAAAGAACTGAAAAATTTATACAAGTTTGAGAAGAGCTTGAGTTATGGAATTTGGTTAAAAAAATTCTCTGTATATTGGTTTCAAACAAGCCTTCTGAAGGTGATATCTATGGTTTCCTACATTTTATGAAAAAAGTACAAAAGAGGTAAGGTTTATGACGTTTGAAGGTTGACAGTACTTAAGAGAAAAGTCCCCAGCGCCATTTAACATTATTTGAAACCTAGAAGAACTGCTGCTGAACGACCTGAAATCGTAGAGGTGAGTTCGTTTGAGGGCTAAAAATAAATCCTTTCGTCGGGGGTTGTCGGTAAAGCT
Organism: Siderastrea radians; assembly: GCA_964017195.1. Classification (NCBI taxonomy): domain Eukaryota; kingdom Metazoa; phylum Cnidaria; class Anthozoa; order Scleractinia; family Rhizangiidae; genus Siderastrea; species Siderastrea radians. Next base: position 42,326,625 of record OZ024892.1, on the reverse strand, counting down.
ACTCGGTTTTTGACGGTTAACGGTTAAATTTTAGGCCCTTCAATTTGATATGAACTAACCGGATGATCACCAGTTTCTCTTACATCAGTTCAAGTGATATTAATTTAACTTCATTGACACTCTAAGATTGGTAAATTTGTGGTTTGCTGAGTTGATTATAATCATGTTAATTGTCCAGCAATTTACCTTAAATTACATCAACTCAGATGATGTCAAATTAACCCATTGAGGGCCTTACATATGATAAACCTGTGGTTTCCTCAGTTGAGATGAGGGTAAATTAGCCAAAGATATCAGCTCAGTTCATCTCAATTTAACCTCATCGAGCCTCAAGGATGGTAGACCTGTGGTTCGCTCAGTTCACATAAGGCATATCGGCTACCAATGTACCTTACAGTACATTAATTAAGCTGATATCAAATTAACACCCGTCTCTCTCTTCTAAAACACTCACCCTGATAGGTCAGAATCACACACTAGTTTCCATGTCTCCAAGAGACGCTTGCACGTGATCAACGCTTGGTCTCCTCCCAAACATGTCTGTTCCAGTTTGACTTTCGTAAGAAGCAAACTAAGAAAAAAGAAGAATGTGGACGGTAAGACATCTATCGTGGTACTCAAGGATGGAGTCTAAGCTAACCTGTGTTCAGAACGAACTGGTTAACAGTAAACTACTTAACACGACGAGCTTCTTAAAACTTTTTAATAAAACGTTCCTCCGCTTATGAGATTGTTGTCTTATTTATTGTATTTTATTTATTTTGTATCTAAAAGCAAATGAACGGCAGATACAAGAAACAACAACAAAGAAATAGATTAGTGAGAAAAACTGCCACAAGGATGGCCCGTAGAAAGATCACATGATCACAAAGAAAGACGATCAAACTATATTAAATAAAAAATCTATAAACTATAAACAAAAATTGGAAAAAGATTACGAAGCCTTTAAAAAACCCCTCACACTAATCTTTAACATGTACATTCAGAGCTAGCTGAACCTTCGAATGCATGGCATTTAACTACAGTTACATTTAGTCTCTCTATAGGGAAGTATTTCTTGGTCATTCTACTGTCGGTTACTTGGCTCGCCTTGAAATTAGGCTGCAAAAGTTTTTTCCCTTAAAGTTCGCGACGAAAGTTCCGATACTCACGCGTGAACTGAGCGCCCTGCTACCGCGTGCGGGGCAAAAACTCTCTCGCCAGTCTTACTGAACGTATCCAGAACCGCTTGTTTCTAAGGCCTCTTTCCTTATCAAACGAACTAACCCCAAAACGGGGACTGTTCCGAGGCAAGGGAACCTCATATTCTCTCTGCAGTCTATTGCAGTACTTCCTCCGTGGAAAAAAATCACAGTACCCACAGCCAGGCACTATTTCCGTTTTGCCTGATGTAAACCATTCCCGCGAATGTAACTTTTTAAAATTGTTTTAGAGTAAACAAGAGCGCTAAACATATGCCATTATCGCAACGGCAGCAACAACTACAGCAATAAAAACAATAACAATAACAACAAACAACAAAAGCAATAACGACAACAATAAAAAAAACAGCAATAAAAACAACAACATACAGCAACAGAAATAGCAACATACCAACAACTACAACAACAACAACAACAAAATCAAACCTGAAGTCTTCGGGGAATTCCATAAGAGCTGCATCACAGACTTCTAAAGCTTCAACAAACTATGATTTCAAAATGACAAAGAACGATCAATATACAATTTCTCCCTACACATCATCAAGGAAACGGGTGATTGGGGATGATTGCATTGAAAGAACATTGTTACTCAAAACTCGATGATTTATCTCTCGTGAAGGATATAATATGGTGTCAACTTGTTTTACATGGTTCCTTTATTTATTTAACTCCGGCAGGGATATGTTAAGGTGGCACAGCTGATAAGCAGTCCAGCGTGTGGCCCGGAGTCCGGCCACTTTCTGTTTACAACGCCCACACAGCATTTTCACCGACATAGTGATGGTCACGTGACGGATGAAGCGGTTAAACGATCACACATTGTTCCCCGAGCAACATATTTGAGGTTCCTGGAATCTGGGTCTTTCACTTGAGGTAAAAGGGCTTCTTGCTTGTTTCCAGCTGCTGGAAAATATCCCGAAACGAAATGACCCAAAATGGTGGTTGTGGAAAGTTTTTTTTTTTGGAATTATGTGTTGTTCAAATGTCACAAAAGCATGGAATTCAATTCACTGTTATTTTGTCGACTGGTCATGAACCATTTTCCTCCAGTTTAACCATCAGCTCCAAGTCGGAAATTTGAAAGGGAATCCTTTACTCTATTTTTGAAAATATCGAGAAAAAAGTTAATCAGTAACATCGACGTCAACGATCACACTTTGGGGTTTTATCTTCCTTGAAACTGATCGGTAAATATGATTGGAACGTTTGCATTTTAGGACTTAAACAAACTAGTCAAACTAATCACATTGGTTTGACCACGTATTCGACACTAGTGCGACGGATTATAGATAATCCCCAATTTTTATATTATTAATTTCTATTTGTCAGTGTTCACATTAACAGCAATCCCCTTCTCAGTTACTAAACACGGCTTCCTGGAAAGCCGATTAGCGCTAATCGAGGGTTAAATCTCGCTAATCCAGGATTAGAATTTATCCTTCGGTTAGATTCTGTTCCCGAAAGCGCGATTTACACTAACCAAGTGATAGACGAGGGGTTAAATTTAATCCACCTAGCGAGGTCGATTAACTCACTAATCGGGGGAAAAACTTGATCAAAACAAACAAAATGGCGGACTTAAATTTTGCGATATTGTTAGTTCAGTTGAGTAAGGAAAAAGAAAGGAGGCAATTTATGCTAATAAATTACTCTTAGCAACTTAAATAACAAATAATTTTGTAATCTGCACAAATTCGAGCGGTAATCGACTGAGTTTTCGGCGCAAAAACCTGCAGCGAAATGTGATGGAGCAAAAAGGACCACAAACACGCAAATCGTGTAGTCGAGTTTTCGATTTTAGTATATATTTTAAAACACTATTAAACAATTCCATCAATAGCTCTATAAAATTCTATTAAACGGTAACTCTGGAAATGTGGCTTCAGTAAATAGGATCTTCACAAAGCAAAATTTATGAACCGATCTTCAGGACTACAAGCTTATGATAAAACGAAACTGAAAGCCATGAATTTCGAAGCCATCTTTAATCGCAAGCGATAGCGCGAATAATCAACTTTTCACGGAACAATTTGCCGGTTTTGGGTTTCTACAGAAGAATTATTGAATGAAATAAAGTATTTATGGCAATTTTGCAAAAGCAGAAGGAGATGTTTTATTGAAATAACGTGAATATAGGACGAAAATTTTGACGATTAATGAAAGCGAAGTTGTTGTCGTTCTCAAACAGTGCAGACAGTGAAACAGAGGTTTTTCACTGATTTAAAGGAAAAACAAAATGTCAAATTTCTGTAACAGACGAACGTAACAAAACAGATAGGCTACAAATATCAAAGACAATTATTCGGCACAAATCAGTACTTTATTGTTAACATTTTTCCGAGAGGCAAGTCTTGCTTTGTTTAAGCTCAAAATAGTTTCGATGACTGAAAGATTATCAAGAGGTGGTGAACTCACCGATTTTCAGATATAGCCTACATTTCACCGCGAATCAGCATCACTTTGCACTGAACCGTGTTTCGCATTTTGGTTTGCCCTTTTTCTTTTTTCAGAAAAAGGGCAAATCGTACCGCGGTCAAATATCGACAATAGACTACAATAGGTATCGATCGGTAAAACGAGTATCGGAGTCGACTTTTTCTCCCGCTCTGTCGTTTTCCCGCGCTTTTTTATGCTGGTAACTTGTTTAACCGGTTTGATATGAGTTTAACTGAGGGAGCACCGAGGGCTAGTTAAACGAGGAATAACTGCTTTCAGGAACGCCTTTTTATCCCTGGATTAGTTATTCTAGATATAAGGAATTTAATCGTGGATTAACTGTTAATCGGGGGATAATTTAATCGGGGCCTAAGAGATTAAACTGTTTTTGTGTCGACATTGAACGGAGTTTTTGTTTTCTGTCATCCTCAACTAATGAACATATGCCCAAATTCGCTTTGAATAATGCATTTAAAACTATCGCTTTTTAAACGCCGTACAATCGCCCAGTGTAATTCAGATTAATTTCGCCGATTTGTCATCATCTTTTTGAATGACAACAGCTCTAAACATCAAATTTGAAAATCGAATGAAATCCTTCGTTTTACTTTTCATAACATTACCCCCCCCCCCCCAAAAAAAAAGAAAAAAAAAACAGGAAAGTACTGCTCAACAGCTTTCGTTTGAACAGTTGCACCTTAGAAATTCATACAGACTCAAAAGTTAGAACACCATTGTAAGGCATGATAAACAGTCTTTATTTTTTGAACAGATTCATCGAACAATTAAGTCATCATCATCAATTTTCATGTTTCCCCAAGTGGGGAATTGGGCCGCAAAACAATTAAGTACTTAGTCAAAAAGTAAAATTAAGGGCTAAAAAAATAGTTTTGACCTGGTAGAATCGACCGCACTGTTAAATACTTCCAAATATTCAAACAAGATTCCACATCAAAATCCATCAAATTCATTTTTACACTGTGGAGTTACGAAGAGCAATAGGAGTTATAGGAGTTACGCGAACTCATAATAAAATGATGCTGAATTGCTATTTACAACGACCAAAAACGTTATTTACAGATTTACGACACTGTGCTCGCCAAATGACAATTGCTGTTCGACTGTTCAAACGCATCATTTGCCAGCTGTGACAGCACATCAGTGGTGTGATTGCCACTGTTGTTCGCATTTGCTTGTTCAACGTTTTGTTGATCTAGTCCTCCTTGTTCCTGTCTTCTCCAAGTACCACCACAGCGTTTGGTGCTCCAAATACTCGCATCTCAATTTCTTCCGCTTCAGAAATGTTCACAGTTCTACATGTGAACTCAATAAACGCGATGCGAAACTGTCTTATTCTGACCGAGTAAATAATTGGATTGAATAACGAGTTAAAGAATAGTATAGAGTGACTAAAAGAAAAAAACGTATACACTGTTTGCAAAGACATTTTCTCTCGAAACCACAATGTAGCAAGTCCAAACGCAACCAGAGGTATATAACACAACAGCAGCACCAACAGAATAATACTTGTCAGTTTGAGGGCCTTTTTATGTTTTAGAAATTGTTCCCTTGCTTCTTGTGTAACTTGTTGAGCCGCAAGTTGCTGTTCATGTCGGCGGGTTTCACGGTAGACTGTGACATGGCAAAACATGATGAAGGCAACAGAGAGACCAACGAATGTATTATTGATGTGTAACAATACAGTTTTGTTCACAGCAAGAGGAATCTGCAAAATTACAGACAGAAGCCACGCTAAGGCTGAAGCAATCAGTAAACGAGCTTCGGTGACGATGGTTGAGTAAGCGAAAGGATGCTTCATGGCTAGGTACCGTTCACCACTTATCAAGACCAGGTGGAAGAGCGAAGTTCCCACCAAGCAGATCAACACAGTTCTGAGAACTCGCATTACACAGTATCCAATCGGTTCATCACGTAAAAACATTACCAACACTGCGATGAAGCTGGGCTGAATAAAGAACCCAACTGTGAAATCAGTCGATGCTAGTAATGCCAGTAAAATGTTTGACTTGTGGGTTCTCAGGCGGGATTTTGTCTTTACAGCGATCAACACCAGCGCGTTCAAAACAGCGGTGAAAGGAAAGGTGAGGATGTTGAAGATTATATTGAGCACGAGAGCTGCTACAGCTACGGGCGAGGGCTGCTGCAGCCTTTCCCCAATGAACAGATCAGCCTCGCATCCTGTGGAACTTGCTTCGCTGGAATTCATAGCGTTTTCCTGGCGCGGAGGAACGGAGCTACCTCCTTTCTTGCACAAATTCAACTGTCGTATGACTGTGTTCGCCTTTTTCATGAAAACACTAGTTTCACCTAGCAACTTTCACGTTTTGTCCAAGTTTTTCTTCCGAGCTAGGGATTTACATACATTTTTAGTTCAATATGGTTGTCATCTTGAACTATATAAAGGGCGCAATGTTGATAATCTTTCAATTCAATAAATATCCCCTACATATCCCTTATTGCAATGGTCTAGATAATACACTAATGAGGGCGCACTCAGAACTTGACGTCCAAGCCTTATTTTAGCAGTCATGTGCGTAATCGGTACGTGCGAACGTTTTGTCAGAGAAATCTAACAAAAAATTATATGGCCAGATCGATGAAGTATTACAAACAAACGATTCATTAAGGCTAATTCACTTATTCTTCAAGTTCAACAACATACGTTTCAGTAGATTGCTCCTTTGTGATAGGAATTAGTTGCCGCATCCGCACAATTGTTAGTTCAATTTTTTTCCAGCGCATTTATATCAACGGCCTATTATTTTAGCTATCTTAATCACAACAACTGAAACGTTCTCGCCATTTTACTACTCATTTTCTTCACCAACGGATTTTAAGAGTCTCTTTGAACCCACTTGACAAAGTCCCAGACAATGTCTTAGATTTAACGTACTCCTATCTTAAAATACACTGAACCGTCGATTCTATTATCAGTTGCCAATAAATTAGACTGGCACAAATTCTGAGAAAGGCTGTTATTTAAATTTCTGTCGGCAAACTCGAGGAAAAGGTGGTAAATACACTTTTTTAGACGAAAATTATGTGCTGTTTACCAAGCTTGATTTTAAGTTTTTACCCTTCAAATCTGACTTCAAAAAAACGGACCCAAATACCTGTCATGGAAACGAGGCTAAAGTTCAATATGGTTGATGATGATGTATTACAAACAAACGATTCATTAAAGCTAATTCACTCATAAAGAGAACTTATCCTTCAAGTTCAACAACATACGTTTCAGTAGACTGCTCCTTTATGATAGAAACTAGTTGCGGCATCCGCACAATTGTTAGCTCCAATTTTTTCCAGCACATTTATATCAACGGCCGATAATCACAACTGAAAGGTTCTCGCCATTTTACTACTCATTTTTCATAAACGGAGTCTCTTTGAACCCACTTATCAAACTCCCAGAAAATGTCTTAGATTTAATGTACTCCTATCTTAAAACACACTGAACCGTCGATTCTGTTATCAGTTGTCAATAAATTACTCGCCTTGTTATCTTTTAGTTAAGAAGGGTTTCTGTTGGTTTCCAGCTGCTAGAAAACATCCCGAAACAAAATGACCCAAAATGGCCGTTTAGAAAAAGTTTTTGGAATAATGTGTAGTTCAAATGTCACAAAAGCATGAAAATTAATTCACTGTTGGTCATTACCCATTTTACCCCAAGATGACCATCAGCTCACAAGCAGAAATTGGAAAGAAAATCCTTTACTATTATTTTTGAATATCGAAAATATCGAAAAAGAAACAGTAACATTAACGTCAACGATCACACTTTCGGATTTTATCTTCCCCAAAACAGATCAAACAGATAAATCAAATTGGCTTGACCATGTATTCGATACTTGTAACATGATTAATAAATTCAGTATTCCTTATTATTAATTTAATAATTTTTACTTGTCGGTGTTCACATTAACAGCAATTCTCATCTCAATCTTCGTTACTTAACTAGACTTTTGATGGATTAGCCAGCTATTTGGAATTTTTGATAACTGGAGCCGGATTAAAGAGTTTTGGTGTTCATTCAGGGCGATGATGTTGAATAAAAATGTTTGATCGTTCAGAAGGAGTTTAATTAACTCGAAATTTTGCTTTCAATTTCATGATCATTTAAGAGATGCTTTTGTTTTCTATCATCCTCAACCAACATGGACGCAAATTCGCTGCCGAGGAATGCATTTTCGAATGATGTTTATTATTCGAGTGAAGTTTTGTCTAGCTTAAACACCGTACGATCGTAAGCGGTTGTACTTTTTCAGTTCAATGTAGTTGTGCTCTTGCACTATATAACGGGTCGCAATGTTTATAATCTTTCAATTCAGTAAATATCCGCCACATATCTCTTACTACAATGGGCTAGATAATATACGATTTACGACGCACTCAGAACTCAACGTCAAGGCCTTTTTTTAGCGACCATCGGCGTAATCGGTGGCAGTGTTCTCCTTATTAGGTGGTAACCAGTAAAATTTACCTCTTGTATCACCGCTTGTTACCGGTTACAAGCACGTCCTAAGGCCCGGAATAGAAACATCCAACAGATTTGGATTTTGAAAGAGATTTATTTATCGGATTGAATTACGAAAAAATTTGTCAGTCGTATAACATACCACGTCAGTCTTGTCTTAGTAACTTTTCTCATTGTCCATGCGCTCGTACAATATTAGACAAAGTCTTATGATCTCGACGTTTCTAAGTTCATTATATAATAGTCTCATCTTCTCAACGTTTCTCTGCATGGTTCTACCTTTCGTAAGATGTTAGTCGTATCTTTTTAAAGTTGCTCAGAATGCTAGTACATTCCTAAGGTATTAGCCTTCTCGACATTTTCCGTGCGATAGTATGTTCGTCAGTGTTGGTCTTTTCTTCACGACTGTCCACATTTCTCCGTACGTTAGAACATTCAAAAGCATTATTGTTCTCTTACCGGTCTGTATGTTAGTATATTCTTAATTAAAATGTTGTTAGTTGTATCTCCTTGACATTTCTCCGTACGTTAGCATTGTCGTAGGATATTAGTGTTATCTTCTCCACGTTAATTTATCCGTATGTTGGTTTGTTCAGGTTTATTCGTAAGGTGCTGTTAGCATTTGTCTTATCTTTTAGGCACTTCTCCGAACGTTTTTTAGGCTACTTTAAGCTTTTTCGTCTAGATGTTTGCCTGTACGTTCGTACGTTCCTTTTAACAGGAATCGCAAACATCAAACATTTTCGAGACACGTGTGAGTCTAGTGTCATGCGGGCAACATTCCGGGTCTCATGACGACACTTCCACTCCGGGGTAGAAAAGGATTTTCAACAGAGCTGCTTTACCGGTCTAGAAAACTGGTTTACCTGTTACCCTGAAAACTAGGGAGAACACTGGGTGGGTGCTAACGTTTCGTCAGAGAAACATAGCATAACAGAAGATTATGTGGCTAAACGATGTTTTACAAACAAAACGATTCATTGAGGCTAATTTGCTTAACAAACAGCGTTTATCCTTCAAGTTCAACTACATACATTTTAAGGCTGCTCCTTATCGATAGGAATTAGTTGTCGCATCCGCACAATTGTTAGTTAAAAGATTTTTTTCTGCACATTTGTATCAACGGCCCGATAAGCTGCCCACCTTAATCAGAACAACTAAAACGTTCTCGCTTCTTTCTTCATAAACGAACTTTGAGGCTCTTTTTGAACCCGTTCGACAGTCCCAGAAAATGAATTAGATTTTAAGTACTCCTATCTTGATTAAATACACTTAACCGTCGATTTTGTTATCAGTCGGCATTAATAAATTGTTCTCTCTATTGTCCTTCACTTACGAGGAGTATTTGTTCGTTTCCAGCTGCTAGAAAATATCCCGAAACGCCATTACGGCAAAATAGCGATTGAAAAAAGTATTTTGGAATAAGGTGTAGTTCAAATGTGAGAAAAGCATTGAATTTAATTTACCGTTCTTTTTTCGATTGGTCATTATCCATTTTACCCCCAAAATAACCATCAGCTCCAAAGCCTGAGAAATTTGAAAGGAAACCCTTTACTTTATTTTTGAAAATATCGGGAAAAAGCCAAGCTTTTATGTCAACGATGACATTTTTGGATTTTATCCTCCCCAACGCTGTTCAGTAATTATGATTGGAATGGTCGCAGATTACAGATAGATAAAATTGGTTTGACCATGTATTCGATATTTGTACGACGGATTAATAAATTATTACTTATTTTTGCTTCATCAATTTTTACTTGTCAGTGTTCACATTCACATTAATCCCTTTCTATGTTACTACAGTCGGCTACTGACGGGTTAACTCGCTATTTGGGAATACACCCTTCCAAGGTTTTTTTTTTTCAATTTTTCACATGGACCAGTTAGCCAAAATCCCGTCGACACCGCTGGAAAGAGCGCCTTAAAATCAGTAAAGATGCTAAGCTTGAGAGTGATAGAATGAAAATTTAAAAAGATATGGCTCCGAAAAGTTGCACCACACAAACGTCTTAGAATTAACGTACTCCTATCTTAAAATACACTGAACTGTCGATTCGGTTATCATTTGTTAATAAATTACTCGCCCTGTTGCCTTTTAGTTAAGAAGGTTTTTGCTGGTTTCCAGCTGCTAGAGAATATCCCGCAACAAAATGACCCAAAATGGCCGTTTAGAAAAGTTTTTTGGAATAATGTGTAGTTTAAATGTCCAAAAGCATGAAAATTAATTCACTGTTGGTCATTACCCATTTTACCCCAAGATGACCATCAGCTCACAAGCAGGAATTGGAAAGAACATCCTTTACTAATATCTTTGAATATCGAAAATATCGAAAAAGAAACAGTAACATTAACGTCAACGATCACACTTTCGGATTTTATCCTCCCCAAAACTGACCAGTAAATCATTATGATTGGAACGGTTGCATTTTAAGGTGTTATCAAGCAAATAAATCAAACTGGCTTGACCATGTATTCGAAACTTGTAACATAATAAATTATTTCTTATTTTGTTTTAATAATTTTTACTTGTCAGTGTTCACATTAACAGCAATTCTCATCTCAATCTACGTTACTTACCTAGACTTTTGACAGATTATCCAGTTATTTGGAAATTTTGATAACTGGAGCTAGATTAAAGAGTTTTTGTGTTCATTCAGGGCGATGATGTTGAATAAAAACGTTTGATCGTTCAGAAGGAGTTTAATTAACTCGAAATAAGAGATGCTTTTGTTTACCGCCATCCTCAACCAACATGGACACAAATTCGCTGCTAAGGAATGCATTTTCGAATGTTGTTTATTATTCGAGTCAAGTTTTGTGTAGCTTAAACGCCGTACGATCATAACCGATTGTACTTTTTTTGTTCAATATAATGTAGTTGTCCTCTTGCACTATATAACGGATCGCAATGTTGATAATCTTTCAATTCAGTAAATATCATAATTCGGTAAATTGTGATCGTCCTGGTGAGCGTAGATTTTGTTTGAAGCAGTGCTTACACTGCAAGAGGGAGGTGAATAGGGATATTATATTTTAATATCCGACACCGTTTCTGGAGAGTGTTGAGATCCACGACCCAAACTGTATATCCAGCAAAATCCAAAATCCGGGCCAAGAAAATGAATAAACCCGCGATCCGCTGGGATTGCAGGATCCGCAAACCGTCAAAATTTTACTCTGAATCCAAAATCCGGCCAAAATTATTTGCAAAATCCGCCGATCGCCCCCTAAAAAGTTCTAAACACCTTGAACAGCATTATAAACAATTTTACAGGAAAGTGCTCATAGATTTGATTTAGATCTTCCCTTTAATTTTCCTATCATCAAATCGATTCTGAACATTGAGGATGATTCTGCGTTTCTAAACAACGTTAAAATCAGATGAGTTAATAAAATTCGTCTGAATGTAAATTGCCGGTACTACGTTGTCTAACCTGCTCTTTCTGTGCACAGTTGTTCCATATTCAAGATAAGGTATTTTTGAACGTGATTCCATCGAATTCAGACGAAAACTGATAAAAAGTACCTGCACTTGGCAGCTTATAAAGACGACTTTCTCCCCCCCCCCAAAAAAAACTTTTCACCTTGCGTCTCCATTTTTTGAACAGATTGATCTAACAATTTAGCTTAATTTAGATTTCAGTTTAAAATCAAACAAATTTATTTTTATGTTGTAGAGTTACGAAGAGAAATAGTAGTTGTGAGGAGAAGTGAGCAGTTATATGAGTTACGGCAACTTCTATAAATAAAACTGATGTCGAACTGCTATTTACGATTCACGACGCTGTGTTTGGTAAGCACATCACTAATATGATTGCCACTGTTATTCACTGACTTGCTCGTTGTACATTTTGTTGATCTAGTCCTCCGTGTTCCGTTGTCCTTTTTCAAGCCCGACCACAGCGTTTAGCGCTCCAAATACTCGAAATATTCTCATCTCATCTTCCGCTTCAGAAATGTTCACAGTTCTACATATTAACTCAATAAACGCGACGCGAAACTGTCTCATTCTGACTGAGGATTACACGGATTTTGTACTCCCCAAAACTATGCCGCGTAATTACGACTACACGGAACTGTCGCATTTAAGGACTTAATCAAACAGATGAATTTCATTCGACTAAGTATATTCGGTACTTGTACGCCAGACTAATAAACAACTTTTTTATTTTATTTTATAACATTGTACAACATAACCAACAGCACCACAGAAAATTTGAATGGTCACATTTTAGGATTTCCGGCGTGCACAGACGCAAAAGTAAGAACCACGTTGTACAGCATGACTAGCATCACACAGGAAAGAACTGATCGCATTTTAGTTTTATTCACAGACTCAACCTTTTTTCTGAATACTGAATTACGGAGATAGCGTTTTATCCTGGATAACGCCAAAATTACACAAACTGGTAAATTTGCCTGAATATAAATTTGACTACCGTAAAACGGAGTAGTAATCCAGAGTTTTCTGTTTATACCTGTTCCAAAAACAATTTCTGTCCTCACGGAAACAATATGGAAAATTTTTGCGAAGTTCTTATCATTGAGGTGTGCACCATTCAAATGAAAGCTATTGGTGCAGTTTGGTTCTCGATATTTTGCAGAAATCTGATTTTTTGTTCTTCTTCAAATCAAAATTTAACATTGGGCGTTGTAAATAATTATGACCGACTGCTCCACAGTACAAAAAAGCCCAGCAAAACCGAACTGCTGCGTGTGTCCAAATTTACTTTTACAATGTCGGCTAAATACACAGCTTTAATAGCTCCAATAACTTAAGTTGGTGTCGAGCTGCTATTAACAACAGCTAAGGACGATATTTACAAATTGATTCAATTGCTTGATATTTTATACACTGCACAATACTCGGTACACGGTAAATGCCAATTGTCGTTCGCATGTTAAACAACACAATTTTCTCGCTGTGGCAGCACATCAATGTTATGATTGTCACTGTTATTCATATTTGCTTGTTCCACATTTCGGTGATCCATTCCTCCGTGTCCTTCCCGTTTTTCAAGTCTGACCGCAGCGTTTGGCGCTCCAAATACTCGCATCTCAATTTCTTCGGCTTCAGAAAAGTTCACAGTTCTACAAATTAGCTCAATAAAAGCGACGCGAAACGGTCTCATTCTAAGCGAGTAAATAATTGGATTTAATAACGAGTTTAAGAAAAGTATCGTGGTAACAGAAAAGAAAAAAATATATACTGTTTCCAGAGACATTTTACTCCCATACCTTACTGTCACATGGGCAAAAACGGGAGAGGGTATATAACACAATATTAGCACCGCCAAAATAATACTTGTCAGTTTGAGGGCCTTTTTATTTTTTTGAAGCTGTTCCCTTGCCTCTTGTGTAACTTGCTGAGCCGAAAGTTGCTGTTCATGTCGGCGGGTTTCACGGTAGACTGTAACATGGCAGAAAACGATGAAGGCCATAGAGAGAACACTGAATACATTTTTTAAGAGGAAAAATGCAGTTTTGTCGACAGCAAGAGGAATCTGCAATATTACAGACAGGAGCCACACCAAGGCTGAAGCAATCAGTAAACGAGCTTCGGTGATGATGGTTGTGTAAGCGAAAGGATGCTTCATGGCCAGATACCGTTCACCACTTATCAAGACCAGGTGGAGGAACGAAGTTTCCACCAAGCAGACCAATACAGTTCTGAAAACTCGCATTACACAGTATCCAATCGGTTCATCAAGTAAAAACATTACCAACACTGCGATGAAGCTGGGCTGAATTAAGACCCCAACCGTGAAATCAGTCGATGCTAGTAATGCCAGTAAAATGTTTGACTTGTGGGCTCTCAATCGGGATTTTGTCTTTACAGCGATCATCACCAGCGCGTTCAAAACAGCGGTGAAAGGAAAGGTGAGGATGTTAAAGATTATATTGAGCACGAGAGCTGCTACAGCTATGGGCGAGGGCTGCTGCAGCCTTCCCCCAATGAACAGTTCAACCTCGCATCCTGTGGAACTTGATTCGCTGGAATTCATAGCGTTTTCCTGTAGCGGTTAGTGAAATGAACAGAGCTCTCTCCTTTCTTGTACAATTTCAACTGTCGTATGACTGTGTTTCACCTGGCAACTTTCACGTTTTGTCCAAGTTTTTCTTCCTAGCTAGGGATTTACATACATTTTTAGTTCAATATGGTTGTCATCTTGAACTATATAAAGGGCGCAATGTTGATAATCTTTCAATTCAATAAATATCCCCTACATATCCCTTATTTCAATGGTCTAGGTAATACACTAATGAGGGCGCACTCAGAACTTGACGTCCAAGCTTTATTTTAGCAGTCATATGCGTAATCGGTACGTGCGAACGTTTTGTCAGAGAAATCTAACAAAAAAAATTATATGGCCAGATGATGTATTCCAAACAAACGATTCATTAAGGCTAATTCACTTAATAGAGAGAACTTATCCTTCAAGTTCAACAACATACGTTTCAGCAGACTGCTCCTTTGTGATAGGAATTAGTTGCCGCATCCGCACAATTGTTAGTTCAATTTTTTTTCCAGCGCATTTATATCAACGGCCGATAATTTACCTATCTTAATCACAACAACTGAAAAGTTCTCGCCATTTTACTACTCATTTTCTTCATAAACGGATTTTAGGAGTCTCTTTTTGAACCCATTTGACAAAGTCCCAGAAAATGTTTTAGAATTAACGTACTTCTATCTTACAATACACTGAACCGTCGATTCTGTTATCAGTTCTCAATAAATTACTCGCCCTGTTATCTTTTAGGTAAGAAGGGTTTTTGTTGGTTTCCAGCTGCTAGAAAATATCCCGAAGCAAAATGACCCAAAATGGCCGTTTAGAAAAGTTTTTTGGAATAATGTGTAGTTCAAAATTAATGTCACCAAAGCATGGAATATTTAATTCACTGTTGGTCATTACCCATTTTATCCCAATATGACCATCAGCTCCAAAGTAGAAATTGGAAAGGAAATCCTTTACACTATTTTTGAAAACATCGAAAAAAATTAATCAGTAACATTGACGTCAACGATCACACTTTGGGATTTTATCTTCCTTGAAACTGATCAGTAAATATGATTGGAACGTTCGCATTTTAAGACTGAAACAAACAGATGAATCTAATTGGTTTGCCATGTATATTCGACACTTGTACGCCTGATTACTGAATAAATTATTCCTTCTGTTTATTTTAATAATTTTTACTTGTCAGTGTTCACATTAAAAGCATCTGTCATCTGAATATACGTTACTTTATATGACTATTGACGGATAAGCCAGCTACTTGGGAATTTTGACAACCGGAGTTTAAAGTGTTTTTACGTTCACCCAGGGCGACGATTGAATGAAAATGTTTGATCGTTACCGGAGTTTAATTAACTCAAAACTTTGCTTTCAATTTCACGATCATTTAAGAGGTTATTTTTTCTGTCATCCTCAACCAACATAAACGCAAATTCTGTGTTGGGGAATGCATTTTCGAATGTTGTCTACGATTCGAGTCAAGTTTTGTGTTGTTTCTAAAAACGCCGTACAATCGCCCGTGTAATTCAGATTAATTTCGTGATTGGTCATCATCCTTGTGAATTCCGAAAAAAAACAAACGAAATCCTTCGTTTACTTTTCTAAAAACCACACCACCACAAGAAAAAACTGCTCAATAGTTTTCGTTTGAACGGTTGCACATTAGCGGAAATTCATCCACCGACTCAAAAGTTAGAACTGCGTTGTAAAGGATGATAAACTACGCAACGGGAAAGTACTACTCGATACCTTTCGTTTGAGTGGTTACACTTAAGAAATTCATCACAAGACTTAAGTTAGCCCACCGTGTGCAGCCTAATTATAATAATAAGTACCAAGTAATCTTAGTGGGGTGTAGTAGGTTTTATTTAAAACGGTGGTTACACTTTAGAATTTCATCTACTGACTCAAAAGGGAAAACCACCTTGTACAGCAATATGAACAATACCACTGGAAGATGCAGATCAGTAGGTTTGAATTGAACGTTCCCTTGGATTCTAAACATTAAGGATGATTGTACGTTTCTAGACGAAGTTAAAATTTAAGGAATTAATAAAGTTCTTCTGAATATAAATTGACGGTCCTACGACGGAATAATAAGCCTGCCCTGTCTGTGCATAGTTGCTTCATATCCAAGATTAGGGGATTTCTGAACGTGATTTCATGAAATTTAGACGAATAAATAAAAAGTATTTGGCAGCTTGAAAAAACGACTTTCTAAAAAAAAAACTTTTCACCTTGCGTCTTTATTTTTTGAACAAATTCATCGAACGATTTAGTACTTGGCCGAAAGGAAAATCAAGGGCTAAAAAATACTCTTTTTGACCTGACGGAATCGACATGGAACGTTTAGTGACAGCTGTTCGTACGAAAAAGACACTTGATTTGTTGATTGATTTTGGGATAAAACACTAAGCAGCACGTTTCTATTGCGAAGTTTGTTTTTCAAGAATTGCGAAATGAAATTTAGGATTTTTTTCACTTCAAACTTAAAGGTTGAGTTGGGCGTTCTTGAAAATAACGAGCGACTGAAAGCGGAAAGCCATTACTTCGATTTGTAAGAAAGATTCGACCGCACTGTTACATGCTTCCAAACATTCAAACAAGATTTCACATTAAAATTGATTAAATTGATTTTTACATTGTGGAGTTATGAAGAGCAATAAAAGTTTTTAGAGTTACGACAACGTCTATAATAAAATTGATGTTGAATTGCTTTTAACAACGGCTAAAAAGGTTATTTACAAATTTACGACGCTGTGTGCTTGGTATTGTTGGTAAATGAGTTTATCCTTCAAGTTCAACTACATACATTTCCAGGCTGCTTTCTACTGATAAGAATTAGCTGCCGCATCCGCACAATTGTTATTTAAAAGATTTTTCCCCGCACATTTGTATCAACGGCCCGATAAGCTGCCCACCTTAACCAGAACTGAAACGTTCTCGCTTTTTTCTTCATAAACGAATTTCGTTGAGGCTCTTTTTGAACCCGCCCGACAGTCCCAGAAAATGAATTAGATTTTAAGTACTCCTATCTTAATTAAATACACGTAACCGTCGATTTTGATATCAGTCGGCATTAATAAATTATTCTCTCTATTATCCTTCACTTACGAGGGGTATTTGCTCGTTTCCAGCTGCTGGAAAATATCCCGAAACCACATTACGCGAAATAGCGATTGAAAAAAGTTTTTTCAAATAATGTGTAGTCCAAATGTCATTTAAGCATGGAATTTAATTCACCGTTACTTTTCGATTGGTCATTATCCATTTTACCCCAAAATAACCATCAGCTCCAAAGCAGAAATTTGAAAAAAAAACCCTTTACTCTTTTTTTGAAAATATCGGGAAAAAAGCCAAGCTTTAATGTCAACGATAACATTTGTGGATTTTATCCTCCCCAACGCTGTACAGTATTTATGATTGGAATGGTCGCAGATTAAGACACTATCAAACAGATAGATAAAATTGGTTTGACCATGTATTCGATACTTGTACGACGGATTAATAAATTATTCCTTATTTCTGTTTCATTAATTTTTAATTGTCATTGTTCACATTCGCATTAATCCCCTTCTAACTTACTAAACACTGCTACTGAGGGATTAGTTCGCTATTTGGGAATTTTGATAACTGGATCGAGATTAAAGTGTTTTTATGTTCGCACAGCGCGATGTTGGATGAAAATAAGGTTAATTAACTCAAAATTTTGAATTCAGTGCACAGCAATATCTTTCCCAATCACTTAACAAAAATGAACTCGGTAGATTATCATTGAAAATGACCATACACACTTACATAAAATTTCGACTCATTTACAAAATTTGCCGGACAATAATATTGAAAAACAATGTTTACAACTTTCCAGGGATACGGCTGGTAAAAGCCAACCAGGAATATTACAGAAAATTAAAGATTTATGCCATAAGTATAATTCAAGCTCCACGACTTTAAATAAAAACAACAGTAAAATGCTTACCTCTCAAATTAATCATGAATATAAACAAAGCTTAGTTGTTAACCACCAACCCTTACTTCTCAACTCAAACAAAGAACTTGGTTTTCACAACGCTTTTAAAACAGACAATAAAAAAGCTGTATTTTAAGATGCTGTAAAAAATCCTTTTCACAGAACTGCTATTATTAAATTTCGCTTAGGGAATCATCAATCCGTATTGAAACAGGGAGAAACACTGTTCCAAAGACTCCCAAAATTTTAAGAATTTGTTATATGTGCCAATCTAATGAAGTTGAAAACGAATCTCAGGTTTTGTTCTCTTGCACATTTTATGATAAGTTTCGTTAAAAAATTTTTGGCGAAGTCATTGAAAAATATAACATTTTTGAACGCTTAGATATCGACTAAAAATTTTGTTTCTTTTTAACAGCATCGATCCGTTTATTTGTAGATCACTTGCTGCTTTTAATTTCGATATCGTGAACTATATATACAAAGTGTTATGTCATAAGTAAATTTTATTTGAAATCTATATATGTAGGTTAGGTAATGCCATGCATAGATATGGAAATACCTCAATAAATTGTTCGACTGTTTAAAAATGTCACTCTCCTGCTGTGGCCGCACACTGATTGCCACTGTTGTTCACATTTCGTTGTTGTTCAGGATCTAGCCCTCCTTGTTCTTGTCCTTCTTGAAGCGCGGCCACGGCGTTTGGCGTTCCAAATACTCTCATCTCAGTTTCTTCGGCTTCAGAAATATTCATAGTTCTACATGTCAACTCAATAAATGCTACTCGAAACTGTCTCATTCTGACCGAGTAAATAATTGGATTGAATAATGAATTTAATAACATTATAGAGCTAGCGAAAGATGAGAATATATACACTGTTTCCAACGACACTTTTTCCCGATACCTAACTGTAACAACTGAAAAAACAGCGGTTGGTACATAACACAAAATTACCACCGCAAGAATAATACTTGTCAGTTTGAGGGCCTTTTTATCTCTTTGAAATTGTTCCCTTGCCTCTTGTGTAACTTGCTGAGCCGCAAGTTGCTGTTCATGTCGGCGGGTTTCACGGTAGACTGTTACATGGCAGAAAACGATGAAGGCAATAGAGAGACCAGCAAATATATTATAGATGAGTAAATATACAATTTTGTCCACGGCAAGAGGAATCTGCAAAATTACAGACAGCACCCAAGCCAAGACTGAAGCAACCAGTAAACAAACTTCGGTAACGATGGTTGTGTAAGCGAAAGGATGCTTCATGGCTAAGTACCGTTCACCACTTATCAAGACCAGGTGGAAAAGCGAAGTTCCCACCAAGCAGACCAATACAGCTCTGAGAACTCGCATTACACAGTATCCAATCGGTTCATCAAGTAAAAACATTACCAACACTGCGGTGAAGCTGGGCTGAATTAACACCCCAACCATAAAATCAGTAGATGCCAGTAATGCCAGTAAGATGTTTGACTTGTGGGCTCTCAATCGGGGTTTTGTCTTTACAGCGATCATCACCAGCGCGTTCAAAACAGCGGTGAAAGGAAAGGTGAAGATGTGGATGATTATGATAAACATGAGAGCCGCTACAGCTGAGGGCGATGGCTGCTGTAGCCTTTTTCCATACAGCAGGTCGGCCTCGCATCCCGAATGGTTTGTGTTAATGGAATTCATAATTTTTTCCTGGCGCAGTTTGTGAACTGAACGAACGTCTCTCGTTTCTTGTCGAGTTTCAACTGTCTTGTGTTGAACAGCTAGTAAGAACATTTATTTCACCTGTCATTTGATTTGTTCAAGTTTTCCTTCCGTGCGAGTGATTTGCTCCTTTCTTTTTAATTCAATGTCCTTATCGTCTTGCACTAGAAGTTGGTTCGCGATGTTAATAATCTTCCAATTCAATAAATATCCGTTACATATCTCTTATTTTATTGGGTGGGATAAGTTCCTAATGCACTCAAAAATCAAACTAAAAGCTTCATTTTAGCAATCATCGGCGCAATTGGTGCGTGCGAACGTTTTGTCAGAGAAAACTAACAAACGATTGTGTGGCCAGATGATGTTCTAAAAACAAAACTGTTCATTAAGGTTAATTTTTGTTATAAGCAGAGCTCTTCAGTTAAGGACAACTACATAAATTTGTAGGCTCCTCTTTTGCGAGAGGAATAGTTGCTGCATCCTCACAACTGTAAAATAAAAGTTTTTTTCTCACGTTTATACCGGTCATAATATACCTACTCACAACCCACAACAACTTAAATGCGCTGGTCACGTTACCGCTCATTTCCTCGATTAAGACATATTTGGGACATCTCCGTTGAACGGATTTTGTGTTTTTCTTTCTTTGACGCGGTTCGACATGCAAGTGAAAGATTGTAGAGGGAATTATTTATTGCTGAAATCGAAATAGAACAACAGTTCTTCTATTTCGATTCCAGCAATAAATTATTCCCTCTACTATCTTTCACTAAGGGAAGTTTTTGTTCGTTTCCAGCTGCTAGAAAATAATCCCGAACTGAAAAAAGAGCCAAGTCGGCTTTTGAGAAAGTTCTTCCAATAACAGCTGATGTTTCTATCACATGCCCACAAGCATGGAGTTTAAGACACAGATTTTGCCGATTGGTCATTAGCCTTTTTCTCGTCATCAGTTCCAAAGTTGAAATTAGAGAGGAAATCCCTCAGAGTGGTCTGCTAGTGAGCCTGGGTGTCCTGTGCAACAAGCACGAGATCTTATCCGTGGGACGGTTATTAAAAAAACTTGTGAAGAACAAACAGCGCAACTGGAAACATCACTCAATAACTTAGCAGTCAATGCTCACAGTTTTGGATTTTGCCCACAAACTTAAAAGTGAAAGAACACCTTGTACATCAAAGCAAACAGTACCGCAGTTAAGTGATGAACGACTGGAATGGTCTCATTTTAATTTTTGCAACTAATGAATCAATTTTTCTTGCGAGTATAAATCCGACGGATAAAATAAATAAGAATAAATACATCAGTTAGATGGACTAATAAAACAGTATGATTAATAAATCACTAAGACGATTAATAAATCATTATGACGGTTCATAAATTAAGCCTTACACATGTGAGCGATTCAAATTTAAGCTTTCATTTTCTCAAAGAAAAGTCGCTTTGCAGCGAAAAATAACGATCGAACATTTCACGAGGCAAAGAAAGTCCTATCACAGCACTTAGAACTCAAAGTCTCTCGACAATAATCAGACCTTGAGGCAATTTAACCCTTTAAGCCCTAACATTGACGAAAATGAAATTTCTCTTTACTACTTGTTCAAACATTCAAGTGATGAGAATAAAGAAAGTGACCACCAAAGATAAGCGTCTTGATATTTCGACAAATTCTCCTTACTAGTTCCATAAGAAATGTCTGGAGAACAGTAAGGAGAAAACGCATTTTATATCAGGGCTTAAAGGGTTAAACTGGTGTGATCGAACTCTTACCAAAGAGTGTATGAGGTTTCTTGTGCAAGGCCAGATGAAGATACTCCGAGTTCAACTACATACATTCGCACACTGCTCTTTTATGATAGGAATTAGCTGCCACATGCGCGCAATTGTTAGTTAAAAGTTATTTTCCAGTAAGTTAACATCAACCACCGATAATTTGCCAACCGCCAAACTGAGCATAAAGCAAAATCTTGAACCACAAAACGTTAAGCTTATCGATTAGCCCTGTGTTTTCTAATTGCAAAAACATTGAAAATGGCCGCCAATACGAAAATCCGGCGTGTAGCACTGCTGCTGCTGGCCATTATGAGCGTTTCTAGCTCGTTTTCCCCTTCAGACGAGCAGTCTCTTTCTCCGCACTCGGATAGTCCAGTAAAAAGAAAACGCGCACGATCACGAAAATCCCCTGCTGCGTGGAAACGTTTCACGCGCCCTTGTAGACGCGACTATAGTTGCACGTCACGTTTCCAAGCGACAGGCAGTTTTTGCGCTCACTCGCGTGTGTTTTTGCTCGGCCATGCCTGAGCGAAAAGGAAGACTGCTCGTAGTCTGAAACTGGCTGCTGATACGACAAGGTGATTGAAGCTGCGGTTACCTTTTTCTGAGAAGAAAGTACGAGAGCCAAGAGATGCAGGAAAAACGACTGATTCATGTCCAATTTAAGGGCGTTTCTGACGTTCTTCAGGGCCTTTGAGATCTGCGAAAACAACAGATAAAAGAGGTATGTTATTTTCATAGTTTACACATTTACTTCAACAAGCACTTTATACGCTATTGCCTCTGGGGCCAAGGTTTGAAATAAAAAAAGACGTTTTTTATGTAGTACATTGCTGTAGTGTCTTTATCCCTTTAAGCTCTAACAGTGACGAAAATGAAATTTCTCTTTACATCAGAGCTTAAAGGGTTATTATGCTCTACAAGATGGTCCTGAAGTGTGAGCTACTGAGCAGTACTTTTCTGTTTCTCAGTTTATTGTGCTGCACAAGATGTTGCTAAATTTTGAGTCTGAGTGAAATCGTAAAGTTTGATCATTCAAATCAGAACGATCCCGAAAAAGGAACAGGTTATTTTGTTAAATAATAATAATCTCTTTCAGGATAAAGGATCTCTTTCAGTTTTAAGAGAACAAAACTAAGATTTTAAGCTCGGACAAACCTGTCTCATCAGAGCTTGGCTGAGAGCGAGGTGAAACAGCACTTCACCGTCATCAGGATCCAGATTATGCGCTCTGAAAATGAAAAATAAAAATCATGCGTGGTACAGCTCAGATGGAAAAATTTGTGGTCAAATCGCTGTTGAGATGCCTTCACAGGACAAACCGAAGTTTGCAAACTCGAGTATGGATAGCGCAAACAGTTGACTTGTCAAACTCGTGTTCTCACACTATAAACCGCCCACCATGTATTATTACAACCGGATACGTCATCGAAACGAATTTAACGTCACAACGAATTACCGTGAGGGGCTTGGGAAAAAGCCGTACAGGAACTAGGCAACAATCATGTATTGTTTATCCAAGGTACTTAGGAATAAAGGGAAAAAAGGAAAAGTGTTCACGAGCCTAGTGTCGCACAAGTGCGAGAGCTTAAACCGGTTTCCGTAACGCGAGGCAATTAGAAATCACTACTCTCCCCTGGATGGAATGCCAACAGCTCCATAGCACAATCACCCACCACCCCACAGCATATCTCATTAAGATTCCCTGATGGCTCGCTGGTACCCATTTTTACACCTGGGTAGAGAGAGAGAGACGATACGGAGAAAACTTGTTCGTCTAAAAAACAACTCCACTACAATACGGTGCCATTCTCCGAACAGGTTAAACTAACTAAGTGCTGTATTATATACAAGCGTTTACAGGGGCATGTACCCACCTATCTGAAAAGCTTACTTAAGCTTACTAGCGAGATTCATTCACGTCAGACTAGATATGCCAACTTTAATATTGTTCGCCCAGTTGTCAAACGACAAACTGAAGGAGGAAGAACATTTACCGTGACTGCCTGTCAAGCCTGGAACAGCTTACCGCTATCTGTGCGAAAATTACCCACGATTAAATCTTTGAGGAACTCTCTTTGGAAGCGAATTTTTAAAGAACAGCAGCTTTTAAATCATTTTATTCTGTAATTTAGTTACACTTTTTACCCTTTTTACCTTTCTAATATTTTATCTCGTAATTCTTGTATTTTTATTCGTTATATTGTCTCATAGTTTATCCATACTTTTAATATTCTATTTATTTATCTTCGGCCAAAAACATATTACACAAGGCAAGAAAAAGACATAATATAAACAAGTACAGAAACACTGGCCGGGGAGACGCTACAGCTATGCCAATTACAGCGCTCCCGCGCAGTAAAAAACAGATTACAGACAGAAAAGTATAAAAACTAGAAACAACATGACGGTAGGCGTGTTAGGTTACGCGCTACGTTGCATTTAGGGCAGATTGTTCTCCAAGTCCTAGTATCGTCCTGGTCATAAATGGCGAGTGCATTAAAATAATATTGAAATAAAGATTTTTTGAAGGCTGGAAGTGTCTGATTGTTCTTAATATCTTCTGGCAAGACGTTCCAGGTTCTAGTGCATCTGATAAAAAAGGAGCGCTGGTACGTTACAGTGCGGCATTTTTTAGCAATATATGAAATAGTGTTACTACTTGACTACACTTCGTATTCTAGTGTACTTTTTATATTTTATTGTAAATAATTTTAGAGGGCCACTGGTTTGTTAGTGTTTTTTATGCTATTTTAGTGCTACCCTCGTTAAATAAAGACTTTACTTACTTACTTACTTACTTACTAAATATCTAAATGCTTGTAAATGTTTAGTTCTTACTTCTGAAGAGCGTCGATGGCTTGCTTTTGTAGCTGTTGCCTCTCTCCTCTTAAACACGCTGCAAATAAGTTAATGTAATGTTAACTCTGTCACTCCCCAAAGCGCCCAAATTCAACACTAATAAAAAGCACTACATGAAAGCACCGCTCAAAAGCTTTCATTTGAATAGTCAAACTTCAGGATTTCATCCGCGGACTGAAAAATTAGAATCACCTTGTAAAGCAGAATAAACAGCACCACAGGAAAGTACTGCTCAGCAGCTTTCATTTAAATAGTCAAACTTTAGGATTTCATCCACAGACTCAAAAAGTAGAACCGCCATGTTGAGCAAAATAAACAGCACCAAATGCAAGTACTGTTCACACTTCAGGATTTCATCCACGGACTCAAAAGACTGAACCACCTTGTACATTATGATAAACAGCACCACAGGAAAGTACAACTTATTACCATTCATCTGTATGGCCAAGCTTTAGGAATTGATCCACAAACACAAACATAGGCACGCAATGCGAGCAGAACGGATGACGTTTTTAACTCGTGAATTTGGCTTGCGCAGTAAACGGGTGGTGGTGTCGACGGTCTGTAATAGACCTTTTTCACGCAGCTACTATTGAGCATAAAAAGAAAACATTTTGCACGTCTAGCCTCGCAGTGAAAAACTTGAAAACGAGTTTAGACGTGCATAAACAAAGCTTTTTATTCTCTGGGGACTCAACATGGCCGCCGCGTGACAAAGGTCTATGGCCATTGGAATTGGATCGAATTGATGAATTATTTATATCTTGTTTTCAAGCTAGGCCGCACGGCCAAAACCAGCCGTGCTCCACGTATGTTCCGCGTGGAGGACACTTCATCTCCTACCTCCCCTACTGCGCATGTTTAGGAGACATACAAACCAATCAGAAACTCTCTTTTGAACACATACCGTCGTTTTCATCTAAGCGTGGACACGTGAAGAAAAAACATGTTTTTATTGGATATCAAACGTGGCATGTTTGGCCGCCAAACATTCGAAGTTTGACGGCCGTTAAACTTGCATTCCTAAGTGCGTGATCGGGTTTCAATGCCAAAATTTGTCTAAATATTTGACAAGGTCAACATGTTTTCTTATGTGCCGCTAATATTCCCGAATCTCGAAGAAAAAAATCTAAAATCTACATTTTCTAGGTCTTCTTTGTTTTCTTGACACCTGCCATGTTAGCGAAACATGCTCTAACAGCCTTCAAACTTCAAAGCCTGGCGGTCAAACATGTCGCGTTTGCAACCACTGATTAGAACATGTTTTTCCGTCAAGCCGGCGTCCACGCTTAGATGAAAACGACGGTATTTGTGAGTTTTAAGGAGAAGGGGAGACGCCCAACCTCGTCACCAGGCTCTTTCAAACCCGAGAAGACTCTGGCGACGAGGTTGGGGAAAGGCCGATTTTTGGCCTACCGCATGCGATCTGTCCTAGATTTTCAAGATGTATTTTTCTTCTCTTAAAATTAAGATACTTCTATTTTGGAGCTCAAAATAGGAAGAAATCAAGCCGAGGAATAATCAACCTCTTAAAAGAAGACATTGAGCTCTTTACAGCAACGAAAAGCCGTTTCGCGTTGAGATTCTTTCGATTTGCAAGAGACCTAAAGTCTGTAAAGTTTGCCCTAAAATATAAACCGAACCACGGACTTCAAATAGATTTTACAAGACCTGGGTAAACGCTACAGTACGGTAAATGATGTTTTTGAATGTTGATTTGCTTTTTAAAAACTGTTTAACTGAACGTTTGATCCAGATTTCTATAATTATTTGTTATTTTGTTCGCACAGCCGCTGCTCTTTTGATTGTCACGGATTATTTTTGTTTCTAGTGTGACGCATGTGTCACGCGGAATTATTTTGTTGGTGCTGTGACATTTTGGAACATGATCTTAACACGTGGACTGATCAAGCGGTTGGAATACGTGATCACGTGAACTTGACGGATTTTTTCGCTTTTTTTGTACGGAATATGTTTTTGGATTTCAGTTTTGAAATCCGTTCGGTTGCAAGATATCTACCTGTATTTTTGATGGAGAGGTAAAATTCAAGACATTGATTAACCGGTCACCACTGAACAGACCTGAAGTGTCTGCGTTTGCACGCACGCAAGAAAATCGAAAGTGTTTTGCTGCCCAGAAGTATAAAATATGTTGTTTATTACGCGGGATGACGTAGTCAGCCAGCGTTTAGGTTTCGGTCGATGGACTTTTTTCATCGGTGTCACAAATGGTCATGTTTTTTTAACTTTCCCGTTTCCCGTGCCAAGTACAAAGTTGTTCTTGACGCATCAGTGAAGCGCAGCCTTAAGTTATAGAGTATTTTCCCGTTTCAAGCGATTTCTTAGACCCACTAGAACCTGAAATAAATAAATATCTCAGGGACCTGCTCAATTCATGGCGCCGCATAATAAGTGGAACGTGATGAAAAACATTACTGTCGGCACGCGTGTAAACAAAACATTGACAGCGATAAAAATAATACAAGAATACTCGACGCATCAGTGAAATATTCACAGCAAGGACTGCCTTGATTTAGGAAGTATGGCCAAACTTTAGGAAAGTACAACTTATTACCATTGATCTGTATGGCCAAACTTTAGGAATTCATCAACAAACACAAAAATTAGAAACATGCATAGCATAATAAACTGCAACACAGGAAAGTACTACTCAGTAGCTTTCATTTGAATGGTCATACTTCGGGATTTCATCCGCAAACTCAAAAGTTAGAACCACTTTGTACAGCATAATAAACAGCACCACAGAGAGGGACTGCTCAGTAGCTTTTATTTGAACGGTCACACTTTAGGATTTTATTCACAGACTCAAACGTTAGAGCTACCTTGCTTAACTGAAACTGAAGTTTTGCTCTTGGGGTGAAAGCCGACTTTAAAGTGTATACAACTCATTAACGTTAAGCCTGCAGCCACCCGAAAATAGTAACAGCGAACAACTTTTACAAAGTAGCTGTTTTAGAGCGGTTTTCAATTCAATGATAAAAGCAATTTTCGTTTCCTTTGGTTATGCTTCACTGCACTTTGTGCCTGGCTAAAAAATCTCGCGCCACTTTCTCAGCCAATCAGAGGTAAACCCATATCCAACGGTGTCTTGCTTGCACGCGTTTTCCCGCACTTTCCTGCGACATGTATTTGCTTCGAGTTCTGATTGGTTCAATGTGTTGTTCGCACCGTTTGTGATTGGTCAGAGTAAAAACTTTGGTCAGTTTTGGTTTTGCGACACCTGTTAGAGAACCCCACCCCCTCCCCAACATTAATTGACAGTAGTCATTCATAACTTGTTCGGCGTATTACCTTCACTTGCTTGCAGACTGTAACCGATACCAAGAGCCAGGTACCCCCTGGAGGACAGCTCTTTCTCATCTCCCATGGAAACCACCTTCTTAGCAAATTTTATCCCATCATCAATCTTGAAAGAATAAAGTCATTTCATAACGTAACGTACATTTCAATACAATACAATACAAGACAAGACAAGACAATACAATACAATACAATACAATACAATACAATACAATACAATACAATACAATACAATACAATACAATACAACACAACACAATACAAAACAATACAATACTTTATTGACACTCCCCTGGTGGGGCTTTTCAGTGACAATATAAGGTAAAAAAAATCTAATTTAAAAACTGTTCACTTCTAAATCAATAAACAGAGATTGCTCTACAAAAGTGCGCGCGTGCCATTTTTATAGAATAGAATAGAAACTTTATTAACGTGTCTAAAGTGTCTAGCAGGGGGGAATCCCCCTGCTAATAGGGGACTCCTAACTAACAGTTAAAGGTAACTAGAAGATAACTATAATAACAATGAAAAATATAAAATTAACTGTGACACATAAGCACAAAATAACTACAAGACTACATACATAAAAAACGAATTTAAAATAATCAATTTAAACTAAGAATTACATAGATGGCAGCCCATGCATCCGTCTTCTAAAAGACTCGATAGATCACGCCTTCTTACATGTGTATTTGTGACTTAAAAGCCGTAAGGTTGCTCGCAAGTCTCTCCTTACTGGAGAGGTTACTCCACAGTTTGAGTAACTTTAGAAAACACGAGTTGACTAATTTTAGAAAACAAATGAGTGAGCGCAACGACTAAAGAGCTTTTCATGATGTAATTCGTTATTTCATTAGTAGCGAGATCAATTCCAGATATCTTTTCGGAGTAAAAGGCACGTTTTGATAAGAGCCTTTAAGGTAGAATGTGAAGCATGGGAGAATTTCAGTCCACTCAGCAACGTGAACAATAAAATTTAACTAGGAGGAAAAAAATCGCTCTTCCCATAACAAACACGAAAGATGACGATTTCTAGCTTGCCATAACTTAAAGGGACCGTCATCCCAGGTGCATGCGCAAAATGATGAAAAGCACTTTGAAATCGTTGGCCCAACTTTTTCAAATACCGTCAGAGAGTTCAGGTTGCTGTTACACCGCATTGGATGTAAATGTAAACGTACATCGACTGATTTTGAAAAAATGTCTATAGTCTACGGAAAGTGATTCTGGTTGTAGAAATCAAGCAAGTCTACGCAGGAATACTCCTCTCAGAAAGCGACCAACCGGACTCTACTGCGCATGTGCCCCAGCTGACATAGTCCCTTTAGCCGAACTCAACTTTATTATGTCTCGTTAGGGACATTTCTAATGATCTAGTAATTAGTGATAAATAATTGAAGTCGAACGACTGCGCGCGCAGTGCACATTTGACCGCTACACGTGGGTATAAGGGTGTGTTTCATACCATGTGAAGATTGTTGAAACACAGCTTAGCAGCATAAAGACACACTAGAGAATCGTCCGGTCTCAACTGATGACATTGTTTAAGGACTAACAGGGCTCGGTGGTACTGCAAAGAGAAACGGAAAATTGAGTTCTAACTCCCACCTGACCACCTAATCGGGCCTTAGAGTTCAAAGTCTTGCTGTCCTTTCAGCGCTAACTCTTATGCACTCTAATCGAATCTAATGTAGGCTCAACGAGTTTAAGCTCCGTCTTCAATACTTCCAAACTCTTGCTCTCCTTCGCCCCAGGCTTGACACTCACAGATAGCGTGTAAACAGATGGCAGGGATCAAAGGGGTGGGATCAGGGATCAGAAGGATGGGATCTGAGATCACAGCCCTGGGATCAGGGATCACAGCCCATGGGATCGGGATCAGCAGTTTTTTAGGGATCAAGGATCAGGCTGTACCATACTTGTGGGACCAGAGACGAAAATTGATTCCGCGTTTGGAGTCAAGGATCAGAAATTTGCGTACAAAAATATGATCAGCGATGAAAAAACATACCTCGTTACCAGCCTGAGATAGTGAATGCCACAGTTTTTTTAAAATTTACTTTTCATGGCTAAGTGTCAGTAAATACCAGGACACTAGACGCCATGGTTAGATAAAATTACGGAAACAAAAAACCGCATACTTTGCCTGCACTGATAAGAGAAAGAGCAAACTGGAACCACAAGTGAAACTCTTCAAAGGCAACCTTCATTCCACGGTCTAAACACTAGAGAAATAAATCAAAAGTATGATGTATGAGAGAGAAGCCAAGAAACATTCAAATACAATCCTCAGAGCATAGACATTCCCCTTGTGTGGATGGACAACGGCTGTTAGCAGTAGTCGCAATGCATTTCCCTTTATCGCGTATTAGAATTTCCGTCTTGGCACACATTTGTAGAGGGCCACCGTGCAGGTCGTATAGTTGCTATGAATGGCTATCCATGTTGTGCCAAAACAAGCTCGGTGACTCCTATTTTTATTGCATTTTTGCAATGTTCTAAAAATAATTACCAGTTGGACCAAGTCTTACAAAATTTTTAATATTCCTTCTATTTTGATGGAGTCACCTTAAGATCAATGTACACACTTAATGTACCGTATTTTCGCGATTAAACGCCGGGAGCGTTTATTTAAAACTCGGTCTCATAGACCCGGCGTTTATTTGAACCCGGCGTTTATTCGGCGCCCGGCGTTTATTTATTCAGTGCATTTTTCAACCATTTATTTTTATCATCAGTATTGGAGGTTTATTGAATTAAGATCCAAAAACGTTTAAAAAAAGGTAAAACGATGTCACCAACTTTGTATTCTCTCAGTGAATCAGGTGAGTGATTTAGCAAAAACATCACTGACAGGAATAGTGATTGAACTCTTCTCAACATTAGATTTCTTTGTAACACGGAGGAAGTCTACCGGCAACTGTTCCACAGCAAACGTGTGCAAGTATTTTAGAATAACGTGATAAATTCAAATAAAATAGTAGAAAGAGAACTAGTATGTAGTTACGACACATAATCCTGATTAAATATACCCATCTCAAATAAACGCCGGGACCCCGAATAACGCCGGGGATGTTTATTTTAAACTCTGCCCTGTAGACCCGGCGTTTATTCGGGGTGCGGCGTTTAAGGACGTTCGCGCCAATTGCTTCTGCGCATCCTTACTGCGCACGCAACTCACTTCGTGATGTCATCCCACGTCATGCATTAAGCGCGCGCGCTGTTGAAGAAATGTGGAGATATATAGCGCTAGTGGGCACTTTAATATCTATGCACGAGTTTAACTCTCTTAAATGTTCGGTGACCCATATTTTCTTTTGATAGATCACTTTCTTTGTCGATAACCTACGTTTTGTGAAAAATTAAAGAAAATCTGTATTGTAGAAGTTTGATTTTTTTCAACTTTTCTGCCCTCGCATCATCGAATTCTACTATTATTGAAGCTGCACGGTGTTCGTTAAAGTCGATCTTAGAGGTTGAATTTAACTAAAAGGATGACACCGGTTCAAATTATTTACTTAACAGACCCACTTAAGTAAAATTTGACTAAGAAAGTGGGTCTACAGCGAATCATTTTTAATATTTTTCAACTAACAAGCACTGAGGCCATGTCGAGTTACGAGGGCCGATTTGTCAAAATTGGGGTAGTTTTTGACGCGTTTTTTCGAAAACGAAGTCGGTAACCCCCCAATTTTTTTCCATTTCTGACATAGGTAACTCATTATCTGACTGTAGCCAAAGTATGAAAAAAATCTGTATTTTAGACGTTTTTCGCGCGAACGTCCTTAAGGTGATTCCTTTCAATTGCATTGCGCATCCTTTCTGCGCATCATTTTTTTGCGTGATTAGCGCGCGCACCTTCGGAACTTGATAGGTTTTGTATAAAAGCTGAGCAGTTCAGAGAAATAACTGGTCGTTTTCTCCTAAACGAGATCGGCGACCCCCATTTTTTAATACACAAGTTCAAACGTCACAAGGTCGAGTACAATATGTCGCGATTTCAAGAAAAGTTAAAAGTCCTGCTTTGAGATATTTTAATTTAAATGCCGAAAAGAATACATCGTTAGGTACAGCAGGGTATGTACGCATGCGGCAAATTCTTTATCTTTCTCATATCCTTAATTCCTATTCAACCAAAATAGTATGCAATGCAAGATGAATGTCTATTTTGTTGAACTGCTCCAATATTTTAACACAAGCAATGACTTTTTAAAGCAATTATAAATCTCATTACTGATTACTAGGGTTTCTCAGGAAAACCTTGCAGGCCGTATAGTTGGCGCTATCAATGACTATCCATGTTGTGCCAAAACAAGCTCGGTGACCCTTATTTTTTATTGCATTTTTTAAATGTCCTAAACATGATTACCAATTGGACCACGTCTTTGAAAATTTTAAATATTCCTTTTATTTCGATGGAATCACCTTAATCGAGAAAACGCGGTAAACCTTTTTAATGCAGCCATCAAAGGCACAGAGCTGAGGCGCGGGCCTTTTACAGTAACGTGCATTTTTCATTATAGACGTGCATATTTAGACTTCACAATAACAAATTTGAGTTAGTTGAACCACCTGTAATTAACCCTTCAAGCCATAATATTAACATCCACATTCTCCTTACTATTCTCCTCATATTTCGTATGATTCTAGTTGGGAGAATTTGATAAAAAATCAACACATTTCATCTTTGGTGATCATTTCCTTTATTCTCATAACCTGTATGTTTGATTAAGTAGTGATATTGTAAGGAGAAATTAGATGCTAGTCAATAATGGCGCTTAAAAGGGTTAAGACACCTCCATAAGAATTATCATGGTAAGGTGTTCTTAAGGTTAAGAGGACAAAAAAAAAGTTTCTTATTCCAACACTATGCCCACCAATCCTCACAGGGTCTCTAGTTATTGGTGAACAAGTCCCAAACCCATATCAGTAGCCCTCAATAACTTGGAACTTTACAGTAGTTCAACCAAAAAGTATGGTCAGCAGATGTGTAACCACTGTAATCAGATGATTCGATTTAGTGCCCTCCTTCCAATATGTGCCCCCTTTCTAATAAGTGCTCCCCTTTGAGTGTTGTTTCGTTAATAAGCACCCCTGTTCCAATAATCCCCCCTATAGTGAAAGTGGCATTGAAGATATTGACATAGAATAGACTGATTAGTCTGCTTCCTTATCTGAAATTAATATTGAAGATATTGACTTGGAATAGATAAGTGCGTGATATTATGACTATACGAAACCCTATCATTACGGCTGTTGAATTGCAGTTTCAGTTATACTTCATTACAAGGTTCATATCAAAAAAGAAATACAATCTGTAGGCACCTGTCCATAATGAGCATCACCTCTCCTTCTGTAAGCTACCAAAAGTAAATTAGCCCCTGGGGTGCTAAATCAAAGCATTATAGTAAACTAAAAGCTACAGTGCTTTGTGTAACAAATCAAATCAGTACTAACCTCTGCTAGCATACCATACTGAGCTCTCCTGACCAGTACCACTGTTAACAAGTCATACACGCTCTCAGAATCTGCGACAGTTTTTCCCCGAGTAGCTGACTTCTCAGGAGCTTGGCTTAGCTCAGCATTCTTAGAAACCTAGGAAACATGAAAAAACGAGATTTCTTGAAGAAATCATTCCAATAAAATCAAATCCACTGAGGAATTTGACATTTTTCCCACAGGGGTGATCATGATCAAGTCTAACCCAAAGCATCAGGGAACTAAGAACATTCCCACCACCCTTATGGATGGGATGCTAGTCCATCTCAGCGTTTAACCAAACAACATTTTCAGTGTTGGAATTCTCTATTCTCTATTTGCTGGTATCCATTTGTACAACTGGGTGACGAGAAACAATGTTGAGTTTAAGCCCCAAGAGTGACAAGCATCTAATTTCTCCTTACAATAATTATCACTGCTTGATCAAACACACATATCACAAGAATAAAGAAAATGATCACCAAAGTTGATGTGTCTTGATGTTAAGTTAAATTCTTACAACGAGTATCAAAAGAAATATATGGAGAACAGCAGGGAGAACACACATGTTAATATTGGGTTTTAAAGGGTTAAGCAAACAACACAACATGATGCAGACCAGCCATTGAATCTTATGATACAAAGACCAAAAACAGTGACTAGAGAATTATTTCACAATTTTGGACATCCTGAACTTCGTTAGCCTCCCAAGCAGTCGTTTTTAGGGGAGTCGTGGAGGAGGGTAATATGACTCCCCTAAAAACGACTGCATGGGAGGCTAGAACTTCGTCAACAGCTGGTTATATTTCTGTGTGATTGTGAAGTTTATGACTGAGTTCTGTACTACAGTCATACACTACAGACATTTTTTGGACTGTTACAATTTTTTTTTGATAAATCAGAAGCAAAAACAAATGGGGGGACTACAAAGACTCTTAAACACACATGAGTTGGCCACATGAGATAGCGTTGGGACTTGTATGATTCACAAAGTAAGCCAGTTTTTTTGGCGGGGAAAAAAATGTGCTAAGAACGTTTAACAAACAGAGGTTTACTCACCATAGCTTCCTCCAAAAGCAAAAGAATCAAGATTTCTTCTATTTCATTTCGTGGAAAGAACAAACTGAAATTAAAAAAGTATAGCAGAAGTAATGACAACGTTTAACACATTTAGACTGAGGGAGTGTTGAGTGTTTACTGTAGACTGAAAAAGGAGAAATTAGCCTTTCAATCTGCTTCTTCTAATTTTACAACTTCTTAGGAAGACAGAATCTGCAATGATTTAATCCTATTTACCCAAGGCTTTTTTCAGTCTTCTGTGACCACGATGGTTTGGAAGGGGGGGGGGGGGGTCATTTTTGCTATGTCTGAAACAGCTGGGGCGGATCTAGGGGTGGTTCGGGTGGTTCGGGTGGTTCAGTCAACAACCCCCTAAACTGGAATCACAAATGTCTAAAACCGCGCTTTTTCTGAAAAGAATTCACTAATAAATGCTAAATCTTTTTAAAAATAAGAAGTTGTCTTTTAAACAAGAAAAAAGCAAAAATAACATTAAAATTTAAAATGCCCCACTCAGTAAGCAGTCGAGTCTACAGTATATTTAGCGCTTTCATTTCTGTCTGTCTATTTGGTAAAATAAGCACCTATTCACGCTCCTGTTCTACATCTCGTCAAAGTGATGGTTTGTCTACTGAAGCCAATCAACTTCCTCTGTAAAGCTTGGGTGAGGTCACACCGTTCTTTCCCAATCAGTTTTGGATCGTTCTCTGGAACATATTTTGAAGTCTGTCAGACTGAGAGGTAGGTCCAAGAGGCAGAAGGGGAAAGCAGCAAAAAATTAATCATTTCTTTGCATGATCAGCAAGGCAAGCATACATTGAAGTAACCACTCAGCTGTTTGAAAGAGGTAGTCTGATTTATTTCTAGTAGTCAACTTTGAATTGTCTATTTGACTTTCTGCTCACTTTACAACAGTATCCGGCATTCATAGTTCTGATTTGGATATAAGTTTTGTTCTTTAGGTTTTTTTATCTAGTTAGCACAAAACTAGCCAGGATGATTTCAAAGTAACTTAAAAACAACTTAAATTAGCCCTCAGAGTGCTGGAAACCGCATTTCTGAGGAGATAAATTTCAAAATTTCCCAGGGGAGCATGCCCCCGGACCCCTCTAGAAGCTCCCCCCTTTGGCGGTCCCTTGCCGAACCCCCTTATGTAAAACCTGGATCCGCCCCTGAACAGTTTGTTCACAAGTCGAACATTTCATAACTACACTTGTTTTGCTTGTGAAAATAAATCTTACTAGCATGTATTATTTTGTTAAGTACTGGTACATGTATCACCAAAAAACATCTGTTCAGTAACAGCTATCCAGAATAAACCCACACCAGGAGAAAGAAGAGGCAATTAGGAAGTTAGAAGAATCATGATTTAGAACAGCACTTATTATTACCTATCTCCGTTGTACATTTGTGGTTTAAAAGGGAAGGTTGTGTGTTTGGAGGCTATAACATTGATGGCTGCTTTTGGCTCTGTCTTGGATGCAGATCGCAGTGACGATGTTGAGCTGATCATTGGTGAGCTGTGTACAATGTGTATAGGTTTCTCATAACTCCACTCACAAACTCCACGCAGAAGAACTTGTGATAACTGCTTAGCCAATCCCTGTTACATAATTTGCAGCAATAATTGTAATATACATATTTTATTAATAAATTAGGAATAACTTAATTTAAATATTGTAAATTTCTAATATCAATTCTTTAAGAATAAGCTAAGCCATTGCCTTGGTCCCAAATAAATCATAACCTTATTATTATATGTTTTCCTTGTCGCTCGAAACAAGTACAGTTGCCTTCAGAACTGTGTTGGATGAACTTTTGTGTTTCTTTCTTGCCCTGAATTTGACATCCTTCCAATATTTTTGTCAGGAATCTTTCTTTTTTTGCTTTCTTGTTTGCTTTTCAACGAAAATTTCGCCCGAAAATTCCCGCGAAATCGGCCGTTTTCTCCGCGAATTTGTCTCTTCAAATCCCGTGAAATTTCACTTTTTTCCCGCTAATTATCAGAAGCCCTGCCTTATTGGTAATCCTTATGATATAGTGAATATCATAATAAATATATAAAAAAAAAGATAGTAACTATCATCACACAGGATGCTTTAGAAATTGCTGATCCTGGTACTACGCATGATGTGTGTCATCATGAAGTTGGTAAATATGACCTATGCTCGCCGTGAGTCTCCTGGTAGCCCAGTGATTAGAGCGGACATCTCGTGTAAAGAAGGTCATGGGATGATTCCTGTCAGGGGCTCAGATTTTATCTTTGGTCAACTGCAATCAGTCACTAATTTTGAGTAACCCATGTTAGAGAATACTAGAGAAATGCTAAAATTCAGCCTGATCACAAGTTAATCTTTGGTCTATGCTTGTGACACACACAATATACATCTTTCTTTCTTAATACTGAACAGAATGTTTCCAACGTGTTACATGTAGTACTTTCATCCTTCTGTGACTGTACAATTAGAGAGGATGAGAACAATGGTCATTTGGACCAAAATCCTGGGGTGCTACATTAGAAAATCCTCAAGGTTTTTTTTAGATCTAACAAATCTTAACAAGAACAAAAATAACATACAGGTTTTCAAGGCCATTTAAGCTGGTTATCCACCCCTCTAAAATAATATTTCAGGAAAGGTGCACGTAGTCATCTTACCTTCCTCAAGCTAAGAGTAGCTTTTGACTCCACAATTCTCAGCAAATGCCTGAATCTGTTGATGCCTTGAGTCACTTTCCTGGTGCAAAAAATTTGAAACAAATTATATGAAAGTGTACATGAATGTCGCAAATTGTATGATGATAGGAAATATCAATACCCACCCCAAGGAGGGTGAGTGACTAGAAATTCTGAGGAAGGAGGGTCCCAAATGCCTAAATATTTAGAGGAAACTTTGAAGCCAGCCTGGAATTTACAGGAGTTGGAGGGCTCAACCCCAAAACCTTTTATTAGGAGGAGGGGGACAGCCTTATTCCCAGAACCTCTTCTCTTTCCATCCCATTGACCTCCAGGGGATGGGAAGAGGAGAGACCTTCAGTTGGGAACGAGAAGCCCTCCCCTTCCCTGCCCCCCAGGACAGGTTTTTGGGTTGAGCCCTCCAACCCCCTGGGTGGGGGTGTACATTTCCTGGATCAAGACATTACAACAATCACAAAAACAAATTGTGAGAACAACGCAAGATTTTCATCCAGCAAACTCAGTGAAAATACCGGCAGCAAGCTTGTCCAAACTAACAAAAATTTCGGGGAAGCAAGTTTTGTTCCAAGATGTGGTTGAAGATGTGTGCTTAAATCCACTCAATGATTTCTCTGAGATCGTGCAAAATCCTCATTCATTTTCTTTGTAGTAATCAAAGCGTGAGAATTCGCTTGAAGTTATAATTGTAAAAACAAGAAATGGCATTAATTTAAAGATTTTCTCTCACCCATTTTTAATAAGTAGTACAGGAGACCGTTGAATAGCTATCTCCAATGTTCTGCCTAGCGGCATGGCTAGTGAAGTTCCTGAGGGTCTAGTTGTGGATATCTGATCAGTTGTGAGCCACAGACCAATATCACCAGCACATTCGTAGCAGGCAATAATATCATCATCACTGA
The DNA here is from genome assembly GCA_964017195.1 of Siderastrea radians. Taxonomy (NCBI): domain Eukaryota; kingdom Metazoa; phylum Cnidaria; class Anthozoa; order Scleractinia; family Rhizangiidae; genus Siderastrea; species Siderastrea radians. The sequence continues at coordinate 42,288,727 of OZ024892.1, read as the reverse complement.
CTTCAGACTTTCCAGCTGACTGTAATTGCTCAAGAGCCATAGCTTTAAAGACAAAACAACTAGTTTTACATTAGAGAACTGATGGAACTTTTCTCACTTTCCATCATATACGTATAACTGGATGCAAATGCCGCTCCTGGTAAACAAAATCATAAAAGATCTGAATCATGCAAATTAGTTAACCCTTAAAAGCCCCAATATTAAAATACAAATTCTCTTCACTATTTTAACTATAATTGTTTTGTTACCAGTTGGAAGAATTTTATTAAACATCATGACATTTCCTCTCTAATGATCATTCCTCTATTCTCATTAGGTGTACATTTGATCAAGTTGAGATGTTGTAAGGAGAAAATAGATGTCTGTCACTGTTGGGGCTTAAAGGTAAATCCTAGTAGAAATCCTGAGACTACCAGCAGTCTCTCTTTCCTCTCTGGGATAGTTGAGCGAAAAAAAAAAACATGTGAGCGAGCCCAAAAATCACCAGCCACATGGGGATAGTCTGTAGTCTCTCTTTTCAGTTCACTACACACATGCATCACATCTTCATGTGGCAGGTGATTTTTGTGCTGGCTCTCACATTCTTGATACTAAGCTATCCCTAAGCAGAGAGAGAGAGAGAGAGAGACTTCTCGTAGGCTAAGAAATCCTACATGGCATCATGAAAGATTTGGAAAGAAACTGCAATATCCTAAAGAATCGTAAACCAAGTCCTTGGTTTTCATAAAACACCCAGTATTTACGTAAGGAGTTAACTAAGGTGTTAACTAAGGGTTTATCTAAGGTGTCATGATATGGTTAACGGGGTTTTATTCTATTATAAACTAAAGTTATTACAATTTATCACCTTTGTAAGCAAATGCATCAGCAACCAGTCTAGATTTTCGTTTTGACTGTGAGTCAATGTAAATGTCATCAGCACCAGCCTGGTTGCAGTATTTGATGCAGCTGTGAAAGTCTTCCATCACAAAGTGAGCTTTACACAGCAGCATTAAAGCTTCTTGGGTCCTCTCCGCCTGTTTACATAAAGACAATAAAATTAAACTAGAAATTATGAAAGAAGAGCATGTGAGAACCGAATAATTAGGACTCCATTCAATATGTTCACTTAGGGAACAGCTTCTTCTACCCTAAAATCCTAAGCTACAGCTGTACTGTTGGCTTTTCTTACTTTGCATTCTAAATGACATGTTGTTCCCTCCAAATACAAATTACTTCTCCAATGTTACAAAAGTTGGAGGTGATATTTTGCTGAAATGAACCATTGGGTGCCCTTGAAGTGGGACCACAACTGGCTGGGACCACAACTGAGTTCCTCCTTTGGAGAGGTGTCCACCTATGGAAGGTGTCTGTCAGTGGAGGTTCAAATATAGGGTCAAGCCTCAACTTGTGGACACATCATAGACATCTTCTGTATATAAACACCAGACTGCTATTCTGATGATTTCTCTGTTAGACCTCCCCATTTTTAACACCAAAAATTTTGTCAACTGAGTTTATGAGGTAAATTGGCCATGCCGTAAAGAAATTCAGAAGCTGCTGTTTTGAGCATTAGCCTTTTGTCAGAGCACTCTGACAAAGGACTTCACTTTGACGAAGGTTTAATTTACCTTAGCAAATCAGTTGATAAATCCATGTTTTTTTGTTTCGCTTCTCCACTGACACAGTACTACAGTTTCTTCAGAAATTAACCCGTCTACATTTAAAATTACCCAAGAGTGGACACCACCTGTGAGTCGACACAGACAACCATTTCAAGGTCTGTAAAATAGCTGAACTGTTAAAATGCCATAAACTATGGTGTTGCAACAATTTTAATTTTAAATTTTCTTTGAAATATAAGTATGATGAAGTACCTTTCCAAGCTTATCTTGAGAAACTAGTTTTGTAAGGTTTGTGACAGCCTCCTCTAGATCTTTCTTGACTTGTGTAGGCTCGGTCGTTCCAAGAGGATTATCTCTGAGGTAAATTTCCAGTTGAGACTCGCTGATCAACAGCTTTTTTACAGCATCTGAAGAGTGAAATAAGAGTAAATGACGGTGCGTGAAACTGGACAAAAAAATTGGACTGTATTTAAAAAAGGGTGAAGACTCAGCTTGGAATACAATGACATGGGATTATCCGATGTCAAAACGCTTCTTGACTTTTAAATTAAGACTGATTTCTAAATAAGATATCATTATAATTATATACATGTGCATTCACTGTTGGTCCTTGTTATAAGTTGATTATTATTTTACGGTTTTTCTTACCAGCTCCTGTCAAAATTACATCAAAGGGAAACTGACCCGGACGTAACTTTTTTCACTCTGCTCGTGTAGTTGCCACCGGCATCCTTAAAAACATTTTTTGGAATTTTCATGCAATAACAATAGTTTTTACCGTCTCTATCGACTCTTACCTATGCTTGATTCTGAAGTAGTTCGACTCGATATCTGCTCCACCAACTTCGGAATATGTTCCCATTTTTCTTCCCATCGTGAGCGTTCTATCTCATTTTCTAGGCTTGTTCTTGATTTTCGAGCCATTTTCTCTGAAAAAATACCTACAGTGTCATAATTTTAAGAACGGATGACAAGTACGATGGTAAATAAATAGATTGGTTTTCGGCCAACTTCTGGTATAAGTCGGCCATTTTTGTTTTCAATTGGCGAGGCGTAAAGACTGGGATCTAGACTCGTTGAAAGGGATGTTATGTAACACTAACCAAAAAGACCCTTCGATTGTTTGCATTAGTTCTCTCCAGCCTTATCGCTCTATCGTGGAGAGGCATGTGCCCCCTAAAGTAGGGGCTGAACAGGGATTTTACCGAGGGGGGGGGGGGTTAATTACGACCCTAAAGGTGACAGTCCCCAAGGAATGTCCCTTGAGAGAGTTGTGCAAATGATAAGGATGCCCCCCCCCCCACCCCCGGCTGCAAAGAAGATATTGCTTTAGCCTATGATACAGACTTTCCCCTATAGAAATGTAATAGGAAATGGGACTTCAAAGAGACAACTGGTCCGTATTCTTACTTAGCCTCACAGGGTATACCGTGGAAAAAACGCGACCCTGTAGAACGGCGTTTATTAGGGGCCTGGTGTTTATTAAACAAAGGTAATTTTTCGTCTTTTTTGACATCCTTAATTTCTCATCAACAAAACAAGACCAAAATTTCATTGATTAATTGTACTGTTTTACTATGGTGATTCACGAACTAAAGTCACTATACGTAGTGATCATGATCAATGAGAATCAGTCACACAAGGATGGATACAATGAACGCCGGAGCTCAAATCAACGCCAATACCTCAACTAAACTGATACCGGGAGCGTGTATTTAAAATTTGATTTCATCATGTAGACTCAGAGTTTATTCGAGGGTCGGCGTTCAATCGAGAAAATACGGTGCATCCGGAACTCAAAGGCGGATCAAAATTCAAAGACAATTTTATTTCAACAACAAAAGTACAAATTACAAACGACGGGGGTGTAGCCAGGGGATCCTAGGATGCCCGTGAGCCCACTTGCGAATGAATGATAATAATAATAATAATAATGGCCAATAATAATAATAATAATAATAATAATAATAATAATAATGGCCAATAATAATAATAATAACAATAATAATAATAATAATAATAATAATAATATTAAAGAAAACCAGCTATCTCGCAAAAAAGAAAAAAAAAACAGTCACGCTTTTTGGATTTGTAAATTCACTGATTGACCGCCATACAAAGTATTAGGTTTCCAGTTCCAAATTTTCTGAGTATAAAGGGGAGCCTGGGGGGAGGGGGTGGAAACTTACTCCTGAAACTCCCGCGCCTACAAAGAAAAGACCTGGCTACGCCCCTGATCAGTAGTACATCAGTAAATATTTGGCACTGAGAAAGCCTAAAACTAAACAGCTAGTAATACAAAAGTACCGACAGCCTTGAGATGATTTCAAAAGAAAGTAAAGTATACTCATTAGTTATGTAGCGTAGAGGAAATTAATACAAGAAATGATGGAAAGGAAAAATTACAAATGTGACAGTCAATGCTGAGCTCAAGCTAACGAGTCTTTGATAGCAAAGGGAAATTGATTGTCTCATATTTTGTTCTGAAAAGGCGTAGGTTCAAAAACATTGGAACTTTGTCAGCACCGATTTTTACTAGAGTACGATGCAAAAATCCCCCCCCCCCCTCTCTTGTAAGGCATAAATGTTGTGATCGCCAAATTAGGGGCGTTTGTATTTGATTGTTGACATGTTTTTGGAAAAATTGGTTACTGTACAAAATGGCGAAAACTGTTTGGACAAATAAGTTGACACCTACAGTATAAGTTCTTCAAGCCATAGCTTCATTGATGTTAAAGTTATGTCAGTTCAACCACTACCTTCGTGTGCTTCATCACTAGTAATGAACATTGATAAACGCACCTAGGGCTGACCTTCATTCTACCAAATCTATGATCAATTCTACGTACAAATGTTTTACGTTTATGTAACAAACGATAACTATTTACAAGTTGAAAAAAAAAAGTTTTAAGTTGTTACCTAGAAGGAGATATCGTCCTCAAAAGGAGAATTTCTACAGAAAAAATCCGAAAAAATCTAATAAAATATTGACCAGACCTTGGTTGTTCAAAGACGTTACGCAATGAACAGTGGACAAATTCCTACCCACCAGGTAAAACTCTAAAAACGTTACTAAAAATTTTATTTGTAGGATACCGGTTTTAACTACAGGCGTCTGAATATAGACCCCGTAGCAGGGGTAGGGGCAGGGGGGGCTCGAGCCCCCCCCCAGAACTTTTGGAAGTTAAGAAACATTACAATGAATGTGCCAAAAATATACCAGTCTTCAATGCTATTGCTAAAAGTGCCTTTTTTAATTTCACAACCTTTAACAGGGTACGACATCTGTTGAGTCACTAGCCACCCGGCAAGTGGGATTTAAAAAATTACTAGCCCACCGCACATTTCAGTCGCCAAGTTCCTTACCAATGTCTCTCTTCACCCATATCACCTTGGCCCTGTCAGTATAGCTTTTAAGCTGTACTACTGCCAGGGTCAAGGTGATATGGGTGTTAAAAGACTGTAAAGGACCTTAATACCTTTAATAGCTCAGCGACTGCTGTGTATTTGCTGCAAGCATTAAAACAAGTCTAAGGGACAAATCGAGGGACAAACGTTAACATAAACGTTAACGAGAGTTAGGTAAAACAGGTCCGAAATTCGTAGTTTAGCTGTCGAAATGTTGAACCTTAACAAACCTTGTAACTTTAATTTAAGGATACTTTTTTAAAACTGATGCTATAAATCTGGTGGACGTTAACAACAACTTTGTCGGCGAAAAAGCAAACAGGAAGCAGCTTTTTAGTAAATTTGCAACGAACGATGTCCCCATAAAGGTGTCATTTTTGACGAAATCGACACAAACTGTGGCATTGTGAGCAGTGTTAGTATCTATCTACGTCTATATTTTGACGGGGTGGGGGAGGCTTTGACTAGGCCAATTTGCTCGCCCCCCCCCCCTCAGTTATTTTAACCTTTCTAGGGGCCTGGAATATTAAACTTTTATCTATTCTTTGAACAACCAGGACCTGATCTGAACCAACGACAATATTCATGACTATTAAAAATTCACAACCTAAGTCGATGGAAGATTCACGTGGTCTCTCGTTGTTCACTTCTTCATTATCCTGATGAATTCTGCAATGATAAAAGAAATGGTCATTCGCTGTTGGCAGTGCGAATTTGAAAATCGTGACCCTTTTTTAATATAGAACTTTGGAGTAACACGAATTATTTTCCAAAAAAGTGGCTCCAACATGACGAACATTGTCTCAGCCGCTCAGCTTTACATTTTCTACTGGTTTCATTTGATGAGCACAAACTGTGGTGTGGCTACGAAAATAACACACTAACTAGGGAGATGATCGGTAAAAGTGTTGTTAAATGAGGGAGACCCTATCAATGTAAAGGAAGTTAACTTTCCTTCACAGACTGAGAATAGTGGGATAAAAATCGCAGAAAAATAAATTAGTCAGGTCATTATCGTCCACGTGATTACGATTGGAAGCTAACAAATCACACTTCACGACCTCTTTAAAACTAACTTGTTTTTTCACTGGAGAATCGTGGCCGACGGCTGTTTAGGAGATCACGTTTTACGGGAAAAAGGAAATAGCCTTTTCACTTTTCACCCTAAAATAATTCAGCGCTAAATGGCTCGTGAAAATACCCTACACTACGATGACGGGAACGCATTTTTTAAGCTGTAATGAAACCAGTATTTTTCAGTGGCAGCTGCAAACAGGATACTTACAGGTCTAAACGTTATTCAGTCAGTATTACCTTCGTAGTTTACTCTGCCATCACCATCCAGGTCGACCTCTTTGATCATATTCTCCACTGCTGTGTCAGTGATCTGCTCTCCCAAGCTGGTCATGACAAACGTCAGCTCTCTTTTGGAAATGTACCCATTTGCGTCTCGATCGAACATTTGAAATGCCTCTCGCAAATCATCTTCAAAAGAATTTTCACCCATCTTGCTCGCCATAACTTCAAGAAACTCCATGAAGTCAATCGATCCATCACCTACATGAAGCAGAATTGTGTTTTAAAATTGTGTAAAATTGTTGCATCTTTTTAACACCCGGAATCCATATTTTAATAGGGAGTTCATGCTTGTCCGAGAGAGTAAATCAGTACTCTTAATTGATACCAAAATAAACATATATAGTTCTTTATGATTTACAACCAGATAGTTTGTAATAGATACTAATGGTAATGCTGCGTCGGACTAATTTTCGTTTTACGCCTACTTCAAGATGTTAGCTGATTAATGTTTTTGGCAGAAAAAAGGAAACAACTGTTTGAAAAGTTCACAATTTGAGTGAATGCATCCCCATTCTATGCTGCATCTCTAAGTTTACACTACCCGAGAAATGCGTTTCTCGAAAGTAGCCTTTTTTAACGTGCACATCGTAGCATCTTAGCACTATGCGAACAGAGCAGAACAGAGCTTAATTTGAAATGATAGACGGATGTTAGAGCTGAAAAAATAAACAACTTTACATATAGTGAAAAACACAAATGACACCATCTTGAGGTGGGCGTTAATAGAAAATTACCCTGGCTCGGTTAAGGCGTGGGAGGAGGGGGTGGGGGGAGAGTGAAATTTAGTATCTGGCCACCCACTGAAGTACAGTAAGGTAACTCTTTCCCCAGCTAAGCCTTTCTTACACACCAGTATTGGTCCAAATAACGACAGTTTTAGAATATTAATGTCATCATAAGATTGCCTTTGACAAACGTTTTTGTCATTTTAAGTTATCAAAAAAACTGCAACTCTTTCTACTTGTGTCCCGCCTTTGAAACATGCAGGGTGACACTAAATCTGTGTAATTCGCTTAGTCTTTGGTTCCGCTCCTTTGTCTGTTTTTTCGCTCGTTTCCTCGTTCGTTCGCTGGTTCGTCCTTTCGTGTTTCAGGGTCCACCATTTTGTCCGTTTTCTCTCCAATCCTCTCTCAGTTTCCCTCCTTCCTTTCCTCCATCCCTCCTTTCATTGTTTACCACTAAAGATTCAGTCAAGAGATGCTATCTACACTGTATATTTAAAAGTTTTGTTTTGGGCCCGAAAATTGGGCCTTTTTGGTGATCAAAATACAGTGCCATTTTAGGGGTTAATTTAGCTCTATTAACTAAGGCCATAGTAGTTTTACTTTCGGCTGAGCTGGCACCAAAGGACCAATTTGGTCCCAATGTAGGCTGTGACGGTTCCTGTCGTTTCGGTCGTTTTGGTCCAATCTATAGCCGAAATAGTTTCACAGAGAGAAGAATCAACCTTTGAGGCTGCACACATATTTTGGTCGCAGTGGCAAGACCTGGTGCCATAACTATTCTCCAGAGCTATACGTTTTTTTTAAAGCGTAGTACATAATTAAAGTTTTAACCGCTGACAAAAACATAAGGGCAAGAGGATCAAACAAGAATGAGACGAAGAGAGTTAACCCTGAACTACGTCTCACCGTCTTGATCAGCTTGTTGAATCATTGCCTCAACTTCTCTATCGCTTGGCTTTTGGCCCAAAGATCTCATGACGTCACTTAATTCATCAGAGGTTATTCGTCCGTTGCCATCTTTATCGAAAAGTAGGAATGCTTTCTTTAATTCTGAAGTTAAAAGAGCAAACTTTGTCAGTTCGAATTAGTTTTGTTGTTTTACTGTTATAGCTACAACTGTCTGACATTTCTACACTGAAGTAATAAAAACGCACATATTAACCCACTGACCCATATGCGCATGAAAGGTATCTTCATCCAAGTCAATGTAGCTCTTGACAACACCCTTTGTCCGGACTTTGACATATTTAAAGGATCCCTTTTTGACTCAAATGAAGGGCGGCCTTGACTGCTGTGAAAGGTTTAGCAAAAGCGGCCTTTTCAACTTCTAAAAACATTTTTTCTTGGAGTGTTCTTAAGGTGATTCCATCGAAATAGAAGGAATATTTAAAACTTTCTAAAACTTGGTCCAGTTGGTAATTATGTTTAGAACCTTTCAAAAATGCAATAAAAAATAGGGGTCACCGTGCTTGTTTTTTCACAAAATGGATAGCCATTAATAGCAACTATACGATCCGCAAGGTTTTCCTGAGAAACCCTAATAATCAGAAATGAGAACTATAATTGCTTTGAAAAGTCATTGCTTGTATTGAAATGTTGGAGCAGTTCAACAAAACAGACAATTATCTTGTATTGTATACTATGTTAGTTGAACAGAAATCAAGATTATGAAATAAATTTAAAAAATTGCAGCGAGCGTACATACCCTGCTGCACCTAAAGACGTGTTCTTTTCGGCATTTAAATAAAAATATCTCAAAGCAGAATTTTTAACTTTTCTCAAAATTGCGATATATTATACTAGACCGTATGCCATTTGAATTTATGTATTAAAAAATGGGGGTCACCGAGCTCGTTTAGAAGAAAACGACCATGTATTTCTCTGAACAGCTCAGCTTTCATAGAAAACCTATAAGGTTCCGAAGGTGCGCGCGCTCGTGCGCGCACTAATCAGGCAAGGAATGATGCGCAGAAAGGATGCGTAATGCAATTGAAGGGAATCGCCTTAAGCAGCTATCAGGGCTATTCTCAGCGAAAACGTCACTTAGAAACATAACTTCAAGTAACTTAACTACTTGGTGATTTATCCCAACTTGTTCAACGAGTACAATGTAGCCATACTACCCGGGAACCGAATTAGTGAAGAAGACGTTTAAGTTAAGAAAGAAAAAGAAAATTTACTATCGTGAACGCACGATCTTCAAAAAACATTGAATTTGGTCACTGCACGTTGTTGTTGTTGTTTTGCAGAGAGCGAGAAAGAAGAGTACCATAAGTTCTAACACAAGTGCAGAGCCGTTGTTTTGCTCAACAATGTCTATTGTTTTATGAATCGTTCTCACTGCAGTCGCTGTCAATGGTAACATTGTCTTTATTTATATGTGACATAATCACCAATACATAATAACGTGTCAGATGAGAATGACCAAACATTTCCCGTCCAAGAACTTGTTTATGTGAAAAACACTCTTACCTTCTATTTGTTCTTCCGTTAATTTAGAAGCCTGAAAACAATGAAAACAAATGAAAGTAATTATCAAGATACTTAATCATCCGCAGAATTCAAGTGAGCTTACTACAAAGCTTGATGCTGTTGCTGTGACACAACACCACCATTAAAGAGTTAAAGACTCCCAAAGTGACTCCGCGATTAAATAAAGATGATGATGATGATGATAATAATGATGATGATGATGATGATGATGATGATGATGATGATGATGATGATGATGATGGTGATGATGATGATGATAATGAGGATGATGATTTTGCAGATTGAAGAAAATTTACTTAATCCTGTGGGGTAGTTCTCTAATAATTTTCTAAAATCTCTACTTCTCAACCTCGTTCCTAGGACTTTTCCCCTTTTTTAAATTCCTGGGAACGAGGTTGTCTTCTTCTATGTGCTCAAAATGGTGGCGTCATGAAAAGAAATTAGAATCAAAGACTTTCACAAGACATTCATATGGATCTCTTTTTCAGAGGTTTGGTACCAAAGCCGCTTCCGACAACTTGGAAGCGGCAACTTGGAAGCGACAACTCGGAAGCGACAACTCGGAAGCGACAACTCGGGAGAGACAACTTGGAAGCGACAACTTGGAAGCGACAACTCGGGAGCGACAACTTGGAAAACAATATTCCGGTGGGAGGAGGTTAATTGAGAGCTCGCGCCTTTACAAGCAAAGTAAAACTAACGTCTTAGAGATTCGTACGGTTTCTCCTAACCCCCTACCACATTGTATCACAAGAAGTCCCCCTGGGATTGACAATGACAACGTGGAAGCGACAACTCGGAGGCAACGTGTGACCCCAATCGGCTTCCGTAGTTTAGTTTTTTTCCTCCTCCATTCAATTCTGAAGAGAAGTTTGATTGTTGGGTGGTTTGTTGTTGTATATTTTTGGAAAATATTCCATTTTTATTTCAGACTTGCTGCATCATGTAAACGAAGGCCCGCAGATGGAGATTTGACTTGTTTCAACAATCGTTTGTCTCTTGTTTAGCATTGAACATGCTCTCATATAAAGTTGCAGAATGGTCTCGTAAAAGCATGTCTATTATAAAAGCTGTTTTCACTCCTCAAACTAATGTTGGCCAACTCGTGTTGGCAAACTGAAATTGGTGTGTGTGACCTGTTGGCGAAAAGTTGGCCAGAATAGAGACAAGTTCCATTTGTCGCCAACAGTTTGCCAACATGTTGTTGTGTCGTTCACACACACCACTTTGAGTTCGCCAACACGAGTTGGCCACCATTAGTTTGACGTGTGAAGGCCGCTTGAAACTTGACTCTCTTTAAGCTGCATTACTGTGTATTTAAAACACCTGTTATGATTTAGCATTCCGCACCACTTAGATCACGTCAAGTAAGTTAAGGTTACTATATTATTAGCCGCTACTTAATTTAGCGAATTTAGCGGCGTTCTCATGCAAAATTGCTAATTTAAGTGGTCGCTTAATTCAATATTTGATCAAAAAGTGCCAAGAATTGATGGGAACGGAAAGGGTTAAAATCGCTAAACTAAGTACAGAAGTCGTTAAAGAGGAAAAATCCCTAAATTAAGTTGTTGCTAATAAACGTAACTCTAAGGTAACATTAGAATGGTCGATCCCGTTAGTTTCCATCGATGCAAGGAAAGGGAAACTTCCAAACAACCTCCCTTGTGTGAAATACAACACGATTTTATTTCATTAGGGCAAAACGATGTTTTCAAAGCAAAAACTTTAGGAAAGTAGAATTGACATTACTTATGTCTCCAATAATTTTATTTCACAAGCGGTAACAGTTCTGTTTGGATAAAGCAAAAAAAAAAAAAAAAAACAAAACAAAACAAAAAAACCAAAAAAAAAACCAAAAAAAAAAACAAAAACACAAAAAAAACGTATTTAACCTACCATTAGAAATCCGTTCATAGTCAGCTATGAATCATCGACAGCTTACAAGCTGGTGTAGCGGCGACTGAAATAAACGGCGCTACTTCTTTGGTTGTTTCTAAAGTTGATGATAGTCACTCTTTAAATTCAGGCCGAGCAAACGTGTTATAAATAGATGAATTCATTCAACCAGTTCATGTAAAGACATGAATTTTTCATCAAGATGTTGGACCTCCCACAATTTGAAATTATTGGGAAGTTAGATTATCCATGTTAATTAGATAACCCACGTTTTGTTTTGCTTGCGAAGGCACGCAAAGTTCTGAAACAGCTCACAGCACAGTAAGAAAAAAGGTAACTAATTAAGTCCCTGGTTGAATTGTTTTGGTTTATTGCGTTATGTGTGAATGCAAAATTGTACAAATCAGTTGAGTCTGAAAATAATTGCAGTTTTCGAAATGCAAAATTGAAAGCTTGATGTTCAAAAAACATCTTAAAACAACTGATATTTGCATGGTTTGTAACACAGAGAAGCACTTCTCAATAGCTTTAATATCAAGCGACACACTAGGCAGTGTTGGCCACATATTTTCAAATACGAGTCAGAGCTGCATGATTGAAGACATTTCAGCCAAGTCCTGGTTAAAGCCTCTAATCTCTGTATATTGGCTTTTCTTTGTGAATTTCGTATTTCACTAGTCTTTTTTACCTCTCTGATGGACTTTGCGATTAATACTATGTTCCTTTATACAGTATAGGAAGCATTAAAACGCACTTGCACTGTAAAATTTGTTACATTTTTCTTAAACCATACCCAGTGGAGATGAATGGTCGCCGTAACGTTGTACCTGCCATTGCATGCTCGTCTAATCTAGTCAAACGTCTAGCGAGTGCCGAAGGCAATGTCTTCTGCTGTTGCCCCGCGGATGCAACAGGCCTTCCATTTATACTTGATCTCGGCTTTACGATCTTCCACAGAATGGTCACGCTTTTAAATTTCATCCACAGACTCAAAAGTGAGAACCACCTTTAATTTATACAGCACATTAGATAGCACCACATGAAAGTCCTGCCCCATAGTTTTCATTTGAATGGTCACACTTTAGGATTTCATTCACTCCCTTAAAGTATAGAACCACAGCACACAAGTCAAACGTTTCATCTGGGAGTGGAACGGTAACCTTGAAAAAGGAAAAATCTAAAAGGAAAGTGACTAACTTGTTTTACATTAACACTGACAACCAAGAGTGCTCGAGAAAAATGAACTTTGCGCACGCACATGAACAAGAAGACACTGTCATTAAAACTCATGCAAATTTAAATTTATTCTCCTCTCCTCGGGCAACGAAGGTAAAGCCATGGTTTGTTTTCTTGGCGCAAAGGAAAATCCTATTCATTTCGTTAATTAATTTTTCCACGATACTCCTTGCTCTGAAGGAGAATATAGATAATTGATATCGTGTAGAAACGGACGCCCTGTGTCTCTATCGTTTCAGTCCGAGGAATGTGAAGCCCGTGCGATCGGACATTGTTGTGCTGTTTTGTTAGCTTTTGTTATCATTTGTCTTTCTTTGGTTATCAGCTTCACTCACTCTCAGTCAATTGTCTTGTTTTAATGAATTTCTCAGTATTTTCAGCTGACACTAAAATAGGGAAGGGTTTAGTCTGAAATCTCCTCTCTCTAGATTGCCATAACTGATCTCTGTTTAGTTCTCCGCTAATACCTCTTTAGCAATTTACCATGTTTACCATAAAGAACAGATCATACATCTTTTTCTTGAATAAGTTATGTAAATAAATTAAAAATTTTATGACAGTTCGCAAATATCAAATATTATTGCAACTGCTACGTTGTCGATAACAGCAGTTATCTTACTTAACGTCGGTAAAAATACGACAAAATCCTTTTTCCATTTGGCCACGTTTTTTAGTTTCTGTTAACTAGAAAGTAGAAGTTGTATACATGGAAACGTCTGCGAAGTATATACACATACATAGATGTCAGTGGATGAAATTCATAATTATTTCCTGCACGGTTATTTCTCATGCTGAAATTAACTTTCCATTATTTAAAAAAATTATCCTTAGCACTCCGCTCAAGAAAATATATTTTGATCGTTGGAAATTGATACGATTCGTCCACGGCTCGGTCTTTCCACAATTTTTACATTTTCGATTTCACCTCACCTGTAAATTTTTATTGAATTTGCGGGTAGCTTAGATACAGGTGATATTCAGTAGCAACTTGTAACTGCGATAGGATTTTCTCAAGTATCATTGGAGATTATCTGTAGCTAATAGATTCAAGGTGATCGTAAAACCATGATTTCTCCTCCAGTCTTCGAAAGATACTTTAGTTAACTAAACTTAAGTGGCATGGATGACTGCAGGCTACCGTTGAGCTAGACCGCTTAAATTGTCCAAATTGAAAGTTTATTTTAGCCCAAACAACCCGGCGATAAGGTTAAAAAAAATGTCGCGAAATTTTCCGTCCAATCTTATTTGTCAACGGAATAAATAAGTTGTCTTTACTTACCTTATCAGACATGTTAGAAGAACGACTTTAAAGGTCTGACGGACGTGAATATTAACTGAAAAAGCAATTCATTCGACTTGTTCTTAAGGCGCTGTTTGTTGTTCTTATGTATGCATAAGAAGCTGATGGCCAATGCTAAGTGATTGTTACTTCCTTTATGATGACTTTAACAATGAAAAACGCAATCATTTTCGACACAAAAGCGTCTCGCATATGAAATTTTAATGAGTTCCCATGTTTCAGCATGCAAACGTAAACCCAGAATGGATATACACATCAGCCTTGCACCTTATAAATGAAACCATGGTGTTGGGGAAACGTTATAAGGGTAGCTAACTTAAAATAAATAATTGCCACACGAAGAACGAGTAAATAACGAGAAAGTAGGTGATAAATTTGTTACGTGAGTTATTCATTTGGTGATGGCCTATAGCGTTTGGCCGTCTGTAAACATCGGGTAATATTGAATGATTGGTAATGTTATGCATTTTGCTGGGAGTTCCCTTTTCTGTGTCACGGCAGGGTTAACAAGGATTGAATAAGACAATGGAGAAAAGAAAAGGATAAAAAACTTACTTTATGTATCAACAAAGAGTTGTCTCAAATTTGATAAGTTACGATATCAGAGTGGGACGAACGCTTTGTGAGCATTCTAGTTGCATGTGTACAAGTCATTAAAAAACTATACAAGAGAAATCCTAGCCCTTTCATTCGCTCCTTCCCCCCCGCCTCCCTTAAAAAAGAAAGAAACAGGGAAAATAATTTTATTTTTTTAAAAAGAGCAGTCCATATTGTAGCTCATTTGAACGGTCACACCATGCTATTTTCGCCCATCGACAGACTCAAATCACACAACACAAGACCATGAACACAAAAAAGCACTACTCAGAGAGGCTCATTTGCTCACATAATACATTTTATTCGCACATTTAAAAGTTAAAGCACATTATACAGTGTAAAAATGGCAACACAGGAAAGTGCCGCTCCATTGTGCCGCTCCCATGTTGCTCCACTCAAAAATTAAACCTCCTCCCAATACAGCACCATGCACCATAAATATACAGTATGCCAAACAGTGGCGCGGGAAAGTTGCCACACAAGGACGGTGCGTCTTTTTGTTACTACGCATACGTTCTGCACATATCCGGATATTCGGGTTTCTAAAGGAATTTGCCTACTAATAGAACGGTATTTTTGCGTGGTTTTTGACCATGTGGAAAAAGCAGATCTTAGCAAGGGCTATCAGAATCCAAAAGGAAAATTGGGGACACCGCGCATTTTTCAGAGATAACTGAGCTTAAATTTGGAAAGAAAATCCCATGCATTCTTTTTTAGAATGATTTTTGCCTAATTTTCTCTGAAAAATGCGCGGTTACCGACATTTTTCCTTTTAGATTCCAATAGGTCTTGCTAAGATCTGCTTTTCCTCTGCGGTCATAACCTTTGCAAAAATACCTCTGTATTGGCGGCGACAGCAGCGAGGACAGAACAACCTGGAAGGAGAGAGTATGCGGCCCAATTCCCCACTTAGGGAAACATGGAAATTGATGATGATCATTAGGACCCACCGTCCTGAGAACTTTAGCTACAACCTCTAACCTTAAAACCACTTTGTGCTGCATAATGTTCAGCAACACAGGACAGCACTGCTCAGTAGCTCTCATTTGAATGGTCACAACTTAGGATTTCATCCACAGACTCAAAAGTAGAACCACCTTGTACAACGTAAAAAACAGACCACAGGAAAATACTGCTCAATAGCTCTCATATGAATGGTCACACTTGAGGATTTTGTCCACATACTCTAAAGCTGGAACCACCTTGTACAAGATAATAAACGGCACCACAGATAAGTACTGCTTAGTAGCTTTCATTTGAATGATCGCACTTTAGGAGTTGAACGTGAAAGGACCTGTTAAAGCTAAGAATACGTCGCAAGAACGTGAAATGGTCAGGCAGAATTTGATGCTTTAAAAATATTACGAACCCTTTAGAACACTTCACACACAGATCATAAGGCCATGACAAAGACAAAGGAACAAGGACCTTTGTCAATTTCATTAAGAATAGCGCTCATAAATTTTGCACAGTTATCACGAGCATAATAACGATCAAAATTTGTCCCGTCAACACATGCATTGTTTTTGTAGATCGCTTTCATTGTCGATATACTAAATCAGTACATCTAGTTAAGGCAGACAGATGAGGGCCTGTTCAAACGGTCTCTACATTTCCTTGAACAATTTTCAATGCCGAGGAGCCGTTTAAGGGCCCTAAGCATAGCGCCCCTTCCGCCATTTTGAATTAATTAAAAGCTGCAGTATATTTGGAGACAAGTGAAATGCTATTGGTGCCCAGGCCGGGTCTTCTCTCTGTTCCGATTGGCCGCAAGAGAAGAGCCTTGCAAACAATGGATCACGTGATAGTCAACAACCAATAGCGCCCCTTCCGCCATTTTGAATTAATTAAAAGTTCCGGTACACCGTATCTGGAGACAACTAAATTGGTATTTCACGGTCTTCTCTTGCCACCATTTTGTTTAGAGAGAAGACCCTAAGACGATGTTGACAAATGCAACGGTAATTGCAACTGCCTTCACCTCTCACATGTTTTCAAACTCCAAGTATCGTTCTTGGAATGCAGAAACCAACTGAAGAAGTCTGCTATCGTGAATTTCGATTTCTAAAGCCTATAGAATTGATAGTACTAGACTACAAGAATTAGGTCCCTCAGATTTCTAAATAACTGTCTTTCTCGCTCCTGATGAGTAGGCGGGCTTTCTGTGATGAGATGGTCGCAAGGCGAGACTCTGGGATGATGGAATTTTTATACTAGAAATCTGGGATTCCAATCCGAAAGAAGAAAAAAAGGAATTTGTTTATTTTCCCCTATAATTAACAATTATCCTGCGAAATCGCGCGGAATATCACGTGATACTTAGCCGACGAGGCAGTAGGCCGAGTTGGCTAAATCAGGGGATATTCCGCAAGATTGAGCAGACAAGCCGTGAAAGAAAAGCTGCAGTGCACTTCCAAATATGGTCATTTACGTATATCGCAGGATATCTGTCATGTACGGATGAGAGATATTGAGGGCTTCCTTACCATATATGGGCATAGTGACAATTTGTTGAATAATAAAGCGAATTATCCGCTGACTAAGGAGCTCGCAGACTCTGGGTGCGAAATTGAAGAACAGTTAATAAAAACCTGAGGAACCCAAATAGCTAATAATAATTAAAAAATATTAATTTAGGATGATTTTCCTGCGCTAAATAGTATACAGGTGTAATATGCATTGATAGGTCGGTAAATTATGATCGTCTGGGTGAGTGTAGTCCTGAGAAGGACTGTTTATGGTGACATTGACTGATGTTTCCACAACCTGAGCGGAAGTCATCATCAGAGTCATCATCAGAGTCAGAGTCTTGACTCTGTGGATGACTTCCGCTGAGGTTGTCGAAACGTCACTCAATGTCACCAAAAACAGTCCTTCTCAGGACTACACTCACCCGGAGTATCAGAATTTACCGACCTAGTATGACTGCAGGGTTCAAACCATTTACAGTAATATGCATTGAATACCACAATATTATGTCGCCTACTCTGACGTTTCATTTATGCCAGTTTTCAAAATTGGTGATCGACAATTCCATCGTGTTTCATGTCTTTGAACTCCAGATTTGGATCGCCATGGCTCCACCTCGACAATGAACAGTGATCTGCGCATAGGCCAAGAGTAAATTTAACTGTTCTTGATTTGCAATTTTAGCATGAAGACATCATTTTCACGAACTCTGAAAGAGAATCAATGAAAGGGATAAAAATTAGCGACAAGCCGAAGATCTTTGACCCTTCAAACCCCAGTAATGACAAGCATCTAATTTCTTTTTACAATATCACTACTTGGTCAAGCAAATTGGTCATGAGAATAAAGGAAATTATCACCAAATATGAAATGTCTGGATGTTTAAGTGAATTTTTCCAAGTAGTACCAGACAAAATTTATGGAGAACAGCGAGGAGAACAGGTATGTTGATATTGGGGCTAGGCCAGGAAGTTTTAAACATTTTTTCATTAAATCTAAGCAAAATAAACGACAAAGTACCTTCGAACGATTGCTGCTAGAATGCCAAGGGGAAAATTTCAGGTGCATTCTTGAAGGGAGAACAAACCATCACCAATTTAAAGTTGCAACCCATTTCCCCTCCCGCCAACGACAATTTCTAGTAATTTTAGAACACCACTACACCCAATTTCAACAAATTAAAACGTTAACTAGTAATCAGAACATTCAATTATAATATGATTAAAATTGATATTGCGCATTTTAACTTGTGTATAATTAAGTTCAAATCCGCATTATGATCAAATGGGACTTGGGCTTTTCACAGCAAACATTTGTATACTTCTTGTCGAATACATAAGTTCACCACAGCTGAAGACCGTAACACGCAAATCAGTGCATCACCTTCAAGGTCGATTTGTCCATCACCGTTCAAGTCAGCTGCTTTAAGGATCTCTTCAACCTCTTCCTCTGTCAACTTCTGTCCGAGATTCATCATGGTCCACTTGAACTCCTCTGAGCTAATAAACCCGTTCCCATCCATATCAAACACTTTGAACATCTCTCTTAGCTCCTCCTCTGTGTCAATTCCTTTCATGCGCTTGTCCATCAAGTGAAGAAATTCCATGAAATCAATGGTACCGTTACCTTCAAACAAAGAGAAACGTAAAAAAATTGTCTTTATCAACTTAAGTAACTAGCGTACTTAACAAAGTATAGTTTCATTTGCCGGGTGTGTGTACTCTGATAACGCACAGATGACGTAAAAACGTGTTAAGAACAAAGAAGTACGCTACGAGCCGCAAGGAAGTAGCGCGACTGATGTTCCTACCACGTTTTGTCGTCCTCTGTGCGTTGTTAAAGCACAGAGGACGACAAAACGTGGTACGAACATGGCCAAATGGAATCTATTTGTTTCATACATCGTTTTGATATCGGTTATCCCGCACAGAATTAGGAATGTCAGTTTCGAAACCTTCGTAGTATGATTTGCACTCACAGAACTTTGCGGCTACTTACATCGAACATTACATCAATCGTGCATCTGCCACTTTTGTCAAACTCCCCTAGACCAATCAAAACGCGTGTTTTAGTCTGTCCATTGTATAATTTCGTTTATAAAAAACTGGATCATGGTATAATGCAATTCTAGAGTTTTGATTGGCTCAGCAGCCATAGTATCTCAGCCATTATACCATGCTCTCCAAATATGGTCAGTGAACACTCAACAAAAGTTTAGTGATTTCGTTTTTAATAAAACAATTATTCTACTCGGGCTTGCTGGATATTAAATGATTATAACCAATTTGATATCCAGCGCGCCCTCGTAGAATAATTGTTAAATACCGCACAGCACTAAATTTTTGCGGGAGTTTAATTTTGCGAATGGGCGATTTTTTGTGTTTTGCGCGGGAATTAATTTTCGAGATCGAGAAAAAACTGGTTTTTCTCGCTGGGGTTTAATGCGATAGTTTTTCAGTAAGTTGCCTTCCATTGGAATTATAACATTCTCGTTTTTTGAGTACATGCAATCGAAATACAGGTGAAAAAAACATGTAGATGTAAAACACGTTAATCAATTAATCAATGGAGAACCTTCAGACGACTCTTTACTGTAAAGCTTTTAGCAGCTAAACACTTGCAGTGTTCCGACTCCAATGTCATCGTTTTATTTTGTTTTTAATTTCATTTTGTTTTTGAAAGGAAATGGTCACCAACACAATTTTACATAACATGTACAGGGTGATGATGTACATAATTTCAACAGTGGAGTAAATTTTTGCAGGGCAATTTTTTGCACTACCTCTTTTTGAGGGAACTTTTTTTTGCGGATCCCGCAAAAAACCGCAAAAATTAAAACCCGCAAAAATTTAATACCACAAGGTAGTAGTGTTGGGGGAGTTCGTCGTGCCTTTCAGGGGGTTAAATTCTTCTTCAGTTCCATTTAAAAAAATACTCTATACTCTACCAGTTTTTTGAGACTACAATTGAGTTCCTTTTGCAACGGATTGCCAGAATGGAAGTGGAATACAACTTGAAAAGATTGGGCCAATTTTTTAATTTTAAAGTTCTTTCCACTTGGCTTGTTCTCTCTTTGACAAAAATCAAATGATTTTCAATTGCTAGAGTCTACAGAGTCCCCTTTCGAAAAGAAAAAACATATTGCTAACACATTTGTTGCCGGTCTAGCTAGGAAAACATTTTTGCTTCTACAACAAAATAAATGTTGCAGTGTGCGCACAAAACCCCGTTAGCAAGATGGTTCATCTGGGCTAACTTCATTGTTAGTCTTTGAATGAAATCCTTACTTGTGTGACCTTCAGATTTAAGCTGATAGGCTTATATTCGGAAGCAAGAAGAGGTTTTATAAAATTTGTACTTTTGCCTCGATTTCGCACGTACTAGGTACGTAAAAGGTTGATTACCGTCCATATCAATTTCCCGGATTATCTCTTCCAGTTCTTCCTCGGTCGGGTTTTCACCAAGTGATCTCATAAGCACCCCAAGTTCCTTTGTGTTAATCGTGCCATCGCCGTCTTTATCAAGGAGAGAAAAGGCTTCCTTGAAATCTGCAACATAAAGGACGGTTGTTACATGGTACAGTCTTCACTCTCACAAAAGTGAATGTCAATACAAATTTTTGTTTGAATAATCAACAAAAGAAAGAACAAAAAAAACAAAAAACAAAAACAAAACAAAACAAAACAAAAAAAAACTTCTGGACGCAGAGGAAGACCCCGAATGCATAAGAACTGTCCACAAATTGTTTGCACCTCCCTTTGAAACGTGCGAAAAGAAATTACTAAATTTACTTTAAAAAACAGCGCCATATTTAATGTATATTCGGGTGTTATCTTTTTCAAATGATTGCTTCGTGCAGGTGAAAGCAATAAAAATAACATAGAAATTACCCGTGCGACTTTATAAAATACGCCTGCGCGTAGTCCGCGAGCTGAACGCTTTTAGGCCTCAATAAAACAGATTCGACATCATCCAGCAATGTTGAATATGACTTCTTGTACGAATGTTTGATGGCAATCAAACTTTGTTCAACAACATTCAACATGAGAAAGATGTTTTTTATTCTGTTAGTGACACAGGCGACTCAGAAAAAAACCCGAGTTCTCCCAACATCTTTCCGAGTAATTTAGCATCATTCAACAGGTGTTTCACTCGCTCAGTTCATAAATGTTGAAATGCTGATCATGAATCCATTCGTCCGAGTCCTTAAAACAGAAGGAATAATTTTTTGGAACTTATGTAAATGTCAGCTTTTTTGCAGTGTTCTAATGACTTTTGCTGATAACAAATAGATCGACTATTGGTGATCCCTCCGGCCTTCTGAGATCACGTGCTCAAATTGCGCTAAATTAAACATCCGTACATCTGCCAATCAAAACTCAAGAAATGTACCTCAGTGATAGTATAAAAGAAAATACATCTGCAGTGCTACTGCTATCACTTTATTTTCAAGTTTTGTTTCGATATATGGATATAAAGAGCCTCCACTAGCCTCCATGATTTCGCTTTACAAAATTAATTCAATTCTAAATAATAAACCTAAACACCAGACAGATTTAAAGTAAGAATAGCTCAAAATTTGATTTTTTAAAGACCCTTTTGCTTTGGTTTTACGTGCATGTTTTTCAAAGTATGTACACTGTTATTGACATCAAGAAAAAGAGAAAGAAAAAAGAAAGTAAAGAAAATGACAATGAAACCCGCCAAAAAACAAACAAAAAAATAAGTCAAATAAACAGACAAACAAATAAATTGATAAATAAATAAATAATAAATAAATAAATAGATAGCTCTGCCTCAATACAATACAAAGCCACAAATGGCTCAAACATTTCAATAATCCAAAACAGAGTCACCAAATTTACAAAAGGTTACCATTTGCCATTTGTCAATGAATGTTACAGAATCAGGCTACTCGATCGAGGTCACTAGTTGAATGAGAGTAAACCGGCTTTTCGACCAAAACAGCTCTGAATCAAGAAGATAAATTAAATCCTATTTGTTTTAGGAGGTCACACCAAAGAATTACATTCTTCAAACTTAAAAGAACCTCTTATCGTTATAACACAAGGTGGACTCACCATCA
The DNA here is from genome assembly GCA_964017195.1 of Siderastrea radians. NCBI lineage: Eukaryota > Metazoa > Cnidaria > Anthozoa > Scleractinia > Rhizangiidae > Siderastrea > Siderastrea radians. Next base: position 42,266,554 of record OZ024892.1, on the reverse strand, counting down.
ATCTGACCTTCTGTTAACGTCAACTCCTGCAAAAACAAAAAAAGTTTCATTTTCGTTGTCTTTAAATTATGGTTAATAGAGGAAGTCGAGTCGAGGCTTGGAAATGTGTTCTGCGAGTGTGTTTTGGCCCTAAATGACTCCTTTCGCGCATGGAAGCCGAAGAATTTTAAAACACATAGTGTATTTTAGTGCAAGCCTTTGCAAAAGAAAAAAATGGAAACATTTTAGTGAGTTGGAGGAAAAGGTTAATTGAAGAAGGAAGTATTAAAGCGGTCCAATTCTCTTTGTTAGTGGTTTAGCACGGAACTTTTACAACTTGAAACAATGGCCGTGATAACGATCTCACGCAGTTAATACCAATATATTTCCCTTTGATGGAGTAATCAAGTCTATATGAAATGTGTTTGTCTGTTAATGTTTCCACGTATTAGTTGAATACTGATCTTCAGTTGGACATTTCACTGTTATGCTATAGTTAAAGCTCAAATGTGTCAAATAGCAAGGATGGCAAAAGCAATAAAGAACCGACCAGAACTGATCCCATAAAACCTAATGAATTATGACTGTCATGACATTTGGAATAGTTTTCACCATGAAGACGCGGTGCTTTGTAATCGCTAGCGGCAGTTATTTTCAGAAAAAAATTAAGCTTAGGCTATTTAATTCGTGTTCTGCTGCGGTGTTAAACACCGTTTCAGCGTAATATTCTTTTTTAATTCGGGTGTTTCGTGAAAAAAAGTTACTCAACTTAACTTACTCTTCACCGACCGCTACTGATAATATGTCGTCGCCATCGACGTCTGTTTATCACACAAAGCTTCTACGTAAATCACATTTTCTGCAGTATTTTCAATATAGATTAGACTTACCATGAAACAAGCTACTTATAACGCACAGCAGTGCAAGAAAACTGTGGTTTATAGTCGGTTGCGCACCACGATGCTTTTGATGTCTTCCCGCAAGTCGCTTGAATCAAAACAGAATTGAAGTAACAGGTTTGACGCAAGATCTTTGGTGCACAACGGAGGTATAAGATACCCGACGGTTATTTACAGTCAATCACGTTAACTTATCGCACAATCGTGCAAGATACGTGCTCGGTTGCGCACAGAGAGTTAGAGATGTATGATTGATGCGTTGCAACGAGTTGCTTAATCAACAAAGAAACGTGATCTAAGTATTCGAACTTTGTCGTCAAAAGTTCGTCAATCTCAGCTTGTAATTTTTTATGCTTTATGTTTTTGAATTGCACCATTAGCATCAGTCTTTTAATTATTCAGACACCCTAAGGAAGCTTTATTACTTCATTCGTAATCACAGCGTGCTAAAAGCATCAAAATACAAAGAATTTAACAGCAAATAGGAAACCTGCTAGCGAAAGCAGGGTCAAATACGCAACAAATATGACCCTGTATCTCCAGGATCTTTTCATAAGAATTGCTGAGTTGACGAAGTTAGCAGTTTTTCGATTTCTGTCGAATCTGTTTGAGTTTTCTCGGACTCTATATCTATTTTAAATTGCCTTGTAGCATTTTTATAAAGGAACTGTACAGTTTTTCGACAATAACGATATCAGAGGTTTCATTTGTTTTCAATCTTGCCCTTTGTAATTGACATGCGCAGTAAGGCGGAAACTGCGGATAATCATGATACAACAATCATCCGTCGCTGACATGTCAAGTTACTTTGTAACGTGGAGAGAAAATTAGCCCTTTATCTTATCCTAGATAACAATGCCACATTTTTAGAATTATTTAGACATCTTTTCGGTAAAACCTCAAGAGCTCTGGGCCGACAGGCTCGGAGTATGGCATTCCTCATGCACAGCGGCAAACCTTGAGTTACTTAATGTGGTTCTAAGTTTTGAGTCTGTGGATGAAATTCTAAAGTGTGACCATTCAAATGATAGCTACTCTGAGCAGTATTTTCCTGTGCTGCTGTCTGGTATGCCGTACAAGGTGCTTCTACCTTTTGAGTCTGTGGATGAAATCTTAAAGTGTGACATTCAAATGAAAGCTACTGAGCAGTACTTTCTTGTGGTGCTGTTTGTTATGCTGTACAAAGTGGTTCTACCTTTTGAGTCTGTGAATGAAGTCCTAAAGTGTGACCATTCAAATGATAGCTACTGAGCAGTATTTTCCTGTGCTGCTGTTTATTATGCCGTACAAGGTGGTTTTAACTTTTGAGTCTGTGGATGAAATCCTAAAGTGTGACCATTCAAGTAAAAGCTACTGAACAGTACTTTCCTGTGGTGCTGTTTATTATGCTGTACAAAGTGGCTCTAACGTTTGAGTCTGTGGATGAAATCCTAAAGTGTTACCATTCAAATGAAAGTTCAAGCTACTGAGCAGTATTTTCCCGTGCTGCTGTTTATTATACCGTACAAGTTGGTTCTAACTTTTGAGTCTGTGGATGAAATCCTTAAGTGTGACCATTCAAATCAAGCTACAATGGTGCTGTTTGTTTTTATTGTATTTCGGGCAGGTGTCGGTATAGCTATCCGCTGGTAATACAATGTAAAGCATTCCGTTCAAGTCCACATGGATCATTCTTTTCCCAGATTCAACTCTTTTTCCATTTTGGTTTGTATTGTTCCGCTCAAATCATTTTATATTTTCGCGAAAAATGGGGTTCCTTATGTCTCGCGGCATCACGCCAAGGCGAGGAACGCAGAGAATGTCTACACAGCGGAGTAAATGGTTGAGAGGCGCCATTAAAATGATTCAGACATCTTAAAAGATGAAAAGGCTTGTTTAATTAATCTGCCAACCCAAGTGAGCAATTACACGTTCGATGACTTCCAGTTTATGTTCGCATTACGCTGAAACTCCGTTCCTGTATTCATGACAGCATCTTTACAAATTCTGCAAAAGAAATACCAGTTAAGTTAAATGTTATTGTTTTTGTTATTCAGTTGATGTTTTGTTTCATTGACAGTTTCCTAACTAGCAGAAAAAGTACAGATATTAACGGGGAATTGTCAAAAGTCAAATAATAAGTATTTCTAGTAACCTCGACCATACCCGGCTCAAACGTTTGAGTCTGCGGACAAAATCCTTAAGTGCAACCATTTAAGAGGGGTTTGAATTATTTCCTTTGCTGTGCTGGCATGATATCATGATGCTGTACAAAGTGGTTCTTACTTTTGCGTTGCTGTCAGTGAAATCGTTAAGTGTGGACCTTTATCTAAAAGCTGTCACTGGCTGTGGACAGTATTTCCATGTGGTGCTCGGTTTATACTGTGCTTTAGCCCTTTAAGCCCCGATATAAAAATTTTTAAATTCTCCTTTCTGTTCTCCATACATTTCTTTTGCCGAACTATTGAGGAGAGTTTGTCTAAATATCAAGACATCTTACCCTTTGTGATCACCGTCTTTATTCTCATCACTTGATTGTTGATTAAGTGGTGATAATGTAAAGAGAAGCTCCATTTTCATCACTGTTAAGGCTTAAAGGGTTAAAGGGAGATTCAGACCAGTACTCGTTAATACACACGAGTATGTGAGTAAAGAGACTTTTTCCAGATGATCGTCTGAAAATCTTAAACCAGAAAAGTTTGGAAGAGAAAAATCCTAAGTAACGAAATTGAAAGACACACCATCAAAATTGATTTTCCCATTTTTTCTGGTGTCCGCATGATTAACCAGTAAATCTATCTCTCTCCTGGTCAGTTTTTCTGGGATCCTGTTCAAAAGACATCGCAGTTCATTGGACTCCATGATCCCCTCCCCAGATACATCCCAGATGTTGAACAGCTCCAGGACTTCTTGTTGGGTGTCCTGTGCAATTTTTCTTTGCATAAGGAGGCAAAATTCGTCAAAGTCTACAGCACCGCTGCCTGCGGAAAAAAAAGAAGAAAAAGAAGGAGGAAAGAAAGAAAGGAAGAAAGAAAGAAAGAAAGAAAGAAAGAAAGAAATAAGGAGAGGAATATCAGTCTCTCAGGAAAATAAAGAAGTTTGCTTTAATTTTAATTTTTAGGTTGGAAGAGGGTCTGTAACGCTATTATAACTTTAGCAACAAGACATTTTTGCGACAACTAATTTCGCGAAATTGAGGATGACGGTGACATTTCGCTGTACTAAATTAGTTCCTTGCTGCATTTGAAGACCTTGTTCATGAACATTTTCTTCTAAGAAATAAGCGGCTGGATTTTGATCGGTCTGTACTAGATAAATTTGATTTCCCTTCTCTCCGTGACTCTCCCAACTACACAGCCACTGCTAAGGAAACTGACGTACAACCTGTACAACGTGCGACGCAAAATTTTATTTATGTCGATAATTTAGGGGAAAGCTATCTTACCGTCTTCGTCTACTTCTTTGATCATTTCATCAAGTTCCTCTTGATCCGAGTTAATTCCCAGATTTTCCATTACGGTTCCCAGTTCATCCACGGTGATTGTACCATCTCCGTCCCGATCAAACAAATTGAAAGCCTCACGTAATTCTATAACACCAAACGTTAAAAAAAAGCGATAAAAACACCTCAACATTTTTCGAATCTACAGGAATCCAAGACTGTGCGGTCAAATGTGTGTAATCCCGTGGTTAGGGGTCCCTCATTACGGTATACATGTATATGGAAACGATATCTGCGGCTACAAAAGGTACAAAGGCTTTGCTATACTAGAACAAGCGGACGAGCGGAGTTGGATGCTCTGGGTAAACTGTTTCCAATCTTCCTGATCATTCATCGTCTTTTGCATCCAACTCGTCTCAATGTAACCAAGTGTCTCAAAAGGGTCACAATAAGTGGTTAACGTTGCAGGGTTGCTTACGTGGCCTGATTCTGATTTTCAGAATAGCAGCTTCGAGATAATTTCATTTTTGCTTCTCTAGCTTTGGCCATTAAATCTGAGTGTCCTTTCTTGGATATTTCTCAGAAGAGATGGGTGGAATTTAACTTGGCTTTATCTCGGTGTAAGAACCCGTGAAACTCACGACTGATGTAAAATCAATAGGGCAACAAAACATTTTAAACAATTTAGCTTACAACAAAACAATAGCTTACAAAACAAACAAAAAATCTTGTCAGGTTCTTACACGGAGGTAAACCCTTGAATTTTCTGTTTCCCAACCAGTCTTGTGGACTGATCTTTCCAATTTTGCCCCTTTTTTGCTCAGAAATAGGATAAGAGAAATCATATTTTGTTCCATTGTCTGTCAAAACTGTTGGACAGAAAAATCCATGACCATTCCCTGTCTAACCTAATTTGTTTTATTTATCTAATGCAAAATCCATTTCTTATTTCTGTCATCCATCCAATTTAACCGTTTTAATGGGTGGCAAGTTGTAGTAGCAAATCTCAGAAAACAAACTACATGCATCTGTTAACTCGTGTATCCTCTGTTTCAGTGGTTATTCAATAGCGAACGTTTTTTTTTTACCTGAAGTCATTTCTGGAGTAAGTTCACCCTGTCAAATAGAATCAAGAGGAAAATGTTTGAACAATACTTCTATACAGCTTAGTTAGGTCGGTGGCTCGAGGCTGGTTTCAGGGCATCATGTGACCATCACGAGGCCGTCAAGTTGTGTCCATGGACCTAAACGTACTCCACATTGTCTCTCTTATGAATACGCAAGTGAATAAATGGGTACCGGATAACGATTTTCGGCGGATTAGCACCCATCGGGCGGATGGGGTACGGGGCGGGGGGGGGGGGTAATACTGATTCTAAACTTTGCTTGAGACTAGCCTGTCCCTAGCTCCGTGATAGTGGGAAAAGCGAATGAGAAAAAGAGCGTGATGATTACACCCGTAGGTTCCCCCTTCACGTTCCCTTTCTGATTTTCGCGCCATCCCTAATAAGTATAATAGCCTGGGACAGGCTATTATACTTGTTCTTATTTGACAGACTGACCAGGTTAAGCTCCGGCCGTATTGACTGCCTGTGACTCCAGTACAAATGGTTTACCCACCGGCGGATGAGACAAATCACGGCACCGTTGCCCCCTGAAGTGTTCAAATTGGTTTTAGCTGGCAGAGTCAAAAGTTAGGATTAACTTGAAAAGCTGTTACTCTGCAAGACTCTATAAAGGAACGGGTATAAGCAGCCTACTTTAGATTAAAGACACTTGAATAGCGTAAGCAAGACCACGTCGAAATTTTGACATCAGCCGTATATGCCAGGTTTACGTGATTTGACTTGATTTTCGACCGCTTTTATGAGTTCTCTTGAGCCCATCTTAAATCATTATCACGCGCATGACACTTTTATAAAGCGAAATTATTTTGATAACATATGCGACTGCGAGAACGAAATCAGGGTAAATTGAACTACGTCATTTGCATGTGGATGCAACTCAGCCAATAGTATTAGTAAAGATGTTTTATTCAGTTAATGACACAGGCGACTAAGGAAAAAAATCCGAGTTCTTCCAACAGGAGGCCATTAAACTAGGTTCATGTGACCAACGTCCTGCATACTGCTAGGACTGAAATGTCGATTGGTGGCATATTCGCAATGATGTAAATGTGGTAAAAGCCTGTAGCTCAGTAGTAGAGCATCTGGACTAGAAACCAGTAGGTCATAGATTCGACTCCTATTGGTAGAAGTCCAGTCGGATTTTTTTATCCGAGTCGCCTGTGTTATAAACTGAGTAAACTATCTTTTCTTAGTATTAGCTAGTATTAATACTACACGAGACAGTTCAAAGATTGGTTGTAATCTCAGCTTCTTTCCACAGATTCAGTGTTCAATCTTTTTTTAAAACCTGTATATTTCTCCAATGAACTGCGATGATCTGCATATGGGGTGATTACCTGTGAACTGTCGGCGGATAAAGAACCCAAACAAAAGTAGCTCTACACCTAATTAAGCTAAAGCACTCCTCACTGAAAACTGACCACTGTTACAGTTACTGTATGTCTAAAAGCGTTAAAGTTAAAAGGGCTAACTGAAGTCGCAAATCAGTTACAATGCAAAATGTTGAAAAACAAACAGCACCACAGGAACGCAATGCTCGTTTCTTTTACCTGAACGGTTATACCTAAGGATTTTACTTCCAGACTGAAACTCTCAGAATCCAGTTACGTGAAGACCATAAAATGGGGCAGGACTCGTAGTAAAAAGTTAAAACATTTGCCGGCATTGCATCGTATCGCCAGCAAAGTTCATGAGTTCTCATCATAATTTTTCTTAGTCATTTCTTCGTGACTCGACAACTTACTTCATCAAATGCAAAGTTCCCTTTCTGTTGTCAAATCTACTCCCGTTAATCGTTCTCTTTTTCTAAGCTGAATTGTTAGCTTCCTTACCGCTTCACTTGTCTTTCTTCCTTTACTGGTTTTCCGCGGACTGCTCATGTTTGTTTGCACTCTCGGCTTGTTGCACTTTCGTTATTTTATCTCAAACGAATCTTCAGTAAATAAATTGAAGTTATCGACGCCTTTCGTTGATATATTCAAAAATAATTTTAATCCTTCCTGGCTAATATGTTGGCCCTTAATGACGTCATCTATTGTTTGTTTGTGCTGAACACAAAGAGCGTTGTAATGACTGTGAATACAAACGAAAATTTTTGTCCAAGAGTAGGCTACTTTGCATGCTGTTTATTAGCTGCTTTGTTTTCGCGTTTTTGCTTTTGTGAGACGAACACAGCTATTGCTACACTAGAAATGGCCAACAATGCAACTGCCTTACCTTCGCCTTAAACGCGAAAGACCCGGGGCAAAGGTCAATTTGAAATCACTTTTATAATTTGAAAGCGGGTGTCAGAGGTTTCTTTCGGTGTGAGGTATGAGAGAAAATAGTTCTCCTACTGCCTAGGCCTCCGCTGCAAGGCTGAACTAGCTGACAAGGTGCGCTATTAAACGTATACACTTTATTTCGGTTGAAAGTTTTGCAAATTGCTCCTCAAAGTCAATTTTTTCCCAGCTGTTTATGTTTGATACAGCCAAATTCAGTCACGAATTCAGCTATTGGTTAAACTCCCTTTTGAATTGGTCGGTCTATCACTCATCACTTTATGTGTACTTGTTTCAGTGAACCAACACTGCTCCGGAACGCTGGCAAAATCATAATTAACTCTTACCTTCCGGAACCCCCTGGCGTAAGATTCACGTTTCTTTTTCATTGGATTTGACCGCAAAACAACTTTTTTTGTCTGGACTAAAGCTCAGGCCAAACGGAGTCGCAAGTTATCGCAACTTGAAAACTTGCGGTAACTTGCGACTCCGTTTGGCCACGGCTTGCGTGGACTTGCGATGGCTTGCGATTTCTTGCGTCCGCTTTAACCGTTTGGCAACCCAACGCAAGTTGGCTTCAGTATTGTTTTCCTTTTTACGGGCGCGCGTGCAAGGCTGCACCGAAATGACTTTTTTGCTACTTGCGCTGAACTTGCGTCTACTTGTGAGTCAATTTGGCCACCAATCACAAGTTCACATTTCGGCTAATAGCGGTTTGCGTTGACCTGCGACTCCGTTCGGCCAGGGCTTAAGAAAATGTAGATTACCCCATCGTTCCAAACCTCAAAAACCTGAGTAGCACTAAGAGGCTAGGCAATTTGGGTTTGCTTGTTTAGAAATTGGACTACCCGTCCACCCAATGGATAAAATGCACATCATCAGTCCGTTCAGTACATCAGCGGACCGCTGTTCCACGCTGGATAATGATTTACCAAAGGTTTCCCGAGGCGAAAAACCGGGACCAGATGTAAAGAAGTTCTTTTTTTTGGGGGGGGGGGGGACATCTGTGGAGAAAATGAAGAAGACGGTCCAAGTAAAAGAATCGGCTTTTTTTAACACTTTGGAAGGGAGATATTTGCAAGTTTTCGAGGTGCACACGGATTCCGTTTCCTGAGTATCGGAAATGTAAGTATGAAACACGCCATAATATTGGGACAGAGCGCCGCGAAATAACTAAACGGAAATCTCGAAAAAAATCCGCAAGAAAGAACGGGAAGTACAACTTACTAGCTTTGTTTTAGTACTCTTATTGGTGACATTTGCAAGAACTGCAGTACATACAGTACAAACAATAATTTCGCAATCTTAAGTTTCAAAGTTATTAATACGAATTCTCCTTACTATTATAAATTTTTCATATATTCTTCAAATGTTAGTTACAAGAATTTCGTGGTGTATATTACACTTTCTTTCCTTACTTTTCATTTTATTTTGATCGCCTGTCTGTTATACATTTAACAATTATTCACCGAAGTGGAGGAGAATAGTGATTGGATTTTCAGCACCAAATAGTTCCTTTTCTGCCTGAGAAATGAGGGAAAAAACGCGCGCGAAATCCAGAAAATGCCGAGAGGTAAATAGCAGAATGACACTATCCCCGAGTTTCAGTAACCAATCAGAGCGCGCGATAACACTACCCTTGTGAAAATTTTTACGAGATCTCGCCGAGATCTCGCCGCGATCTCGGCGAGAATCGCGGCGAGATCGCGGCGCGTTTTTGGCCGCCGAGATTTCCCCATCTCGCCGAGATCGCGGCCGAGATCGCGGCGAGATCACGGCGAGATACGGGAAATCTCGGCGGCCAAAAACTCGCCGCGATCTCGCCGCGATTCTCGCCGAGATGCGGGAAATCTCGGCGGCCAAAAACTCGCCGCGATCTCGCCGCGATTCTCGCCGAGATCGCAGCGAGATATGGAAATCTCGGCAGGCAAATACGCGGCGAGATGTTGCAGCGAGATCGCGGCGAGATACGGAAATCTCGGCGGCCAAAACGGGCCGTGATCGCGAGGTGATATCGCGGCGAGATATGGATATCTCGGCGGGCAGTTTCGCGGCGAGGCCTCGGTGGGAGCCTTGCCGGGATTTGCGGCGAGAAACGAAATTCCTGGCGGTCAAAATCTTACTGTTATCCCGTCGAGAAGCGAAATTCTCGGCAGCCAAATTAGGTTCGATGAGAACGATATTTACATTTACGTTAACAATTAATCAAACTACCAGACGCTGACAAAACTATGTCCTACATTGCAGTTCCAGGAATTGTTAACAATACTGTTTTCAGCCTTGGACGTGTTTTGAAATTAAATTATCCTTTATATGGTACTGTTTCCACGTGACAATGACGAGGAGACAAAGAATAGTTCACGTGCACGTGTTTTTACTTCAGCTGATCGATCACCATTAGTTGTCATTCCCCACGCTGGTGGAAGGAGGCAAGTGCCCACGTTATTAGCTGTGAAATCCGTAGCATCGATCTGTAGGAGAATAAACCAACGAAGAGGAAGAGTTTGATGGTGTTTTGAGCATTTTTGTGTTTGTTCGCACTGCATTTTATACGCTCACCTGTAAACGATGTGTTCTCGGTTCAGGGAGAGCGATTTATTTGTAGTCAAGACAAAGTATTGAATAATGGCCGTGCAGAAACTCAGGTTTGTTCATCTAAGCAAGGAACTGACAAACTAAAGCGCCAAATATTAGCAAATGTGGTGAATCTATTGAAAACATCTGTCTGCGCCGCTTGCGCTTCAAACTCGTTTTTGAATGTAAACACTGAAATATGAATGATCATGCAGCTATGAACAGGGATGACCATTTTCCGTTTTGGTATAAACCTAACAATCCAATAAATCAATCTTGACTAGTTAATAATCCTATTATTTTCCCTTATCTTGGTACTTTATTTTGGATAGTTCAATTGAAAACAAAAGGCCTTCTAAATGACAACAACATCTAATTAGACTGGATAAAGTGTTTTTGTGGCGTCTCCTTGTCTTGCACTGAGAAATTGGCTGCTCGCCAAATTGTGGTCACGCAAATCTTGAGATTATTTTGTCATGTACTGCGAAGCTCGTGAAATATTCGATCGCAAAATTTGAGTTGTTACTGTTTTGCATCTAAAACTAGTTAAGAAGGAACCATTTTCAGTATAAGATTCTGCAACTTGCCGCAAATTCTTAAATTTGTCAGACTTGTCACCTGACTGTTTACGCGAAAATTTTATTTCTGAACTCATCATTGCAAAAAGAATGCCGAAGTCTTGGCTCATATCAAATTTGTTACCGGTAAGTTAGGTTATTTATACCTCATCCCCACACATTTTTACAGGAAAGTCAAGCGAAGATTTTTTTAAGCTTAATTAATATTCTGACGAAGGAAGATGTTTCGGTGAAAGACCCGCAGTTTACTTGAGTGAAATCAACATCACCAATTAAAATAAAGGTCAACAGTCAGCCGACGCGATAAAAGGGGAAAAATCAAGGCAAGGAAAAGCTGTACATGCTGATGATGTTGTCTGAGAAAAGTGAAACTCACTGACCTTTGTCTCACACGTTGAATGCTTGGGCAACTACAAAACTCGTCGAAGGACTGATTCCCGGTGGAGAAGAAACCCATTTGGTGGCTTCCATCGCGGCATTACTGATTAAGCTGTGTAGACTACAAACGTTCTGGAAGTCTTGAAAGCACTTAACCTGAGTGTTCAGTCCTCAATTGTAGCTTTGTCCATAATATATAAGTTCATTCCCAGTACACTTTAGGTCCTTTAGTGTGGCTTGTTTAGTTGTGCAACAGTTTCTTGTATATCTTGCAAAACGCTCTAGCTCTCTTGCTTTAAACTTGAAAGAACCATGTTGTTTTCCGTAGTAAAAAATAACATGTTTAACATTTCAATTTTCCCCTGTACATTCAACAAAAAGAAGCCATTTCCCACTTCTGTAAGTTTAATTTTGTGGAAAAGTTCTCGATTTTTTTGGGCTTACGCGAGCACCGCTCGCCGATGGTGTGATTGAATCAACCAATCACAATGCCCCATTAACACAACGGCGGGAGTCAAGGCGGGATTTTTTGGCGCGACTTTACGGTATCAGGTAAGCTCATGGCCGGCAAGCAGCGAAAAAAGTCAAATTCAGAACGACAACAAATTAGTCACAGGAATCTGTCTTTAAAACCCTTGCCTAACTCTTCCGTAGTGGTTTATAAAGAAAGTTCAACAAAGAGATGACGGACATGACAAACGAAGTCCTCTGCATACATCATTGGTAAGTGACAACAAATAGACGTCAGTGGTCTGATGAAATCAAATGACTTCACATGTAAAACAGCGTTTCTGATCGTTGTTATTTTGCTCGTTGCTGCTCGTTGCTGCTCGTTGTTATTTTGATCTCAAAAGCCGGTAAATTAATTTGTGAGCTGATTTATTTAAGATTCTTGCCGACCCTCGAAATAGATCGCTGGTAGCGCTTGTTTGAAACTATGGGTACAGGGTCAGGAGATTTGCACAAATACAATGGCAGTTGCAGCAGTAAAACCTGAGAGAAATCTTACCGATATCGAGATTCTATGAGATAAATCTCGCAAAGATCGAGACAGTCTCTGCGTTGCAACAGTAGAAATCTCGACATGAAATCGCCGAGATCGCGGCTAGCCGCGCCGAGATTGTGACTATCTCGCCGCGAACTAGTTTGTCGCGGCGAGATCGTGTCGCAATCTCACTTCTCGCTGGATATCTCGGCGCGATATTTTGAAATCGCGCCGAGATCGCGGTTATCTCGCCACGAACGGGTTTGGTGCGGCGAGATCGCGTTACGATCTCGCCGCGGGGTAGATATCTCGACGCGATATTTCGCAATCTCGCCGAGATGGTGGTTATCTTGCCGAGATCTCGCCGATCTTGGCGCGATCTCGGCGAGATTGCCGCGATCTCACCGCGGGCTACTTTTCTCGGCGCGATATTTTGAAATCTCGCCGAGATCGTGGCTATCTCGCCGAGATCTCGCCGATCTCGGCGAGATTGCCGCGATCTCGCCGAGATCTCGGTCAAATTTTTACAAGGGTATCCATTGGTATGGTACATACTAAAACTCGATATTGTGATCAGGTGAAATCAAATGCTGACGGAGTTGTCCCACAGCGTCAACGGCATCATGGAAATCAAACAAAAAAGCAAAATTAAGTACGGGGAAAACGAGTGACGTTTATTCGTACATAACATGACCCAGCAATCTACAAAATACCTTTTAAACTTATAAAACGCAGCCATTTATGCTGTTACTAGCCTTCGAAAGCATCAGGTTTTTTCACCTGTCGAGGCGGGAAAAAATCGGGTGTTTTCGCCGGCTAAGCTGTTAGCCATAAAATAAAAATTTCCACAGCAAATACAAGAATTGCCGTTCCGTGTAGTATTTCGTATAAGCGTCTTCTCCAACAATCCTTAAACAAGTTACTTCATCAGCTCTTTGACAAACTCTGCAAAAATAAATAGAAATATGTTATTGGGTACTTGATTAAGAGTTTTCCAAGTTAGTATCGAGGCTCAAGGGCGTAGCCAGGTTTCCTCACTGGGGGGTTCCCGCATGAAGAGTCACCAATATAATGTGGCTGTGCAATAAGCACCGTGCCAGTCTGAAAGCCTATTAGTTTGTACGGCCACGAATCACTGAACTTACAAATCCAAAATGCTAGACTGGGTCTTCACAAGATAGCTGATAATATTATTGTTATTATTATTATCATTATTATTATTATTATTTCATCCCCGAGGGGGGGGGGTCACAGGCACCCTAGGACACCCTGGTTACGCCCCTGAAGCTGAACAAGTTTAGGTTGGTATGCTGCAGTGGCAGAAAGAAAAAGAAAAGAGAACTTAGCAAAGAATGAGTGAGGCATAAAAAGGAAAGAAAGTTTGCAGAAAAGAAAAAACAACAACAACAACAATAACTATTCAAACAAATAGGAACTGAAGAAAATGGCTGCTTAAAATAGGAAAATTAACATTATCAGTTGTATGGTATTAGGGCAGACAAGCTTTTTAGCAAAGAGACGTTCGGATGGAAATATCTCTGTTCTTGAAAACAAGTATTTCAGTGACTTTTCATCCAAACTCCCCCAAAACTTTCAAGTCTTCTAATTATGGACCATTTTCTTTGTATTATGTCTGATTCCCGAGATACTAGTTTTTAAGTGGCAAATTAAAAATGAATCACAATGATTATGTGTACTTACTGTCAAAGTCGACTCGGCCATTTTTTTCACAATACTTGACTAATTCTTCGATTTCATCTTTAGAGATCTTGATATCTTTGCTTTGTTGTGAAACGACCACGAGCAGTTTCAGCAGCTCGTCTTTTGTGAAATATCCCTTGTTATCCGTGTCATATGCCTTGAATGCCTCTCTCACTTCCTGCTCGCTTCCCTGTTTCATCTGTTTTACCATAAGTTCAGCAAACTCCTCAAAGTCGATTTCTCCACTTCCTGAAAGCATGCATTATGAGAGAGTCAATTGTGACATGTGGAGAAGGAATATTGCATTTCCTGAAGAAATACATTTTGGGAACACTTTTCTACAAATTGATGTTTTTTTTTTCACTTATATCCAAAACTTCATCTCTGAATAGGTTTTCTGACTGATATTAAAATGACAGAACCCAGAAATAGAGCACAAAATTTAATCTGCTATGTAATATCACATATATTTTAGGCCTATCCTATCCTTTCTAGGGATAATTGTGTCTTATTTGTGCGTAGCATGGATAGTTACTAAGGGTATGTTCCTTTGGGATGATCCAGTTCAGGATCAGTGATCCAAGATCACTCGCATCATGGTGCATCAAAAGAACCGAAGGATCCTTGTTCAGAGTGGATTCATCAGTTCCTTTGATGCACCATGATCCGAGTGACCCTGGATCACTGATCCTGATCCGGCTCATCCCAAAGAGAAGCACCCTTAACTTGGAGTATGCTGGTGGTACATCTGATAGCCTCCTTAGTAGCCAGCCATATATTGAAATTCAAAAAAATGTTTTTCCCCAATAATACTGTCATCGTCAATTTTCATAAATCTTCAAATACAGGTTAACATGTTTGGCACCATTAAACCAAACTATACTACAGGATTTACAATAACATACCATCTTCGTCAACTTCTGAGAGCATTTCTTTCACCTCCTCCTTTGTGGCCATCATTCCCAGGTTCTTCATGACGAGCAGCAACTCGTCAGTTGTGATGGTCTCACTGTTGTCAACGTCAAAGATTTTGAATGCATCTCTGAACTCTACAATAAAAAAGACACAAAAGAAAGATTCTTGAGGGGCTTTACTTTCCTTTCCAAGCTTGCACAAATGTGAATTTCGTGAAGAGTGATTTATCAAATATAAATAGTGATGGCGATAACTACGTTGATGATTTAGTAAAACAAGGTAAAGAAATTATATAATTATTTTGATTTAAGGACAATTAAAATTATAATAATTAAAAGTAATTATGATAATTAAAGCAACAATAATGATAATTTAGACAACAACAATAGACGATTCTTTAGCAAATTTTAGACTGTTACATTATGGAAATACAGTTTCTATAGTTTTGATGTTAGAATTGATGGTAAAAAGAGAATCATTGATGCTCTTTAGGTAACAGGCATCACAGTGAAAATTTGTCCTTAAAAAAACAAGACTCTTGGCTGAATTTTTAACAAACAAACTAAATTAGGAAAATTCTGAAACAACACCCTACCTTTGAGTTGCTCTGGAGATAAAGAGGCAGACTGAAGTACAACGAACAAATGAAAAGTTAGTTACCTCAGTGTCACGCAACATATTCAAAATTTAAGGACTTACCTGCGTGACTTGTTTAAGACACGCAAAAATGCGGTTTGTTCATAATCCAATTTTGGCTAGCTTAGGTTTTTACGTGGTAATCTTAAAAAAATTGTATTTTCCAGGTTTGAAAATGATTCAAGAAACTAGCACATGTGAACAGAAATTGAACTGTTCTACCGCTACCTTCCTTGCACGTAATCTAAATTGTTTAGAAGGACATTATAACTGCTTGTAATGGAACTCGTGCAGTCTATTCAACCGACCACTTATTTTCTTCATTCACCGGTATTGTACACAAAAAGAGACCAAACAAAAAAAAAATTAAAACAAATCTTGCTGCAATTATAGGTTACAGATAGTTTTAAAAGCGACAAATAAGTCGACACATAGACATTAACTGTTCTTTTGTCCCGGTATTGTGCGTAAAAACTAGTCGACACAGACATTTGAAGACAACGATTTATTTCGTAGAAAACTGGTGTCTTGCGATCTGCAGAGAATGAATTTCAGTAGTGACGTAAAGTTGACTAGATGAGAACAGTGTACAATAAAACTTTGACGTATAACAAAGAAACTCTGTTTCCATCGGGGCGCATCGTGCACGAATTCTAATATATTCGGCCTTCCCTTCTCCCAGGGATAAAAATGTAAGATCATACATAGTTTATCGTTTACGAAACTACGCGTAGCGGTTACTCTACTACAGACAGAGAAAAGTCTGTGTCACACTGAAGTTGCAGATACATTGTTTACATTCCTTCATCGGCTACAGCCCATGCATGGAGGCATTTGCTGTTTGCTTGTACAACTTCAGTTCAGTGTTTTAAAGCTCGTCGATTCATAGTAATAACGGTATACCTACTGAGCAAAATACTGGAATAAAAGAGAATTGTATAATTTAGAAAAAGAGCAGAAATTACACTCGAGGTACACGCAAAGCGAAAAGCAATCGCTGGGCGGTGGATTAAAAAGCCGAAGATCGTGTATCGAAATTCGTCTGTTTTGAATTTGAATCTCTCTAATGCGTCTAAAGTAATCCACTCGCTCCCTAAATACAAGGATTATTGTAAAATGTTACCACTGTTAATAGAAATCCGTTAGCTTTTAAGGTTTTACCGAGCGCTTTGTCAACATACAGATTTTAGAATCGAGAAAAATATCTGCACAACATTTTCGTTGGGATGGAAGCTACTTTTTACATGAGCCGCTCAATCGGCTACTGAACAACAAACTGAAATCGACTTACCATTTTGCTGTTGAATGTTGAAATTGCTTTAGCCCTGATTTACGTGAAAATTCGCAACGAGCGCTCGAACTGCAGAGTGTGAATGCAACGCAGTCTAAGCCAAGGAATGATGCCTCAAACAATGAAATAACACAAATTCCCTGCCCTAATTCCGACTCATTGTATTTCAAACATTACGCGATAAATTGATAATTGTCAGGGTCACTCAACCGTGTACCGTGCTTTGTTGCCCTTAGGGGTAGGGGTGTCAGAAATTTGCAAATTGTAATTAACGAAATTGTAAAGTACAAAGGCCATTGTAGCTGAACAAAGTGGGAGAAATGTTGAAGTTCAAAACAAATCAGAAAAAAGTCTCCTTTCATGAAATCGCCTTACAGTCGTCTGCTAACAAATGCGACTAACAGACCTGCCCCGAGTAAAGCTCGACGTTTATGAGAGTGCAAGTCAACAACAGTGACCTTGTGGTCAGATTGCGTTACTCAGGAAGGACCAAATCTGTTCGTAAAAGCTCCTTCATCGCGTGCAGTTTTCTGTTTTCTAAGGATTCCGCTAAATATGATCAAACGTTATTCCTTTTGAACTGTTTTATCTGGCTAAAAAATGTCCCAGAGCGACACTTTGAAGAACATGTTTTTTCAAGTTGGTTTTCGTGACTTTTTGGAAGCGCTGGGATATTTAAATCACGCACGAGAGGCTGGGGAGCATTATTTACCATGTTTGGGCAAAGAAAAGTGCTCAACAGTGTGATCCTGGAATCATACAAAAAAGACCCTAAGTTGATTACCTAGTCTACAAGAGAAGTTGCTTGTTTGTTTTCCTCTAGCGTAAACATGTTTCGAGATAATGTTGGCTCGACTTGGGAAGACGCGAAATGCCGCGAGGAAAGTGGGCATTCCTCGTGTGGGCTAGACCACTCGCGAGGCACGTGACCCACAAGTTGCTGACTCAAACATACCAATAAATAAAAACAAGAAAAAAACCGCCAGTAATTTCACATCGAAAGTTCACTGCTTAATAGCACAGAAAAATCTGTGGGTTCATCCTAACCTACTAGGAAAAAAGATAAAGCATTTTAAAATTCACTCAGTGAAGTCTTTCAGCGAATTAAGTACTGTGAAATTCAAAAACAAAAAGTCGATAACCATTTATGGTTTCGCACGAGCTCTGCCTATGAGTGAACTACTAAGTTACCCTGATCTGCTGATAGGTTGATTAGGTGAGGTTTACTAATCTCGCAACGCTCCTGCGTTGCGTGACGACCCTAAAAACGGCTGCGAAGGAGACTAGCAAAGTAGCGGCTGTGAATGATATTACACTGAACAACAGTCACAGCAACAGCAATAACAGTAGCAATAATAACGACAAACAAAAACCCAAGAAATGTTGTTTGGGCCAAAAAGAGAAAAGTGCGGAAGCAGATTAATACTCTTACTAGATTACCGTGGAGATGAAAGCCGGAGATTTCCAAAAGTTTTTTAAGACGCGCAGGATATTTTTTCCCCGCAAAAACAAATGTTGGAAAATTAGATGCAATGTTTAAAGGTAAATAGAACGGAAAGCTAAGCTTAAACGCTCTATATTATACTATGTTATGCAAACAAGTGGCGAGTGGGTTGAAAATTAAGCTAAAAAAGATTTTGAATGCGGATTTGAATAGTGGATTAGGTCAATAATTATAGTGTGCGGTGGAAAGCCGGGTTCCCATTTCTTCCAATCGCTACAATTTCCAGTGTCAAGGTACTTTTTCATATCCAGCTTGAGATTTCTCCAGAGATTTGTTAAAAGAAACTGTACCAGAATCATTGTAAGTGCTCCTGATGCGAATCATTTATGTTTACATTTCGTTGGTGTAGCTAAACAAATCTACTAGCAACGAAGGATTTAATTTCCTGAACCTTTGGTTTGTTTTAAAGTTTACTGACACCAAGGTTGTTTTACGTTAAGATACCTTTTGTTGTTTTTTCTTCATACTAGTTTAGAGTGACAAGTAATCCCTTGCGTTCCGAGGACGTGCGCAACAGGCGTTGGCCTTTTTACTGTACTGTGTCCGCCAACACTGTCAAAACGTGTCAGTGTTATACGTATGCTGAAACAACTTGAAAGATACATGCCTGTTCGTGCTTATTCTGATTTAGACGGAGGCCCAGTTATAAATTGCTCCTGTTTGTACCAGTGGTCCTTCCTTAGCTCGCAGAAGTCATTCTTATGCAAATACCGCAGCAAGAGTACAGGTATCACTAGGTGAAATGCCAAATTTAAGTAGAGTTTAAGCAATACTAAACGGGCATTAAATCTAAAGATTAATTTAATGTAGGTTTAGGCGACGTAAATATGACTTAAACAAAACTTCATATTTAAGTATTGTTTAAGATGTTCCAAAATGCATGTTAAATTTGTTTCATGATTTAAGCTGTGTTTAATAAATGTTTAATGAATATTAAATAACGTGAAAGATTTACCCTTAGTTTAAGAAGACTTAAACACGACATTAAATCTGTTAGAAGATTTAGGCAAATTTAGGTTCACCTTAAATAACATTAAATCAGGTAAAAGATTTAAGGCTATTTTAAGCCACATTTAAAGTAACATGAAATCTCTCACAGGATTTAAACTTACTTTAAAACAACATTAAATCAATGTAGAGA
This sequence comes from Siderastrea radians, assembly GCA_964017195.1. Lineage (NCBI taxonomy): Eukaryota > Metazoa > Cnidaria > Anthozoa > Scleractinia > Rhizangiidae > Siderastrea > Siderastrea radians. The sequence goes on along the minus strand of OZ024892.1, from coordinate 42,247,164 downwards.
TTTAGGATTGTTTTAAGTCTAGGTAAACATAGCATTAACCCTTTCACTGCTCGTTTTTTACCGTTAAGCGGTTTTTTGAGTGCTATATGTTGCCAAACGCCATTAAACTTTGCTACGAAAACGTTTCTTTACAATTAAGCTAGATTTTAAACCAGATTCTGTTGTAAATTGTAAAATATTTTGGTTTAGCACGTACGCATAGGCCAAAATTTGGACTTTTTTTGCAGATTCATTCCCAATTTTTTCTTGCTTCTTGTCCTTCCCTTTTTCTCCCCCTTTCTTTTTTTTTTATCTTCTACCTTTTATCCCCTTCCTATCCACTGGAAACGTTTTGGCCTCAACCCTTCAAAAAACCTGGAAAGGGAACGTTGATCAACTAGAGGTGACTTGGCCTATTTTACCACCAATTTCCAATCTTAAGTTGCCACTAAACAAACACAGCATGAATTCAGGGATTTACGAATGCTTATATCACGCGTAAATATACGTAAATAAAAGGCCTTTTCTTTACGTATTGGTTCTATGGTGCGTAAAGACGGATAAATTCACAGAACGCATGAAGGCTGCGTAAAGGGCAATAAAGATACGTAAAGCACAAAAATGAAGATGGGTGTAACTAGCGGCTATTACTTGTGAAAATAGAGAGCGAAATGAAATTTTTACGTCTCATCATTAATTCAAGATTTTCCCGCTGTATTTTGTCTGGCGTTGCTGTCAATACATCACAGCTCTTTAACGCCGTTCAGCGAATCTCTACGCACTGTCATTTATGCTTTTTACGATTCTATAGCCTTCTTTACGCGCGATACATTTTCTAATTGACAGGTTATTGTTTGCAGAAGACAGGCAAATATGAAATATAAGGTGATTTTGCCGTTGTGTTTTGAACGGCTTTGCTGAATAAATTTTACGCCTCTTTTCAGCCCATTACGCATCTTTAAGCACCGTTCTTTTCGCTCTTTATGATTTTTTACCCTTACGCGCAAATTTTCCATCAATTTACAGATTATTAATATACAAAGAGAAATGAAATATCTGTGTCCATGACAACTGTCATGACATTTAATAAAATCATGACGGAAAGTGACTTGTCAGAGAGAAGTTAGCAAAAACTCATGCATTGGGCTGTTGATTTGTCAACCTTTTAATCATGTCATTTTACTAGTAATGACTGAAGGCATGTTAATCTCATCGTAAGGCAGTTGATGATCGATCTGATAACAGAAAGCTTCTCAGTGTAAACTTCAATTCATCTTTTCACGTAACTTTTCACCCTCCGGCGAAATTAAAACACTGGTTTCTTGCTTAACCTCGTCATAAAGAAAAAAATTGGCTGAAAAAGAAAAAAAGTTGGGTGGAAACTGTTGTGGAAAAAATTTGCTGGAAATAGTCGTCTCCCCAAAGCGCAGCTCTAAGGGAACTGGAAACGAGATGAGCCGGCGGATTTGATCAGCGGTTTCCGTGCTGGCGTCACTTCCTGGCGTCCATTTTGAAATGACACGAAAGTGTGATATTTCTTCAACGTCTTTGAAGGGTAAAAACGAGAATTTGCTCCATTTGTTATCTGGAATAGTGCTATTTTGTAAAATACTAGTGATATGTGAACCGCTGGTGATCCTTTTAAGCTTCGTAGAGAGTTTTAAAACCGCCTCTATCGCGCACAAATGCAAAATCGTCGTGAATCGTGGATTTAAACTGGCGGGATATTTGAACTTGAAGCACGCTTCGATGAGCCTTGTGAAGCTACGTTTTCTTCTCCTATTCTGGATTGGATCTCTCCATTCACGGAAATACAGAAAACAGAGGTAAGCCGTCTTTCTTTTAGTCTCCCTGCAGATGATGTGCAGTAACTTATAATGTAGGTTTTCAGTATTGTTTGCGAACACGTGCACTCAAAGAGGACCGACATTGTAAGTTTTTAGCTAAGAAAAATATTGGAAATTACATTTTGTAGTTTAGTTTTTGACAGCGGATTAACTTCATCAAATGTACTTTGTTGAAAATTTGACTGTTAAAGAAAGGTTTGCCAATAAATATAGGGGCTGATAACATGAACAAGGAATTATATTTTGAAACTACTAAAAGTGAGGTAGTTTATGTGGGCCCCCTGTGAACAGACTTGCCAGGATCTTGGCAGATCAAGCCATCCCTGTTAACGAGGCCTGGCCTGGTTAGCAGGGCTAAACAGGGTATATGGCAATACCGAAACATCCCTATTAACATGGAATATTGTGAAGGGTATTTACACCTGAGTTCAATATTAAAATAAAATCAGTTCAATGGTTTTGTTTGGTCCTTGTGGCTCTAAATGGTGCATTTTGTACAGTTCAGGGTTGTGCTCTAGCAGCGCCCAGGGGCCTCAGGCCACCAAGTTTTGCCTTTGGGCGACTAGAAAAACTCATTTTTTGCATAATGCTTAAGGGCTGGGCACCCCAGAATTCATGGTTGAGAGTCTTTGGGCACCCTGTAATTTTCTTAGAGCACAGCCTTGCAGTTTGAAGGGTTTTGCAAATCATTCTACTGTATGTAATAAGAGAAAAGCAAGGAAGGAACACTGTATTTTAAACTGGTGCAGAAATTCTCATCACTCAGCTTCTAAACTACAAAGGCAAGCTCAGTGGTAAAGATTCTTCTTGTACCATTCAATTGTACATTTGTCAAAAACTTGTGACATGAGCTGCCAAGTATGTTTATTTTAAACTTCAAGGTAAGCATTCTTTGCAATATTTCATGTTGATAGGGGCATTCAATAATATCCAGGGCTATATATTACATTTTGAAACTACATACTACTGGCCACATAGTTTGTGTGGGAAACCTGTGGACTGTTAAACATACCAAAAGTAAAATTGGGCCAAGCAATTATATGGGAAAATCTCAGCCCAGCTTGCCAGGATTCCAATAATGTGATGCCAGAATCCCTGCTAGCCAGGCTGAAAGCTTTCCACATAAACTGTGTTTACTAGGCCAGGGTGACTTGCATCATGTACATGGAATACGAGGCTGAAGAGTCATCTTGGCCTGAACCAGCCTGGCTAATCATGGGCCAGCCCAGCGCATGTAATTGGCCCTAAATGTTGGGTTTTCAAAGAAAAGAAATGATATTATTAAAAGTACAGGTGTACCAGATGAGCAAACATCCCAAATTTGCCAAAAAAGGTTACCAGTTTACATGTACTTTTGTGTTTCACCCTTTGCTTGTTTGTCTTCCTGTTGTTGCAGTCTTATCAGCCCTTACTCAAACATTAAACCAGTAACTTAAATACAACTTAATACATCACCCGGAAACAGCATGCCCTGAGGGCTACTCTTTCAAGAGGAAAAAATGATTGTATAAAAATTATTATGTTGGACATCTTGCTCCATAATGTCAAGTCACACCCTGCATAGTCACTCCCTCACAACATTTAACATCAATAATTTGTATGAACATAGATTATGTGCAACTGCTGTTGTGTTTTATTATATAGGCAAGAGTGTTTTAGTGGAAAATAGACCACTCATAAAGTTCATACGAAACTATATCCGGGACTTGAGTAGGGTATTTTCCATATCCTCACTAGTGGGGATATCGATGATGTCATTTCCATTTGCACTGTTGCTTGTGCAAAAACACTCTTGTCCATGTAATAAAAAGAGAATTACACGGTGGCTTGAAGATATAAATTTTATTTTTTCATGGTAAAAACAATATTTTACTCACTCGCTGCGCTCGCTTGTAAAATATTGTTTTTACCACTCGAAAATACAATTCATATCTTCGCGCTGCCATCTAATATCCTCTATTTATTATATAGACAAGAGTGTTTTAGTAGAAAATAGACCACTCATAGAGTTCATATGAAACTACATCCGGGACTCGAGTGGCGTATTTTCCATATCCTCACTAGTGAGGATATCGATGACGTCATTTCCCACTCTTACGCTGTTCTTTGTGCAAAACTACTCTTGTCTATATAATAAAAAGAAAATTACACGGTGGCTTGAAGATATGAATGTTATTTTCTCGTGGTAAAAATCAATATCTTACTCACTCACTGCGCTCTTTCGTAAAATATTGTTTTTACCACTCGAAAATAAAATTCATATCTTCGCGGCACCGTGTAATATCCTCTATTTATTATATAGACAAGAGTGTTTTAGTAGAAAATAGACCACTCGTAGAGTTCATATGAAACTACATCCGGGACTCGAGTGGCATATTTTCCATATCCTCACTAGTGAGGATATCGATGACGTCATTTCCCACTCTTATGCTGTTCTTTGTGCAAAACTACTCTTGTCTATATAATAAAAAGAAAATTGCACGGTGGTTTGAAGATATGAATGTTATTTTCTCTTGGTAAAAATCAATATTTTACTCACTCACTGCGCTCTTTCGTAAAATATTGTTTTTACCACTCGAAAATAAAATTCATATCTTCGCGGCACCGTGTAATATCCTCTATTTATTATATAGACAAGAGTGTTTTAGTGGAAAATAGACCACTCTTAAAGTTCATACGAAACTACATCCGGGACTCGAGTGGCGTATTTTCCATATCCTCACTAGTGAGGATATCGATGACGTCATTTCCCTCTTTCACACTGTTGTTTGTGCAAAACTACTCTTGTCTATATAATAAAAAGAAAATTACACGGTGGCTTGAAGATATGAATTTTATTTTCTTGTGGTAAAAAACAGCATTTTACTCACTCGCCGCACTCATTCGTAAAATATTGTTTTTACCACTGCCGGGTAATATTCTCTATAATTATATTATCAAAGCCTGGGGGGTACTTCGGTTAATTTTTGCTGGGTATGTGCTGCTGGCCTCTCGGGACCCCTACCCCATTTTAGCCTATTCTCTAGCCAATTATAGACCCCATGTTAGTCACTTTTAGGGAAATATACCCCAAATCCCTACTTGCCGGAATTTACTTACCCCTGAAATGCCACAAATGTGTGACCCCATTCTAGTAACTCTACTAGCTCCTATTGAAAATGCAACCCCATTATAATCAATCCAGTCGTGAAAATGCGACCCCATCCAGCGGCACATCCCCATTAGCCTATTACTAGGAAGTACCCCCCCCCCCCCGTATCAAAGTTTATGGTACATGGAATCGTACTTTTAAAGTAGACCACATGATGACTTAAATAAATTAACAGTGCATTCCATATCTGGTATTGACTCTTAAGTTTTCAAACTAAAAACATAACACTATAAATGAAGTGTAAAGGCCAGAAACAGTATTGATCATTATTAATAGTCATCAAAAACTGCCACACATTCTGCTATGTTTTGAACTGACCAATAATTTGGGAGCTTTCTTGGTTGTTGTTTTATTACTGCATTAGATTCCTAGATGTTGGTGAGCTCACATTAAGCCAACCTTGATTGCTGAACAGTTGAAACATGACCATATATTCACTGATTTCTAGTTACTTGTACGTGTTAGTACAGTCATAGTCCTTGGGGCAGAGAAACTTTGAAGGAACAAAGTCTTGTGTCATGGCATTTAAAACAATTTTTGTGTAGCCAATACATTTATTCATTAAATTATGAACCTGGCCCGTCACTTACTTTACAACATTTTAGACTTCCATTATTTTTTAAAACTTTGTGAAGAGTGGTCGTATGGAAAATAACCTTGGGCATGTCACAATGCCATGGTAGTGAAACTTGCATGTCTCAGTGATCCCAAGAGCTGGCTTGCTGGGGTATTGGCCCCTGCTATATTCAGTCATGTCCGAGTGATCGAAATTAGAGAGGCTGAACAAAGTACTGCCTTAGGCCCTCCAGGATGGGCTTAAGTATGGGACCAATCATCCCAGGCCCACCCCATAGAAACCAGTCTTGGTTATGAAAATCAGAAACATTCTCTTTTGTAGTGTTAGGGCCTTACTTTAAACAACCAAAACCCATATATAAACCTCTATAATTCAAGCATTAATTTTTGGTCGTGGTTAACATAACACTGGTCAAGCATCACACATGCTATACATGTACTTCTACTGCTTGTGCCACCTATGGTATGAATAGGGTCACGACACATAGTTTATTCCGATTCTTACATAACTTCTTCTACTCTGTACTTGTGTTATTTACTGATACACACTCAAAATGAGCTTGTCTCCAATCTCCCCATGTAAATTTAACTTGCACTTTCAGAAAATTTGTGTCTTTTCTCACCCAATTGTATGTAATTTTTTTACATGTGTGTTTGACGCTTGAAATTGTGCCCAACACGGCATCATTACACACAGGAAACCCTCATGTAGTGCTGCAATTCCCGTGCCCTGTACTGTTCAAAACTTAGATTAAATGCACTTTTATTGACTAGTTAATTGATACTGTCGTGTAGGATAGTAAGTTTATCTACGATGTGCATTGCTAACCTTGCTGTCCATTTTGGTTTCTATTGTGCAATGAACTTTTTACTTTCCCTGACATGCTATTAAATGACGATTTAACTAAAATGTATGATTTTATGAATAGCTTAGGTCCATTTTCCATGAATTCTCAAAATAAGGTTACACATTGTTCTGTGATTGGAAAAAAAGAAAGTTCTGTGTGGGGGTTGAGTCACCAATGTTATTCACATATACCAGTTTGACTTAAAAAAGCGTCCACAGTAACTGCACATTTTAACTGTTACCTGGGTCAGTGTCCATAGGAATTATTTGTATTTGTAGATTAAATTTAATACTATCCTTTCATTCATTCCAACAGATCAGTCATATGTGTACATAATCTGAAGTGGATCAACAAGTTCAGTCCCCATCAAGACAGCTTAAAGAAGTCCTTATTGCAGATCAGAAACACTCTCAGTTATGATAGTCACTGTAAATCTGGATAAGTCAGCTATAAACAAAAATCAAAAAGGGGAAAAATTTGCTTTGAAACAATGTCCTTTGTACAGAGTCCAATGTTTTGCTTTTGGATGAACTACATTGTGAAGATTGGAGGAAAGAGGAATCTGTCCTGGATAAGATTGTAGCAATGCCTATAAGCAACAAGTGAACTTAAGTGCTTATGTACTCATTCATTAGCATCCAAACTAAACAGTTTGTACAGTGGAACTGTAGGTGCAGGTACTAGTCATCTGAAAGAGCATCTATTCTAGTACCAGTTTCACTAAGTGATTTTTTTTTGCTCAGGTCAAACTTTCATTCATACCACCCAGGGCAAAAAATCTCTTTTCTTCGTGTCTCTCAGGTCAGCGAATTTGTAGGAAAAGAGAACAGTCCGAGTGAAGATGTGTTTGAACTTTCATTTGAATATAAGATGTGAAATATAAGGAGTTTTTTTAAAGAAATTCAAGGATCAAAAAAGTATAATGGTGCAGTTTAAGAACATTAAAGATAGAATGTATTGATTATAAACAAGAAATGAAGTGTGTTTTGTCACTTATTTATTTTATACTTAAATGGGACAAAGAGGAAGCTAAGAGAATTGACAATGAAGATTTGTTAGTAAATGGTACTTGTACTTTGTTTACTCACTTTATTCACTTCAGTGATTTGAGGTCCTTGTTTCAGACACATTTTGGCCAGCTTAAGTCTAGGTTTTAATGTCTGAAACACATGTTTCGTGTCGTTTGATATAGCTCTTAAACATGACTGAAACTAATATTTAACTAGAGGTACGTGACCTATAATGACTATTAAACGACACTAGACATCTGTTTCGGGTGTATTTAATTAGGACTTAAACCTACGACAAAGTTTAATTTTGGCTTAACCCCACCTTAAAATAACTTAAGGTTCATGTCTAATGTAGGTTTAAGTTCTAATTAAACATGCCTGAAACATATCTTTAAAATACCTTTAATGTCCCTATTAAACGACACTAAACATTTGTTTTGGTTACATTTAATTAGGACTTAAACCTACAACCAAGTTTAATTCTGGCTTAAACCCACCTTAAAATAACTTAAGGTTCATGTCTAATGCAGGTTTAAGTTCTAATTAAACATGCCTGAAACATACATTTAAAATACCTTTAATGACCCTATTAAACGACACTAAACATTTGTTTAACATATATTTAAGAAGGACTTAAACCTACATTAGACATGAACCTTAAGTTATTTTAATATTGGTTTAAGCAAAACTTAAACTAAGGTATAAGTTGCTTAAACAGCAACTTAAACTTACTAAACTTATGTTTAAGGCAGGGTTAAGTCATGTTTAAGATCGTTTAAATTTGCCATTTCGCCTAGTGTATGAAGTGGGCGTAAACGCGATCCCTCGCTCTCATGTGAAGGGGGTAAAGGCTTAGGGACTTTTTGTGGGCCGACACACACCTATTGCTTGTAACTATAGTAGTGTAGTACTCTTTCTCCGGGGTAAGTTGCGTAAAACTTATCAGGTCAGGCATCAACGGCGTAAACGCTAACGTCAGACGTTAAGGCGGTGACTTTGACTGGAGTGAACGTCTGACGTTGGAAGTTAACTCGGACGTTGATTTTTTGTGCAACTCGCCCCAGATCGCCCGCAGTTTCAAACTCGTTCGTTCCCAGGTTCTCTCTTGTTCCCGTCCGCTCACATCCTCCAACGGGGCGGGGAGAAGAGAACCCTGGGAACGAGGCTGATTTAGCCTCACTTGCACTTTTTTGGGTATAAAAAATGTTTAAGTATATTATTTTTTTAGTTGGAGTTAATCACAGCAATCATCATATAACTGGTGTTACTCCACGTTTTCAATTAGATTCTTCTTGAGTTTGATTTTATATTTATTATTCATTTTTTTACCTAACAAAAGCGGGCATATGTAACCTTCAATTACCATGGCAACCTCGACCTGATTGATCGATGAGTTGACAGGGAGTGTCCTTGAAATCAGTATTTAAATATTGAACAGCAATCATTAGGGCAGTTTATTGAAGGACGTTATCCGAGCGAGTGAGATTCAAAACTTGTTTCTCCTTCCTTAAACGCAAAATGAAAGTGGTACCGATCGCATGTTATGTCCTGCTCACTGTTGTTCACCAAGGTAAGAATATTAACTTGTCCTTAAATAAAAAGTTGCAAAAAGCTGGCCAAACAAATGCTTAGATTATTATTGCTTGAAAGGAGGAGCGATGTTGCTTATGTACAGTACATAATTTTCGCCTGAAGTGTCATTTAAATAACAGAATTTGTTTTTCATTTAAATAATAGAAATGGATTTAGTCCTTTTTCTCGAGCAAAATATGGGATTTTGTAACGCAGGAGGTTAAAAACACCATGAACGGAACGTTGCACGCTGCCCACTTTACATTTACTGTGTTAATTCCTTCGTAAATGTAGAAGATCATAGAGCGGGTCCATTTCTGCGGTTTTTTTAATGGCCCAAGGCAGTGTGCATGATCGAGAAAGTACAATTCAGTTTAGCTCTATTTGCCACCACCACCGCTTCAACGGGCTTGTTGGTGTAGTCAAGGGCACTTAACATTTCCCTGCAAGATCGTGGTTGACAAGTCAAGTACTGTAATACGTGTACAGGGTTAAATCATTTTTTATTGATCATGATGACTTTCTTTTTGTTGCGTTTCTCGGTTTTTGCTGGTAACAACTTGGTTATCTTCGTAAGAGGCATCATCGACAAATCAGTTATGTAAACGGCACCGTTAGGTCCAAAAAACTCCAAACCCTTAAACGTCTCTTGTATTTTAGGAAAATGACAGCAACCTTGACAAAGACACGCGGAATTCTCCTTGATGAGTTTTCTGAAACAACCAGTTAGCTACTGATTTGCATATAGCCCGTAAATAGTCACTTATCGTTCATTCCCTGAATCACTGATATGCTTCTCTTATTCACTCAAACAATGATTACTTGGGACAGTCTCATTAAATGGTTTTTGTGTTATCGTCGAACTGATAAAACGTACCGCGGTTTCTATAGAGATCTAAAAAACTGGGATAAATTGCGACTGCCTTCCGTGAATATTTGCATAACAATTGGTTTGTTCGGTGGCCGAATTGCACTCAAGAACATCATATTCGTGGAACTATTTACAACTTTAATTTATGTTGACAAAATGATTCCCTTTCTAAAATTGCTTTTTGGGTTGACTATCACATTCGCTTTGCATTTAATAGCAATTACTAAGCATTTCATTGTGTCAAAAACAACATTATGGTAAGTAATTTAAACACCCAATTTATATTTAAGTTTTCAGAGAAAGAAAAAAATACGGCGCTCATTGCCTGACAGTACTAAGGATAATTATTGTGACGGCAAAAACATGGTGGAGGCCTGTAAGTTAGTGTTCAATTGAGAGCAAGAACTGAAAACTGTGGGTGGATCCTTCTCAAAATTTGAGCAGATTAAATATGACCAAATAAGAGCGCTTGAGGTTCGTCGGTCAACTGAACGAAACCTGGAGCCAACTGATCTCTGCCCCATAATTATAAGGGCAACAGCGAAACTAAAACTCTCTCAAATCGCGTTGCCGGTGACGGCCAAATACACCACACACGCACACACACATCCACCGCAAAAAAAAATCACGGGGGCAAGGTAGTGAGACATTTTTGGTTTTATGTTTTGTCTCTATTTCGAACCAGTTAATACGTCCGTTACATTCCCATACAAACTCTTACAACTTATGCTGGTAGCTTGGGAGACGGAGACCTATGATGACATCAGAGGAAACACCCAAGACTCCCGTTGAACTGTAAATCCCCTGCGAGCAGAGTCCCCTTTGATCTTTCTAGAAAATCGGGAACGGGAACCAGATTTACCAGGGGATCGAAAGGGACCACAGCTCTACTTGCAGAGTAGAACTCATAATCAGATTCTCAAGGACCTTGTGTGAGTTGAGTAGTCTCGCACAGAAGCTCCCAGAGGAGTGCACGAAGGCGATGAGAGCAGACGAGAATGAGCCATGGCGGCCAAACGAAGTCTTGTCGATCTTCATGAACTTATGAGCAGAATTTACCGAACTCATCGAGAGCCGAATGAGATTGGATGAGCGGGGAGGGCGGATGAGAGTTAGCCGTCAACTGAACGAGAGTCTCATTTATGCTCACAAGCAATGATAACAGTGATAACCAATAATAAATATCAGCAGATTTACATGTACAAGCGTACAAGATTCGAAAGAGGCGTATGAAGAACGCATTCTCCGGAAAATACTTCTTTCTGAGGCATTTAACACCTATGAAAAAAATCCGTTGATCGCCCACCCTAGCCAATTGCCGTGACCGAACACTGACGCCGTGGAAAAGGGCACCTTTCTGACTAACGATTTCAAATGCTAAGACTCATTGAGGACGGGTGCCGAAAACGCATCGCTTTGAAAGCGCATCGGTAAGGCTTAAGTTGAAAACGCCGACGTTGTTTTCGATCGTTTTAGGGGAAAACAAGGCTTCAAACGAACACACATTATTGGGGACGGGTGAAAACATTTTTCTACGTTTTCCGTTGTGGACGGGGCGTCAACCTCGCTGAAAGCAGTGCACGAGAGTGAAAAACAGCACGTGAGAATTAGCACTTAAATAAACTGAGCGTTAATTCAAGGGTGGATTCATTTGCAGCATACGCGTATAGCAAAAAATGCGACAACCTGTTTGTTTGCATCACATTTATGTTACGTGTATGGGGTAGGCGATAAATCAATGGCACGTTCCAGCGTGCGCTCGTACCTCATTGGTTATTTTGTCGCTGTCAACTCGGATTACTTTTCCCAAAGGAGGAAAATGCCTGCTCGAATACCTGCGAAAGGATTGCATTTTCCCGTGCTGCTAAAATGCAAATATATCTTCATTGAATGCGACAAATCGATACGCCGTTGAGTAATCGCATACCCTATACGCGTATCCCGAATGTGATGCAAATAAACAGTCTGTCGAATTTCCCACCTTCATTATCTTTCCAGCATTTTAATTATCACGGTGTTACAGATAACCTTAATACGTTTGCTGGCACCATAGGTTAATCAGAAGTATCAATTGAACCTATCAGTTGAATATTTCCCTTTGGCAAAATAGCAAAAAAGTACATCGTCATCTTTACTTTGTACTATTATTCCATCTTCCCATCTACCTGTGCCTGCCACATTCTTATTGCTCTACTTCCACCACAACTAACAAAATTATAATAGTGTATCAGGCTCCACAGCATTGAAAGTCAAGTAAATCACCCAAGAAATAGAATTTTTGACGCTTTCCTTACCTTTCAACCTGACGTTGAACGTAATTGTTTTCAGGCTGAAAACAATAGGCGTTTCGCACGGGTAGTTTTCTGGGGGTTATCGACACGTTTATTTACAACAGGGTACGCGTTAAGAATGCGACAAGTATACGCGTATGCTGCAAATGAATCCACCCCAAATGTCTAAAACATTTTATGTTGTTCTTTTCAGCGTTGAGTTTGGAGTGCTACGGATGTACTAGTACAACCTCTTGGGACGATTGCAAGCTAAGCGCGACCCGGTGTGCCCCGAGTGAGGACCAATGTATCAAACTCCATTTGATGGCTGGCGGAGTGAACCACTATTTCAAGGGCTGCTCACCTAAAGCGGCGTGCCAGAAAAAAAATAACCCCATCTGCAAAGAGGCATCTGGTTCGCATTCGGTCACGTGTGATATCTTCTGCTGCGAGGGGGACAACTGCAACGCCGGTTCAGCCTTTGTGGCCAGCGGTTTATTGCTGTTGGCATGTGCCGTGGTGTCGTTGATGATTCTTCTAAAAGCTTGAAACTGGAGCATAAACAAGCACTCGTTGAATGGTCAGAAGAAAACAAATACTTTAGTATCGCTACCTTTTTTACAATATATGGAAATTTAATTTTATAATAAGGAGTAAGTTAAAGTTTAATCTTTTATGGGTCTTTTATCCACGCTGTAAATTTCGTGTCTCAGTTTGTAACGTAAGCACTGTTGTGAACTATATATGGAAATTTAATTCTAAAATAAGGAGCAAGTTTAAAGTTCAATCTTTTATGGGTCTTTTATCCACGCTGTAAATTGCGTGTCTCAGTTTGTAACGTAACCACTGTTGTGTGGATAAATAAACATATTGCTATCAGTCGGTTTCTATTGTTGAACCTTTATTAAAGAGCCATTAAATTTGAGAAGAGTCATTTACGGCAATGAAAACCAACCTGGAATCTGGACATGGACGAGTGGTCTGCAAACGGGTGTAGCGGGGGGCCTTCCTAACACCATTTCTGCATAGTAGACCTTATTTTTTTGTTAAAGAACGGGAGAGGGAGGGGAGGAGGGGGGAACTGGAGTCCCGAGGAAATGCTCCTTGCGCAAGATCGCCTTCATCATGTTCGAAAGCTTCACATTCACTTTCCCAGAGCTCCACGGTTTTATTTCTTTTCAAATTACGTTTTGTGACCAAAAGAAACGAAGGCTTCGGGGAACAGGCTTCACTGTAGCTTGCGTCCAGACGTCTTCTCTTTCCTTTTCTCCGTGAAGCAAAGGCAATAGAAGACGTCTGTGCGCAGGCTAGCTTCACTGAAACTTGCTGTAGCACCCCATTTACGCGTGTTAAACTAACTAAACTCCAGTACTCAGGCAAACTCATTTCCGTTATAGTATAAACTATACTTTGACAGGCCACTGAGCCTACAAGATTCTTTGTGTTCCGATAGAGCTTAACTTTTCATATCTACATCTTTTTCTTCTTCGCGCTAACTAGGCACAATTATATTTCGCGTCAACTGCTAACAGTCTCAACAGAGAGTCACTTAGTTCGTTTATGGGGGAAAATCAGCTGTAATATCAAACAGGGGGCTGAAATTCTGTTAAGTCAAAGGTAAAAGGCAAAGTCGCCCGGTTTCTTTAGCATGAAGTAACTGACAATATTGCTACTCCCCCCTGGATGGAATGCTAGTCCACGGCAGAGTTACCCCCAGCACTATGTCGCCAGTACCCATTTTATACACCTGGTTGGAGAGAGACCATGTGGGGTAAAGTTTCTTGTCTAAGGAAACAACACGATGGTAGAAGCTGGGCCTCGAACAACCGACCTTCAGATCTGAAGTCCGACGCTCTAACCACTGTACCATCGCGCCCCCACACAAAAACCTGTTAAGTTCCAACACTGTTTCACTTCTTAAAAGGCATGGGGGGAGGGGGGGGGGGGGGCTAAAGCCCTTCGCCGACCTTGGGTAACTCGCTCAATATTATCTTGACGTGGATGGGGCGTGAGTGACGTGACGAGATGTTGTCACCGGCAAGCAAACAGAAACCAAACCAATTTTATTCCGGCAGCAGTTGTGTACACGCTCCCCTTCTTTGATTCGTCGTCCCATTAGAGACTTTTGCTTCTCTTGTGGAAACCTTCAAGGGACTCTCTCCTCCGCAGAGGCTCCTGTTAGTAGGAAAATACGGGAGCAGGAGCGCTGGAGAGGAAATGGGAGTGCGAGGAACGACCCCGGCGTTCCCCGCGCGATTTAATTTTCCCTCTTCCCAGCCTCCGAGCGTTTCTACCCAGCGCGACTGCAGGAGGCCTGTGCAGCGGAGAGAGTCCAAGGGAGGAGGGCCGGACACACCCCTACATAGCAGACTCACATGTATGCACCGCTCAAAAGTTACGTCTAGGCCGTTTTAGTTGAATTGGTCTGAAATAAGCCTTTCTTTTGATGCTTCCCTCTCTCCATTCGTTTTTGAAAATGCTGTGCATTCCCCATAATCCTTTGTGATTTTCCGCTCCTCACTTCCATACTCCATGCTTTTCACATTGCTCCTTTTCCACGTTCTTCACTTTCTACCAACTTCACATTTTTCGCATTTCACTTATCCACACTCCTCATTTTTCCACACTTCAATTTCCACACCCTATATTCTCCATTCTCCCCATTTTCCTTTAATACGTACTCCTCTTTTTCCACATTGCCATTTCCACACACCGTATTTTCTACACTCCGCATATATTCATATTTTTCTTTTTCCACTCACTCCGCGTTTTAACATGTTATATTTCTTCACTCCTCGTTTACTGCCTAACTCCTCATTTTCACACTCCTCGTTTTCCATTTCCGTTTTCCGCTAACTCCTCATTTTTGGGCTCCTGCTCCCATTCAATATCTTCCGTACTCTTTATTTCTCCGCCCACATTACATTATACTTCTTCCATAGTCCATTTGTTTTTGCTTTGTTTTGTTTTTGTTTTCAAGCCCCACTCAGTTCTCTGCAATCTGCACGCTATAACTCCCCCGCCCCCTCCCCTCTTATTTGCCATTCAACCCTGACTTTAATTGTCTGTCAGCGGTAAAAGGGCACAAACAGGGTCAAAGAAGACGAACAATTGTGTGATTTTACTTCGCTGCTCTCTGCCAGTATACGCTTTTTATTAGGTTTCTTCAGCTGTAGATGCATCCTAACTCGGCAGTGCTAACAACTTCCAAAAAATGATGGCTATTTTTCAGTTGTGTTGCTCCACTGGTCCTCCTCGCAAACGGGACAGTCCCTGGTCATGGCTTGTTTGTGCTTGTGCTACGTTGACTTGGGTCGCATCGCTCGGTTTTCTTTTCAGCTTCGGCATTTTTCTGCCAGTGTTCATGGACTATTTCAACGCATCCAGGGAAACTACAGGTCGGTGCACAGAACGTAACCTGACATTGCTGCCTTTCATTGCAAACGAATCATCTTCGTAGAATCTAGCCGGTAGTGTGGACAGCTTTCTAGTGTTTACACATATAAACGTGTTTGTTTTCGAAGAATGAAAGAACTTAGTAGTCTAATCAGTTTATTAGTCCTTCAGTTTATCTTTTGGAGGAATTTAGAAGCTCCCAAATTGTTATAACTACATTATGTATTTCTCTTAATAAGTTGCACAGTACCGCCCCCTAAACCTAGTCTCCTACGCAGCCGTCCTTCAGGTCGTCACGCAACGCTCCTCCCCACAAACGGCTTCTTCGATCCGAACCACATTCCTTTCCCTTTTTAGGCCAATCACAGCTTAGCTCACATAACTGGGAGCCAGTCGCACCAAACCACTTGTCCAATCACAGCTCGTGTTTTATCGGTGACTCACATGTACGTGACAAACACAAATCAGGAGTGTTGTGTGACGTCCCTAAGAACGGCTGCCTAGGCCTAGGAGACTGCCCTAAACCAAGCTGCAGCAAATTTCATATGTCCAAGGGGGATCAGGTTGGAAAGAGTGGTACTCCCATTTAAAGGTGACGATAAAGTGCAAGTGAAACCTCAACTTCTTTCTTTTTGTTGCCTCTTCCAAAGAATATATTTATCATTTATTTTATTTCAAACAAAAAAAAAAAAAGTCACCCACTAGAATCTAAATTTTATAAACCCAGAAAATGATAAACTTGGAAATTTCAACCTCCCCAAATCTCCTCTGCACCTCTACCTGTCATTTTTAAACCTGAGTATCCCCTGGAAGATTGGTGGATGACGGGTGGACTGGTTACTCATTAAAAACATGCCAGTCATTAAAATAAATATGTGTTTTATTCTGTTTTTATTGTTTTATTCTGCTTTTCATAATTATTTTAAGCAGTAATGCCATTCTAAAAATTTGTTTAGGTTTTACCTACTGAACGGGTCATAATTTCAAGCTATCATAGCAGCTCTATGTAGCCTGCCATAAGTCTGCAGTGCAAGCATTTTATTGGTGGGCAAATTTATTTGGCTGCCTTCTGGGATTTCCAACGTGTAAGGATCTGGAACATCTTTGTGGCTGATGCCTCATCCCCTTGGCAACAGTTTCTACCCTTCCCAGTCTTCCTTTACTTCATAAACCAAGATGACAGCTAGATATTTTGCACACAAGGTACTCAGCCCTTGCTTGCCCCAAAATCTGTCATACTACAAACAGTCAGTAAAGGCACTATGGGAGATTTTGGGGCAAGTGAGGGCTGAGTACTTTTTTGTGTAAAATGCTGTCATCTTGGAATATGGATTTATATTTCCTGATTTAACACGTTTTGTTATAATTACAGCATGGGTTGGTTCTGTAGCCATTGCATTGACACTCTTTACTGGCCATCTGTCAGCTGCTCTTGTCACTCGATTTGGCTATCGCATCACCACTCTGATAAGAGGTGCATTTTGTGCCATGAGCTTGATAGCCAGCTCCTTTGTGGAGAACATGTTGGTTCTTTTCTTTACATACAGTCTTCTGTTTGGCTTGGGCTCCAGTTGTACATTCTCTGCTGGTCCGAGTGGTGGTAATTAGCCAGTTCTTTAAGAAGAGACAGTCACTTGCTACTGGTATGCTTACAGCTGGGCATGGTGGAGGAGTACTTGTTATGGGCCCCACATTAGAGGCCCTAATAAGGGCCACTGGCTGGCAGACCACTTACCGTATAATGGCAGGGGTTGCTTTTGTCCTTTGCTCACTTGCAATAACCTTTGATCCCAATGTGGAGAAAGACAGGGAAATAACTAGCAGCAAAGAAAAGGATGAGGAAGATGAAGCCAGTGGAGAGGACAAGGACAGTACAATTATCAATAAAATAATGACTTTATTAGATTTTTCAGTGGGGAAAGAGAGCCTCCTGTTATTGCCATTATCCTTGATGCATGCATAGTGGAGTTGTCCCACAGATTCATTTGGTGAGTGCTCCTCATGATCAAGATTATACATTTGTTTATAGGGTGGCAAGTGTTACAGTTGAGCAATTCCTATCGAGGGGTGGGGTGGGGATAGAGAGGGTGGGAGCTTTAAGGCAAAGCTAGACTGAAATAACATTTGGTCATCAGGCATGGGCAAATTTCTAACAAGAAAAGCCCCAGGGGCATTAGACCCTGCCATTGTTCTCCCTCCCCCGGGGTGTAAAATATGTTACGGTCACTCGAGGTAAAAGCCCTTGCCTGTGTAGCAAAAGACACGACGAGTATTTGTCTGGCCGAGCGAAAACCAGAGGTCTGGGGAAGTGACCACCAAAAAAAAATAATTAAAAAAACCCCGAAAAAAACAACGGTATTACTAGACCCCATCCTGACAGCAGGGTAAAAATGCACTTCTCGCACTATTTACTCCTGTTGCCGCCCTTACCATGGTGTTTCTTGCTTCAGTTTCTTTGTGTTTTTCTGCCTTACATCACCTCGCAGATGTCCTGTTAGGGAACTTAAACACAGATGTTCTTGAACCACAGAAGTCAACTCGTCTGAAAGTTAAATGATACCTTTCTTGGCCTGTTTTTGCCCCCCACCAAAGGCTGGAAAACTCTTGTTTTGGTATCTGGTTTCTTAATTTCTGTTATGGAGGTGCTGGCATCAGAATGGCTCAAAAGGAAAATGTTTAAGTTCTGGTTGCCATCTGTGGTTCAAGAATGCCTGTGCTTAAGCATAGATGCCCAGTTTTTTGGTTTGTATGGTGTGAGAAAAAGAAAAAAAGATAAGAGAGAGAAAAAACAAGAGAAAAATAAAGAGAAAAAGTGTTAGTCTCACACCAAAAGCCTGGTGCTTGGTATCTCTGGCTTAAGTTACCTTTAGTTTTTTCTGTTATCCTGGTCTCCACTCCCTTCTCTTCTGGTTCCCCTCTGTTGTTAGGGATAGGTCCAAGATGATGGATGTCTGACCAGATCTGTAAAATGTAATTTATTAAAATAAAGGTTATATGGAAGTACACCTGTCCTGCTATATAATAATTACTATTAATTTATTTATTAATTATCAATTATTGTTAAATTAAATGTTATTGCCACTGCACACTGCTAAGCTATAGAGAAGACACAAGTTTGCATACCATTTTGTCCGGGGTACTAAAATGTATATAAATAAAAGCAGTTTTTAACTCTGGTTTCTGCATCATGAACTGACTCCAAGTATTAGATGTCCTCTCCCCTGGATAGGATGCTAGTCCATCGCAAGTGAAACACACCACTTAATGTCTAAGTTCACAATAAAATGATCATTTTGTAGTATTAGCTGTTCATATAGGACATTAAAACTGTTATGTAACTAAATCCTTGAGGCTAATCATTTGATTTTCCATTTTATTATAATTAAACCTGTACAATGGTTCCTTTTCTTTCAGATTCCTTATTGTGAGGATTTGGGCATTTCTTCAGAAAAAGGATCAAAGTTGTTCATTTATTTTGGGGGATTTTCTGCAATCGGTCACCTACTGGCTGGCATTTTATGTAACCACAGGAGAGTAAACCCTTTCTTTGTCTTCCAAGCAGCAGAATTCTTTGTTGTTTTGAGCACAATTCTAGTGACGCTAACATCTACTTACACACCACTGGTCAATGTAAATTGTGGTTTACGGGCTCAGTGATGGATTCTTCTTCACTAGTCTGAGTGTCATCCTTCTCACTGCCAGTCCTCTGAAAACTGCAGCTGTGCTTGGCTGGGAGATGATGCTGACGTCAGTGTTCTTGGCCAGCGGTCCTCCTTTAGCAGGTACGCAATGTTTTATTCTTGTCAGAAAGGGTGCTGTCTGGATCAGGATCATGTGATCCAAGATCACTCTGGTCATGGTGCATCAAAGGTACTGATGACTCCACTCTGGACAAGGATCCTTCAGTTCCTTTGATGTACCATGATCCAAATGATGTTGGAGCACTAATCTTGATCTGAATCATCCCAAAGGAACACACCCAAAGAGTGTACATTGAAACAGGACACCTATTTTGACACAGGCAAACCAGTTTGACAAAGAGCACCCAATCTCATGGCACCCATATTCAGTGGTTAAATTTTAGTTGTTTGATATGTCAGACTTAGTACTCATAAAAGGTTAAGGATCAAAAAATCCATACCAAATGCCAGTTGTGATGCAAAATTATAGCACCATTATGCCAGTGTAATGCTTGATGCTCCAACTGTAGTATATTATGTTCAAAAATTAATCATAGCAAAATACTTCATCCTACATTTTTATTCATTTGTGGATACCTTATCAAATACATCACTTACACAATGTATTTCTCAAACTCTGGCAATCACAGCAACAGGTATGTTTGTCCCCTCAGGGGTACCTCGTATAGTAAGCCATACGGGGAGGCTTCGCCCAAAAGATCGTGGTGCCTTTTTTTGCATTTGCAGTAACTACCCGTACAGGGTAGGGAATTTTACTGCTTCATAGTGTGTGAAAGGGTCGCCAAAATACACCTTTAACTAAAACAGACGGCAGCCAAGTCTAAATACCAAAAATGTCTCCCAAATGTTCAGGTTGGCAGAAGTCGAAATGAAAAAATATATGATAGTTTCATATTTTTAAATAGCCTTTGAGTGACTAAAAAGCAGTGATGATCTATTGTTATTGGATTACATGTATGTTTGAGGTATATATATAAAAAAAATAAAATTGGATATTTTTGTTCTAGGTATAGAAAAGGCGGTACTATTTCATTAAAGATTAGTATACCATTAGGGTTTAAACCTCAGGCTGGAGCCTCCCCATACAACACTTTAATGAGCACCCCCTCCCCCCGGTGTATGTCCAGGGGTAAGCATTGTCACTTTAATTTGTACTGAAACTAATGGTCAGCTGTTATATTGCTTTAGTTGCCCATCATAACGTAACAAATAGTTCCAGACTGCATAGCAGGCACTTAACATAAATGCTTGCAACACAGGCTAAAATTTTTCTGTTTTCAATCACTTAGGTCTGTTTGCAGACAAGTTGGGTTCATATGTTATACCATTCCAAGTGGCTGGCGGCATCACGCTCGCAGGAGCTTTTATTCCTTTTATGCTGCTTTGTTACAAGCGACCAGAGCGCTCTACCTCGATATTACAGGAAGAGGAAGGCGAGAAACTACAAGGAGTGGCATGATAGTTGATTTTTAAAGTCACTCGGTTCCAAAACTGCCAAAGTATTAACTTAAAAAATCGTTAGTTTTATTTTTTATTCTTTATAACAAAGCCGTAAAAAATAAAATAATAGAACCATTGCTACATCTCAACTGATCTGACCGGTAAGATGGACCCAATCTTGATCTGCCTTACTTGGGTATTTCAGGCTTTTTCTTCTCTTGATTCATGATGCGTGGAAGGCAATGTGACTTTACTGATCGTTTTGAAGGTGCTGATCAAATGAGAGTGATTACTATTGTGATACCCACCAGTGCATGAGTTCTATTGTATTACTGTCTCAAGGCCACGGAAATATGAATCCACAGCCGCTGAAAATTAGTTTTGGATGCCATCGGCTGTCTGTCTTAGCAATGCATGCAAATCCAGATCTTTTAATAGATTGCCACACGAGAGTTGTAAATAATTCTACTTTCATCGAGGGAGCAAAAGGTTGAACTTGAAAATTATCCTAAAAGTGCTCGGTACATGGTGGTGTTTTTATCAAAAAATTGGGATATGATGCTATTTATTTAGGGTATAGGAGCTGACATATTTTGCCGGGAAGAGTCAGTGATTTTTTGTCACTAAAATTCACCTGGATGCCACCTTGAACGATTGTAGCTTAAAAATGATATATTGTCCTTGAAAATGCAGATCTGGAAAAATTACGTACAAATTTACCGATTTAATTGTAAATAGAGTTATTTTTTAGCTTACTGAATTATTTATTATTCGGTGGTCTGTATGATCAAAAGGTAAAAAGAGTAATGCATCAGTCAATTCCAGCGGTGCCCATCCCCCCCCCCGGGCATTAGTCGGGCATTTGCTCACGTTTTAATCCCGGGGGTGGGGCATTTGAAATGTTATCACTGCCCGGGGGTCGGGCATTTGCCTACCCCCGGGACGACCCCGGGGCATTTGACAAGGTGAGAAAAACGTTCCGGTGTAGTCAGTCTGAGGTCGTCCATGATCTTCCATTCCTTTGTTGCTGTTCGCTGATTGATTTCATCGTTTGTTGATTAAATACTGTATCAAGTGAAATTAATTCTACGTACTATATGGATTTTTAAGCTATTCGAGATGACCAGTTTAGTAAAAATATTTTATGTTTTTGGCCGTTTGTTAAATACAGATCATGCATTTTCAGTTCTTCGAAATTATTTAAGCATTTCTTTTAATATAGCTTATTTAATAAAACACTTATAAGTTGTGTATGTCAAAATCAAATAAATGAACGTGTTATTGATATTAATAAAGTATCATTATTTTGAAAACAAAATTGAACAACGGAAGGGGAGACGCACAGGTATAAAATAACCGAAGCGCATTGATAATAATGATGAGTGACACTTTTTTCGTTATGATTTATTATTAAAATCTTGAGCAGTGTTGCTTTCTAGATGATCCCGGGGATGGGGCATTTGCCTTCTATTTTGGTCCCACCCCGGGGCATTTGACGGACTTACTTGTCCCCACCCCCGGGAATTTGCCATTAAAAAAAAAAATGCTAATGCCCGGGGGTTGGCCCGGGGGGGGGATGGGCACCGCTGGAATTGACTGATGCATAAATAACAGATCAACTAAAACCGTGTTCTGTTGGTTGGGTTGGTCTTCAGAATTTTGAAAGGAACATCTAAAAAGGGATAAGAAACTGGTTTTGCAGTCTTAGCTCCGGTTTAATTTGACCATTAAAGGGGCTATGTCACGGGTATTTTTATGTCTTGAGTCAAGCTTCTGGTTAAATCAAAACTAAGAGCATTTTCTAATACTCAGAATGCTCTTTTAACTCCAAGAGGAAGGTATGATGGGAATTCTCGAAAGAATATTTACAATGGTTTTTTGCTTGACACAAGGAAAAAAAAAAGTTGCAATTCGTTTCCATCCCGATCATCTGCGGCCAAAGGCACTAATATACAGTTTCAATACACTAGTAAAGTAGTTTTAAACAAAGCTGGACCATTATTTTAGGTTTCGATCAGTATGAACATGTCTTTTGGCCCCTTAAGGCGGGGTTTCACCTGAAAAAAGCACACTTTTTGTATCTTCAGTAGCTCTAACAGTTTTAATCCAAACCATGGCAAACTATATATCACTGGAAAGCTTACAAACCAAAGATTCTAACAATGGCTGTTTTTGTGCAGTATCAGCAAAAGTAACTTGACACCAGGCGGTCAAAAATACCACCCGCAGTGCAAAACCCATGGATACTTGAGAAAAGATTTCTCTTTATAAATTTGACAGAAAAATAAACTTTTTATGTCATTTCAAAGAATAAGAACTAATTGTTGATATGAATGAAGGATTTTACAAAATTGTAATATCACACATCAAAGCAACCATCTCAAGTTACATGCTGAAAAACTAGGTGAATATTAATTGGTCATTTTTCCCCCAGCAAGCCTATGGAAAATTCCTTCATTTATATCAATTCATTAAATGAGCACTAACTGTCCTGAAAATTTCAGGTCAATAGCTTAAATCCTTCTTGAGATATCTTTTCTCAAAGGTGAAAATCGGTCGTTTTGAGAAAACAGACTTAAAGTTTATAACAGATTATATATTATGATGGCTCTTGAACAAAAACATCAATGGGTGGAAAACTAGCCAGATTTAGTTTCTAGAGGCAAAAGGCAACCAATCAGAATCCCCCAGCCTCATAAGGAATCCCTTCAAGGTCCTGAAGGGCTTCTTCTCGTTGTGTGCGAACAAGTTGGACTGCCTGGCGGCGCTTCTTTTCCTTGGCCGTAGCTTGGGTGTCTGCTTTCCGCAAACGCTTGTTATTCTTTAGCCTAAAGGCACGGCTTGTGTGTGTCCCACCAGGAATTGAAAGTTTATCCATGATGTCCTTTCTACATTCTGCTCCTTTGTGGACTCCACTCCTGAAAGCTCTCGTCGTCTCTTTCACACTGTGACTCTTTGCGAGCACACTTTTGGCAAGCTTTTGACAAGACAGCATAATCCAAAACCTCACCACTGTCTACTGAGATTGCAAAGACTACCCCTGTCAAAGAGGTAAAGCCTCGCTTGGCCCAGGTGCCATCAAAGCTAACAGCTGCATCCAAAGTCTCATTAATGTCAAGTTCTGGGTTTTCATCAAGGATGATGTTTCGCAGCCTCTGACCTGCACTTATGAGCTCTTCCTGTGTGTAATCTTCTACAATGCCTAGGATGCTGTCTACCTGTTTGTAGTAGGAACTTGTCGACATACAAGGCATGTTCATGATTCCACAGAAGGATGAAAGCCCTTCATAACCAGTCCCCGATTCCAGAGAGTGAAAAACAGCTCTTTTGTTTACATCAAAGGACTTTCCCCTTTTTGTGATGTTGGCAGATGTCTGGAGTGAAGTGCTTTCATCACAAGCACTGCAAATGAGGGAAAGGTCAGACTTTAACCCTGCCCGACCACTTTCAGTTTCTTGAAGAATGATGTTTGCTGAAGAAACAAAAAGACGTGCAGTATGAGACAATGTTTATTTGAAATGTCTAGTGTGGCATCTGTTGCACGCCATTTGAAAACAAAATTCCTAGTTCAATAAATATGGAACTACAAGTGCCAAAATATTTAATCACAAACAACAAAATCAAAGCCACAAAATCACTAAGATAAATTATACAATAAAATCGTTTGTTTTTCTGCCCGTAAGAACAATCAAACGGTTTGGTAAAATCTGTCAAGGCAATTTTCTCACCTTCTTCACATTTATGTGCTGCAGAGAGCACCGAAGATAGACTTTGCAAATCAATTAGTCTGTAGCCAGTTGCTTCGCATTACCCAGTTGATTATTCATCCGAGCTATTCAGTGATTCCTCTGTTGAATGGAACAGCTTCATCTTCTTCACTGATGAACTGAGTGGTTGATCAGAGTCCTCAGAGTCTGAAGCGTCAGCTCCCTCGTGAGATGTCACTGGAGAGGTGCTCGGTTTTGCTCGATCGATTTCTACTTCTTCTGACGGGTCTTTTTCCCGAATTT
This sequence comes from Siderastrea radians, assembly GCA_964017195.1. Taxonomy (NCBI): domain Eukaryota; kingdom Metazoa; phylum Cnidaria; class Anthozoa; order Scleractinia; family Rhizangiidae; genus Siderastrea; species Siderastrea radians. The sequence goes on along the minus strand of OZ024892.1, from coordinate 42,222,493 downwards.
TTCCCTTTCTTTTACACCCACCAAATCCTTTTCCTTTCTGTTTTCGTCTGTAGAGGCTTCTTTGCCTTTTTCCAGCCATTTACAACAATATTTTGACTACTCTTGAGCACACGGATTTCGAAAAGCGATCTCAACCTTCGGTTTCTATGGGAAATATATCCCAGGGTGCAATTCGCAGTATTTTCCATCATGTATGCGTCACCAAGTATCACATTCGTGTTTCCTCGAGAAATCAGCCAGAAAAGGCCGTAAACAGCCGCGAAAAACAAAAAATGCTATTATCGTTGCCATGGTAACGCATCCCCAGATTTTCATCTTTTGTAAATAGACCGTTAATTTACAGCGAAATGGTAAGTAAAACGGAAAAAATCACTTCTCAATGTTAAGTTAAGTAGTTAAAGTTGCCAGTTTTGAGAAAAAACAAAAATTCATTTTTTCACCAAAATTCAGGTGAAACCCCGCCTTAAAGGGGCTACGTCACGAGGATTTTGCTATTTTAGGTCAATTCTGTGCAAAATCATTACTTAGTGCCTTTACTCGTACACAAAGTGCTCCTGTGTACGAACATATAGATAATTGCCGTGCATTCCACATGTGTGTGTGTTATGAAATACAAGTTCTATTTGTTCTACATCATGGGAAGGCATAATCCGAGACCTCGTTCGCTTTTCTTGCTATGACAGGAATCCCAAGCTCTACGAGCGTTTATCTGACCTTTGTAGTTGTAGTTTGAGTGTGGCGATGGTAATACTGGTTGTGTAACGGAGAAAGACGGAGACGCGAGTCAACTTTAAAAATGCTAACTTTTACTTAAAAGTACACAGGGTTGTGAACGCTGACTAAACGGACTCGCAATAAGTGAACGCAAAGCTTCGCAAGCTATCGCAAGTACAAGGGAGTCTTGACCAGACGAAGTCACACGATTTGCGATAACTTGCGCGGACCCCGCTTGACTTGAGGGCTTAGCGAACGTATTTATAAATGAGTTATATGTAATAACCAAGACCTTTCCTCGAGCGTAGCAGAATTGCTAAATGGTGCAGACATGTTCAAAAATCCCTTGCTTTTTGCCACTACATTCGATTGTTTGGTGTGGTGGAGTTTTTAGAAGTATACTACAGTCATGGACCTTGGGGCAAAGAAAATTTGAAGGTAAGGATTTTCAATTCGTGGGATTTATAAGGATTTTTCCTGGACCCAGTTTATTTGTTCAGTTGATATTTTCCTAGTTTAATTTCAGTGTAAGCAAGTATAAATGTTTGACCTCTGATAGCTCTTCTACCACTTTTCCAGTTCGTGAAAATGAGTGAAAAAAGTAATGCCCCCGATGAATGTATTAAATTTTACATCCAACCCCCCCTCTCTCTAGTTGTGATTTTCCCCTATGTCCCCCCTGCTTTCCCACCCCCACTTCCAGGTAATTATTGCACAGTCCCTAAGGTGGAATGGTACCCTAAACGATGAATTTTTTTAGAACAGAACTTTGTGGGAAACTTCTAAGATCACTTTATATGGCTTCACGGCCTAACATCAATACGAGTCTCTTCAGGCCACATGTCACAATTGTTAATGATTAACTAGCCTCTTAAGTTAGAAAAAGTGATGTTCACGGTAACAACGATAACTCACTAATGCATGGTTGGAAAAGTATCAAACCAACTCTAACGTGTACTTAAATGATATGACTGTGCAATGAACCTCAAAAATTAGCCAGTTTTCCTTCATTCCATTTTTTTAAATTTTCTTTTTCTTAGAACTTCAGGCAACAGGAAATAATTATTAGACAAAGAGTCAATTAATGAGACGTATTTCAAACCTGTGTACTCTTTTTTAGGTTCATTGCACCGAAGAAACAGTTCTTTAATGCTGAAAATTTCACAACAGTAGGTTAAAACGCAAGGGAGATATCTTTGTTAAGAGTTCCTCTATTCCAGGTAATTCTGCTATTCGAGAAAAACGGTCTTAAAGATTAAGGAATGAATTCTCGACACTAATTCGACGCTTATTGTGTGGTTCCAGAAAATATCCATACCCTGGGGGGGTCAAAGGCCCGGGGGAGGGTGTTGTATCAATTTATATTGTTTCTTCCAGACCGGTTCCATAATTCCTATATGTTAAATTTTCTTTGTTTGCATTTTGCTTACCGATCCGCGGACGCAAACATTGATCTTGTTAACTGCACAAAAGTAATATTTTCAAGGTGGTCAGGCTCGATTTCTGGTGCTGTGAGAGTCCGGTCATTTTACCAAACAGCGGCTGATTAGCGAACAGCTCATGCTGTTGAAGACGAGTAAATCCCGTAAATTACACCAAGAATCTCTGTCACACATATTTAAGCAGATACGTCTGTCATTTGATTTCGAACTGTATCCGTCTCTGCTAGTAGCAGCGCAGACATTTACGTCGCATTTCTTCTTTGTTGTTCGCCGGCGTGAAAACTATCGTTTGAACTGAATTATTGCGTCAACATTGAGCACAGTAATAATTCGGAATTGACACAAAACAGTTCTTGATCCCGCTAAGAGTAATTCTTGATCGAAAACTACGTAAAAACACTGTAATAATTATAGTTCGGCAGACAAATATTATCTGTAAGAAATTTACGACGCAGGTGCGTTATATAAATCAAAAATAAAAACATGCCCGTTTCACCGGTTTGACTCAAACATTAATATTTCGGCATGAAAGAAACGGGCAAAATTTCTTCGGTAGCAGTGGAAAATCACATAGTCGTCATTACAATTGCATAAAGCAAGTATAAAATAAAGTAAAAGGCATCCCAAGTATTAAAAGGGAAGTGTTTGATGGGAGCGCGTAACATGAACCATTGTTCCGGCAGATAAGTTTGTTCACGGAACATTCCCGCGTGTGCGCTGAAATGCTTTCGAATGCATTCAATTCGGCTAAACTTTACATTAGCTAAATCATTGAAAATATTACAAACATCAAAATCTTTACTGAAGGCCAAGAATGATAAGATTTTCCAGCTGCCAAACGAAAGTTAATAATGCCAAACGAAAGGTAATTCTATCTGAAAATATCCGTAAATAGAACTTGCAAATTTGGTACACCGATATCTGACACAAAATGTTGTTTTGATTACAGTACTCATTTTTTACCTTGGCAGTGTAACTTAGCGATTCTTACTCGTCATTTATTTCTCAAGAGAACTTGTATTTTGTCAAGTACTCGAATTATAAATTGAAGTGTTGCTGTTTCGTCGAGATAATGAAGTAGAATTGGTCGTAAATAAAATTTATGACGATATGCATGCACAAAGCATTTGACATGCGACGTAACTTCTGCTCATATACGCGAATTTACCAGAAAACGCAAGTAACCATCGAAATTTGGATTCTTCTTCTTTCGCTTTAAACAAGAAATAGAAATATTTCCAGGGGATTTAGGAAAAAATTGGAATTTCCGGAGCGGGGGGGAGGGGTATAGTATGTGGGCCGTTTTTGGAAAATCCAGCGCGGGGGGGGGGGGGGTTATATGAAAAATCCCTTCCGTGGGTGGGGTATGGATATTTTCTGGAACCACACATTGCCCTAAAACTATTGTCAAATGAAATTTGTCACATTGAAATTTCAGTTGAATGACTTTAATTTTCCCGAAAACATGTTTTCTGTAAGAACTGGGACTTGTTTTGCCAATTAAAACGCAGACACCAAAAATCTCTCCTCTTCTCAGGCAGGTGTTTCTCTAGAGGAACACTGACATCGGTTTGTAAAGGCAACCCGGGGGGGGGGGTGATTTTCCTTTCAGAAAGTCATTTTTTCGCATTTGATAAATGTAAACAATGGTTGCTATGGCCGTTGCTATGGAAGAAATTCGTCCTTCTGTTCATTTCAGATTTCGTCAATTTCACCGACTTAATGCTGGAAATCAAGTGAAATACTTTCACGGTAGTATTCAAAAGTCACTAAAGGCTACAGTTTTGCCGTTTTTTTATAATATGACTTTTGCGACCTAAACATGGAATTCTAGGGTACCATTCCACCTTCATTTATTCTCTTCAGAACAAGACCAGGGGTATTTGTGTAGGGGAAACGACACAATTTAATAAAAATAAATGGTAAAAAATTAAAAAGGTAGAATCAGCAAAGTTAACGTTTTTGGGAATACATTAGCCTGCAGAGCAGGCGTATTTTGCTGGGTGAGCGATGAATATGCTGGGCGAGCGATGAATAAATCGATATGCCACCATCTTGGATAATGAAACTGACAGAGGGTTGGGGCGAGGCAAAAAATAATTCCAAGGGAGAGGGCGATGGGTTTAAATTGGAGGAGGGGGAGGGGGAGGGGAGGAAAAATTGTCCATTTTCTACTTACTTTCAAAATGGCGGCCTAAGCGACCGAACTTTAAACAAGCGTTCATTTCGTAAAAAACGCCTGCTCTACAGGCTAGGAATACATGTGGATTCGAGCCTGATATGGAAACCTCATGTTGATTATATGATATAAGGGTCGAAATATTAAAAACCTGTGGCATACTAGCTATGTAAAGACATAACTTTCCAACTGCAATAACAAGAACTTTAAGCCATATTCTATAATTTTCTGGTTTTAAAAGTCAACAAAATCGGCATTATTGAACACAAAACTAGCCATTTTACCTTTGGAAGATATAAACAATGAAACAACAGCTATATTTACTTATAAATTCTTTAATAAAAATTGCTACCAAGGGCATATGATATAAATTTCGTTCAACTCAACGAAGAACTACTTGATTACAATACCAGAGGATCGATAAAAATCCAAATGAAACATGTGAGAACAAATCGCACAAAATATACTACAAAATATAAGGGATGACAAATTTGGAATAACATTCCCGCAGAAATGATACAATCCCGAACGTCGTAAAATTTCAGGAAAAGTTAAAAAAGATATCTGCAAGAAACCTAGAGAAATAACCAGACGAACAAAAGATATCTTTTGATTCAATGATATACAAAAACAAGATATATGGCCATATTTTAAAAATGCTTTTATAATATATTATTGTAATATGTGCTCTACTTGAAAGGCCCAAAAGGGTTTCCCGAGAGCGTCTCTTTCACAATTCACAAGCTGTATAAGTAAAAAGCACTGTCATGAACATGGTTATTGAGGCGAATAAACACTAATTTGATTCATCCTTTGAAAGCCGTCAAACAAGCGATTTCCTAGTCTACCTTACTTACCAATTTATAACATTTTGTACTGCTTAAGTCTTGCAATATTAGATTTAAAGGGAGAGAGCGAATTCCTAATACATGGGCCTTTTCCGCCGATGACAATTATTTGAAATCTATTTTTGGTTCTGCGTCATACTGCATGGTTATTTTAAGGATGACACCTTACTGGTCAGTCAGAATGACGTCATGAAATTTTAGATTGTTGACATGGGAACAACAGATAAAAATAATCTTCTCAACATGGGTGCGAACTAATAATAAATTTCAAATAATTATCATGGGGCACGGGGATTCACTCTCTTACTTCATCCTCTCTTGATTTAAAGCACCCAAAACGGTAACCTCACAGTAACAAACCGGTGAGCCGTTTGTGCGCTCGATCTTATCTCCAGATCAGTAAAATAACGAGAACTCCATAGCCTGCGAGCAGGCTGACTTACTATGTTTTGACTCGCGAGTAAATTACTAGCAAATCGCATGCTCCACCGACAAGTTAACTTGTCAGTGGATAAGGCCTGCTATTTAGTGGTCACCGCAGACTTTGTGTTAATAGGGTTGGGAATAGAGTTGGGAAAAAATATTTACATTTTTATGTCATTTTTTAGTGTTCCTGTTTTTTTCTGTCCAGGTCAGTTTTTGCATGGCCTGATTGTTCAAGGTGTGCAGCTGAAAATGATCATGGAATTCTGGACTTCATGCCAGTTAATCAATCGTATTCCATCCCTGTAAAAGCTGCGTAGAGTCGTAGAGAGGAACTCTAAGTAGTGTTTTCTCCACTGGAGTTGTAATCTTGTAGTTTTTGGCCTTTTTCTTCTTGTGGTATGTTGGTAACCCCCTCAGCCGCTGGTTGTTTGTAACAAAGCAGCATAAATGGAAGAAAAGAGCCCGCGAGTGTGATGCCACCAGCCACTTGGAATGGTATAACGTATGAACCCAATCTGTCTGCAAGCAAACCTAAGTGAAGGAATAAAGTCATGGCAACGGTTATGTTTAAGAGAATGCGTTGTATGGTAATGCAACTGAACAAACTGCTGAACTGAACAAACTGCTGTCTGAGAACAACGATTTGTTTTGAGTCAAAATGGGTGTCCTGTGTCAATATGGGTAGACTATGAGAAGACTTTCTTTCCGCCTGGGATAGTCGAGCGAAAATAACACTCACTACCAGAACGGCTCATTACACGCCCGTTACTTTTCCATGCGCTGGGAGGCGATTTTCGTACTCGCTCGTGTGTCTTTTTCGCTCAACCATTTCTGGGCGGAAAGAAGGGCTCCTCTTGGTCTTAAATGGGTAGCATGAGCACCAGGAGCAACAAAGTCATCATCATCTTCGTCGTCGTCGTCGTCGTCGTCAACATTAGCAGCAGCAGCACCAGCACCAGCACCAGCAGTACCAGCAGCACCAGCACCAGCACTAGCAACAACAAAAACAAAAACAACAGAAACGAAAACAGTTGTGGAACAACGACAAGATACTCACCAGCTAATGGAGGACCACTGGCCAAGAAAAACGACACCAACATCATCTCCCAGCCAATCACAGCAGCAGCTTTTAGCGGACTAGCAACAAGCAGGAGAACACACAAACTGTTGAAGAAGAATCCATCAGCGAGTCCGTAAATTATGATGTAGATGACAAGCGGCGCATAAGAAGTCGCTAGAGTGACAAGGATTGTGCTTAAACCAACCACAAATTCTGCTGCCTGGAAGACGAAGAAAGGGTTCACTCTCCTGTGGTTGCATATAATACCACCCAGTAGGCGACCGATCGCGGAACACAGCCCATAATAGATGAACAACTTTGATCCTTTCTCTGATGAGATGCCCAGATCTTCACAATAACGAATCTGAGGGAACAAAAGTAAAACAGATAGGTGCAAGAATGAATGGTATTAAACAAAAACGAAATGGTGATCCACTTACCAAATGTATTTGCGGGACAAAATGGCCAAACTCCACAATGCATGCACCAAGGATAAGAGCAATAACACGAGGTTCCTTCCACACTGAAAAATCAAATACAGTCTTTAGTTTTGCGACAATTGTTTCGTTCTCTTCCTCGCCCGTTTCTTTGCTCTTAGTTATTTCCTCATCTTTCTCCACATTAGGATCAAAGGTTATCGCAACTGAGCACAGAACAAAAACGACGCCAGCCATTATACGATAAGTGGTCTGCCAGCCAGTGGCCCTTACAAGGGCCTCTAATGTGGGGCCCATAATAAGAACGCCTCCACCATGCCCAGCCGTCAGCACACCAGTGGCAAGTGGCTGTCTCGTCTTAAAGTACTGGCTTATGACAACCAGACCAGCAGAGAATGTACAACTGGAGCCCAAGCCAAACAGAAGACTGTATGTAAAAAAAAGAACCAACATGTTCTCCGCAAAGGAGCTGGCTATCAAGCTCACGACACAAAATGCACCTCCGATCAGAGTGGTGATGCGACAGCCAAATCGAGTGATCAGAGCAGTTGACAGATGACCAGTGAAGAATGTCAATGCAATGGCTACAGAACCAACCCATGCTAAAAATTAAAAAGAAAACAGATTTTAGAAAAATGGATGTTACCATTCGCATCGCGAGAATTTTAAACCATGAAGGGAATCGCTTTCTTGCAGGTTACTCATCGATACTCATATAAGGTCTTCGCCCCTTGCATAACACACTGTAGCTTTATAGTTGGCGTTAAGGAAGCAAACCAAAAGGGACTGATATCAAGGCTATTCTAAATCCTCTCTCTCTCATGGGTTGCCATGCAATTGAACTAACCTCTATGGCAAACAAGCACAGGCTGGTATGGTCAGGTTGGGTCCATCAAGTCCTGTACTTTTTGCAAGGACAAAAGTATGGTTAGGGCTCTTACCAATGATTTGGTGCCCATCGTAGACAGGCCGAAGAAAATAGGTCGAGTTTATTAATTATTTGCAAAATGGGAGAATTGATTAGAACTTGAAAAGACAATACGGCAACCTTTCTGCAACAGACCTGTAGTTTCTCTGGATTCCTTGAAATAGTCCATGAACACTGGCAAGAAAATGCCGAAGCTGAAAAGAAAACCGAGCGATGCTACCCAAGTCATCGTAGCACACACACAAACAAGCCATGCCCACGGACTGTCCCGTTTGCGAGGAGGACCCGTGGACCAACATCCCAAGTGAAAACACGCCATACCTATAAGAAAAGAAATAAAGACGGACATTTAAAATGAACTATCCAACTGTGATAATGTGAATGACACTGGAACGTCAACAAGTTGGTTAGACTTACGCACGAGGCGTTGAAGGGATTTGCTCTTTGGCGCGCGAGTGCATACGCCACCGCGAAAGCACGTCTACGTCTCAGCTGAGCACACCAGGAAGGTGTGAACCGTGTAAATCTTAAACTTGTGATCTTTCGAGTTTAGCCGCTAAGAGCCAAATTTCGCAGTAGTAATATAAGTATGATTTACTCCTTGTTATTGTATTCCCCTTGCACTCCCTTGCACTCCGTTTGCATTCCCCTACGCTGACTGGTTTGTGCTAAAACTATGGCACACACTACTTCGTACCAAGGCTGACGTCACAATTTGAGTTGCCTCCATATGAAATTTTATTTTTTTTTAGAAACCGAATCTTGCCTCCATATGAAATGAGCGAGCATGGCTGACGTCATAATTTGGATTGCCTTGTTGCTGTATTCCATTTGCAATTTCCCCTACACTATCTTTGCACTCTCCTACACTCCCTTAGTAAACCATTGGTCAGCGCGAAAAAATGGTAAGTGTTGTTGAAACTTTTTACTCCTTACACTCGAATACAAATCGAAATTGTCAATACGTTCTCTCTTCAATCACTTTTAATATCCCTTAACATAGGCGTCATCAAACAACGAGGCGCCGGCTGCCAATGACTTCATGGAAGCCGATTTAGTGGTGGAATTTGAGTGACTCGGTAAGATTGTTTTCCCATGTAAAACACATTTTTTCATAAAATAAACCTTCCCATGATTGCTGTTTCACGCACTGCGACGCAAACGTGAACTGGATTTGCAGGAAAGATTAGCAGTGCTTTGTGGAGGGATTTAAGAAACAATTAATCTTAACCAAATCTATTGACGCTATTTTAACTGGATCTCTATACAAAGACTAAGGATGTACTGACTACTGCCCACCGAAGCAAATTGAGCGGACATACAATGTACTAAGTGACTTGTTTGTCAAAAAGATAATAGGTTTTTTCTATGCTTATTAAAGATACCATTAACTCGAGGCCTCGCTTGTTTGAAACTTTTACTTCTGAGTTGCGTAACTCTTAGCAGGGGATTAAAGATTTGAAACTCGGAACACAAACGGGCTTCCAAGTAATATGTTTTTATTTTAACGTCTTTCAACGTCTATGGATCCTGTACCATTCAGACCAACATGTGTTGTGACAACAAAATCGTTCAGCATGGCTATGGAAAAGTTGTATTGTCTGTTAGCGAAGAAAGAGGAAAGCGAGCAGTCATCTCAACACTCTCAATCGAACAAAGAAGTAGATTCTTCCTGTTACTGCCAAATATTTTCTGGTTTTTCGTATTTCCTTTCGAACCCTTTGTAGTTTCTTTTGCGTTTTTATCTCATAGTATTTGTGGTTTTTGCTACGGATATACTTGCCTACGTATGATTTGCAAACAAAGAAATCTATTATCTTTTGTATTAGTTAGGATTTTATAGAACGTGCTCAGGAAACTCTTTCAGTTCTAGTCAACGTGCCATCGTGTTAAGATCAAAAGTAAGGCTCAACGTCAACGCTGTGAAATCCCTAACGCGGACACAGAAGTAAGTCTTTTCACTTTGTGCATGTTACGTTTTATAAGGCTTTTTTACATTGGATTATTGAAATTCAAAACTTGTTTTTATAGTAATTTTTAATTAGTCTAATTATAGTTTTTCGTTGTATTTACTTCTTAGTTTGCGAAACCGCTTTGTACATAGCTTTCTTCGTTTACACTGCCTTCAGGGTCTGGAAGGGGGGGTCCTGATCCCGCATTCCCGCTCCTTTTTCACGAGAATCCCGCATCCCGCACTTTTTCCATCGCTATCCGAATCCCGTTTTTTCTTTCCCAAAAATACATTAAAAAAGACTAATTTCTGCAAAAGCTAATAAATTTAAGACGTAGATTGGCCCTTTCGATTGATATTTTGAGTTCGCCTGGTTTGCCGCTATAACGTTTATTTGGGTCGTGACGATTTCCCGAATTCCCGACAGACAGGCAACAAAATCCCGCATCCCGTGCCCAAATTTTGGGGAATCCCACTTCCCTGGTAGCAGTCAAATCCCGAATCCCGGCAAGATCTTTTGTGTTTTCCCGAATCCCGCACCGTATTTTGGTCAAATCCCGGATCCCGAGAATACCCTTCCAGACCCTGTGCCTTTTCGTCGCTTCGCTACGCATCGCTTCGTTTCCAACATTGTTTAACTTAACTGCTCATCGCTTCGCTTCAACAAACTTTGTTTACATCCTTATCGTCGTGAGCATCATTGTTGTAGCGAAAGTTCTTAAAGCGCGTCAAGAATTTTCTGTCTTAACGTGGGATTAAACGATCGTCCTGTGAGTAACGTTCCGCGCTCACACTTCCCAAGAGGAAATGGAGCAAATAGATCCGGCTTGGGATAGCATTGAAGATGGAGCTTTCGAACGGCACGAGAGCCGTTTCCACGATTTGGTAAAAGAGTATGAGCAAAACGGAGACTCCTTAAAAGCAGACAACGCCCTGTTTCCTGTCTACAGAAAAGAGCTCAGAAAAGTGTTCTTGGGATAGCTTCAGTGGATGCATGCAATGAAGAAAGATTCTACCTTCCACAAAGTGATGTAAACGCAAAAAGACCGTAAAGAAACAGAAGGATTTGATTGGCAAGAAACGACAGAACTTGCCATTGATAAGCTGAAATTCCTATCGAACAGAAGCTAAAAGAGATTTTCAGGGACTTTCAAGGGACAAAAGGAGACCAATGGGACAAATACGACTCGTGTGATTTTTGCTCAGCAATGTCTTGCATGTGTTACATGTGGGGTGTACACACTATTAATTCAGTTTTCACTAGCCCCAGTTGTACATGAGAAGCTTTTTTGCTTTGAAAGACGTAAAAATAAATACATTTTACTTGGAAACCCGTTTGTGTTTCGAGTTTCATATCTTTAATCACCTACTAAGAGATAAAGGCAACTCAGAAATAAAAGTTTCAAACTAGAGCGAGGCCTCGAGTTAATGGTATCTTTAATACGCATAGCAAAAAGACGCCTCGTTGTCTGATGATGCCTGTGTTAAGGGATATTAAAAGTTATATGATTGAAGAGAGAACGTGTTGAAAAGTTTCGGTTTGTATTCGAGTGTAAGGAGTGAAAAGTTTTAACAACAGTTACCAGTTTTTCGCGCTGACCAATGGTTTACTAAGGATGTGTAGGAGAGTGCAAAGGGAGTGTACGGGGAAATTGCAAGGGGAATACAGTAACAAGGCAATCCAAATTATAACGTCACCCATTATCGCTCATTTCATATGGAGGCAACTCAAATTGTGACGTCAATTCTGTAGCTTGGTTGAAACGTCGGTCGATCGGCAAAGTTGCAGTGCGCAAGGTCTCGTGAATTTCTCTTCTTTTGCCTCCCATTCCTATCAGATAAAGAGATAGCTTTATGTTCTTTTGGTCATCTTTTCCATACATGGTGAATCCATATATAGCTCCATTTCTTCATTCCACTGCTTCCACGTTGTTGCAATAGTGGGAGAATCAAAGCATTCTAGGTGCTTTAAGCTTAGATATCCTATATGCCGTTACCTGCAGCCGTTGGCGCGATACAATCTTAGCCACAAGCTATGAAACAGGTTATTTAGACCCTTTAAGCCCCAACATCATTCTCCCAATTCTCCTTACTGGACTCCATAGATTTTGTTGATTACTAATTGAGGGAACCTGTTTAAACATCAGGACATTTCATGTTTGGTGATCACTTGCCAAATTCTCATGATCTGTATGTGTTCTAATACTTTTTTTTTAAGAAAGAAAGATAACTTTATTTATTCCACGTTCAGTGAGAGTCTCAACATGCCTGTCACAGCACAAAACGCAAGTGGTGTAAGGACAATATATATTCCTTGAAAACGCCCCGATAAGGTAGCTAACTTAACACTTAAAGGCACAATAATGATCAGCACCAAATTTCTCCTTTATTTTATCTATTTATTTATTTATTTTAACTGTATGCTGAAGGATTTTTACCGTGTCTAAATAAGGTTATCTTTCTTTCTTGGCGCGATACAATCTTAGCCACAAGCTATGAAACAGGTTATTTAAACCCTTTAAGTCCCAACATCATTCTCCCAATTCTCCTTACTGGACTCCATAGATTTTGTTGATTACTAATTGAGGGAACCTGTTTAAACCTCAGGACATTTCATGTTTGGTGATCACTTGCCAAATTCTCATGACTGTATGTGTTCTAATACTTTTTTTTTTAAGAAAGAAAGATAACTTTATTTATTCCACGTTCAGTGAGAGTCTCAACATGCCTGTCACAGCACAAAACGCAAGTGGTGTAAGGACAATATATATTCCTTGAAAACGCCCCGATAAGGTAGCTAACTTAACACTTAAAGGCACAATAATGATCAGCACCAAATTTCTCCTTTATTTTATCTATTTATTTATTTTAACTGTATGCTGAAGGATTTTTACCGTGTCTAAATAAACTTATCTTTCTTTCTTGGCGCGATACAATCTTAGCCACAAGCTATGAAACAGGTTATTTAAACCCTTTAAGCCCCAACATCATTATCCAAATTCTCCTTACTGGACTCCATAGATTTTGTTGATTACTAATTGAGGGAACCTGTTTAAACATCAGGACATTTCATGTTTGGTGATCACTTGCCAAATTCTCATGTTCCGTATGTGTTCTAATACTTTTTTTTTTAAAGAAAGAAAGATAGCTTTATTTAGACACGGTAAAATATCCTTCAGCATACAGTTAAAATAAATAAATAGATAAAATAAAGGAGAAATATGATGAGGAGAAATTTGGTGCTGATCATTATTGCGCCTTTAAGTGTTAAGTTAGCTACCTTATCGGAGCGTTTTCAAGGAATATATATTGTCCGTACACCACTTGCGTTTTGTGCTGTGACAGGCATGTTGAGACTCTCACTCAATGTGGAATTTAAACGTAGTAAGGCTTAATTGGAGTTGCGAGTCTTCTAAGAGTAACTTTCTGACAGCATGTTTTATGAGGTTCCCATCAATTGAGACGGAGCGCCACCTTCAACTGCTTACTTTTATTATTCTCTTAAGAAGATTCTAGAGGCCATGAAAACAATAGCTCATTGTCCACCAGGATAAATATAAACTCTCTCAACTCGAGAAATGAGCATTTGGTCTAATTCAGGTGGCACAGTGCCTGGAATCTTTCAGTCCTGTTAAATTTGTTTAGTTTTTTCAATTACACGCCCATACTTTCTATGAAACTTAACCTTAGCGAATAAATTACTTGTAAATGACAAACTCACAGCTTCGTGACGAACAAATATATATCCCGAGCGGTATATTCAAATTTATAAACAACAGAAATAAACTTTGAAAACTGCTCAGCCTAACAGCTTTTCAAAAACCCCAATCGCAATCCTTGTTGTTATTCTTCAATTTGGCCCATCCGTACCTTCTTTTGTATTTGCTGTTACTTAAACCTTTCGTCAACGTTTTAAGCGGTTACTTTTATGTTTCCCTTAATTTGGTGGCCAGGTCCTAGTGGATGAATTTAACAAAATTTAGTGTCACAGCTCCTTTAACGGGGCCGTGCGGCCTGATAGGGTATGGTTTTCAGATCGTTTAGTTTTAAACGGGGTAGGGACGGGGTATCGATTTCATCACCTTTTATCTTAAAAAGGATATCATTACAGGAACCTCATCACAAGCCGAATTTTTACCAGTTTGCCAACGTACAGTACATTAAAAAAAAAAGAAACAATTTATATCTAGTCCATTCTAACCCTTAACAGGGTCCGAAAAATCTGAATTCTGTCTAAAAACCCAGATATTTGGGTCTTAAAAGGGTCAGGGTTTGAGCACCCCGACTGCACCTCCCTACCCAGGCATTTGTTGAGTGCCCCCCGGGAGGCTGCCTAACTGGGCATGCTGCCATGCAAATCACTGTGCATCTTTGAATACAATATTGCATTGAATTATAAATGTCCTTTATGTTTTTTTCTTAGTCTATTGCTGTTCATGAGGCTCGCCTATTACAGTGATATTAAAGCGGGCGAGATATTCCTCTTTTGAACAGGGGTTACATGTATTGTGTTGATTAACAGGAATTTTCCTCTGTAATTACATAATCAGTCTGTTTATTGAAATTTAAGACTTGTTTACCGATTACTGTGTAATCCACCAATATTTCCCTCTCATTTTAGATTCTTTTCTTAAGACACTAAAGAAAAATGTTGAAACAATGATCCTAGTTGTGCCACAATTTCCACAGTTTCTCATGTTAACACAACTTCTAAGATTTTTTCGATGATTTAGCGACCTACTTCTCGAGATAAAAACGCTCTTTACCTCGTTTTGCCCTTATATTGACCTCGTCGAGAACCGTTGTTAATAGGAATTCGCGATGGCTCTAGTGATCTCTTTCTAGGCGTGGCATATGTTTGCTTGAAAATACTGGTGTTTCTTGCCGTCTCCAACAGGTCTTTTGGATAAGATAAATTACACATTGTATAGTCCCTTTATTTTACAGGACCTTGTCCATGCCACCTATGCCAAGGAAATGTACAATTCAACGCGAACCTTCGTCATGCACACTTGCTGAGTTATTTAACCCTCTCTGGTAAAATTCCTTGGTAGATTCTTGAAAAACCACTGGTGAGTTTTAATTCTCCCTGGTGTAAAATTTAGTTTCTCTGGTGGGCTTTACAGTTTCCCAAATCTTTGGCCAATGTTTCGACGAATGTATTGTCACTCTTTACAGCAAGTCGTTTAGTCATTTAATAAGCACGAAAACGTAAGCTCGTTTTACAGGAACGTAAAAAATCCTAATTGCACTCAAAATGCTCGAAATCACATTTCTACGAACCTATATTTTTTCAACTTTTCCGGGGTAGAATGCTCTCTGCAGCCCCTCAAATTATCCCGTTCGTTGTTGAGGGCACTTGGGAAAACTTTTGAAGAAGCACTTTGCGACAAATTGAACGTCTGGTCTGCATACAAATATGCACACAACTAAATTTGATAAACCACTGATTTCCGCTGGTGACATATTGAGACGACCTTGGTGGATTGTTGTCTGCCCTGGTGGAATTTTGTTCTATTACAGATATCTGGTCATTCTATTACAGGTATCGGGTCATCGAACATTTCCTCAGGTCTGTTACAGAAGAGTATTAGATGTGCAGTTTCGATGAAACACGCCTAGCAAAGGAAATAGGAGACGTCTGCGCGCAGGCTATGAAACATGCATTGTTATCACTTTCAAAGTTTTCTTTGCCACAAGAGTCCCTAGAGATGCAAACCACCTCTTGGTTTATGCCATGTTGGCAATGTATGTTTTTGGAAAGAGGCTGAACGAAGAGGTTAAAATATGAACCTCATCCAAGTATAATAAACTTGAGCTTATATGCCTTGGTTGCCAACGTCGGCGAATGCTGTTAGCATCGTTGCCGCTTTTAAAACAACTTACAAAGCAAGCAATGAAGGCCTTGTTGAATTGTCCTTATCCAGTGCGTCAGTAGTTAAGAAAACATTTCAATATAAGACACCTACCTCAGCTAGCTCAGTACTCTGCCGGGTTTCGCACGTCAACTTCGCACTTGATAAGTAAAGGAGCAATTTGATTGACTTCCAATTGGATTGCCCTAAAAAGTTAGAAGAAACGTATGTTATAACATGGGCACGTGTACAGACACCAAATATGGTATGTGGAAAAATTGATCGTACATTCACTGCCCTAAATATGGATTACCGAATTAGAAGCACACGTGAACAGCAACATTTGCTCATATGCTCACTGACAAATTAGGCTCGACAACGATGCGCCCGCCAATTTTTGGGGTTTATAAGGCAATCACCTGTCAACTGTTCAGATTACAGTTGCGCCCAGCTCACTTCCCTGGTGCTCGTGCTGGTCGCAATAAATCTTTATTACTGCGAAGCAGAAAGGGTAACTACGCGCAAAAAAGCAATACCGTAAGAATCGCAAGCTGGCGACCTGACAACAATCTCGTATCCAGAGTAATCATGTTTTTTAATCAGTGGGTGGTCCCTGGGGAAAACTCTGGGGTACAGGAATTTTTACCGCAGAAATAGTGCGGTTAACGGTTCTTAGTTGTTACAGTGAACAGCCAATGAAACAAAAACAAAAAAAGAAATTTCTGCGGTACAAATTCAAGTACCCCGACAAGCACCCCATACCCCAGAGTCTCCCCCTACAACCGCCCGCTGACCAAAAAGCCTGTAGACCCTGGGTACGGAACTAAATAAAGCAAAGCATACACTAACTCACCAACCTTTCCGGGTTGAATTCCTTATACAATCTTTGACTCATCTTTCAAAACGTTCCTTGACAATTCAAGCCTAGCTCTTTACTCTGGGCGTGCGTTACTGTACTAAACTTGTTTTAAGTGTACCCTGAATTGTTTGATATGTTGATACGTTTGCTACATGTAATAAAAGAGTCATCAAGTGTACCCTCATATAGTTATTCACTCTGACCTAGATGTGAGTACGTTGCAGAGGTATAAGACTGAGAAAGAGTCTCACTAATGTAAACCGTTGGAATGAGGGGACCACACAACGCGTAAAGAAACCCTACGTACAGGTCGTTTTTGTTGGCAGATTTCTTGCTGTGGAGACACACGTACCATTTTAGCTAACGAATTGTACTAGTTGAAACATCGTAGTGAATCAGTCTGGATTTTTTTCACTGATATGTGAGGCCCGAGAAGCGTTCATTGTTACCGTGGGGGAAACAGAGTGCCGATTTGAAATGCAAAACTGTTTTCGGGCCACTGTCGGTTTTGTTTAAAATTGTGTTGTCTAATGAAAACAAATAAAGATAAGGTAACCTGGAGTTAAACAAGAGCAGACACTGGCCTCCTAAATTGACTGTCATCTATAATAGTTAAATGGTTCCATTCAAAGTGTTCAAACAAACGATTTCCTAATCTTCCACCTGACCTCACCTGACTGACCAACGTGTAGCATTTTATCCCCGCATCTGTTTATTCACAAATTCACAAGAATACATAAATTATTAACTTTGATACAAAAATTATTCGGTACTAAAATACGGATAATTGAAGATTCGGTTCCGCCCTCAAATAGCAGAAGCTAATCGAGGTGGGCGGAGCTACAAGGGTACAGCAGTCAAATAAGGATAAATAGCAATTTAAGGATAAATAACTAAACACATCAATTGGCAACTTTTAGGGATTACAGGAATTACAGAAAACTAAATACAAAATTAATAGAGGAGAGGAAGAAAGGATACAAAAAATAGGAAAATTGGTCGGTTATATAGTGCTACATAGTTTTCAATTTTCTGCAGTAGAATAGGCGCTTCAATCATTCTCAGCCTCCAATATCGAAAGCAATATCCCGTGTCATGTCATGTAATTGCCGATCAAAAACACGAAAAAAGGGAACAACACAGCTACAAACCACAGGGCCCAGAGGAGTTTTATTCGATCGCACAAGACGTTCTTCCCAAACATCTATCTTTGCTTGGTATTATAAAAATTGTCAAAATGGATACTTTGATTTCAGTAGGTCGTTCGTACGGCTCCTGGTTCGGCTTCCGGCAATTTTGTTGTACAAAGGAAAGATGTTTTGTAGTTAACAAGGTCAGATGTTCAAATAGAAGAGTTTTTTGTACGATCAAATGTAACTCCTCTGGAACCTATGCAACAAACCAGTGGGTCGTGCGCGCGCGTGATCTGAGTTCCAGACGTGAATCAGCAAAATAACGGGAACGTACAACTTTAATGTCTTCACTGGTCAGATTGATTTTTGTGCGGACGCGTTGCCTGTGTATGTGCCTGCTTCCACAGCGCAAATACGTCGTCCTTTGGAATCTAAAATCCTTAGCATTCTTTAGGGTCTCTAGTTACTTGAGTCACCGTGGAAACTTTGTGTTGCAACTCTGATGAAATTGTATTTTACCTTTTTATTTCATTTCATGTTTCTGTTTCTCTGTCACGATCACTTTTTGCCGTTTTGCCGTATTGTCATCGTATAGGTTACAATAAAATTGCATTATCTGATTGTTCAAAGTACAAAACTGGAAACCATCACGAGATTCCTGGACTTCAAGCGAGTTAACTAACCTTCTTCGTCTCTGTGAAGGCTGCTAGGAGTCAAAGTGAGGAAATCCAATAAGTGTTTTCCGCACTGGAGTTGTACTCTTGTAGTTCTTTGCCCTCCTCTTCCGTTACTATGAAGGTAGCGCGCTTTGGTTGTTTGTAACAAAGCAGCATAAAAGGAATGAAAGAGCCCACCATTGTGATGCCACCGGCCACTTGGAATGGTATAACGTATGAACCCAACCTGTCTGCAAGTAAACCTAAGTGAGGGAAAACAGTCATAGAAACGGTTGTGTTCAGGAGAATATGCTGTATTAGTATAATTTTAATGTTATATTTACCGCCCTACCGGTGAATATAACATTTCAAGCAGCGGCTGCTAAGCTAAGTTACTTTTTTTCGTGTGTTTTTGTCAAGTTTTAGCCCGTTTTTTTTTTCACTTTTTGATGTCCACATCTCAAAATTATACTAAAACAATTATTCGCCTCAGGCTCAGTAAATATTGGCGAATATTTACCTCGCCTTCGGCTCGGTAAATATTCACCAATATTTACTTCGCCTTCGGCGAATAATTGTTAATTGTTAAATGATAAGAATCGTCGGCGATGGGAAATATCCACAGCATATTTATTTTGAGTCGAAACAGTTAAGGGAGTTTAATTTGGTGTTGGGAAACCATACAGTAATGTCTTATTGAATGGTGAATATTCTACATCAGGGGACAAAATATTTAAAAAAGTTTAACGGTTCGTCCTCCCAATTGTACATTAACTTAGTACTGATTCAAACGCTGACCAAACATTGTTTTCTCCTGGTGTAAATTTGGTGCAAGCAGGTGTTCTGTTTTAAGTTATCGCTTGGAACGAACCTTTGAGAAAAGCATTTTTCGTAAATTGGTTTTTTCCTAGATCATTTGCATTAAAACCATACTGTATTTTGCTGGTTTGACCTCTAGTTCAACTTTCTCTGGCATTAGCCGGGAAATAATTTTCTTCTTGTTTTTTTGTTGTTGTTGTTGTTGTTGTTTTTGGTAAAATTGCACCGTGTTCTCACCGAATTCATACCAGCCGATTTCTACTTTAAAAAAATTACTTTTGCCGAATTTATTTAATTGATGATAATTTAAAGGTGTTAGAGTAAATATCTACTGTATCAGGATCACGTACTGAATTTCTAATTGCAATTCCAAAACTTGTAAACGTGTACTCAGTAATTTATGAAAAAAGGCGTGGACTTCTGGTACCGCCTTTCTTCTTCGAAAAGGACAAAATGTTGTTGGTTTGCAGGTGTTGTTCGCAAACCTTAATTTAAGATTTCAAGTACTTCTTGTTGTAAATGTTCAATTTTTATCGATAAAACTGTTAACTGTAATACTTATATTTTCCCCGTTGCATTATTTTTTAAAGAAAAATTTCAAAAGAAAAGCATTTCGTTTTTAGCAATTATCGGGAAGGAACACGTTACGAATTCCTTCGCTTACTAATCACACGCAGGATTACGTTAGACTTAATTAACAATTGACGAACGTTTTACAGCAAAATGTCAATCATACACCAGCCAACATAAAAAGCAACGCAGAGAACTTATAGAGAGAGATTCTAAAACGGAGCTGTACTGAAAGGTTAAAAACGTAAAGAACCGTTGAACACAAAGTAAAGGACTGTTGGTTTCTTAAACGAGCTGGGGCCCGTTTCTCGAACGCCCCAGTAACTTTTCGGATCCGGAACTATACTTCAAGACCAAAATCTATAGAATGGTGGTGTAACGTTTAGCCCGCAAACCAGCCCGACTTGTTTCGTCAACTTACAATTTTACTGCTTAGCTTTCAAAAAAAAAACAACAACAACAACAAAAATTGGAAACTTTAAGGAGAACCTTGCGCTCATAAATTAGCTTTCCGGGCCCGGAAAGTTATCGGAACTTTCGAGAAACGGGCCCCTGATTTCCCCACGTTGGTCGTAATAATTCTTCCAACAGTATGGTAATGTGAGACTAGAGCAACATCACGTTGTAAACTGAAGAAACTGCTGTCTGAGAACAACGACTTGTTTTGAGTCAAAAGGGGTGTCCTGTGTCAATATGGCGACTACGAGCAGACCTATTTTACCGCTCAGGGATAGTCGAGCGAAAAAAACTTAACACGAACTACAAGAACGCTTATTACACGCGTGTCACGTTTCCACGCGCTGGGAGGCGATTTTTGTGCTCGCTCGTGTGTCTTTTTTGCTTAACCATTTCTGAGCGGAAAGAAGGGCTGATCTTGGTCTTAAATGGGTAGCATGAGCACCAGGAGCAACAAAGTCAACACTGCCATCATCATCATCATCATCATCATCATCATCATCATCATCATCATCATCATCATCATCATCATCAGCATCATCATCATCATCATCATCATCGTCTTCGTCGTCGTTTTCATCATCATCAGCAGCACCACCACCAAGAAAAAAAATTAACAACAGAAACAAAAAGCAGCTGTGGAACAACGACAGGGCACTCACCAGCTAATGGGGGACCGCTGGCCAAGAAAAACGACACCAACGTCATCTCCCAGCCAATCACAGCAGCAATTTTCAGCGGACTAGCAACGAGCAAGAGAACACACAAACTGTTGAAGAAGAATCCATCAGCGAGTCCGTAAATTATGATGTAGATGACTAGCGGTGCATAAGAAGTCGCTAGAGTCACAAGAATTGTGCTTAAGCCAGCCACAAATTCTGCTGCCTGGAAGACAAAGAAAGGATTCACTCTCCTGTGGTTGCATACAATACCACCCAGTAGGCGACCGATGGTGGAACACAGGCCATAATAGATGAACAACTTTGATCCTTTCTCTGATGAGATGCCCATTTCTTGACTATAACGAATCTGAGGGGAAAAAAGTAACACAGATAGGTACAAGAATGAATGGTATTAAACAATAAATTGGTAATTTAGTTACCAAATGTATTTGCGGGACCAAGTGGCCAAACTTCACTACGCATGCGCCAAGGATAAGAGCAATCACACGAGGTTCCTTCCACACTGAGAAATCAAATAAAGTCTTCATTTTTGTGACAATTGTTGCGTCTTTTTCCTGTCTTCTAGCTTCCTCTTCCTCGTCCGTTTCTTTGCTCTTAGTTATTTCCTCATCTTTCTCCACATTGGGATCAAAGGTTATTGCAAGTGAACACAGGACAAAAGCAACCCCTGCCATTATACGATAAGTGGTCTGCCAGCCAGTGGCCCTTACAAGGGCCTCTAATGTGGGGCCCATAACAAGAACTCCTCCACCACGCCCAACCGTCAGAATACCAGTAGCAAGTGACTGTCTCTTCTTAAAGAACTGACTGATTACCACCAGACCAGCAGAGAATGTACAACTGGAGCCAACGCCAAACAGAAGACTGTATGTAAAGAAAAGGACAAACATGTTCTCTACAAAGGAGCTGGCTATCAAGCTCACAACACAAAATGCACCTCCGATCAGAGTGGTGATGCGGCAGCCAAATCGAGTGATCAGAGCAGTTGACAGGTGACCAGTGAAGAACATCAATGCAATGGCTACAGATCCAACCCATGCTGAAAATTAAATACAATAAATTTAGGAAAATACAAGTAGTCAGAGAGGGACCGAAGTAGCCTTTTTTGGGGGTAGGTATCTGATTTAAGTGGGCAGGAATAAATCATGTTTGGATGATTTCGTGATAAAATTTGTTTATGAATAAAATGCAGTGGTATATCGTTACCTTACTGAGCGGGAAATACGTGATGAGATCCAGATCGCGAAAATGTCGGATCGCTATAAGGCTGCATAAGTAGGCGGATCGAACAAGAATTGTTTGAGACCTAGCACAAGAAAAACGCGTAAAAAGCGTATGGAAGAAAATTAAATAAAATTAATTACAAAAAAACAAGGCTCCAGTTAACAGGATCTTAAATTGATTTGTATGACTAAGAAATGATGGTGCGTCAGTATTTTTATCTCTGATTTTAGAGTTTAGTTTAAAGCATATGTACTGAATTCATGAAATTAAAAAATATATTGAACCGTAAAGGCCAGCGTGCCTTTATTAACAAGACTTTGTAGGGCCTGATGTTCCAAGTGATGAGTATGAATAAGAAATAAATGTATGGCAATGTTCTTGAGCTTTTTAGTCTTATGCGGCCACTAGCGGCTAGAGGGTTCGCTAAAATGTCAAAAACGTCAAGAGCATAATTGAAATGTTAAAAAAGGGGGCATCATAAGTAAGCGGAACCTGTGCTCATATTCTATTGCAAAACCACTGAGGCAAATTATTCAGAATGGAAAATAAAACAAGAGCATTCATGGTTCTCTTACAAAAGAATCACTCGTTGACGCTATCGACCGAACCTTAATGTAAACATCACAGAAAAACAAAAGCGTATAGACCATTAAAAATAATTAGACATCAAACATCAAACACACAGATATTCACTGACAATTGAACTTTTATTTCAATCGCTTACCAATTCAAGTAAAGGATGACTTTTGCGAACACTCCGGGACCTTCTCGAAGGACGATCATCTTCTTCTAAGCAATTTACAAACTTGATTCGCGGACGTTTTCGCTTTCTCTTTAATGAAGGTGCTTTCGCGTGGATAAGGGCAAGACTTTCGCAGGAGCCGCGCGCTCATCATCGCTGTCGTCCGGTATGGATAAGCCCGGCGCGTGTCAAGAAACTTGCACTAATCTCGCGAGTTCTTTTTATACCTCCATACCTCGCAGCTAAGCCTTAGCGAATATAGATATGTCGACATGAAAACGGCATTCTAGCTTGTTTGGAGAAAGGCATGAAGGAAAGAGAAACCACAATTCATTTAGGCATATGATTTCAAATAGATTAGGTTATGCCTCCCTGACACTTTTTTTTCTAAGACTTCTTGCTTGAGCTTATCATTCTGTGGATGACCATTGTACTATCAACAGGTATGAATTGTTGAAACTTGAAAATGTTGAAATTGTTTCCATGACGTGCAATTTGCAGACCTTCGAGGAACATCCCTGTTTACTGTCCATACAGACCGTACGGGATCGACAAATCGTTTCCTCCGACACTCAGGTAGTTGTCGGAACGTGAAAATATTCCAAGTCCCCCTAACGAAATGCAGTTACAGGGCCGTCAACGAACCCACTCCACCGTTTACGGTCCGTAGAGACTGTACGGATTGTAAGACTGCTTTGACAGACCGTACCCGTTCGTGTACATTGGACAACCCTCATCCAGTCCTGTACTTTTTGGCAGCACAACTCGTCCAACTCGGAGGGCCCGTTGAGTTCTCGAGAGTCCCGGTAACTTTTCGGGACCGAAGCTATATTTTAAAATCAAAATGTATAGAATGGTGGTGTAGCTTTTAGCCCGCAAACCAGCTCGACTTGTTTCGTGAACTTAGAATTTTACTTCTTAGCTTTAAAAACCAACAATTTGAATCTTTGAGGTATATTTCACGCACATAAAATAGCTTTTCGGGCCCAAAAAGTTATCGGGACTTTCGAGAAACAGGCCCCTGCAGTTTCGTGTCTGGTCGAGTATCAGTATCGTTAGCAGAACGGGAGAATCAATAACAACTGGTTACCATAATATGAGACTACGAGCAGTCTCTCTTTCCCCTCAGGGATAGTCGAGGGAAATGAACAAGCGAGCGAGCGCGAAACTCTTGCCGCGTTGAATCGTCTGCAACGTGACGTGCGTGTCGAGTCGCTAGTGCAGTGACTACACTAGCGGCTCGACACGCGCGTCACTCAGCCGATTTTCGCGCTCGCTCGCTCTCTTGTTCGTTTCGATTCCCTCGCGCTCGACTTTTGGGATCCCTGAGCAGAAAGAGAGACTGCTCGTAGTCTAATAATACGACAATATAACTCTATGCACTGACCTGTGGTTTCTCTGGATTCGTTGAAATAGTCCATGAACACTGGCAGAAAAATGCCGAAGCTGAAAAGAAAACCGAGCGATGCGATCCAAATTATCGTAGCACAAGCACAAACAAGCCATGACCACGGACTGTCCCGTTTGCGAGGACGACCGGTGGAGCAACACAGCTGAAAAATAGCCATCCGTTTGTCAGTGGTGTTCTAACCTGCAATGCAGGCGTTTTTCGGGGGCGCGCGATTGCCATTCTCTCTTTCTATAATAGCTGCCATGTTAGATTTGCAAAATCTTAGGGAGCCTAATTCCCACCCCCTTGGTCGGACTTTCTACCCTCCCCAATCTTCCTCTGCTTTATCATATGTTAATTCGCTGGTGTTCTTATTCCCTTAATGGGTAGAGTGTTTTTTGTTTTCATCTCTTGATCTACGGATAGACACTTCGTAAAATTCTGCAAGGGCCGGTAAAAAACTCGCACAGCCTGTGGTCACTATCACTGTGGTGTCCTCCCCGGCTGGAGTGCCCCCACTCCTCTCTCCCTCGAACGGCAAATTGGTCATATCACGTGGATCGATTCAAGCTCGTTCCCAGTGTCCAAAATATTGGTCCGCCGGTCCTGGGATTCATCGGTTATTGCACAAGACAAATTGTCAAGATTTGCGTTGTATTGTCGGCGTTCAGTTTAGTTCATTTCAAACAAACTAGAATCTAAGTGATGGACCTGGCTTCAAAGAAGGGAAGACGGAAATCTGCGCAGGAAACAGGTCGTGCAGTTACACTTGTAGGTAAGGTTTATCTGGCTCGAATGTAATCTCTGGTCTCTGTTTATAGGTTATAGCTAACCTCATGCCTCATCTGCCTCATCAACCTTCTTAGACAATATGGAATGTTATAAGTTCTTCCCACCACAATTGCCTTGGACATTTGCTGTAATAGGTGTGTTTAAGCTTGAGTAACCCCATTTAATGTCCACATCCCCCTCCCCGGGGGGGGGGGGGGTACTCCCTTAAAAATACGCTACATAGGTATGTACCGTCCAATAGGGTAGGGTTTTTGAGGTGCTCAGTCCTTAAATAGGGTATCCTTTTTGGTATTGTTTGGTATTGGGATCCTTAGATGTTCCTTAGATAGGGTCACTAAATTGCAGTATCCACCTTAATGCGCAAACCGAAAAAGATATGGTTTGTTAAAACTGTACTACACACCCAAATACACGTTATAAAGTTTAACAAGGCGATTTTAAACGTCCGTGTACAGAGGAAAAGAAATAAAACAACCTATCAGTTACAGAATTATGAGTTATCTTGCTTCGCTTAAATAGGACACCATTTCTTGGTTTTGGGCCTTTAAAAGGGTATCAATTCTCGATTTTCGTTCCTTAAATAGGGTCAGGGTTTGAGAACCTTGGCGGCACACACCTATCCTAAATTGATGGGGGTACCCCCCCGGGATCCCCCTCTATTGATGAGATTTTCTGTAGGGGGCCCTTGAACGTCATTTCTGAGGGGGTGGCTGTGTTGGCACCTTTGATCTCTTTAATATTTCCGAGGGGGTTTGAATTTTTTCGGAGGGGGAAAGAAAGACAGGGCAATTTCTGAAGGGGGGAACAAGTCAGCACTTTTGATCTTTGATTTTTTTAAGGGGTAAATTTCGATTGACCTCATCCATAGGGGGAGGGGGGTGTGGATATACATAAAACGAGAAACAAATGCTCCCAAATTTTCCAATTTATCTCTGATCATGATCGAGATGTCTACGATTTCATGTAATCAGGAAATCTGAAATCCTCGGCATTTGTGTGTAACCCCCTTCTCCCGCTCCCTGATTTAGTAGTTCAATACAGTAGACCCCAGTACCTCGCATCCTGAGCTTAACTCAAGTCCATGCTATCTCGAACTAAAACTGGTTTTCCACTTACCGGTATTCATTAACAGCTATCTTGAACTCCCGTTATCTTGAACAATTTTTGGTTTTCCTTGCATGTTCAAGATTTTGTGGAAGTCTATGGTACTAATATGTACATTTAGATGTACACATTGCTAATTTTGAGCCCTATTTGAAGGCTCATAACTTTGTCACTTTGTATCTAAGTGAAACTTAGCAGGGACTCAGATTTTTTCTTTGTCCCATGCTCGCGACATGTTGAATATTCCATCTTTTCTTAAAATTCACCATCTTTCTTTATTTATCACCTATAGGGCACTTTCCCATTGCTGATCCTAGCAGTATGCAGGATGCTTGTCACCACAAACTTAGTAAATATCACCTCGCTCGCCACGAGTCTCCCAGTGGCTCGGTGGTTGGAGCGTCCAACCGGTGTATGGAGGGTCATGGGTTCGATTCCCGTCAGGGACTCAGATTTTTTCTTTGTCCTACGCTTGCAACATGTTGAATATTCCATCTTTTCTTAAGATTGTTCATCTTAGCAAGATCTTAAGGTGTTTGATGTGATGAGGTTTCCTTTGCATTCCAGCTGAAAATTTTAACATGACTGGGTCCCCTGATACACCTCAAAATGGCTAGCAGTATATGCAGGATGCATGCCACAATGAACATAGAAAATATGACCTTGACCTTGCTTTGCACTAGTCTCCCTGAGTAGCTCAGTGGTTAGAGTGCCTGACGCAAGTACACGGAAGGTCATAGGTTTGATTCCCATCAGGGACTCAGATTTTTCTATGTCTCACACTTGTCACAAACTGAATATTCCATTTTTCTTGCTTCAGTGTTGTTGCAGGCTTACAATTAATTTTGTCAAACATGTTGAATGGGCAGCTGTAACATTGTAATACCTGTAACTTTGTAATTTATTGCAGGTTGATATAAAGACATGTGCAGGTTATTTCACTGTTGCTTCAAAGCAACACACCAGCAGGATTCACGATGGTCCTGGGTTGTGTGTATTTGTGCAACCATTTCTCAAATGATGTTCTTGGGTATTTTGCGCAGCTTTGGTGTTCTGTTTCCAACATTAATGAAAGAGCTTCAAACAACTCGAGAGAGAACAGGCAAGTGGCAATTGAAAGTAAAAACATAGGCACATTGTGCATGCAGAGCTGTTAATGCAGAGCTGTTAGCTGTTAATGTACAGATCCTGAGAAAATATCCATCCCCACCCCATGGATGGTCATTGGAAATTCCTAGGTGGGGGGGGGGGGTGTCAAAAGCTGAAATTCCTAAGGGAAAGCATGAAGCTAAAGTGGAATTTCCTGACAGGTAGGTGGTTCAAAAAAACAAAACAAAAAACATCCATGAGGGGGTATGAACGTTTTCTGTAACCACACAATAAATTAAAGTTTGGAATGTTAAAAATGGCACTACAGTAAAAGGAAGATGAGTTTCACATTAAATTTCAAGACATGTTTTCTGTGGGTAATAATCATTGCTCAGTCCCTGCCTACTCTTTCTTGTCTGAAATACAGTACCGCTTGAAAGCATTGGTGCAATATTGGTCCATTTTGTTTTCCTCGTATTTACCGTGTTGGGACGAAAACCACAACCTCGGTAAGGACGAAAGCGACCGAACACCTTGGCTGACTTGATGCAGCAATGCCTCGGTAACCAAACAATAGTGACTAATTTCTATTGTTTTGGCATTGTTTATACTTTATTTCACTAATATTCTCAAAGGAGCAAACAGACAAAAGGTTAGGATTTCACAAGATTGCGGATCGTGATAAAACTGATCTTGGGACTCTGGAATCAAGAAGCTGCCTTTGGAGTCACTGAGTGTATGAGACAGTTTATTCAGTTTATTTATTTATGTAATAAAAACCGATTGATGTCATGGATGAAGTCAGCGGCTTAAAGGTCAGGCTGTTAGAATATACTGGCAGCTGGTATTACTGCTTCCATGTTCCTTACCATGGGGAGAGGGGGGAAGTATATGGGAAGCGGGAAAGGAGGGGGTAGGATGAGGGATTCCCAAGGTGGCAGGAACCAGGAAAAAGATGAAAAATTACACAACAAATGCATAATTGAAAGGGGGAAAAAGGCAGGATTCAACAAGAATGGGATTCAATTAAGCCAGCAAATCACCCTAAACTCCCAGCTATAAGCCCTTCCGTTTATAAGCCCACCCAGTTACAGGTCCACCAACTTGGTGGCAAAACATTCCAGTTATACCACCTACACTGTTCCTAATACTGTATATTTTATATATATATTTTATATATATTTTTATTAGTTCATTTTTTTATTTTTTATTTTTATTATATATATTTTATATATTTTGTATAATGCTTAAAAGCACTCTACAGCTCCTTAACAGCAATTATTGAAATGGGGCCACACTAAACTGGCTAAAATAATGGTTCCTTGTTAAAATATTTTCTTCTTGCTTACTAAAAAGCCCTTACTAAGTTGTACAAGCCCAGGGCTTATAACTAGGATTTTAAGGTACATACTTAATATGTGCACTCACTTTCTTTTCTCAAGGTTTTTTAGAATGTAAGTTGTTCAATTATGCTCTTGAAGACTTTGGGGTATAAAGGAAACTCCAGATACGCATTTTTATAAAGTCAGGATTTAATGGCAGTCTGGATAATATGAATCGAGGTTTCACTGTAATTTTATCAAAATTAAGGCACAGCAATATTACAGCTACAGTAAAATTATTAATGAGAGCATCTTTTCTGAAATTTTTATTTCAGCTTGGGTAAGTTCCCTTGCCTTGTCATTGACAATGTTTGCTGCACCAGTGATGGGACATCTTTCTGAAAAGTTTGGTTGTCGCCTGGTAACACTAGTTGGAATGCTGTCAGGCATTGTGGGGCTTGTAGCAACATCATTTGTTAGCAATATTGAGGTCATGTTCTTTACCTATGGCATTCTTGTTGGACTTGGAGCATGCTGTGGACGAACCTCTTGCTTTCTGGTAGTGGCTAAGTACTTTAACAAGAAGTGCTCCTTTGCAACAGGGAGTGTTACAATGGGCCCTTCATTAGGTGTGTTTATGTGGGGCCCTGTTGCACAAGTGCTTCTCGACTCTGTTGGATGGAGGAACACATTTAGAATAATGGCACTTGGTTGTTGCTTGGTTATACTTCTCTCCATTACCTTTAATCCTAATGTAGAGGAGAAGGACAAAATCTTGGAGGAGGATGTGAATGACCGTGAAAATACTGAGCAAAACACTGAGAATGATAAGGCAAAGCTTCAAGTCAGAAAGGAAAAAGTTGCAGCTCTTGATTTATCTGTGTTTAGGATACCCCAGTACTGCATTCTTGTTGTATCATTTACGTTGATGTTCATGTGCCGGTTCATTCCCAATATTCATCTAGTAAGTATAAAACAAAGTATTAAAAAAAAAATCTAGTAGAACACTGGCTAGAATTAAACTGGAACGCCAAAAAGGAAACTGGAATGAACTGATAAGTATAAAATAAACCAATCAATGATCGTTTACTCATTAAGTCATCTTGCAAACACTGAATAAGTACAAATCAACCAATCATTTACCAGCATTTAGACAGGTCGTCAATGATAAACTCATTGAGTACAAAAAAGTACTTGTTGAGTATGAAACAAACTCATTCAGTGTGAAAATGTACTTAAAAGTCTGTTA
The DNA here is from genome assembly GCA_964017195.1 of Siderastrea radians. NCBI lineage: Eukaryota > Metazoa > Cnidaria > Anthozoa > Scleractinia > Rhizangiidae > Siderastrea > Siderastrea radians. The sequence continues at coordinate 42,192,565 of OZ024892.1, read as the reverse complement.
TCAGCGAATCAAAGGCTTTCAATAATACTGGGCGCCCAATTGTCACTGGCACAAAAATGATAATGTCTTAAATAATCCTTGATTCCACGGTTTTCCTTTCATAATGAACGGATATTGTTTTAGCAGAAGTTTCCCTCCAAGGTTTGGTGCAGTCGTGAAATTAGTCTGAACTATCAAAATCAAATGCATTTCCTTGCACTTAGCCACTATGAGTAAACAAACAAACAAACTTGCCACAGTCAAGCCCAATTAATCTAATGTTGTGCAACAACTTGCCTTTGTCATTTGAAGTGGGCCTAAATCTTTTTGCGACCTGTGTGTGACTGTGTTCCAGCTGATAACTCCAAAATAGACCACTTCATGTGGTAAAATCTGTTAATTTTCAAAAACATCCCTTGAAAGGGTAAACCACGTCACAGGTTGCTAAAACACTACTATACACTTACCATGCCAAAGCCAAGAACAGTACGATTGGAGTTAGCTGGATTTGAGACATCTTGATTCACTTTTAATTGTAACATTTGAATTTTCTGAAGAAAGGTTTCAATTTCCTGAAGAAAGGTAAACCATTCTATTCTGGAATTTGCGAGAAACATGGCAATTTCAAAAGGAGAAAGAAAAACAGACTTTCACCTAATGTTTTCCATTTATCTTCTCAGACCTTTGGAGACCTTATCAGACTAGACTAATAGACTTCTCACATAACATACTCCTATCACATGTCAAGAAAACATATTCACTGGAATACAAACCGTATTGTTTGCATGAATAAGCGCTAGTTTTCAATAAAAATACAGATATAGCAATAATTCACTCCTTCTTTGCGGTGGAAAATATCATGACATTGTGAGCATTAACCTGAAAACCGAATAGATTATATTGAGCTAAATTTTGATGTCCATACTCAATAAGTATAACTTCCACTTCTTCAGTTCATATCAGTTGTCTGGAGACTTGGATTCATGATTATACCGATTTTAGCACCAAGGTTGATATCTATACATTGTGCTCAATAAGTATAACTTCTACTTTTTTAGTTGTCTGGAGTTCAACTCATTACCGATCTTAGCGCCATAAGGTCGTGTTCTATGTGGCAAGATAAATTTTGATGTCTGTATGTTGTACTCACTAAGTATAGCTTCTACCTCTTGAGTTGTCTGGTGTTCAATTCATTACCGATCTTAAGTAGCGCCATAAGGTCGTGTTCTACATGGCAACGCACAAATTTTGATGTTTGTAAATTGTACTCAATACGTATAACCTCTACTTTTTAAGTTGAGTGCAGTTCAATTAATTACCGGATTGCGCTAAAGTCGTGTTCTGTACGTGGCAAGATAAACTTTGATGTCTGTACGTTGTACTCAATAAGTATAACTTCTACTTTTTGAGTTGTCTGGAGTTCAATTCATTACCGATCTTAGCGCCATAAGGTCGTGTTCTAAATGGAAAGATAAACTTCGATGTCGATACATTGTACTCAATAAGTATAACTTATATTTTTGAGTTTGTCTGGAGTTCAATTAATTACCGATCTTAGCGCTACGGTCGTGTTCTAAGGTAAATTTTGATGTCTGAATGTAATGTACTCAATAAGTATAACTTCTACTTTTTAAGTTGACTGCAGTTCAATTCATTACCGATCTTAGCGCTAAGGCCCATCGTGTTCCGTACATGGCAAGATCAAAATTTCGTATGTTTGTACGTTGTACTCATGCAATAGATAAATTTTGATGTCTGTATGTTGTACTCAATAAGTATAACTTCTACTTTTTAAGTTGAGTGCCAGTTCAATTCTTTATCGATCTTAGCGCTTAAACAACAAGGTAAATTTTGGTCCCCTTTTAATGTCAGTTGTACTCAATAAGTATAACTTCTACTCTTTTAGTTGTCTGGAGTTCAACTCATTACCGATCTTAGCGCCATAAGGTCGTGTTCTATGTGGCAAGATAAATTTTGATGTCTGTATGTTGTACTCACTAAGTATAGCTTCTACCTCTTGAGTTGTCTGGTGTTCAATTCATTACCGATCTTAAGTAGCGCCATAAGGTCGTGTTCTACATGGCAACGCACAAATTTTGATGTTTGTAAATTGTACTCAATACGTATAACCTCTACTTTTTAAGTTGAGTGCAGTTCAATTAATTACCGGATTGCGCTAAAGTCGTGTTCTGTACGTGGCAAGATAAACTTTGATGTCTGTACGTTGTACTCAATAAGTATAACTTCTACTTTTTGAGTTGTCTGGAGTTCAATTCATTACCGATCTTAGCGCCATAAGGTCGTGTTCTAAATGGAAAGATAAACTTCGATGTCGATACATTGTACTCAATAAGTATAACTTATATTTTTGAGTTTGTCTGGAGTTCAATTAATTACCGATCTTAGCGCTACGGTCGTGTTCTAAGGTAAATTTTGATGTCTGAATGTAATGTACTCAATAAGTATAACTTCTACTTTTTAAGTTGACTGCAGTTCAATTCATTACCGATCTTAGCGCTAAGGCCCATCGTGTTCCGTACATGGCAAGATCAAAATTTCGTATGTTTGTACGTTGTACTCATGCAATAGATAAATTTTGATGTCTGTATGTTGTACTCAATAAGTATAACTTCTACTTTTTAAGTTGAGTGCCAGTTCAATTCTTTATCGATCTTAGCGCTTAAACAACAAGGTAAATTTTGGTCCCCTTTTAATGTCAGTTGTACTCAATAAGTATAACTTCTACTCTTTTAAGTTAAGTGCAGTTCTGAATTCAGTACCAATCTTAGCGCTAAGGTCGTGTTCTAAGGTAAATTTTGATGTCTGTATGTTCTACTCAATAAGTATAACTTATACTTTTTAAGTTGACTGGAGTTCAATTCAATTTATTACCGATCTTAGCGCTAAGGTCATGTTCTAAGGTAAATTTTGATGTCTGAATGTAATGTACTCAATAAGTATTACTTCTACTTTTTAAGTTGACTGCAGTTCAATTCATTACCCGGATCTTAGCGCTAAGGCCCATCGTGTTCCGTACATGGCAAGATCAAACTGATTTCGTATGTTTGTACGTTGTACTCATGCAATACGTGTAACTCCTACTTTTTAAGTTAACTGCAGTTCAATTCACTACCAATCTTAGCGCTAAAGTCGTGTTCTAAATGGCAATTTCGAATGTTCAGTGTACGCTGCACTCAATAAGTATAACTTCTATTTTTTAACTTGAATGCCAGTTCAATTCATTACCGATCTTATTGAGTGCAATGTACAGACATCAAAATTCATCTTGAACACGACTTGAGCGCTAAGTATAACGTCTACGGTGTTAGCGTCAAGATCGCTCACGATTTTTACTCTCCTTAACTTAAAACGAATAACTTAAGTCTTCATGAGTACGGACTTCTCGGAAAATTGATCTCAGTCTCTCAGTCTTAAACATGACTGCTCAGCTAGGTTTATTGAGTATTGCTATGTGGAAAACGACCTTGGCGCGAAGATCGATAATGAATTGAACTCCAGTCAACTTAAAAAGTAGAAGTTATACTTATTGAGTACAACATACGGACATCACAATTTACCTTAGAACACGACCTTAGCGGTAAGATCGGTAATGAATTGAACTCCAGTCAACTTAAAAAGTAGAAGTTATACTTATTGAGTACAACATTCAGACATCAAAATTTACCTTACAAACGACCTAAGCGCTAAGATCGGTAATGTATTGAGCTGCAGTCAACTTAAAAAGTATAAGTTATACTTATTAAGTACAATCTGCAGACGTCAAAATTTATCTTGCCATGTAGAACGTGACTTTAGCCCTAAGATCCGTAATGAATTGAACTCAGAGTAGAAGTAATACTGAGTATGGACATCAATGTTTCCCTCAATAATAATCTGATTGGTTTCAGTTCAATGCTCGTGATATCAAGATATTTTCCACCCAAAGAAGGAGTGAATTATTGCAGCCATATCTTTTTTTTCTTTTTGGAAAAGTTAACAGATGCTGAAACGAGCGCTTGTTCATGTAAACAATACAGCTTGTATTCTCTCAAATATGTTATCTTGACATGTGATACGAGTATGTCAAGTGAGAAGGCTATTAGTCTAGACTGAAAGGTCTCAAGAGGTCTCAAACATGAATGTGTTAATGTCTGTTTTTCTCTCTTGTTTTGAAGTTGCCAATTGTTTCTCAAAAAATCCAGAAAAGAATGGTTTAACCTTTCGTTATAAATTGAAACCTTTCTTCAGAAACTTCAAATGTTACAATATATAGTGAATCAAGATGTCTCAAATTCAGATAACTTCAAACGTACTGATCACGGCATTTGCATGGTAAGTGTAGAATTGTATTTTGAGCAACCTGTGAGTTTTACCCTTTCAAGGGATGTTTTTTTAAATTCACAAATCTTACCACATGAAGTGGTCTATTCTAGAGTTATCTGGAACACACACACAGGTCGCAAAAAGATTTAGGTCCACTTCAAATAACAAAAGCAAGTTGTTGCCAATCACTTGATTGGGCCACTGTGGCGAAATTGTTTGTTTGTTTACTCATAGTGGCTAAGTGCAAGGAAATGCATTTAATTTTGATCGTTCAGACTAATTTCACGACTGCACCAAACCTTGAAGGGAAACTTCTGCTAAAACAATATGCGTTCATTGTGAAAGGAAAACTGTGGAATCAAGGATTATTTAAGACATTATCATTTTAATGCCAGTGACAATTGGGCGCCCAGTAAAAATGTGAAGTAGTTATTGCAAGCCTTTGATTCGCTGCTAACAGACTTTTTAAGTACATTTTCACACTGAATGAGTATGTTTCATACTCAACAAGTACTTTTTTGTACTCAATGAGTTTATCATTGACGACCTGTCTGAATGCTGCTAAATGATTGGTTGATTTGTACTTATTCAGTGTTTGCAAGTTGACTTAATGAGTAAGCGATCACTGATTGGTTTATTTTATACTTATCAGTTCATTCCAGTTTCCTTTTTGGCGTTCCAGTTTAATTCTAGCCAGTGTTGTAGGTAAGTATAAAACATGGCATTAGTCATTGGCATCTAATTTTTTTCAGAAGCAAACAAGCATACATGTATTTTAAGGAAGTTACATATGGGGGCTTTGCCTGAGGTACAAACCCTCTCCCATGGGGGGAGGGGGAACACAGGGGGTGGAAACCCTGGAGAAAAGAGGGCAGGGAGTGTTCAAGAAGTGGAAAAAGAGAGAGGGGCGAATGTGTCTCCAAGGTGGGAAGCAGGAAAAAAAGGAAAAAAGACACAACACTGCATAATATTTTGCAATAAAAAAGGGGAAGAGGCAGGAGGCAAGAAAATGGTGGGGGGGGGGGGCAGGATAATAAGGGTACTGGAAAAGGGATGTTTGGACCTCCCTGTCACTCCCCCCCCCCCCCACATACCATTTTATCATTTAATTTGTATCAGAAATGTACAGGTACCTGTAGTCAAAATTACTGGTCACACTCTCACACTTTCATGGACTGGACTTGAATTAGATGCAGCTGTTTTCAGTTGTTGACTAAATACACTTGCACTACATAAAAAGAAAAACTTCAAATTCTCATTTTGCAAATTAGCCAGCAACAAACAGCAGAGCATGAAAGTTACCATTTAGTTGGTTACACTTTCACTGGGGTTTCATCGATGGACTCAGAAGCTTAAGGTGATTCCATCGAAAAAGAAGTTGTAATGAGAATTTGTTGAAACTTTGCACAGTTGTTAATTACACCTACTACATCGAAAAAATAAAATAAAAAGAGGAGGTCACTGTGTTTGATTTCATGCTATAGGGCTGTAGTATTTAGGTACCTTGCTAGCTATCGACAGCAATATTAAAAAGCCTTTCCTTGTACCAGAGGCACCCACTACTTTAAGAAAGTTATCACTAGCAATAAAATATAAGCATTATTCTTGTGATAGCAAAACAATGTTACAGTAAAATTAAAGGCCTTACAGTTGCCTTAAAAATAAAAGTAATGAAATAATAAACCAAGCGAGCACATGCACGCTTCTAGTGAAATGCCTAAAATCGGATTGTAATAGTGAATTAATCAGAATATTTGAAAATTGAATAATGAAAAATTCTTAAAATTTGGATATATCATGCAGAGTCATGTTTTCTTCAAATAATTGGAATAAAAAAGAGGGGTGACCGAGTTCGTTTTGGAGAAAATGCAATTCATTTCTCTCAATAGCTCAGTTTTCATAGAAAACCTACCAAGTTTTGAATGCGCGCCCACTCGTGTGCATGCTAATCACGCAAAAATTGATGCGCACAAAGGGTGCGCAATGCAATTGAATGGAATCACCTTAAGCATTCTTTTACGAGGGGTTTTCCCTGGTAGAAATTCCACATGGGATCTAAATAGGGTTCTAACAGGATATTGTAGGACCCTAACCCAGGATCGATCCTGATAAGACCGGCTACTCAAGATCTGGTAGGAACCTATTGACATCCTGTAGGATCCTTTTTGGGATCCTATGAGATCCTGAGCAGGATCCCGAGTAGGATACTATGAAACATGGTTAGGATTAGTGCCATTTAGGATCCTGGGTAAGGATCCGTGTGAACTTAGAGGATCCTGTATAGGTCAATACTCAGTATAGTATTGTTTGGTATGCCTGTGTGTGTGTACAGCTATACAGGTATGATTGACCCAAGGGTATGGTTTTTGAGCTGTTTTAGTCGGAAAATCGGTCAAGGAGTTTGCCATTTTGGTCTGAAATTTTTGTGTTGATCAGTTAGCCACAAGCCCTGAAATACATGATTAAATTTTGTAAAACACCAAGCTTTTAAAGGTGAGGTTTTTAGATTTGGAAAAAATGTTCACCTGACAGCTTAACGGTAGCCATGCTTTATTTCTACTGGTGTTACATGTATCTTTCTTATTTATTTCTACTACTGTTATCTTTGTTGCCCAGATTAAGTACAGTGAAGAGCTCAACATTTCTGCCAGTAAATCTTCCCAATACTACATGCTTCTTGGTGGCTCTTCTGCTGCAGCCAGAATCTTAGTTGGGAGATTATGCGACATCAAATGGATTAATATTCGTTTCGTAAATCAACTGGGAATCACCATTACTGGCATGGCCACCTGTCTTCTACCTCTTGCGAGAAGTTTTACCTCTGTTGTATTTTATAGTGCTGTGTTTGGGTTCACTGATGGAGCCTTCATAACTTCACAAAACGCGATTCTTCTTGATATTGTTGGACCTGAGCGAAGGGCTTCCGCGTTTGGTTTTGGAACAATGCTGTGTTCCTTTGCTGTAGCTAGTGGTCCACCTCTTGCTGGTAAGCATGGATGGAACATACATAGACTATAAAGTAGATTGAAGGGAATAGAGCAGGGCAAGGCTGTCACTAAGTTTTTAAAGGGGCATAGTCAGGAGGATTTCACAGATTTTTGGTCAAAACTGTGCTTAAATTATTGGTAGCTAACTTTATCAATGCCCAACATTGTTTGAACATTTAAAGAAACATATTAGCTTAATTTCATTAAGAGAAAACAAACCATGACCATTTAATATCGATTTACAGTGTAATGTCAACACGCTGAAAGAATTTGAAATGTTTAACCTATTTTTTTCAAGTTGCAATCCATTTCCATCCATGCCACAACAGAAAATAGTTTCAGTGAAGTAATATAGTCTTTGGTAACAAAACTAGACTATTATTTGTGGGCGTTCATTGATGTGAGGACATACATGTATTTTCGATTTTTAAAGTGAACTAAAATAGCGTGACTATGCCCCTTTAAGTAGCAGGGCTAATGGAAAAGAAGCCAGCCAAAAGCCAAATGCTGCCATAGCAACAACAAGACATACCATTATTGTTGTGTATTTCTTATTAAAGTCTTAATTTCCTCACTCGGAGACCCATTATTTCCAGAGATACAGTTGATTTTGTGATTTGTCTCTGTGCTTTAACCACTAATGATGTCATCAACTTTCTCCTGAACAAGAGTAGTCATTAAATATAGTCCTCCTTCTTCATGTTAAAAGACCTTTGAGATAAACGTTACTTGTTCTTCACTTCACAGAAACTGATGTGATTTTTTATGATGCTTGTCTTTTTCCGCCTAGGTCTAATAGCTGACAAGCTTGGCTCATATGAGTTTGCATTCTATGCAGCTGGTGCAATGATGCTTCTCAGCAGTGCTGTTCAGTTTCTTCTGTTGTGCTTCAAGTCACATGTTGAAGGTAACCGAACAAGAAAAGAACTTGTCTCTGTGGAAAATCCAAAGAAAACCAGTGAAATTAGGAGCCCATGCAAGGATCATAAAGAACACTTAGTGAGTCTTTATTTGGAGTCAGCACTGTGAAGAGTGCATCATATAAAGCATTCAGTTTGTTTGAGAAAGTTTGTCAGAAACTGTTTTTACTAATGTATCACAGAGTGTTTGCTCCTGTGTTACCTACAGTGCACCAGAGGTTGGGGCTTGTAAGTGAATGGACAACTGTTTGGTCTGGGAAATAATTCAGATTGTAATTTAAATTGGAGTGGTCTCATAGAAATCAAATGAGACTTAGGATGAGTACTTATTTTTCTATTGAAAGGCAATAAAATTATCATAAACTGTTACAACAAATTTTGGTAAACCTTTAATGCAGTGACTTTGTTACGATTTAAATGCCATTAGCGAGTCCCTGGGACTCACCCCATGAAAACAATGAGTCCCTGACCAAAACCAATGAGTCCCATCTATCATACATAGCGGGCTTCGGCAAGCCTCGTATGACTGAAGTGTGCTTTATTCCATAACTTTATTGGGTATGAGCTCGTTCCCAGGGTCCTCTTGACATCAAACTAGGTAATCACTCGTTCACAAACAAACATGGTAGCATTTGGAATAGATCAATTTTATTAATAATGCTAATATAAAAGGCTTGCATTTGTCCTCAGAAATTACTTCTAGATATAGTTTACAGCTAACTGATATTTTCTTTTGAAGTAAGTTGTGTTATAGATTCTAAATTACACGAATAGGACATTTGATTGATCGTAGCATGTTCACGTTTGTGCATCCTGAAGGATGAATGCCATATATATTATTTTGCGTCATTTAGGATTTCTATGCATCAGAGACGCAGGACGCAGGGGGAAAAAATCACTGTTAATGAAATGAAAGTAGTCAAAATTAATGAAAATATTATTTATTATATTAATTCTATTAATATAATTATTTCATATAATTTTGAAGAGGGCCACGACACTTTTTAATGTAAAATTTGTTCGGACGAAACTTCATTCATCTTCAGTACAAGTAACAGAACCTGTCAATGGGTGTGACATAAATGTAAGAAGGATATTGATTAGAGTAGTTTGGAAAATTACAATGTTCGTAACAATAAATGTAGAACATATAACTAATTAATCCGAAACATGATTACATTAAAAAAAGTCATGACCTTTTTGAAATTTATATCTTGCCTGCTGGTTCTATGGAAATTTTATATACCGTAATTATTATTAAAATGTATTTATTTGTGAAAGAACTACCTTCCATGCAGCTAAAAAGGCATGTACATGTATTTATTCTTAGACTGTACATTGTATAAATTTGCAGTTACTGACAGTAAATCTAGATACTGTTAAAAAATATTGGCATTATTGTGTGGCAGTACTAAAATACATTTATGGGTTTTAATTTTTGCAGGTTTATGAATTTCTGCATGACCTACAAAAATCCGAGATTAAAAGTTAACCAAGGCCAAGCTCCTGTTTCTCTTATTGAAAAGAGTTTTTACAGCTAATTTTAGTGGCGGCTTTTGAAAGAAAATGTAAGGCAAAAGGGATTAACAGAAGTTGTTATCGTTTGGCTATACATGTACATATGACAGCATTAAGAATTGATCCCATCCTTGGTTAGCTTAATCCTGCTTTGAACAACCGTGCCCATTTAAACGTTTTCACATTTTGACATCATACGTGTAGAAGCAAGTTTCGCATTTCTTAGGTAACCACTTGGTCATATCATTGAAGTTTTATGCTTTTTACGTGACAAAGTTTTTTGTTTTAAATTCGGTGCATTTCAACCACGGTTAAAGGTAGTCAGATGAAATGGTTGATCTGTCACCAAAACACAACCGTCTCAGACTAATCTCAGTGATTATTACAAGCTTGTTTCCCACATTGTTGTTCCTCTGTGTTTGTAGTCACTACTCTCCACAGTCTCCATGGAGTGAAAGTTTTGCGTCTGTTTTTTGTCACAGACAAGAATAAGGAGCAATGCCGCAGCTACAAATAATACAGCTGCAGCCAAAATAAAAGATGGGATGTAGGAATGAAGACGATCTGTCATAAAACCTACAAAAGGAATGTTGAAAGAAAGCAGTTATGGTTCTTGTTTTCAGTATAATTTGCCAGTAGTTGCTGGTATTGTTCACCAGGCTTCATACAGCTGTACATGTAGCTAAAAATTAATATAGAGTTCCAGGAGTTTTGCAGGGTAAAGAAAGAAAAATTATTTCCAGGACCAAAACCTAACTCACTCATAGCTTGATTGGCATAAAAAATGGATTGTTACAACAAATATCACATAACTGTACTAAATTACAGTTAGTGCTGATATTAATTGTAGACAATCTGCCTTCCACATAACTTGTTGAGAAAAATCCAGGATTTTTCAAAGAGATGTTGGGAAGCTGATTAATGCTAACCCTAGTTTTCTTTCTCTTGATTAAAAACGTTTCCCTTGAAAATTATTTTACAAGAAAATTTGAAAGCAGCCAAAGTCAAGTTCCTAAGTTAAAAGAATTTATAGGAATCCACATCGTTAAGCTACAAAGTGAATTCAGTACTGCTAATCCTGGGTAAGGGTAATGTTGTTTTGAATAACTGAGGCTAGGGGATTTCCAAGTCATTGCAATTATAAAATTTTTTTTTCCAGGAAGTCCAGGAATAGTGCAAACCCTGGAACATATCCATCCCCCAGCTGCTTGAACACATCCCTGAAACCATGCCATACAGACATAAATAAGTCTAACAGTAAATAAAGGGGTTGAAACACAGGTTAACCCAAGGAGGGGGTAGTCATAACTAAGTTATATGTGGTGCAAATGAAGCCACCATTTTTTCAAACAATTGAAGGGGTGCGTGGAATAAAATAAGGCCCTAAGTGACTCCTGATCTAATGTCAAATTCTCCCTTTGATTTACAAACATACACAAGGAAAACTGGAAGGAGAATTTAGCAATTGATCAGAAGTCACTTGGGGCTTTATTCCAGGTACCCCTTCAATCATTACAGTGGATTCCTGATAATAACAAACCCCTCATAAAGAAGTCCCTCTTATAACCAGCAATATTCTTTAGCCCAGCCAAAGTTACATGAAAATGTATGGAAAAAAACCGTGGTGTAACAAAATCCCTGATTATAACGAATTCAACACAATCCATAGTTCCTGACGCCTCCTCATTTTGGGGGGCCTTTTTTAAAATCTGACTGACCGACCCAAAATCAGGAAACGCAGTCAATGTTAAATGAAAAAAAAGGGGGGAATGGCCTATTGCAAAAAAAAGCCTATGGGCCAACAGACCCAAAATAATACCGTAGGCCAATTAACTTAACCCCATTTGTGGGAAGACACTTTCTGAATAGAACTAGACAAGTGTGATCTCAAAGCAACTGAAGTTGCTGTACATCGGGGGGGGGGGGTACTCCTTATAACGCCCTATATGGGGAGGTTCTGCCCGAAAGGGGTACCTTTTTCAGGCTTCATATATACAAAAGGGTAGGGATTTCAAGAGCTGAAGTATTTTCAAGGAGATAATAACATTGATTTTTTTTGGGGGGGGCGGGGGGACGGAGCTGCCCTGTATAAAACTTTGTAGAGTGCCCCTCCCCCCCCAGGCTGTACATGTCCCAGTCAATCTACATCATACTTGACCATTAATGACCAAGATCTGAATTATTAGTCACCAAAATTATGTGTTGGTTTAAAAGAAGAATTGCATCTTATGTTACACTATAGAATCTTTCAATGTTTGATTTTAACTTGAGAAATGGCCATGGAAATACGTAAGTATCTCTCAACTTTTTCAATTTTGAATTATAATCTCATCAAACTGATGTGATCATTATTTTGGAGATGATTGAAATCTTCAAAATGCTGCCATACTTACCGGCCAGTGCAGGGCCAGTTGCAATTGTAGTCCCATAGCACAGGGCACTTAAACCAAATGCCGATGCCCTTGTACTGGTTTCCACAGAGTACAGTATAGAAATGTAAAAGGTGCCAAATATAACACCATCTGCAAAGCCATAGAAAAAGGAAAATGCTATAAGGTGCCCATAAGTTGTAGCTTGTGTAAGAAACGTAATATCTAGGCTGTCAAGAAGGATACCAAACATATACACATAAACTGGGTTTACACGTTGCATGTCACCCAGGAATCCACTGAGTAGTCGGCCAATGAATGTAGTGATACCAATGTACATGAACAGCCTTGATGCTGCATCAGCTGAAACACCAAGATCTTCTGAGAATTTGGCCTGCAAGCAGAATTGGAACAATTTCTTTATGTACGTGAAAAATTAAGATAGATATAAAGAAAATTTGTAAATTAGATAGGCTTTCTTCCACTTCACACTATTGTGAATTTGTTTATGGAATATACCCACTAACTTCACCCAGGCTGTAGTGGACACTTCTTCGTGTGTAAGCAGTTCTCCCAACTTATACTATAAGTAATACGGAGAACAACAAGGACAATACACATGTTGATATGGAGGCTTAATTAAAACAAGGCGGCTCTGCTACTGCTATCAATAGTGGCCCTGCTAAATGAATACAATTAATACAATAAAACTGCTGGTTATAAAAAAAGAGTTTCAAATTAGAAACATTACTCTGCATTTGAGGAAAAAATGTACAATATTCCAAAAACTACTAAAAAAAGCTATATAAAAATTAGCAAATTTATAACTTCATTCTATTAACCTAAGAATGCATCCATATCATTTTGGTAAATGTAGAAGATTGCTTTGCCTGGGTTTCAAACATGAACCCCCCCCCCCCCCCCCATTGAAGGTAAAGTAACCTTCGGAAACCTACTTACATTTACATACATTTATGGATACAATTTACTATTCCAAGTCCCACATCAATTCCAGAAAGAGTCACAATTTTTTTAAATAGGGTGGGATAACGGACTCATACCCTGGTAGAAATTCTGCACTGGATACTTTGTCTAATAGGATCCCAGCTAACAGGATCTTGTAGGATCCTAACCCAGGATCCCGACAAGACCCTACAAAAGACCCTGTAGGATCCTATTGACATCCTGTAGGATCCTATAGAATCTTGTTTAGGATTTTACAGGATCCTGTATGATCCTGGGGAGATCCTATAGGATCCTACAGGATCCAGTCTATGATCCTATAGGATCCTAGACAATCTTAAGCAGGCTCCTGAAAGACTTTACAGGATCCTGAGTAGGATCCTACACACCGTGGTTAGGATTATTGCCATTTAGGATCCTGTGTGAACGTACAGGTTCATGTAGGATCTTATGGGATCCTAGAAATTCCTGTAGGATCCTGGATAGGATTTCTACCAGCTGGGTTTATAAACACTACACAATTAGCAGAATATGAAATTACATTTCTTCCTGACAGAAATACATCCTCACATCCTTACTTGCTTTTTCACACTAGTGAACTTTCTTTAACCAATCTCAGAGAACAGAAATGCAAAACTTAAGAAATAAAATAGGACTTTGAATAGTGCTAAATTAAATGAACTTACCAAGTGTAACCGTGGAGTGTTGTGTCCTAAATTGACCAATATGTGACAGAGAGTCAGCACAATAAACACCTTTTCCCTGAATACAGACAGGTCAATAAACCATTTCTTTGGCTCTTCTTCCATTCTATTATTCTCCTCATTTGAATTTTCTAATTCTTCATTCTCCTGTTCAGTTCCTTTATCATCTTTCCTGGCTACAGCAGGATCAAACGTCAAACACAAAACACACACAACTGAAAAAATTCCTGCAGTTATACGGTAAGTCTTTCTCCAACCAAAGGTATTTAACAAGGCTTGTAGTATTGGTGCAATGGCAATCACACCCAATCCACTGCCGCAGGAATTAATACCAGTTGCTATAGATTGCTTCTTGTCAAAGTAATGTGATGTTATTACATAACATGAAACAAACAGGCAGCTGCTTCCAAACCCAAACACAACACTGTATGTCACATACATGATGGCAATATTTGAGGCAAGAGATGAGAGCAACAGGCCACTGGTGCATGTCAAGCCACCTATGAAAGCGGTTAGACGGCAGCCAAATCTGTTCACCAACACACTGGTGAAAGCACCAAGGGAAAATATTAAAGCCAAACCAACTGAACCCACCCAAGCTGTCAAAAGATATTAAAAAAAACAAGAAAAGTTTAATGCTAACATTTTTACCCTGCTTTTTATGATGCATGATGACGTATTTTTTCATTATATGCACCATGCAGATTGAAACAAGTACAATGTAGCTAGCTGCTATTAAGTGTCAACCATGAACAATGCGACACAATGGAATTCCGGTAAACAACACTGTCAAGTTTGTTGTTCATGCAGTTACCTTAATTTTTATTATTGATTATCATTAAATTATGTTCATTTGTGGGACAAATTAAGTTGGAGCAGATTTAGGTATCCTGTGTTATTACAATATGCATGGCATCTGAGATCGAAGAGAAGCAAGTTTTTTCTGCTGCCCAGAAAACCTTGGTGCTGTGTCATTCTTGGTATATTACGCTTTCTACCTGACAGCGTTTTCTCAGTTAGGTGGGTTGAGATGAACAATAATAGTCCATATAAAATGACAAAGATATAGACAGAATAGGTGAAGGCTAGGGTGCTATAAGAGTTACAAGTCCTCATGGACTGATGATATACATGTATGCTCATAGCAGGTTATAAGAATGGTGAAGGGCCAAATGCTGGCCTCTATTGTCGCTGATCTCTTCAACTAGTAACACTGTCTGGCCATAGGAGACTGTGCTGGGTTGAGACAGGTGACAGACAGCCTTAATTTAAGCATGACTAGAAAATTAAAGCTCTGCAGCTTGTGCAGGGGTCGTGCAGTCTCAAAAACCTCCTGCTAATAAAATAGGAACATGCCATAATTAAAAGTAGACAGGACGTGACCACAGGGGGGTTGGGGAGGGATCAGAAGACAAAGATTGCAAGTCTTATTTCAATAGGTGGGGGGCACTGCAGAGGGTAATGTGTTGTTCCAGAAAATATTCATACCTAGAAAATCCAGTTAAGCTTCATACTTTCCTTTCACATTTTTGGCTTTTGAGACTGCCCAGCACCCCCTTGAAATTTCCAATGACTAACCACGGGGTTGGTATGGATGATTTCTGGAACCACATGAAAAGGGGAGTAGGGGAGAAGGGGAGAAGGAGGCAAGAACCTGAGAGAAAACAGGGAGTGAAAAAGAGGGTGTATTTTTCAACTTTAAATGGATGAATTTCATCACTGGTGGTGCTGTCCCAAGTGGATGAAGAAAGACTATTAAGTTGATAGCAGTAATTCTCTTACCACCCACAGAATACCCAACAATTCGCACACGACATGTGAGAACCATTAAAATGTTATTGTCAAAGGAGGCAATAACAATATAGGCACAACTTTTATTCAATGAGATGAAAGACAGATACGGGTATACTGTATGTTTAACTGTGCAATGTGTTTATGGAGATGAGAATGAGGGTTGACGAAAAACGGTTGTTGAACTCAAAAGCCGCGGCTAAACCTGAAACCAGCTACTTGCATGCCATTGATTAAGAAAGGGCCCTTTTTGTTTTTACATCAATATGTCATTCACCCATAATTCAATAATAGCCTGCGAATACAGGCGCCTCAATAGCTGATGGGTTTTAAAGTAATTCCAACACTAGCTACTAATCTATCCAGTCTCGTTTGCCCCTAGCTTAACCCCTGTTTTCTACTTGCCTGTTCGCTCACGTGTCTCTTGAAAATGGTCCATCAAGGCTGGAAACAGAATTCCAAAATTTAGCGCGATGCCAAGAGTTATAGCGATAATGAAGGTCGAGCAGAAACAAACGATCCAAGACCACGGGCTGTCTACTTCTTTTCTGCATTTTGGAAGCAAATTTGAAGAGAATTTACCGCCACAAAATTTCTCCATACGTAATCCCCGGCGCTCGATAACGTCAAAAAAGCCTTGTTATCTTTCAGCTCGGGTCGGTTTTGGCAATCAAGTGCTGTCACACGTATTTCTGGTTTTTATACGGCCAGTGGGGTTTCAGATTTTTCTTCCTTTTCATCCCTTTGTGATAGATTGAGACGAAGTCAAACAAGGAGGTACCACTTTTTTCGTGTATAAAGGATATTCCGATTACTGCAACCTCGTTAGCGGTGTTCGAGGGATGCTAGCTATGCAACGAAATTCGACACTGAAAAATATACTCAGTAATTAACGTCCATCGAATGAGATGACCCCGGGGGCAAACAAGTAAAATATAAACCGCTGTCCGACATTGCCGTATTGCATGCTTCAGCTTGTCTCTTTTTCCACAGCCAAAGATGCTTACAAGTTCAGTTTTGGAGACACAGACAGACAAAACCATTTGCAACTAGACTGCTAGCAGTCCTTTTCTGGTTTTCTCCCCGGGGGCAGGGGGGGGGGTACTCCCCCCACAATACCTATACGGGTATGTGCCGCCCAACGGAGTCGTGATTTTGGGACTCCTGATCTAGAACGAGGTATCCATTTTAGAGATGTCTCCTAGAACTGAGTATAATATTCGAACGCACGAAAGTTTAAAATTGTCAGCAGCCATTTCAAACTATTAATAGAGAGTTTTCTTAACTAAAACTAACAAAAAAGTACATAACGAACAAATTGTTGCATCCCGTGTTGCGCGCAGTAGGCGTATTTTAAGGTGATTCCATTCAATTGCATTACGCATCCTTTCTGCGCATTATTTTTTGCGTGATTAGCGCGCGCACGAGCGCGCGCACCTTCGGAACTTGATAGGTTTTCTATGAAAGCGGAGTTGTTTAGAGAAATAAATGGTCGTTTTCTCCTAAACGAGCTCGGTGACCCCCATTTTTTAACATATAAATTCAAATGGCACACGGTCGACAACAATATATCGCGATTTTAAGAAAAGTTAAAAATTCTGCTTTGAGATATTTTTATTTAAATGCCAAAAAGAACACATCTTTAGGTACAGCAGGGTATGTACGCACGCGGCAGATTCTTTAATTTTTTTCATATCTTTAATTCCTGTTCAACTAAAGTAGTGTACAATGCAAGATAAATGTCTATTTTGCTGAACTGCTTCAATATTTCAATCAAGCAATGACTTTTTAAAGCAATTATAGTACACATTTCTGATTACTAGGGTTTCTCAGGGAAACCTTGCGGGTCGTATAGTTGCTATTAATGGCTATCCATTTTGTGGAAAAACAAGCACGGTGACCCCTATTTTTTATTGCATTTTTGAAATGTACTAAACATAATTACCAATTGGACCAAGTTTTAGAAAATTTTAAATATTCCTTCTATTTCGATGGAATCACCTTAAGGTAATTATCGTGTAATAACGCGTTCGATGACGCGCGCTTGGTTCCGACGCGACTAGCGGGGAGTAATGTTGCGTCAGAATACACCTCATTGTGTCTACACAGGAAACCTGCTTCTGATGAACAGATTAAAATATATCTATTTATTACATAGTCAATCAAAGCTGCATGATCACTTAGCAATACGGCCTAAAGGGGGGATTACACGTGGATACATGTACCTTTTTCCCCAAACGTTTTAGCCTGGCTATTGCAATTATCTCCATTTTTAGAACGGGGTATTAAAAATTGACCTATTTCTAGAACGGGGTATCATTTTGAGTACAAAATCTTTCTAAAACGGGGTCTTGTTTTGGAGACCCAGGCGGCACATTTCCACCCAAGTTATACTTGAGTACCCCCACGGGGGTTTTCTGGACAGTCTGGATAGCGTGCGAAATACCTTTGCGAAACAGCCGAAACCCCGGGACCGAAACCTGGAGCGAACGAAAGAGCGAATCAGCGGAGGTGGAGGGGTAGGAGGGGTAGGGGTTGCGGGGAGTGGGGCCGGCCTCTCGCCTAGTCTCTTCCCGTTTTTTCTCGCCGCGCTGCTGCGGGATAGCTCGCGCTCTCAGCTATTTCGCGCGCCCTCTCGACTATCCAGAAAGGGACTGCAAACAGTCTAATTTGCTACCCCTCGGAAGAATTGAATTTCGCGATTTGGCAGAAAACATGAGATAAATCGTGTGAAAAAGAAGTAAATTTCACCAAAATTTGGGAAATGCTGATCCGCATCAGGAGTACCCAAGGAACCGCTCCGCAAAATACCCGCAATTCAGGCTAATCTTGAGCTGGCTGGCAAATTTTTAACTGGTAAATCTTGCTGGAAATTTACTGTTAGCGAAAGCTTGCTGGGAACTGTGGCCCATCTTACGCTCTGGCTGGAAAAAATTGTTTTTGTTTTGCTGTCAACTTAAAGACGCAAAACAGATACCGATCAAGTGTTACAGTTGCAGTTTTTTGAGGAGTTTGTCGGCGGTTGACCTTTAACGAGTACTCTACAAACCACTGGACACAGAATTGGAAAACGTGATCGGTTTTTGTACATTTCTGCTGTTTTAGGGAGGTAAGTGGCTAAGGTCTTGCTGGCGGGGTGATTGTGCGGTTTTCCATTTAGAAGCTTTCAAAAAATGAATTCGATGTTTTTGAAATCTTGTTGATCCAGCGCGCTGCAGCTGGGAAGAGTCGCAGAGGCATTTCTCGCACAAAATCTACAGCAGTACCGTACTTACTGGAATAAGCGCCGCGGTGCTTATTAAATTTTTCGGGCCTCAAATGCGGCGCTTATTCGAGGGCGGCGCTTATTTAAAAATTGGACGCGACAAAGAAATCATTTCTTTTAATTTAATGGTATTTTTCCATTCTATGCGAAAATTGTACAGTAACTAACAGAAGCGTCTTTTTTTATTGTCACCATTCGCCTCTTCCGGCCCCTTAACAAAATGTCACTAAAATTGTAAGCAAGGAACAAAATGAGGTGCTCGGTCTCCTAG
Organism: Siderastrea radians; assembly: GCA_964017195.1. Lineage (NCBI taxonomy): Eukaryota > Metazoa > Cnidaria > Anthozoa > Scleractinia > Rhizangiidae > Siderastrea > Siderastrea radians. Next base: position 42,173,475 of record OZ024892.1, on the reverse strand, counting down.
GTTAAAACTCTGTTTAAGGTGGTCTTATACAAAAAAAGTGAATTTCTTTGGAAGAGAACTTTGCGGGAAACGTTTACCATCATTTTATAGGGATTCACACCCTGACTTCAAACTGGGTCTTTTCAGGTCACATGTCATAATAGTTAATGATTAACCAGCCTTCTAAGTAAAACATAGGGGTGTTCATTGTAAGCACGATATCTAACTAATGCACGGTTAAATAAGTATGAAATCAACTTAGATCTGTCCACAGATGAATTCTTTAGGAGATAAACCTCGAAAATTAAGCAGCTTGGCCTCTTTGGAATTTATGTTTATTCCTTTTTTTCCAGAAAGTAAGGTACAAGGGAACAAAAAAGAGGGCAACGATTCACTTACTGAGAAGCAGTTCAAAATCGTGAGCATTTTTTAGGTATACGACCTAGGAAATTAAGTCCTTTAATCTTGCTGAAAATTTCAGAACACTAGGTTACAATGCACCGGAGATATCGTGCTCAAAAAGTTCATTCAGTTCGAGAAATTCTGTTGTTGGAGAAAAACAGTATTAAAGATAAGGGAACGGATTCTAGACAGCTTATCCGTCGCTCATTATCTTAAAACTATTGTCAAATTCAAGTTGCCACACTAAAATACAAGCTGAACGGTAAATTGATGCAAAAGCCATCGTTTCTGTAAGATTTGGGTCATGTTTTGTCGGTTAAACCTCGGACCTCAGGACTCTCTCCTCAGTCAGGTGTTTCTCTACAGTAGTACCAGATGTCATTTTACAGAGAGGCGGGGGGGGGGGGGTAATGTTCTTATTGAGGCTTGTTTGTGCGCATTTAATAAATGTAAACAATTGTTGCTATGGCCGTTGCTATGGAAAAAGTCGCATACTGCTGATTGGATTTCTTAAATCTCGCTGCTTTAATGCTGGAAATCGAGTGAGATTATTTCAAGACAGCATTCCCAAGTGTTTAAAGTTTACAATTTTGCCATTTTAAAAAAAAGTGACTTTTGCAACCTAACATCACCTTTTTTGAGTATAAGACCACCTTAAGCCAAACTAAAAATATAAGCGTCAAATCTTTCTAGGTTATTTTGGATGGAAAATTAAACATTAAAAAAAAGTATCGTTTTCTTTTCTCTAAAAACATATCGTGATATTTTTGCCGGGAAATGACCACCCACGTGCTTGCCCTCGAATAAGCGCCGCACCGGGGCCGCGAAGCTTATTCGGGGGCGGCGCTTACTAACTTTTTTGGTCCCAAATGCAGCGCTTATTCGAGGGCGGTGCTTATTTGAGGGCGGCGCTTATTCGGGGGCGCGCTTATTCGAGTAAATACGGTATCTCAGGAGTGGTATCGTTTTAAGTCTTCAGAATCTTGAGTGACAAGAAAGTAAATGTCATTATTTGACAACATTATCTGGGCAGTAAAATTTCGTTATTGTAATTCAGTTTGTAAAGTAAGAGCTGTTATATATAGTATTCGACCGTTTAATTCATACACCATAGAATTTCAGCTGAATTGAAAAGCCAAGTGACAGGTCTACCCAGGTCATCGTGTATTTGAATTCTTTGCCTTTTGAGAAATTAAACAACATCGATTTCCGTTTTTATACGCCCGTTGAAATCGCTAGGTATTGCAAACTACTGCTCTTCAAGGTAACCAACCAGTTCATCTGTAGTCAGCGAGTGCGCGCGAATTCGGTGACCCAGAATAACATCTCACGCGTTTGTCGCGCGTGAGGTAAACTCGGCAAAGTTAACGTTGGCGCGGGAAATAGTGTTTAGATTTCGCAAAATCGGAAAGAGGCCGACGTTCTCAGTCCGTTCAGTTAACGCTCTGGACTAGGACTTGCAAAAGACGGAAAAATAGGGAAACTACCGGGTAGACGATCGTCGATTCGCTTTTGTTGTTGTTGTTGTTGTTGTTTATTTTTTTTTTTGCTTGCACACTTTGCAGCACGATTTTGTGAACTACTGGGTAGAGATACTCGGTGTGTTTGTGAGCACTTGCAGTGAATTGTTGTAAGCTTAAGTTCTACATTTGACGGTCGACGATTCGCTATTACTTTGTGTCCCGTTTGGGTGGTGTTCGGAAACGCCGGAAAATAGCAGGTAGGAGTTTTATTGTTTAAAAATTGTCTCTTCAAGTACAACTGAAAACAGACTGTGCATGCTAGTATAGTGAACTGCAGTGAAGGTCCAGTGACTTACGTGCGAAACATTTTGTGTGGGCCATCGCGCGAGGCTTCCATTACTGCACTGGGAAATATATGGGGAGGTGGCTTCGGCAACAGGTTGATAGACGTTTCACTCAGACGAAAAGTCATCGTATAAAAGTCGACCATCATAATAAAGGGGCACGTACTTTATATTGCTGTAATATTTCTACTTATGACCGTAACCTCAAAAGACAAGCTATTCGGCGACTAAGTGCAAACCAAGACCTATATCAAGAACGCTATTTTACTGGTGACTTCAGGGGCTTTCCATCGTAAGGTAAGAAAAATTTGCAGTAACTTAAGGTATAATTAATTACCTCATTGATTACTTTTTCTAAAGTAAGTGTCTGAAGGAATCTGCTAGCAATTGCAGCCTTTATCATTATTATTATTATTATTATTATTATTATTATTATTATTATTTTTAACATTTTTTTTATTGGAGGGTATGATAAGAGAAGTAATCTCCTGGCTGGTAAAAACTGCGGCGTAAGAAATGCTGGGAAAATGTTATGATTTTTAAACGTCCCTGGCTGACAAAAATGAGTCGTGAAATGGATCCTGGCTGGATACAAGAAATCTTAATCCATTGCTAGCTGGCTCTGAAAAGCGGCTGTTTTTTTCCCACAGTACTGTTGCGAATGAATGCCCAGGGGTTGTTTGGGCCAAAAAACTTTCAAATTTGAAAAGTTTGTCGTTGGGTACTCCTGCCGCATGAAGATACAAGTAGTCTTCGAATCAGTGCTGCAGATGTTATATAGCCATATTTTGTTTAGTGTCCCGAAAACTCTTGAAAACGTGAAAATATGTCAAAGGTTTTCACCACGGCCAGTGAGGTAAAAAATGAATTCTACTTTCTTTTTGCCTGCGATCTGTACAAATATATAAGGAAGACGTTGTTTGACAACATATCTTTTACTTATACCAGTTTTAATCCTCTTAGTGGCCATGATAAAATATTATTTCTTTTCGATATACAGCCATTTATCTGTAAGAAGTAAGGTTACTTCATTTTTGAATCTTTCCAGAGGAGAAAGCAGTCATCACAGTACTAGTGTCATTATTACCTTTTTGCAAGACCATCTTTTTTCTTTCTTCCTGGAGGAGAAAACAGTCATAACGGGCACCTAACGGTTCGTTTCGGGGAATATATGTTCGGTGAGGCCTAAATCGCCTGCGATATTCGAATTAATTACAGGAAAAACTAAACATTTCTTTGGCGAAACATCACCTCAGACTTTCGTAGCAAGGGGACTGATTAATACCTATTGTTTTCGGAGGGAAAAATATGTCGTGTAGAGTGTAAAATAAGGTCAGCTAGCATTTTCGGAGAGCTACCAGCAGCTTGGAAATTCGGCGGAAAGGACTCTGTTTCCGATGGCGCTGAAAGCTAAGTCGTTAACGACAAAGGTAATGCAGAGTTTGGCATCTACATCACTGTCCAAATGAGAGAGGTGCTTGGCCTCGAAACCGGTTTCCCGGAAGCATTGATAGTCAATCCAGTACCCAGGCTGTCCATTCCAGTGCGACCATTTGATGACCCCCCCCCCCCAGAAAATGACTTCCTGGCCCTGAAATGGGCCACTGGCCGCAGCAGCTGAACTATGCCATATGGTGCGCCAGCAAAGGTCACGAGGTTGCTGCAACTGTTGCTCCAAAAAGACAAAGATTCGGACTTGCACCTGCCGCCGCAAATCCTCGCTTTCTTCTGGTTTCACCTGTATTTCACGGTAAGACGTATACTGTTTCAGCTAAGCGGGATTCAGAGCATTGTGGCTTTGCTCGGTGACCCCACGTATAGCCAAACAAATAACAAATATGACAGAGCGTCATATTTGTGCAAAGTTTGGTATTGATGCGAGTTTGGACTTTCGCTTTATTCGCGGTGCAAATCACGGAACGGGGAAGGTTTTTATTTACCTGGGAGGAGTTGGCGCACCCCAACCTATCTTACTTACCCAAGGGAACACGCCAAATTTAGTGATGGGGGTGGAAGCGCAGTGAGGGTAGTCTTGTGTACTTTATCCGAAACGATGAAGGCACAGATACGGAGTTTGACTATTCCGTTCCTGAGGTCTCACAACAGGTTCTCGCTTGGCTTATCCAACTAATCGAGGTGTTTGTTTACTGTGTTCTTGGCACGCAGGTTAACGTGCGCAGCAGCATTATTGGCGACATGGGGGACGCAAAAGAAGCCCAGCGGGAGATTTTAGCCCCCCTCGAGGATGCCGGTGATAAAAGAATCGAGATACAACAGTTAGTCCGTTAGAAATCTCTGCAAACCTTAGGCTTAACAGCTCATATTAGCAGCGACGCTATCAAGCGATTGCGTAAGAGAACGGTGCAAGATTAACCGGGAATTAATTAAACAGGACAAAATAAGCAGAAGTAAACAAGATTTATTTCGTGAAGTAATGTTTTTTTCGTGCTATTACATATATTTTCACCCTTTTCTATTTTAAATGAACTCCACACACAACGCGTCTGGGCTGCCTGTGTGCGAAGTAGTCGTTGTCCTCCTGCTCGTCACCGGTAGGTTTCCGCTGTTCCAGGAGGAAGAAGTGGCTGTCGATCATCGTCGTCGTCGTCCCGACCGCCTACATCTATGGGGTCTGGATCTTCTGCATGCATTTTCGCAGAGGTAGCTTGAACGGCGGCGTCAACCATACATGAATATCACATTAGACGCGTTTAACAGAGCGATATTGAAAAGCGTGCGAAGCTCAATCCGTGAGAGATCAAGGGCGAACGGACTCGCCATCGGGCTACTCCTTAATCCTTCCAGGGCCTCTTCGGGAGAAACCCTGTATATTTCGGTACCGCGCTTGGACGAAAAGGTTGTCCTTGTCCCAGGTACCATGGGCCTTGTGTTTGATCTCACCGTTTCTAGCCACGCGAACAACTCTGCTGTAAACGTTTCTAGAGCGCCCGTTCAGCGATAGGTTAACTTTATAATTCGCCGGAGAGTTTTTCCAGAATACAAACCGCTACGATTTGTATTAACTATTTGCGGACCTCTTCTTAACGACTGAAGCGCGGCGGAACAGAATCTTAAAGAGTATTCAGTCCATAAAACTGAAAAAGCTTCGGTCAAAAGCCCAGGATGCCAAGACAAGCAACGCAACAGAAAACAAACTCAAAGGAATTTACGACACAAAGTACCGAATTACCATTGACCACGATTCTTCGTGGTCATGGCGTCTTCTACCCCCGTGCCCTGGCAGAGTCATCGAGCTCTGAACTGTCCTTAGCTCCCGCTGACCAAGTGGTAGAGAGATCTGACCCAGCTAAGTTGAAATACGAACCAAAAAACCCAGAGATTGAGTACGAAGTGATCTGCAACAGTGACCTGTCGCGGGAGGCAAGAAGCAGTTATCACTCCACATTCCTTTACTCAAGGACCTAACAGAAGACTACATCATACAACAAGAACTGTCCTCTTCTGCAGGCTTGCTTTCTCTTCAGTACGGGCACCTAGTGGCGCTAGCTGGTGTTGCACTTCACACTGTTAACCAAATCGTAGCAGCCGTTCCGGCGGTTCCAGCACCCGTGAAAAATAGGGCGGCCCCTACGTGCTTAAAAAGCAATGATGAAGGCGACGACGTGGTTCCCGTTGCGGTCGCCGAGGTTCTCGCTGCGTCGGCTGCGCCCGCACAAGCGCAGTAAACACAGCAGGGTATGCTGGCAGCCGCGTTTCCTGCTACCGCTGCATCAGAAACAGGGAGTAAAGAAACTATCGCCGGAACCACTGTTCCAGCAGCAGCGTCGATGGGGAGGTGAAACTCAAAACATTGGATTTACCAACTGACTTGATTTATCAACTGATAAGGTAAAGACGTTTCGAGCGTAATCCAAAAATTTCTGTTTTATTATTATATAGACAAAAGACGTCTGTGCAAGCAGATGCAAATTAATGTGAAGAACTTTTAAAAGTAGGCTTCTGGACAATTAAAGGCAAGTTCTTTTCCAAGTTACCACAATGGATCCCACGCAAAGCCCACGCGACTGTAGCAAGACTCCAAACCAAAGGCCCGCAGTGGAGCTGAAACAGCGGCCTCCGCGGTTCCTGGGGTACCAGAGGGTGCTGCTGCGGCTGCAGCGAAGTCAGCCGATGGGGCACTCATTACCTCAGAAGTTCCAGAAACCAAGCCGGAACAAATCCGAGCAGAGTTGCAGCCGGCAAGAGGTTGGCTGAGTGGAATCGTAAAAAATAGGGAAGCGAAACGTGCTGCCCATTCCAGCGGGAAAAGCGGACACCGCGGTTCCCGCTGCATCAGAAAACACTTTAAACTCGGTTCCTGCTGTTCCAGCAGTTTCGGTGAATACCACTGCATCAGAAAATCCCGCCGCTGTAGCGAGAACCGCGGCTACCGCTGCTGGCGCCGCTGAAACCGCGCAAGAGCAACAAAACATATCTGGTTTTTACTTGATATCAGTTGCCAGTTTTATTTTTCTCTTCTTGGGCTGCACTAAAAGCCACGAGAAGCCATTGCTCATTTATCGTATGTTCGCTCGCGATCTCCTGCAGCCACGCAAGCCCATGCAAAGCGAGAACCCCATGTTTCAAACCCCGCCGAGGCTCCCCTCGTCTTTAGTCGTTATGCTCTGACTATCTTCGAGCATTTGAAGGAACGTTTGACCTGACTATATCATCTTGTGATTTACATTTGCTGCTCCATTGCATAGCAACGCATGAAGCTGTCTGAAACCAAACTCGAGCCATTTGTTACCGATGCTGCTATTATCACCGGTTTGGCAGCTGGGTATGGGTGGCTCGCTAAAAGGTAATCAAGGAACCGATGACTGGGGACCCTAGTTCAAACGTTATGAATTACGAGAAATTCAGTGTGGTCGTCGCTGCAAGTTTGGCCTCCAAGCAGTATCTTGAAGATCAAAAGATTCTTCCCCAACTAAATTAAAGCCGCATATTAATGTTGTTATTATTGTATATATATTATTATTAATGGCGACCAATGCAATAGTTCTAGGTGAAGCGGTTCTCAATGCCACCACTTTCATTGAAGGAAACTACCTCGCTCGGTATTTGTCAGGCGACGATCCCAGTAAAGCAGAGGAGGAAGAAAAGACGCGATCGCGCTCTTGAGAAATATCAAGCGGGTTACGCTCGTTACCAGGAAAACACACAAAGCTTCTTGATTTTATCGCTAATGATGACAGGCTTAAAGAAACCGCCAAAGACAACTTTGCGAACACTGACTACGCTTTGAGACTCTACAACAAGACGCATGGTGATAAAGTAATTCTAGCCGCTGAACTACAGTTTTCCATCTACTATTCTCCAAATAGGCAGCAAAAAACAGATGAATAAATTTACGTGGCGGCGGAGCGCTTGCGATAGAATACCTTGCCAGTCGCTTCCTTTAAGAGTGCTTGCGCAGCTTTTGGGCGGCGTACGCAAGTTTTTGCTTTTCGACATTTTACGTGCTGTGTATATCTGAGCAAATTTTGAAACCATGCCCGCAAACTTTTCAGATTAAAGGCGGACGTGTTCGCCTTTAGCTCCTGCGGCCGGCCAAACTTGATGGAGTGATGCGTCAGCTGATATGCCAGCACACTTCCCAGGGACTGCCCTTTCAGACTGTAGGCATGGTAGCGGTCAAGAGGCTAAAGCAGGGGGGTAGGTTGGGGGGGGGGAATGGCCTCTCTTGCTGAGTACACTTGATTTTCAAGTCAAGACAAGTGCTTTAGTGGTGTTTGCAAGACAGGAAGGGTTTCTTTTTTTGTCTCTTGGTCAAAGGGAAATATCAAGTGTACTACCACAATAGACTGCAGCTGGGAAACCACAAAGAACAGCAGAGCTATCCTTGGGGGATCAGAGATTTACAGACGAGGGAAGGCAAGTGTATGGAGGTAGAGCGCTTTTGCTGATTAGCCTCAGGTATCTTTTGGTAAATTCGGTCAGACAGCAAAGGGCAATATTTTTCAAATGTTATCTCTTGCTGCAGGGCACTCCTTACCCTGCGGAATGAGACAAGTCAGAGTTCATTTGCACCAAACCAGTCAGTCTTGTGTGTGCTATCTGAGCAAAACATACCCGCAAACGTTTGGGTTAAAAGCGGACGTGTCCGCCTTTGTAGGAGTCAAAAGGCCAAAGCGGGGGCATAGGGTGGAAAGAAAATGGCCTCTTTTGCTGAACACACTTGATTTTCAAGTCAAGAAAATTGCTTTGATGGTGTTTGAAAGACATGAAGTGTGTATGGATTAGGTAGACAGGCCAGAAAATATAAATCAGCTATCGATGGATTCCTTGCGAACGAGTATATTCCACGTCGACGTAGTTATTGCCAAATGATCGGCTGAAGCGGACACACGAAAGTGAAAGCAATAAGAATTCCCAGTACTCTATAACTTCAGCGGCAGAGCGAGAAAAATCCTTGAAGCTATAAACAAATAAAGAACTGGAACCAGCAAAGTTTCGAGTTTTCTACAATGGACCCGGTTGTTCAAAGCACAGTTAAACTAGCCTAGGCTTAGCGTCAACTTTACATCAAGTCTTATTGCTTAGTGGCGTAGATTCCTTTTCACGTATTTCGTCCAACATTTGAACTCAGCTACCTGCATCATGTCACTTAACAGTTGAAACATGTTTAATCAAAAGAAACAGGAACTATGGTTAACGTTTAATCCTGGATAAGAACAACTGGGCTCAGAAAAATATCAGAGAAGTTTACCCTCCCCCACCCCCAGGCAGAGGGAAAGATTTCGTTACCTCCGAAAAAACAATTTGTTTCTGGGTAAACGAGTAAGGGTTGACTCTAAACAGCGGCAGGACTGCTGATTCACAACATTTGTCTCCTAAACACTTGCTACGTCAGCCATCAAATGTAAACGTGCCGTACGTTATGTTCGTGAAAGTCACCGAAAAGAACGTACAAACTGTTTGGAGGGTCATAACTTTACCCTACTCACGGGAATGATTGCTGACCAGGTACTTATTGGCTCATCAAAGCCAGTGGCCGCATTGGTAAAAATCAAATCGGAAAAGACAAATCTGCAGCGTCTTAGCAAAAACTGAGTTTGATCGTGCAAACGCATTTGAGTATCGAATGAATGAATGAATGAAGGAAGGAAGGAAGGAAGGAAGGAAGGAAGGAAGGAAAACTTAAGGACATAGTGGAATCTGCACAGGCATCATTGTTTTTCGTACTCATTAATTCGACTTTCAGGGATGTGTTTAAGGAATTCTTTTGGGATCACTTAGTTAAAATGGAAACGGGTGAGCGTTTACAGTTTGCATGGAGCTTCTGGGTTCGGTAGTCTCATATTGTATGTACATCGTCGTTTGGTGAAGTTCGACGCTTACCATACATATTTAAATTTATGGCTAGAGCCGAACGCTGTCACAAGGCAGATTCAGGAAAGCTAATGGCAGAAGACGTTTTGTTTTTTCGACTGAGCTTTATTCTTCACTTCTGCACAATATGCTGGCTGGTAACAACTGTAATTCAAGCGCACAAAAATAAATCTTTCCGCAACGCGTTGTGATTGGTTAAAATTCTCGGTCTTTCCTAGTGCTGGAAAATATAACAAAGCCACTGTGATTAAGGCCGGCACTCGAGTTCCACTAAAAGCAATCCTAAAACAATTTTAAACTTGTCAGCTGGTTAAACTGAAAATACTCCAAACACCAATCACGACGGTTACAGCACGCGCAGTGTTTTACAAACTTGACGCCTTTTCTCTACAAATTACAAAGAGGAAATAAAATAATTAAAAAACTAATAAAAAAGGGTTCTAGTGTACTTTAACAAAATGAAACCAAATGGTTTCACAGTTCACAGCGACAAGATGCCAAGAATATGTCTCGAAAATTTTAACTTTACTTGGACTGTTTAACATACAGGCTCTAGAGAGCCAAAACAGGTATCCGGAGAATCAATTTCACAAAGCCCGCGGAACTGTTTACACGAATAATGAGTTTTGAAAGTGAATATATGGAACACTCATATACGTAAACTGCGGATAATATAATACATGATGACGGCCCTCGCAGTTCAACATATCAATTTAACTCTATTTAGACCCTATTCGGTCTTCTGGGACCGGGGGGGAGTGTATTCCGCCCCATCTCTCAACTCCGAGAGCATTAAGGCTATGAGCACGAAACGTAAAGAACAGATAGTACGTCAAAAAGCGTTTCCTTTGAGGTCCACAACATCAGCTGAGGACGTCATATGACGTCACAATAACGTCTTGTTCGCAAACGGCAGCCATCTTGGATTTGCCAACTTGAATTTCTTGATGTTTCCAAAACCTTCAAAACCGCCAAATTGATCCAAAGTACTGAAAATCAATAAATTATCAAGAAAACGTTCTAAAAACGTGAAATGTTCTAAAAAAGTTTTGATTTTGCATTAAAAAGTTGGAAATTCAAAATTCTGAAAAAACCGCTTGCAAAAAGTGGTTGCCATGGTAACATCTAACTTACTAGACAAGGACTTGCTATACCAGCGTCACTCTGTTTATAACTTGAGAGACTCTGAGGGAAAGCTGACGCTACCCAAACCAAACACCAACTATTCGAAACGAAGGTTCTCTTACAGCGGGGCTATGTTATGGAATAACTTCCCCAAATGCCTAAAAAATGCTGTATCTGTTAATAATCTTAAGCAAGTTATTAAGAAGATAGCTGATATATCGGATTCCCACACGGCAATCATGTAAAGCAGTTGTAATTAGTTTTAGTTATTTACTTAATTAAGCTTAATTAACTGATGATTTTCCGTGTCTAAATAAAGTTTTACTTACTTACTTACTTACTTACCAAATTGTACGCAGATAAATTTTAGGAAAAGTCACCGCGTTTGGTGGCTTTAGTTACAAACATTCAAAGTCTGTGCGGGAAGAATCCCCCCCGGTCTGACCAGGGTTTAGCAGTTGATAAAAGAACAACCTGAAAAAATTCAAGCTTGAACGGGAATTGAACCCATGGCCTCTGCGATACCAGTTGGCTTGATAGCTCAATTGGTCAGAGCACTGCACCGGTATCGCAGAGGTCAGGCTTTAAATCCTGTTCAAGCCTGTCAGTGAATTATGTCAGGTTGTTCCTTTATTATATGCTTAACTTGATATCTTTACTGCGAGGGTCATCATCATTTCCCAATTACTGAGTTAGCTAGATAAATCCGGCTAGATAGAGCAATAGCTTTACGACCAACACAAAAGGCTGGAACATTTCCAAGTTGTCTGTGCTCATTTGCTGAACAATGGGAAAACGTGCCACTGAGTGATTGCACTTTCGACACGCGGGCGTTGTTTGGTGCCTACGCGTTGAACTCATTGGTGAACGAATACAATAGTACGGGTCGCGCTGTTACTACCAAATATGCGGAGTGTCATTACATAAAAACTCAAAACTCTTCAAACGCAAAACCGGCACGTCAACACATGGAAGTGTAAACAAAATATGAAACAATCACTATTATAACGACCGCCCCCCCCCTCCGAAAGCAGCGAGCCCCCCCGAAAGTAGCAGTCCCTTCCAAAAAATGACAATTCGAACACAAAAAATTTACTGTATTTAATGTGACGTTTCTTCAAGTATTGCGGTAGGTTCTTAGCAGTGAATTGAACATATCTTCAGGGGTAAATTAACAAATATTTCCAGCGAATACTACGAACAATCATCTCCCACTTTCACAAACACTGCATAAAATCTCCTGATAACTAGAACGCGTAAAAAAAAACCTTGTCCCCACTACAATTCTGTCCGGCTATTTAAATTAAACTATGATAAAACCCGGAAATGACAGTACTGGCCTTGTTGTTGTACTTTTTATACAAATCAAAAAATTCTACCTTGTGTTCGCCAGTCTACTGTTTTCTCTTGTGAAACTGTTCCTTCAATTGTTCAGCTTGTTCAGACTTTTCAGAGTTCGGGTGGGCTTCATTAAGTTAAACAGAGTACGCTCCGGCCTCCATTGTGCAGGGGTGATCTGTGAAATTAGAGTTGTATTTAAGCATTTCTGTACCATCAAGTCAGGGATAAAAGGAGACCATGTATACAATGCCGACGCACGAATTAATTCAACATGTGATTGCTATCCCGAGCCAGGCAATAATCATTCAGCACATGCCATTACCGTCAAGATGAAAGAAAGTGGCACGCAAGCAGAGCAGTCAGTGAGGCAGATTCCCGATTCTCTAACTACAGTTCTTTATCAGCCCTTAGTCGACGGCAACATTATGGTTAACGCCAAGATCACAGAACAATTCAGGAGTACTCCAGAAGGCACTTGGGATCAAGGGGGAGGACTGGAGATTCCCTGCTTTTTAAAAGTTTTTCTCAAAAGTGGCCTTATGGATTTAGGTAACTTATTGAAAGCCAAGCTCCTCAAGCCGAATGCTGGTGGAACAACGTGATCGTAAGACTGTAATACATGAACAGTACTAGAACGAACAACTCGGGCTTTTGTTGTTACAGTTTTGCTTTGTTTACAGGGATCAGTGAATAAACTAAACATGTAACCTGAATGGCCTTTTCATTTCGTGTTGACCGCTGAATTACGGCACAAACGGTTTTCGACCATCCCAAAGTGACGGCTACCCGAAAGTAGCGGCTACCCGAAAGTAACGGCCCCTTTGGCCTGCAATATCCGAACGTAAGGGGGCCGTTACTTTCGGAATTCTACGGTACTACACCACTACGGCCTAGCTCTTTGCAATAGTTGCTTTCGTCTCGACTGTGTGTCTGGGTGAGATGGGATAAGTTTTCTTTTGAAATCAATGTGTGATCTGCAAGCCTTCTTTGCATAGTGTGGCTTTACTTTCGCACGTTTTTACTTGGGTTTTACTTGAGAAATTTAGTAGCCATTGATTGTCTGGGAAGTTGAACGCGTACATAGCAAACAAGAAAGAAACCGTTCTTTGAGCCTTAAGCTCTCTTTTATCAAGTGAAATGTGTTGCTATGCCATTGTTTGAATTCCAATGAACATTCTTCTTACAAGAAGGTTGATTCAAAATTCAAGGCTGACGTCATCACCAATCAGTACAAATGGAGCCCAGTACTTCGCGGCACAGAACTTCTCTGAATTTCTAAGGGTTTTCATAGCCTGGTGGAGAGCCACACTGGCACTTGCTCCACCTGTCAGGCATTGATAGAAGCTCTTCATGAACTCCATAGTTGCCTCGTCGGAAATTGCCCAGAGTGACACAAGAACAGAACGAGCACCGGCAGCCAGAAAAGCTCGAGCAATTCCGACCACACCCTCCGACTTCACCTCTCCGCGACCGCTATGACAACAACTGAGCACAACAATTCTTGCTCGCAGACGAACTGCTTGCACATCTGACATCTTTAGAATGTAGTATTCCTCTTTAGGGATCTTAACCTTTAATCTTGATTTTAGGATTCGTGGATCACTTTCCCACCCTGCATTTGGAGCTAAGGCGATTTCCCCTGTTTCTGCTCGCCCGTGTGCTGCAATGTGAACCAAGGCAGCTGATGTGATTCGTTCCAGCACCTTATTCTTGGTTGCTTCTGTGCCCGTCAGTGGTGGGATGTTAAGAATATCCCCTATCATCTCTACTTCCTGTCTCGCATATTTTAGTTCCCTGAACTTGGGGTTGCGCCATTCATCGGTCACTTGTTTCAGACACGGATCGCCGACAAGCAGCGCCCCACTCTTGCTGTGGTAGTCCTCAGGGAAATCTGTGATCAGTTTTAAACTGGTTAGCGAGGGTACAGTGCGCATTCTTATAGATTCGCTTAAGGCAGAAAATGGAGCTAAGCACAGTGGACCGTCTGGGACAATGATCAACTCGCCACTTTGACATAAGCCTGCAATGGGGCCAATAATTGCATCATGTAATGGCTGTAATGACTCGATAGTGCACTGCAAAGTCTGTGCTGGTTCCTCATCATCTCCTGTATTAGACGAGGAGTCATACACTGGTTCATCTAGTGTTCGATTCTCACATCTAGCACCAACACCAGCTCCAATTTTCTTTAAAGTAGTTTCCAATAAAACGGTAATAGAATTTTCGTTGGCAGTTCTCCCGTGTATTTTGGAACGTCGAAGCTCAAAATTGTATTCCTTGTTTATAACCCAGAAGTTGATAAATTTGTTTTGAAGACCTATAAAAACTGTTGGTGTAGACAACTCGTTGGATATAAAATAAACTACTTCTTCAGGTTCAATTGACCCTGGTGAAAACGCTGTTAAGTCATACTGTATTTTCAAAGCATCGACCAAAGCCTGCGCTCTACCTCGCTCTGCAGCACACAAGGCCTCATAGGTAAGGTCGAGTTCTAACAAAGTGTTCCACAAGCCAGTGTAAAAATCACGATAAAGGTCCCGAAAACTTATTTTCCAGGCATCTTCGGTCTTCAGGCCAGACCTGACAATATCGAAAACCCTTACGCTGGATTGGAAACATTTCTTTGCTTCTTGGAATTTTCCAAGGCAGCGATAAGCGCTGCCGAGATTGCCATAGGCTGTTCCTTCTCCATACCTGTCGCCCACTTCTTTGGCTATTGACAGGGCTTGATTGAAGTACTCTATGGCTTCTTGGAATTTTCCAAGGCAGCGATAAGCGCTGCCGAGATCACCATAGGCTATTCCTTCCCTAGCCCTGGCGCCCACTTCTTTGGCTATTGACAGGTGTTGATTGAAGTACTCTATGGCTTCTTGGAATTTTCCAAGGCAACGATAAGCGCTGCCGAGATCGCCATAGGCTGTGCCTTCACCAGCCCTATTGCCCACCTCTTTGGCTATTGACAGGCATTGATTGGCGCACTCTATGGCTTCTTCAAACTTTCTAAGGCCACGATAAGTAGTTCCAAGATTGCGATAGGCTAATCCTTCTCCATCCCTGTCGCCCACTTCTTTGGCTATTGACAGCTTTTGATTGTGGTACTCTATGGCTTCTTGGAATCTTCCAAGGTCCTGATAAGCGCTGCCGAGATTGCCATAAGCTATTCCTTCTCCAGGCCTGTTTCCCACTTCTTTGGCTATTGACAGCTGTTGATTGAAGTACTCTACGGCTTCTCGGAGTTTTCCAAGGCTGTGATAAGGAACGCCGAGATTGCCATAGGCTATTCCTTCGCTAGACCTGTCGCCCACTTCTTTGGCTATTGACAGGGTTTGATTGAAGTACTCTATGGCTTCTTGGAAGTTTCCAAGGCTGTGATAAGCGCTGCCGATATTGCTATAAGCTGGTCCTTCTCCAGCCCTGTCGCCCACTTCTTTGGCTATTGACAGGTGTTGATTGTGGTACTCTATGGCTTCTTGGAATTTTCCAAGGCTGTGATAAGCGATGCCGAGATAGCCATAGGCTGTTCCTTCCCCAGCTCTGTCGCCCACTTCTTTGGCTATTGACAGGGCTTGATTGAAGTACTCTATGGCTTCTTGGAATTTTCCAAGGTGGCGGTAAGTGCTGCCGAGACTGCCATAGGCTTTTCCTTCTCCAGCCCTGTTGCCCACTTCTTTGACTATTGACAGGTGTTGATTGGAGTATTCTATGGCTTCTTGGCATTTTCCAAGGCTGTGATAAGCGCCTCCGAGATTGCCATAGGCTGTTCCTTCTCCAACCCTGTCGCCCACTTCTTTGGCTATTGACAGGTGTTGATTGAAGTACTCTACGGCTTCTTGGAATTTTCCAAGGCTGTTATAAACGGTGCCGAGATTGCCATATGCTATTCCTTCTCCATCCCTGTCGCCCACTTCTTTGGCTATTGACAGCTTTTGATTGTGGTACTCTATGGCTTCTTGGAATTTTCCAAGGCTGTGATAAGCGTTGCCGAGATTGCCATAGGCTATTCCTTCTCCAGCCCTGTAGCCCACTTCTTTGGCTATTGACAGGTGTTGATTGTGGTACTCTATGGCTTCTTGGAATTTTCCAAGGCAGCGATAAGCGCTGCCGAGATTGCCATAAGCTATTCCTTCTCCATCCCTGTCGCCCACTTCTTTGGCTATTGACAGGTGTTGATTGAAGTACTCTATGGCTTCTTGGAATTTTCCAAGGCTGTGATAAGCGTTGCCGAGATTGCCATAGGCTATTCCTTCTCCAGCCGTGTCGCCCACTTCTTTGGCTATTGACAGCTGTTGTTTGAAGTACTCTGTGGCTTCTTGGAATTTTCGAAGGCTGTGATAAGCTCCGCCGAGATTGCCATAGGCTATTCCTTCTCCAGCCCTGTCGCCCACTTCTTTGGCTATTGACAGGTCTTGATTGAAGTACTCTATGGCTTCTTGGAATTTTCCAAGGCAGCGATAAGCGTTGCCGAGATTGCCATAAGCTATTCCTTCTCCAGCCCTGTTGCCCACTTCTTTGGCTATTGACAGGTGTTGATTGAAGTACTCTACGGCTTCTTGGAATTTTCCAAGGCTGTGATAAACGATGCCGAGATAGCCATAGCCCATTCCTTCTTCATCCCTGTCGCCCACTTCTTTGGCGATTGACAGGTGTTGATTGTGGTACTCTATGGCTTCTTGGAATTTTCCAAGGCTGTGATAAACGATGCCGAGATAGCCATAGCCCATTCCTTCTTCATCCCTGTCGCCCACTTCTTTGGCGATTGACAGGTGTTGATTGTGGTACTCTATGGCTTCTTGGAATTTTCCAAGGCAGCGATAAGCGTTGCCGAGATTGCCATAAGCTATTCCTTCTCCAGCCCTGTCGCCCACTTCTTTGGCTATTGACAGGTGTTGATTGAAGTACTCTATGGCTTCTTGAAATTTTCCAAGGCTGTGATAAGCGATGCCGAGATTGCCATAGGCTATTCCTTCTCCAGCCGTGTCGCCCACTTCTTTGGCTATTGACAGCTGTTGTTTGAAGTACTCTATGGCTTCTTGGAATTTTCGAAGGCTGTGATAAGCTCTGCCGAGATTGCCATAGGGTATTCCTTTTCCGGCCCTGTCGCCCACTTCTTTGGCTATTGACAGGTCTTGATTGAAGTACTCTATGGCTTCTTGGAATTTTCCAAGGCAGTGATAAGCGTTGCCGAGATTGCCATTAGCTATTCCTTCTCCAGCCCTGTTGCCCACTTCTTTGGCTATTGACAGGTGTTGATTGAAGTACTCTATGGCTTCTTGGAATTTTCCAAGGCTGTGATAAGCGTTGCCGAGATTGCCATAGGCTATTCCTTCTCCAGCCCTGTCGCCCGCTTCTTTGGCTATTGACAGGTGTTGATTGAAGTACTCTATGGCTTCTTGGAATTTTCCAAGGCTGTGATAAGCTCTGCCGAGATTGCCATAGGCTATTCCTTCTCCAGCCCTGTCGCCCTCTTTTTTGGCTATTGATGGACATTTCTTGAGGTCTTCTATGAATTGTAGTTTGCTTTGTGCCATTTTTATGTAGCCCTGTAAAGTATATGCAAAGATGTAAGTACACATGTACAAGGCAGAACCTATGTTACAGTTAGCTCAAAAAGATTGTTTTGCTAGTCATAAACCTCCCTAGTTTGGCCGGGACTTAATAGCATGAAGGCTTTATTGAAAAAGCAAAGTTCTAGAGGGGAACATGTTGGAAAAGGATGTTTAATAAAGCGCAAAGCGCCTGGCAGACAACCAAAACAAAACGGCTGAAGTTAATTTTAAGGACAAGAAAGGAGAGTTTTTGCCTTTAAAACCAACAGATTTTTTCTCAAGAAAATTACGGAATGGGTGTTTTTTTAATTTCGCGACAAAGTTAAGGGGGTGGTCCATCTTTTGAGGATTAAGACACGAGAAAGTAAAACGTTTGCAGCCTGATAAGTTCTAAAATGTTAACATAATGAATGACATGACTTTTTACGGCCATATAATCGAAAAAAGATCCTTTGCGAAAGATGGGAACACTTTATGCCAACAGTCATTCAACTTTACTGCTACTTAATACGTCATTACGTCAGCAACGAAAGATCTGTGCCCGGACTTCGCGAAATATTTTTTTGTAAATAAACGCTGTTTTGAACTAGTTCCCATTCCCCCGGGACCCCTTCAAAGGTCCGGGCACAGAACTGATTTGCTAGTAGCCTAACAAAAATAATTTAGATGATTGTAGCCTCTAGAAAATTATGAAAAGTGGTACCATTTTCCAGAAAGGTTTTTGAGCAAAAAATAGCTTTAATTGGTCACATGACAATACATGATCCTCCCCCCCAAAAAATATATTTAAGGTCCTTCAACTTTCAGCTCGAATTACTGATCCTCAGCTTAATCCGCTTTATGTTAAATTCATCAAACGTTTCACAACCCCCTTGCTTTTTGTGAAATAACTGGAGGAACCACGTTTTAATTTTCTTGAGTTCAAGAAGCTACAGTCTTTGAAGAAAAGGTGATGTCATCTTTATTTTTTTTTACCAACAAACCGAAATTCTTGTCTTTACTGATCAGGATTTAAGCTTAAAAGCGTCCAGAAATCTGCTATGCAGGTACAAGAAACACAACTGCTTTTTCCTTCATGTTCGTATGTACTGCAGTATTTTCGCGATTAAACACCGGGTCTTGAACAGTTAACGCCGGGTCAATAAGGTCATATTCTAAATAAACGCCCCGGCGTTTACTTGAAAGTGAACCTTTATGTTACTTCTCAGGGAAAATTTGCCCTCCCAATTTCACAATGGGCTCATGAACCACTATTTTGCTATTATTTTGCTTACTCCAGCTGAAGGAAGTTGGCGTAATGAACGGCTACACTTTACTGAGCACCGAATTTGCCCACGTTGTTCTGAATTTTATCGACTACAAACGAAATCGGTGACGTTTTATTCCTACTTTACGTATGTTGTGATGTACGTTTAAAAGTGTTGTCTCTTTATTGAATGTGCTAGTTTTACCTATGGCTGTAATTCTGTTGTCATTTATATTAAAAGTCATCAATAACGTAAGGAATTTGCACTCTCCATGGTATCGTAAGGTATAAAAAAATAATATTAATGCGCGATTCTCAAGCCGACGGCAATTCCGACAGATCTTCGAATGCTTCACGTGCTTTGTTCTTCGTATCAACTGACTTACCGTCTGAGTTTCTGCCTGGTCCTTCGCTTTCTCTCCTTCTCTATCTTGCAGATTACTTTGTTCTTCTATAGACCTGGCCCTTAATTCCAATAGCTTTTGGTTATTCTTGTCAATCTTCCATAAGTCAAGACTGTAACATGTAAGTTGCAAAAAATAGAACGGAATTTGAAAATGGGTTTAATTTGAGAAACAGCTTGGGTTTGTCTTATGTTCTTCACGGTTTGTCTCTGTTTTCTTAACATTCTATTTACTTAGAAATTCGCATAACCTTTTCTTGTTAAAATTCACAACAACTGCACTTTTTGCATTCAAGGGTTTGAAGGAAGAAAAGAAGAAGGTCAGGTATTGGAAAGCTAAAGTATTTTTCAAAGGTGCAAGCAATTACGAAAGATGGGCCTAGAATTTAAAATACACCATCTTTCTTTATTTATATATCATCACACAAGACGCCTTTGACACTGCTGGCTCTAGCAATACCCGGGACGCATGTCATAAGCTAGGAACCTAGTAAATATGACCATCACTGGTTTTATTTCAGTAGCTCAGTGGTTAGAGCGTCCGGCCGCTGTACGGGAGGTCATGTGTTCGAATCCCATCGATGACTCAGATTTTTCTTGTCCCACTCTTGTGGCAAAATTTATTACAACACTTGTAATATCAAGAGTGACGAATACCTCCTTAATTTTGGCGTCCAGGTTAAAGACGTTACGCATGAAGATGCTTTGTGACAGAATTACAGCAATTCTAAAAACATTCCTATTCATTGAGGACACAGTCGGTAATCTGTAAATTTTGACTTCTAATTAACCGAACTTCTCAGAAACCAACTGCGAGGCAAAAAGAAAAGATTATTTGTGATAGTCTGACAGCCAAAGTTTTTGAACGGCGAGCCGGCAGTTGCTGATCGAGTGATCGACCGCGACCTCAGAGAAGTAATTCAGTGGATTTGGGCACTTCTTCGAATAGGACAGTTTTATATAAATTTGCTTCCGAAGTTTATTTTCGTTAAAGAAAGTTTGCTTTGCGTATTGCTTTTTTTGAAGCCATGCTCGATTCAATGAATTTGCCAGATAAAACCTTTGCCGAGAGATTTGTTTTGGTACTTTTCAAGTATTAATAATTCAGAGTCTGGTGTATTTTGCTGTCGGTTACAACAAATACACGAAATCCTTAAAGTGGGGTATAAACTTTCGCAAGATTTTTTTATTTCTCTGAGAAAATTGTCAACTTTCGCCAAAATGTATGCTTTAAACCTTTCAATGCTTGGAGTTCTCAATTACAATACAATAAACAAGTCAAAAACCCTCGATTGTGAGCGTAATTTATTAACTATGATATTAAAAGGTAATCAAATGGTATACTCGTGAAATTAGGAAATAATTTCACTTGCGTTTTCCCAAAGTTCTGATAATTCCCTCGCTTTTTATTATTAGAATTTTGACAAAACGTGCGTGAAATTATTTCCTTATTTCACTCTAGACTATTTGTTTAAACATACTTATAATCCACAGTGTGGATAACTTTGGGTTAATGAAATGGCGTTAGCGTTAATAACGTCATGTTTTTAAGATAAACAACAAAGCCTCTATAATGAAGGATACAGCTAATCCCTTATCACACCACGTGACTGCTTCCTCAAACTGATTCAGTTGTACACAGGCGCTTGCCCCTAACGATACAAAAGTGAACACGTAGAAGTTAATATGTCTTTACTGATGTTTGATTTGTCAGGCAGTTGGGAGATTTTAACAAAATGCTGTAAATGCAACTAAATAATAATATTAGCCATTTATCAGCTTGCTTACGGTAAAATGTTGTTGCTGACTCATCATTAGTGATAAAAAGGTGACTGACAGAAGATATTCAGTTGAAAAAAAGGGCCCTGAGGCAATTAGATGTTGAGCGACATTGGTCAAGAAACAAAAGCACATGCATCTTACTCGATTTAGGACGCATTACAATATGTGACGTTGAGCCATTTTTCTAGATGTGTTTAATTATTGTAGTTAGGATCACCGCTCTTGAATTCGGTTTTTCCTAGATGGTTTACGATCTATAAACATTCTTTAACCAATGGCGAGATGTGTAAAATACAAAGAAACCTGCAAGTTTCACATGTTTTATGAAATGGCGTTGAACCTGAAAATCTGAGAGAATCCAGCGTATACCACACACTTTCCTACAGTCTGTGATATTGTGACATTGTTAGGGAAGACTTCAGAGGGTCAACTTCCAAGATTTAGGTAAATTTAATCTCCTAACTACTTGTTTTCGTAGTGGAAAACGCAGTTCTTTTAGATGCAGAATTATCCACAGACAATAGGGTATACCGCTGGGCTTGTAGTAGTCTGTCGCGACAATGTCGTATTAAATTCACAGCTATCTCTGTTATTTTATAACAACAAGATTCCTTTTCAAGAAAACTTACCTCTTACTATCGCTTTTATATAACATGGTTGCAAGGCAATGGCAACTTTTGCATCACTTAGTGAATCGCGGTAATTTCCTGTGAGTCAAATAAAGCAAATAAGTAGATAAATAAGCAAAGAAAGAAAAAATAAATAGTAAATAGTTAATAAATTTATTGATTGATGGCTTGCTTGCTTCATTGATTGATTGATTGATTGATTGATTGATTGGTTGATTGATTGATTGATCGGCAAGGTACACCGTGCTGATTAGGCTCAGTTTAAAGTGCGAGGAGAAGAAATTACTCTTAATAAGTTTTATTTGCTTTGTTGTTAAAAATATAGAAAAATCCAACATAGAAATATTTCCTTAGTTTTCAGTTCAGTAAACCGTAACTACTACCTGCCATTAAGTGTTTGTATTGAATCATAACTGTAATAAGCGTTAGAGTGTTGTAACCTGCGCTAGTCCTTTGTTAAACTGTTATCTACCTGTTTTGCTTTGTAAGTGATTAATTTTGTAAAGCGTGAATTCCGTTTCTTCCAATCGAAGTTCTTTCATGCAATGAGATAATATTAACTCAGATTTCTTAAAGAATTATGTAATTTCCGCTATTTCTGGTATATATACAAGTACTTTGTAAAACGTTCTTCGGTTGTATTCTTGGTGAAAAATCTGGTGATATCTTGGAGGTAGCGCAGTATTAAATTTACTGTTGGAGGCAAGTACTGTCTACTCTCTGAGTCTCAGTGGTTTCTATTGTATAGATTCCCGTACTTCCCGCAGCCAGCGAGTGACTCCTCCAAGTTCAAGAAGGTGTTTCATAGTTTTTCAGTTATTGTCCAGTTAGCCATAAAACTTGTTATCGCAAAAGTAATCTTGAAGCTTACTAAAGCCGTGAAAAATACAAATATCCTCACCCAAATAAAAATGTGCCGCAGCCCTGTTGCTGTAAAGCTTGGCCTTGAATTCTTCATCCTTGCATGTCACATTAATTCCTTCCGTATACAGGCAAATAGCGTTGCTGAAATTTTTCTGCATGAACTCTTCATTACCATCAGTTTTGTAGACTTCTGCAATTGCTAAAAATTAGTATTCAGATATTAGCACAACTTGTTGATTATAAGGGTCTTAGGCCAGTTTTCAATTGAGTGTCAAAAGTAATTTGCGTTTTGCGTTACTTTGCTTTGAGATTGGTTTAAAAAACTAGCGCAACTTTTTTATCCAATCAGGAGTAAAATCAAAACCGATTGGGTTTTTGTCGCTCGCGTTTTACCGCACCCGGCCCCTGATACAAGCATTTGCATTGAGTTCTGATTGGTTCATTGGGTAATGTGTATTTGTTGTGATTGGCTATACTTTGGTTTTGGTTTCACAACTCTAAATGGATATCTTAAGTCGCTTTTTCAAAGTATATAACTTTCTTAAATTTAAGGACAGTGGATCTCAAGAAAATGAGTTTTTATTTACAGTAAGAGAGAAATTGGAACTAATATTACATGCGATCGAAGGATGATAATCGACGAAGATGAAGTTCTTGGACCAAACTAATATGGTAATTATCAGAATGCTCAATCAATGACGTAGCTTGTCAAATACAACAGTTTAGGTGCAATAATAATAGATGAGAGCACTCGGAACATTAAAGGTGGAGTTACGATTTACCTATACAGGTAGACTAAAAGGAACGTCCCGTGAAAAATTAGATTTTTAACAAGAAAAATGTAGATAATCATCATAATTAGCCTAATCATTAGTGTCACGGTGTTGTACTGTACTGTTTCAGGCGCCGTCGATTTTAAATTACCGTATTTTCTCGATTAAAACCCAGGTTTCGAATAAACGCTGGGTAAACACGATCCAATTTTAAATAAAATCCGGGCCATTTATTCGAGGTTCCGGCGTTTATTCCAAACTAAATCTTTGTGTTACTGATTCTCATCAAACATTAGTTATAGCAATTTAAAAAGGGTACATGAACTTCAGCTTAATTTATTTTGCATAAAATAACCAAAGGAAATTGGCGTAATGTACTCTACACTCTACTGAGCACCTAATGGTCCCGAAATTGGTGACATTTTTCCCCTTCTTTTTAAGGAACCTAAAGTATTAAAGACCAAAAAACTAAGCCTATCAACAATGGTGAAAAATACCCCTTCATAATAAACGCCGGGTCTACGCGGTCTAGTTTTAAATTTATAGGAACTTATTTTTAATAACCAATTGTTGTGTCCAGAATCTCTTTCCGATTGCCTTTTGAGGATTTTCACACATTGTATGTGATACTGCAGCGTCAAGTACACCTTAGCTTGAACGGAAGGCAAGTTCGCAATAACCAAGCTGAACTCACACTGCTAATTTTCTCATCAGATAGTAGCCTCACGCAATTTTGCCTTATCCGGGCGGTTTTATCACTTAGGGTGGCGCAATTTTTTCTAAAATAACAAAATTGCTGTTACAGTTCATGGTTTGCGTGGACTCACACGGTTACGGTCTCTGTGCCCGACTGTGGCTCCTAATAAGTGTAATAAATTAAATTAATGCCTCGGTTTACAAGTAGCCTTGTAGCGCAAACTGTAGGCCACAGGACGAGGGCGTTCATCCTTTTGACTCCTGTCGGGTTCTCGAATTTCTTACTGACGCACTGAATACAGTTTACTTGCAAATACCAAGTTAAACATTTAACATCTCTACTGTATCAATTTCTTTACAATTCTTCCCACCTCTTAACGTGACGTCATCAAAGCCCTGCAGTGTTTCCTCGGCATTCCTTGGACCATTGGCCATACCGGTAACTGCTGCAGCTATACTGGATATGAGGTTTAAAAATATTTTCAGTTAATAATGCTGAATCTACGCTGGGCTCCAGTGGTTAAAGGGACTTTCAGTATCAGTTTGAAAAGCTAAAGCAAACTATACTTTTGAACGCTAGTTGCTGAAAAAATGTATTCTTCGTGTTTCTCTGTGACACAAACTGAAGACATACGGGAACGCCATACTTTCTCTAAAACCGTGTTGTTAAATTAAAATTGTGCACGGTTGAACAGCACAGATATATCTACACAACACCGACACGCAAGTACAGAACGTTATTTGAAAGGTGAATGATTAAACTGGGGTTAAAAATGTTAATACATGTATCAGATACAAAAAAAGGAAATATCTTAAGTCTACAACCATATCTTAAGTTATTTCGATCAGTTCAGTTTTATAGAGGTTGCAGATTTGAACTGCGCTGAGTTAGAACAGTAAGCCTTTTTATAACTTACAGTTTCTGATTGTGTGTGCCGGTCTAGAGCGATACTGTTTTACTCAAACACGCCTTTTAAAAGTGTACATTACTTCCCCAGGCTAGCGGAGAAAAGCCCTTCTTCGGGTTTCTCAATGACACTAACAAAAATGCTAAACTGCAGTTGGAAAAACTCTCCATGATGTTTATTAGACAGTTTTACTACAGCTACTCTTCTCTAGAATTTTATTTAGCTATAAAATACTTACACAGGCTTACCAAAGCTACTTGCCAAAAGGTTCCTCTTTGTTTTCCTCAGCTAAGTTTAACAGAAAACCAACCTGCAAGCGGGAAATTTCATAATGATACATGAGTAATTCGCTAAATATATGTCGTTCATGTAGATGCACCATTTTAAAAACAACCGAACTATGATCAAATGATACGAAATGTGGCCAGCAAATAGTCCAAGAGTACGAGGAAAAGCTATGAAACTGTCTTCAATAATTTCCACGCCACAGAATTTGATGTACATCATAAACAAAATTTAGTAAAGTTCCCAACTTTGAATTCAAATAAAAATTCTTGAACAGTGCTTGTAAATGAGTCTGTTGCTGTTTGTTTTGCTGTACGTATTGCGAACTGAAATTTGCGATCTCAGACGCCAGCGTAGTCTACTTATAACGAAACATTTCAAATATTATGTATCGACAAAAACCAGAAGAGTAATCTTTCTTCAGTTTTTAGTTAGCTTAATTTTCGTTTTCATCAAAGATTTGGCAACGTAACCATTTGTACAGAGTAGTTTTACTGTCTCGTCTTGTTGTAAAGTTCTCACTGAAAATGACTGAATTTCAGTATAAGATACTTACCAAAATCTGTAAGGGTAGTTGCTAAAATCACAATGCTCTTCTTCGCGTTCGTCGCTGGGCTTAACACTGAAAAACTGAAAGAAACCTGCAACCGGGAAATTTCACAATGATATATATAGAGTAGCTAATTATTTACACTTATTTGATTTGTTCAATGCTTTGTACAGGATTTCGCAAACGTAAAAGCCTTTCACAATAGTCTCCTCAAACAGAAATCTAATCATTCGTTAAGTGCACTCTTTCGGGTAAATAGCTTCTAATGGAAGCACATAAATAACCTTTGCACGAAAGTGACGAGTGAGAAGCTGATTTTAGCTTGTTCCCTAATGGATTATCCGTCTACAGTATAAACTAAGCAATAACATTCACAATTTGATTCTTCATGTGAACATGGGACTAAACATCGAACACTTTTGTTTCGAACTAACATCTATTTAATATGCAAGTTGGAAAGTCCCAATAATTCTCCGAACCAGCTGCGAAAACAACAATTCGTGTGCAGTATCTCTTGTCAATAAAATTAATGATGCCAATGAGATAGATTTTAAATGAGTTTGCCAACTCTACTTACTGTACATGGACCATCTAAATTTAACTCATTAAATGCGATCTCGAATATTTTTTATTAATTATAATTATTGTATTTCAGATGTTTTGTTTGTTTTCTTTTTTTCTTCATGAGTGATTATGTTTATGAAAATAAAAATAATAGAGGAAGCTTCAACATTTAGATTCTTGCCATTTATTTTCCTCTGGCTATACTGTGAACTCATGATAATAGAAATCAGTTACACGATTTAGCTGTATACTTCAGCTAGAGGGCCGTACCAATGGCAAAAATGTTTATAAAACGCTGTCAAAATATTGCGATAGAGGCAGTAAATGAAATTTTCGGCGCCTCTCTATTCGATTGCCCCGGTCGACCCAACTAAAATCTATTGAGCATAATTTTTTTAACCTAAATTCAGACAAATTGCAACGCCTGAACAAAAAAAAGAAAAAAAAAAGGAATCCGATTAACTAGGAAGCATTTTATTGATTTTAGACTCCTACTTGTCTGACATTAAAAGTGGTGTACTAAAGAAGGTGTAAATATCTATTCTAAAGCTCAAGTCTCAGCTGTATTAACTTCATCTGGACTGTTGTTTTGAAAAAATCAAATCTGTAGGACAGCTTGAGCAAACAATAGAATTATAATGGAACGGCTCAGTGCTGTCTCGAAGACAAGGACGCAGTTTTCAACTATCCATAAATCTTTTACCTTATTTATTTCAATTGTCTCCACACACGTTGCAGATTGAAACGTTTTTGTTCAAATCATATAACACCGAATCTACTTCTTTCTTGCAAAAACTAAAATCATGATTTCTTTTCTTCGCTAAAATGGATTCATCCAGCTGTCAAATTTTCTTTCTTCTTACGATCATTTTACTCTCACATTTACGCTCTATCAGTCTCAAGGAGGGCATCAGCAGTGACCTTGAAAATACAGAAAGCGAGAAATGGCGGAAAACAAGTACGTAAACAGCTTACTTCACTGGAAACAACAATTTAAAGAGAAACAATTATTATATTGACAACCGAACTATGAACAAGTCATATGAACTGTGGCTAGCAAACACGAAGAATACGAGTAGAAACTATGAAACGTACCCGGTTAATAATTGTCACGCCTCGAAATTTTATGTTCTTCATAAACGAAATTCGTAGAGTTATGAAAGCTCAAATTTGCCAGGCCACAATTCCCAACTTCGAATTCTCCCAAATGTTTTTAACCCCTGAGTCACTAGCAGAGTCAAAACTTGGTTCATGTAAGGTGATTCTAACTTCTAAGTCTGTGAATGAAATTATAAAGTGTTGCCATTCTACTAAAAACTTTTGAGCGGCACTTTTCTTTGATGTTAATTATACAATACTGATCATTTGGCTCTAGCATTTGCGCTCGTGAATAAAATGCTAAAACATGAACATTCAAATAAAAGTTCTTGAAAAGTGCTTGCAAGTGAGTGCGTTGCTGTTTGTTTTGTTGTATCTATTACGAAGCGATATTTCGGACCTAAGAGAAGGTTTCTTTAAAAACTAGAATGGCGAGTGGCGGTCTTTGTTCAATTCAGTTTTCTTTAGTTCAATTTTCATCTTCGGGAAAGATTTGGAATTTTTACCTTTAATGTTCCATCTAGTTGTTAAATTAACATTTCATTTTTGTGGGTAGTACAGTTCTTAAAATGTTTTCTTACCTCGCGTTCCTCACTGCGGTGAACAACAACTGAAACACTCCTACAACCGGCGAAATTTCACAATGACATTTAATCTATTTACTTATTATTAAGACTGATCTACTCAGGAAAGCAGTTGAATATAACCATGTTTAAAATCTGATATTCAAGTTTTCGTAAATTATAAAGCCTTTCATACTCTCCCCAAACAGCAACGTGATCATTCGTAGAGTGAAGTCATTTTTAGCTTTTCATAAATTATATAGGTCTTAAAGGATTAATGGCTCTTAATGGAAGCATATGAATATCCCTGACACGCTAGCCACTAAAGGGTAACTTCATATAATAGAAGGATTGTCCTTCTCTAGTTTAAATTAAGTAATAGCGGTGATGGTATTTATTTATTATACGATTCTTCACTTGAACATTTAAATCTTAAAGACATGGGTTAAACATCGAACTCTTCTTATGTCGAACATGCAAGTTGGATCGAGCCCAATAATTTACAGAACCAGCTGGTTAAATAACAATATTTGCGCAATATTTGCGTCAATAAAGGTAATTCACAAACAAGGTAAATTGAAAATGAGTCTTCCAACTCCACTTTCGCCGCATAAAACATCTAAGTTTGTAAACTCGGTAAATACAATTTCCAACAATTTTTATTAATTATCAGTTTTGTATTTCAGATGGTTTGTTTGTTTTTTTCTTTCAGTCACTACTTGTCCCATTATATTTTTGAAAAAAAAAAAGAAAATGCTTTAATTTTTCTATTTTCTAGCATTTTTCCATTCTCTAAAGCGTAAGCTCAAGGCAAACGAAATCAGTGGCACGATTCAAGGTTTTTAGTTCAGCTAAAGGGCTGTACCAATGGCAAATGTTTGTGAGACACTTTCAAAAATATTGCAATAGATTTGGTAAAGGAAATGAGGTTGGGGCGTCGAACGATTGCAACATGAGTTCTTTCTATTTGACGGTCCAGCCGACCCAACTTTGTTGACCACTTTTATTGAGACGTTGAATGGCATAAACTGCAAAACCTGAGAAAAAGGAAACCGATCAAGTAGAAAATGTTATATTGACTTGAGATCTCCTACTACACAGAACTGACATTATAAAGTAGGGTACAACAACCAGAAAGGAGGATTAACTATGCATCCTTGAGAGTGATAGAGTGAAAATGTAAAAGTGGAATAATCAGCCTAGTTAACTTTAATGAAGCTGGATTCTGAGTTGTAGAATAGATTAATTTTATAATGATTCTTCTGAAAAAAAATGTGCGGTGATTTAAAAAACGCGACAACGCCATTTTTCAAAAATATTTTGAAACCGGCCCAGAATGCCGAAATAAAACTTAAAAGGATATATTTTTCTAAAGTTGGGGCATGGAATCTTAGATCAAATTAGAGCCGCAATGCTAATTCACCTCTGTTTTTAGGCCTAAGGTCAAACCTCAAAGTTCACATGAAACGAATTTAATTGTGTAAAACGTCCAACTTATCACTACCTTAAATCGTTTAATTTAGTTCGTCTCATGTGAAGCTCGACGTTTTTCTCAGGCTTTATCCTGAGTATTTTGGATGGGAAATGTTCTTTTAAATGTCTACTCTTCGGTCAATAGTATCTCGGTTTCAATTCAATTTTAGCTTAAGTTACTTATGAACGTGCGTTTCCGAAAAACGTAGTCTTCGAATTCCACTAACAGAAAGCACTTCTCCATAGGGTGACATGCACAATGAGACTTGACGTTTTTCAACGCCAGGGTCCCAAAAAAACATGCTGTTAAATAAGACGTTATCACGCAATTGAGAAACAGACACACACCCCCGACTCACAAGTCCAGTAGCTCATTTTAAAACAGAATGATTCATTTGAAGTCAAAAATATTGACATCAGCTTAGTTAAAATAAAGAGAATTGAAGACACAGAGTAAGTATAAAATAGTGTCTAAGTCTGTTCTAAGTTCCAAGCCTGTTTGCGAAATTTTAAAGTAAAGTTTAAGACACAAAAAGCCGTGTTTGATCAAGTTTAAAAATTTGAGCGCGAAGCGCGAGATATTTAGACTTGAGAAAGGACGTGCCGTGAGTGTTTTGAACAGATTCAAAAACGTCCCAGGAGTATTGCATTTCTGCTCTGATTAGCTGATGTGTTGTTCTTTAAAAGCGTGTTTTATTCCATGACGCAGAACAAAAACAACCAAACTAACAAAGGTTGGTGCACAGGTTTACCATCCTCTGTTTGTGTTGCGGACCTGTGCTAGCTGAATATTAATAGCCGCTTCGGTTGTGTACAAAGGATTTTGTGAATACGATAATTAAGGCTTTTTGAACGGAAGAAAGTCAAATAAAAACGCTTAGAAACATGGACACTTTGTTAATGTATGTTATTATGTGCTTGGTTCGTCGATTTAAAGCTCCGGGAGGTGGTTTTAGAAACTTGAAGTTTGACCTCCTTTGTCAAAAGAATCCCGATTTCCGAAAGAACAGTCTTTGTAGTTTGATTTGGCTCGATTTTGACTCATTCGAGTTCGCCAACTGACCCTTAAAATCCAGCAGAAACTTTCGAATCTGGTGCCACGCATCGCAGCGTAACAATATGGTGATAAAAATAAATTAAAATGGTGAAATAAAGTTTACTATTTCCTACAATTTGCACGTGTTTCTCGTGTGCCAAACAAGCCGCTTGGGACTCGTGAGTTCAAATTTGTATCGAAAACTGCATTCCTGAGATGCCTTTGAGTAAGCAACTTGTGCAGATCATAGGCAGCAACAAATTTTCCATCAGATTCGAAAGTTTGTGCTGGATTTTAAGGGTCAGTTCGCGGACTCGAATGAGTCAAAATCAGGCCAAATCAAACTACAAAGACTGTTCTTTCGGAAACCAGGATTCTTTTTTCAAAGGCACAAAGTTAAGGGTATTAATTTTGGCGAAATCCCAAGCCGGTCGGAAATTTGAGGTTCTTGAAGCTCTCTAAGGTGCGGGATTGCAGAAAAACGCCTCACACTCATTTGCATCTCATTGGATAACAAAAGAATAACAAAACAGCACATTTGTTATGTGCCTCGTTCTTTTAAACTCTGAATTAATTTTCCGCAATCCCGCACCTCATTGAAGCTGCATGCCTTGTGAGTATATATACATTTATAGAGTAGGTCAAACTTCAAGTTTCTAAAACCGCCTCCCGGAGCTTTGAATCGACAAATCAAGCACATAATAACATACATTAACACAGTGTTCATGTTTCTAAGCGTTTTTATTTGACTTTTATCCGTTCAAAAAGCTTTAATTATCGTATTCACAAAATCCTTTGTGCACAACCGAAGCGGCTATTAATATTCAGCTAGCACAGGTCCGCAACACAAACAGAGGATGGTAAGCCTGTGGTTGGTGAACTACAGTTACATGCAAAATAAATTTTGAAACTGAAGTACTCAGTTCAAGCGTCTTAACTTGCCGCAAAAAATGCCGCCATCCAAAACTAAGTAACGGACAAGTGGAAAGAAATTGCTCGAGGAAAGTGTCCCTAAATCTTTCCTCAACGCGAAAAAATGGATAATGAAAAGTCTTACGGAATTGCAAATTGGTGAGAATTTTTTGTGACTTATCCTAGGCTTGGTAGTAATCGTCTCTTGCAATGGGGTGTTTTTAGTGTTTCCGTGGTTAAAAAAACTTCGTATTTCGTTTTGGAATAATGACGGCCGACGGTTTTTTGTTTGTTCTGTAGATTTTGTGTTGAATTTTTTACTTTTTCGTTGAATTGCAAATTACAAGACCGTTTTATGGAAAATTTTATGTTCAGTAGTACTTTTTATATAAAATGTTCATCCTAATTTGCATTCCATTGTTTCAGTCATTTAACGCCGTATTTCCCCTGAGGGTGAACTCAAATCTCGCCCGTGTCTTTTCAGTTAGATGAAGTTAGATGAGTTTTTGAAAATTTAGTAAAAAGCTCTTAAACGTTGCTCGTAAGCATTGCTATTTGTTTTGTAAAATACGTGGTACCACCCGAAATTTATGACCTCAGAGGTTACCTTAGAAGCTACCTATAGGAAATTTTAAATCTCCATTTATCGAAGTTAAAATGGTAGTCCTTCGTCAATTGTTTGCCAGTTTAATTTTTGCGCTCATCAAAGATTTGGCAACATTAACGTTCAAATAAAGTAGCTTAAATATGGTGTGTATTTGCAAAATTATCATTACTGAATTCTCAATTCTAATTTCTCATTAATACAATTTCGCCATAAAATGCTTACCAAGATCTACCAAGGCTAAGTTGCCAAAAAACATCCTCGTGGTATTCCTCAGCCAGGGGTTAACAGAAAACTGAAACAAGGAAAATTCACAACGACAATTAATTTTTCCACTTGATATGTGATATTTAGATTGATCACTGAAGAACAGCAGTCGAAGCTATATATAACCATCCTGAAAACTGATATACAGGACTCCGTGAACTTAAAAGCCTTGACAGTTTCCTCAAACAGAAAATTGAACTTTCCTAAAGTGAATTTATTTTTAGCTGTTTGCAAACTCTATATCTCTTTGAATTAATGGTTCCTAATGGAGGCCTATAAATATCGCTAACACGGAGGCGAAATTTTATGCGTCACCTTGAAGAGTGCGTTTGTGTTTAAAATTAGAGTTATCTGACAACCTTATTTATTTACGTGGCGCAGTAACTTGACGCGTGGACTTTCTAGCAATTATTGATCTCCCTGAGGGTGGTTACACTGGCTTTCACGAATCCAGAGTCCAGATGGAGAACAAGTTGAAATCGCCAGAAGCTTGGCTGTTTTGCGTCTAAACAAGGGCCAGTCTCTTCAAAAACAGTCTGCAGTGACAAAATCCCTTTTGTAAGGCAGACAGAAGCTGCTGAGACTAATGCAGGCTCTATTACAAATTTGAATTAGTTCCCTTAAGGAGGCTCGCAACAGGTTTTTTGGCCTTGGAGTGTATCTTTTGAAGTTAAAATTTCGCATAGAAGATAAACTTCGATTTCCTTGATACTATACCACCTTTTCAACATATGATCAAAGATTATTTTCTCACTGGTTTCCCAGCAACAGCTGTCACCATAGCAACGGTAATGTACAACCCCTCATTTTAAATAATGTCAAATATCTCGAAAATTAGTCAGACACTTTATGACGAAACTTGAACTATTTGAACTACTCAACCTACACAACTTGTATGCGAAATTAGGGAAAAGTCTGTAAGAGCGTTTTCAAGTAAATCATGATTCATTTTTTACGGGCTGATTTTGGTCATTCCTGCAATTTTCTCCAATATTTCAAGGAAGATAAAACTTATTAAACACTTTCTCTTTTCAGTTAAAAGATCTTTTATGATATCGAAACATTCTTAATGTACATTGAGCTTCCTAGGTGGCTGCGATTTTAAGATATTTATATTTAAAAACTGCTAAAATGCCGCACAAATCAGTCAAAAAGTTCGTAATTTGCATAAATAGAAATATTTCTGAACTGCCCGTACAGATTCTTCTCTTAAATTGGTTGTCGTTAGAATAACAATTCTTTTGATGTTCCAGTAAGTTTTAGGCTGAATAAACATTTCTGTTATTAGATAAGAAGGCTGAACTCTCGGTCAAGTTTCAGTCGTTATTAACTTTCAACGAGCAACAGTTTTATTTTGTTTTTCCTGGTCTATTTCACGGTTATTCACGTGCAATGAAAATTTACACACGCTGCGCTTGTGTCCTCTCGTGCATTTATAGTTCCTTCTCATAATAACAAAAAACATTCGTGTTCTGAGCTTTGTTTCTCGTTATTTTTCGGCCCCAGTCTAATGCCATCGTGGGCGTTAACATGTATGCAATCCGTAATTAAAAATGCTAAAACGTCGGTCAGTATTTAAAGAATAATGTAAAAGAGTCTCCAGGAAGAAGCCCAGAAGATGAAAATTTTTTTTCACTATGAGAAGGAATTATAAATGCACGAGAGGACACAAGGGCAGCGTGTATAAATATTCATTGCATGTAAATAACCGTGAAATAGACCAGGAAAAACAAAATAAAACTGTTGCTCGTTGAAAGTTAATAACGACTGAAACCTGACCGAGATTCAGCCTTCTTATCTTATAAACAAAATGTTTATTCAGCTTAAAACTTGCTGGAACATCAAAAAGAATTTTTTATTCCAACGGCAATCAATTTAAGAGAAAAATCTGTAAGTGCAGTTTAGAAATATTTCTATTTATGCAAATTACGAACTTTTTGACTGATTTGTGCTGCATTTTAGCAGTTTTTAAGTGTAAATATCTTAAAATCGTAACCACCTAAGAAGCTCAATGTACATTAAGAATGTTTTGCTGTCATAAAAGATCTTTCAACTGAAAAGAGAAAGTGTTAAGTTTTATCTTTCTTGAAATATTGGAGAAAATTGCTGCAAGGACCAAAATCAGTCCGTAAAAATGAATCATGATTTACTTGAAAACGCTCTTACAGATTTTTCCCTAATTTCGCATACAAGTTGTGTAGGTTGAGTAGTTCAAATAGTTCAAGTTTCGTCATAAAGTGTCTGACTAATTTTCGAGATATTCGACATTATTTAAAATGAGGGGTTGTCCATTACCGTAGCTATGGTGACAGCTGTTGCTAGGAAACCAGTGAGAAAATAAACTTTGATCATATGTTGAAAAGGTGGTGTAGTATCAAGGTAATCGAAGTTTGTCTTCTTTGCGAAAATTTGATTTCAAAAGATACACTCCAAGGTCAAAAAAACTGTTGCGAGCCTCCTTAATTAGTAGTGTCGGTGGGAGGCGGGTAATATTTAACGTACCGCAAGGGATATATCCTCTCATCTTCACTGATCTCGACCAATCAGAAAACGAAAAATTGGTAAGATGTGGTAAAAACTGTTTATGACTTTTAATTTGTCTCTGCTTCTTCGTCACGCTATCAGTTCATTTTTAAATTACATAATAAGACGCAGCGCGCTGTTTACGGTTTCTGCCGTATTGGAGAATTTCGACTCTTTGAGAAATCGGATACCTGCGCGCCGTTGTCGGAATTGTCGGTTTGACCAGCCAGTGTACTTTCTTAGATGTGGTGTATAGTTTCAACATTTCAACTCTCTTACGGCATGGGGAAACGGAACAAGATTTAGCATTATGGTGTTTTTACCGCTATTTTGCATTTGCTCAGCTTTTTCTTGTATGCCAAATGTAATGTCATGTTGTGTTAATGCAGGTCATGTACTTCCTATTCCGGGTCTCTGGAAACGACCAGAGGGCCCCCGCCTGGGGGTGGGGGTTCCTTATATAAGCTAGGCATGCATGTGCGGCCCCATAAGCTATGGTCCGTTTGATCCGTTTTGGTCTAAAAAAGGGTGCAGATCTTGACTATTTTGGTCTGAGATAGGGCAAGGTTTGTGCGATCTGGTCTGGAATTGGGTATAGTTTCTAGAAGCTACTTTTCTATTATTATCTTCTCTTGAGAAGTGTGTTATGAGTAATATCAGAAATTTGAAGCCCTTCTCAAATGTATACGCAAACCTAAGCAGCTCCTGCGAGGGTCTGAAATATGGTATCGAATTTTGGATCAAGTTTAAAATAGGGTGGGGAAAAGCACCCATTTTGGTCTGAAATGAAGTTATCTGCAAGGATATATAGGAGTGTGCCGCACACCCTCACCCAAATTTTCGGGCTGTACCTCCTTACGGGAGAGCGCCACTCTCGAAGACGCAGTGTTAGCTGCACTGCACGACTGAAAACAGAAGTCGTGTGAAGCACTTTGTCGCGATTGACAGTACCTACCTTGCTCCACATCCAAAAAAATAAGACCGGCGATTTGTGAGGCTTAAACTGAGGAAAATGGAACTGGGAAATTTTATGTCGGAGTGACTCAGAAACCCAGGAAATGGTACTATAGGGAGTTAAAATCCAAAAATGTTTTCAGGGGGAACATGCCCCCGGGCCCCACGAGACGCTTACGCCTTCAACGGTCATGTTATAGAAAAATGGTCACGATTTTTCGTAGATCTACCCCTGTTCAGGTGGGCACCCTTGACTTTAATTAACTTGCTAATGTTAAGTTCCTATCCCTTACGCTAACCTTGTTATCAATTGGTGTCCGGGGATCAGACTCTGCGACGCTTTGGGAATCAGGGATCAGAATATTGGACCAAAGAAATGGGATCAGTGATGGAAAAATATACCTCTCTACGACCATGATGTGTTTGTTTTAAAACAGCATTTGCAGTTTCTGACAGTAAATCTAGTTAAGCGTATTGTTTAAATTGTTAGCACTATTGTGCGGGAGTAAAAATATTTATGGGTTTTAATTTTTGTAGCTTTATGAATTTCTGCATAACCGACAAAAATATGAAAAATAAGTATCTTATTATGCAAAAAAAAGGTTCCCCTGAAATTACCACTTTAAGCCCTGATATGAAAATGCACATTCTCCTTACTGTTCTCCATACATTTCTTATGGACCTAGTAAGGAGAATTTGTCTAAATATCAAGACATCTTATCCTTGATGATCACTTCCTTTATTCTCATCACTTGAATGTTTGAACAAGTAGTGATAATGTAAAGAGAAATCTCATTTTTGTGACTGTTAGGGCTTAAAGGGTTAACCAAGGCACTTGTTTAAATATATTAATGGGTTTTAATTTTTGTAGCTTTTTTGAAATTCTGCATGACCTACAAATATTCGAGATTAAAAGTTAACTAAGGCTCCTGTTTTTCTTGTTGAAAAGAATTTTCACGGTTAATTGTAGTGGCCATTTGAAAGCAACCAAAGTCAATACATAAGGCAAAAGGGATTAATAGAAATCGTTATCGCTTGGCTATACATGTATAAGACTGAATCAAAAATTCAAATGCTTATCCTTGGTTAGCTTAATCCTGCTTTGAACAGCCTGCGTGGCAGGCACGGAAAGGGGAGGGTAAGGTGAAAAATTTTGTTCCTCTCACACTTCCCGCTTGCAAATTATTACCCCTTATATCCTCTCCTTTCAGCACCTGCCACGCAGGCTATGCTTTGAACAACTGGGCCCACATACCCGTGTTCATGTTTCGATAAATAGAAGCTTATTTTCATTTCATGTTCTGATAAACAGAAGCAAGTTTCATTTCACGTTCCGATAAACAGAAGCGAGTTTACAATTTCCCAGGTAACCATTTGATCATGTTTTATGCTTTCTACACGACAATTTTTTTTTATTCCGTGCATCTGAAAAAACAAAAAACAACCACCTCAAACTTTAAAATGGCTGACACCAACAGGAAGTGCCCTTGACGTGATTCTTTAAAATGGCTGACACCAACAGGAAGTGCCCTTGACGTGATTCTTTAAAATGGCTGACACCAACAGGAAGTGCCCTTGACGTGATTCTTTAAAATGGCTGACACCAACAGGAAGTGCCCTTGACGTGATTCTTTAAAATGGCTGACACCAACAGGAAGTGCCCTTGACGTGATGCTTTAAAATGGCTGACACCAACAGGAAGTGCCCTTGACGTGATGCTTTAAAATGGCTGACATCAACAGGAAGTGCCCTTGATGTGATTCTTTAAAATGGCTGACACCAACAGGAAGTGCCCTTGACGTGATTCTTTAAAATGGCTGACACCAACAGGAAGTGCCCTTGACGTGATTCTTTAAAATGGCTGACACCAACAGGAAGTGCCCTTGACGTGATTCTTTGTCATTCCATGGGTGATTGTCACAAGCTTGTCTCCCAAACTGTTGTTCCTCTGCTTTTATAATCATCATTCTCCCCAGTCTCCATTGGGTGAAAGTTCTGTGTCTGCTTTTTGTTGCAAATAAGAATAAGCAGCAATGCTGCTGTTACAAACTCTACAACTGCAGTCAAAATAAAAGATGGGATGTAGGAATGAAGGCGATCTGTCATGAAACCTACCAAAAAAATTGACAGAATCAAAGAAGTTAGAAAGCTCCTCTTTTCCAATTAAATTCTGTTATTGTATTAAGAGCTACAGAATTCCAGGAGTTTCGCAGAGTAAAGAAAGAAAATTATCATTACAATAAGTGTGACTTATTACTGCTTGATTGTAAAAAAATGGAATGATTGTTAAGGTTACAAAAATTATAACTGCGTCATTAATTTATGTACTTTGTAGATAATCTACCTTGCACTAATATGAGAAAAATCGAGGATTTTTCCAAGAGTACAAAGAAAAGTCAGAAATTTCCAGGTTGGCCTGCTTGTATGAAGGCAGATTAATTCTTAAACTGGGTTTAATCTTTAGGATGGTACCCATTAATACGAAGGTATTTTTGCCTGGTTTAAAATTGCACGGGAAAAGTAGATCTTGAGTGAGGGCTGTTGGAATCCAAAAGGAAATCTGGGGGTAGCCATACATTTTTTAGAGATAACTGCATGAGCTTAAATTTGGAAATAGAATCCCATACATTGCTAGCGCTTTTAGAGGTTTGGTTGCTTGATAATCTCTAAAATACATGGTTACCCACAAGTTTCTTTTTGAATCCAGTAGCCCAGTTGCCATGATCTCCTTTTTCTGCATGGTTGTAAACTGTGCAAAAATACCTCTGAATTAGGAAGAACTATTCGATAGATAGATAGTTTATTAAATAAATACTTATGCAACCCAAGGGCTGAATTGCGTATTTACATTTACAGCTAATATATTACTAATTATTTAGCTAATTATTTACATAATTATGATACAAAAACTAAAATTATTATAAATTGTTCTATACGATGTAATGGATAAGGCTGACTGAATAAGATGGAAATCATATTTAAACTTTAGAAACCTACTTACAATTCAGTACTTGTTGAGACAATACTCTTAATACACTTACTAATTTTCCATGACAGTTTGAAAGCAGCCAAAATAAAATTTCAAAACGAAAATAATTTACAGGAAACTACATTGTTGTTAGCTATAAAAGTGAACGCAAAATTGATGCTCGTCCTGGGTGCTTTGAATCACTGAGCTCACTGGGCCCATTTTCTGGAAACCTCTGATAACTTACCCTGCCCAAAAACTAATAATATTTATATATGTCTACATTATTTGTAAATTGATTTTTGAGGCTAAAATAATACTTTACATTATAAAGTCTGTATACATTGTCAAGTTTGCACTAAAAGATACCACCAGGCAAAAAAAAAACATTTCAAAATTAAAATACTTGCCAGGCACAATGACTTATGGGAGGTTTTGACAGATGGGACCCTAGGGTTTTTCAGGGATCCTGGAATAAACTTTTTATACCTCTAGGAATTCCAGGAAAAGTGCAAACCTTGGAAAATGCCAAGAGGAAGACTGACAATATCTTGAGGTCTGTCATTTGGTCATGCGATGGGGGTAAGTTTGGAAGACCCCCCCCCCCAACTGCTGTAACCCATCCCCAAATACCACAGCCAGTCAGACATAATAAGCCTGATGGAAAATATGGGGCTGAAAACAGGTTAACCCAAGGAGAAGGGTACCCAATCTAAACTTGACAGGCCCAGGGGGCCCCCTGGGTTGACAGATAGTAAGTACAAAATTGAAGCCACAAAAAAACCTATGGGCCAACATTAGGCTCAAAATAATACACACAGGCAAACAATAACCCCATTTTGTGGAGAGACACTTTCTTAATAAAAAAGAGTCATTCGATCCCAATGCAAGTAGTTGTTACAGTCACTGTAAGTCACATGTGACCATTAATTCCAAGATTTGAAATACGTCTTCAAAATTATGTGTCAGTTTACAAGAAGAATTGCATCTTACATTACACTGATAGGCCAACCAATGTTAATGATTTAAACTCGAGATTAGTTGCCAAGGAAATTAATATTCTTTCATTTTACTGATGCATTCATTTGGAGATGATTCAAATCTTTGAAATGCTGCTCACATGTGCTGTAGACTGTGTGTAATATAATATTATATTTTAATCAATACTCACCGGCCAGTGCAGGGCCAGTTGCAATCATAGTCCCATAACAGAGAGCACTTAAACCAAATGCCGATGCCCTTTTACTGGTTTCCACAGAGTTCAGTACAGAAATGTAAAAGGTGCCAACTGAAATACCATCTGCTAAGCCAAAGAAAAAGGAAAATGCTATAAGGTGCCCATAAGTGGAAGCTTGTGTAAGAAACGTAACATTTAGGCCATCTATGAGAATACCAAACATATAGACATAAACTGGGTTTACATGGCGCATGTTACTCAGGAATCCGCTGAGTAGTCGGCCAATGAATGTGGTAATACCAATGTAAATGAACAGCCTTGATGCTGCGTCAGCTGAAACACCGAGATCTTCTGAGAATTTGGCCTGCAAGAAGAATTGGAACAGAATTTGTGTTTTTCTTTTGTATGTGACAAATTAACATCAGAAGACTTTCTTAAACTTTAAATTTAAGTTAGTTTATTCTATAGTCCATAATAAGCCAGATAAAGAATGTGTGTAAGTACAGTACATTATAACACAAAGCAAAGTTGTATAATTATTCCTCAGTAACGTGTCTTAACTCTCCACTCCCTTCCTGGTGTACTCCATACTAATTCTGCTTGGTATGTGTAAGTATACCACTACCAAGTACGTAACTTCATGTACTCCACTACATGTTTTATGGGTTGTCCATTGAGCTGTATACTCAAGTTGTCAACGTTGGATAATCTAGCATGTGTTCCAAATACAGTAGCATAGCTTCAGTCTTAGAGACATTTAAGATGTTATTAATAATAATAACAGTATTTAGAAATGCAATTTGCATAGCCTCAAAGCATTTACAATTTTGACTAAAAATAAAGTTTAAGTGTCTTGTCTTAAAACTATAAGATAAAATATCTAGCCTAATGTACAACCTTCAAAAATAGACTTAAGAAACTGCTTGACTACTAATAACAATGGATAAAATATAAAAAATGCTTAACTACTAATTACAATGGATAAAATATAAAAATCGACCTATAAGATAGAAAACTGGTGTACTAGTTAAAAATAAATTAATTTATAAAAGATATGTCTTTAAAAGCCTTTAAAAAGCAGAGACTGACTCTGCATTCCTCATCATTAGCAGTAGCATGTTACAAAGTCTCAGCATGGCGATGGAATAGCCCTGATCACTGTATGTTGAGGTGTTGAGGTGTTACATTCAAACAAAGCCTAGACTACTTATAAGCAATGTCTCTTTCCGCTGAGGGATAGTCAAGTAAAAAGAACACGTGTGAGCACAGAAATGTGATACAGATGTGTGGCGGTCCTCACATGCACGTGGGCTTCACATTTCCACGTGGCAGGCAAGTTTTGCACTCTCTTGCTTGTTCTTTTCACTCAACTATCCCTCAGTGGAAAAAGAGACTGCTCGTAGTCTATACAAAACCAATGAGGTGTAGTACAGTATGATCTGCATACCAGCAGCTCAGGAGGGATGGTTGTTTTTAACCCTTTAAGCCCTGATCTAAAAATGCTTATTCTCCTTACTGTTCTCCATACAACTGAAATCTTATGGAACCAGTTAGGAGAATTTGTCTAAATATCAAGACATCCTATCCTTAGTGATCACTGCCTTTATTCTTTTGAACAAGTTGTGATAATGTAACGAGAAATTTCATTTTCATCACTGTTGGGGCTTAAAGGGTTAACCCTTTCCCAGTCCTAGACCAAGTTATGGTGAGATGATTTGTCAATCTAAATTAATTTTTGTAATCTGTTGACAAAGTCCTATCGTGTTACCACTCAAATGAAAGCTCTTTGGCAGAACTTTTGCATAGGACTATTTATTTCCTAGGATTATAGGAAACGAAATTTGGGATTTTTAGTGAATTTTTTGCCTTGGCCACTTTAGGAGTGAAAGGGTTAATTAACCAATCACAGGACACGGAAAAGTAAAACTAACGAAAATAGGATTTCCTTTAATTCAAAACATGCTCAAATGATTTAACTGAAGGCTGCTCTATAAAAAATTAATGAACTTACCAAGTGTAACCGTGGAGTGTTGTGTGCTAAATTGAGCAATGTGTGACAGAGAGTCAGCACAACAAACACCTTTTCCTTAAATACAGACAAGTCAATAAAACATCTCTTTGGTTGTTCTTCCGTTCTATTATTCTGTTCATTTGAATTTTCTAATTCTTCACTCTCCTGTTCAGTTCCTTTAACACCTTTCCTGGCTACGATAGGATCAAACGGCAAACACAATACACACACCACTGAAAAAATTCCTCCAATTATGCGGTAAGTCTTTTTCCAACCAAAGGTATTTAACAACGCTTGTAGCATTGGTGCCACAGCAATCACACCCAATCCACTTCCACATGAATTAATACCAGTTGCTATGGATCGCTTCTTGTCAAAGTATAGTGATGTCATTACATAACATGAAACAAACAGGCAGCTGCTTCCAAACCCAAACAGGACACTGTATGTCACATACATGATGGCAATACTTGAGGCAAGAGATGAGAGTAACAGGCCACTGATGCATGTCAAGCCACCTATGAAAGCGGTTAGACGGCAGCCAAATCTGTTCACCAACACACTGGTGAAAGCACCAAGGGAAAATGTTAAAGCCAAACTAACTGAACCAACCCAAGCTGTCAAAGACATAACAAAGGAGTTAGAAAATGTTTACTGCTCACATGTTTAAGCTGCTTTTTTTGTGAGGGGGATTTCTTTTTTTAACAATATCTAATTATGTATATAGCTAAGATGAACAATAGTCCATACAACATCACTTAAAGTTATGAACGGGGTGCTATAAGAGTAGTCCTCATGGATCCATCAATGGTTCATAGCAGCTTAAGAGAATGGTAAAAGCTAAAGGGCAAATACTATAGACTAATTGCATTTTTGAGATGGCAATACTGTGTTATAAATGTTCGGTGTGTAGCCAGGCATGTTAAAAACTGGTAAAAAAGAATTAAAAAAGTTGACACTGGCTAAAAATAGTTATGGACGTTTCGGCCACTGCTGTTGCCTTCCACAGCAAAGATAAAAATGCAAATGTCTAACAGCGTCCTGCTTAGAATATGTAACCAATGTGTGATAAAAAATCACACCTCGAAGGAACTTTCTGAGTGCAACAATAGTCTCTAGAGTATTCTTAATGACTCTAAAAATTCTTAATGTTATTGTATACGTTTGGTAGTGCTACGTGTTCGTTTATAGTGTTCCTATTTCGCACGGAATGCCAAGCTTCAAGAATTAGTCTTTGTCGCCACACCAATGACCTGTTGACAATTTCAACGCTCTCCAAATCTATTTGATGACCATTAAGCATATGGTGTTTGGCCAACAAAGAGTTTTTATCCAATGTTGCTATGGCCTTAGCGTGTTCTTTCACACGTTTTTAGCGCGCGTGATGTCTGACCAACACAAACACAATCACAATCTTTACATTTGATCTTATATACGATTCCTCTGGAAGCCTCTTTCTCGATCTTGTCTTTTGGCTTTTTGAGTATGCTCGAGATGGTGCGAATAGGTTTATGGGCGACCTTGATGTTGAAACCTCGAAGAACGTTTGCAACTCTTTCGGAAAATCCTTTGGCGTAGGGGAAGATAACAAAGCCACGATGGTCGATACCATTTATTTCTTGTTGTCTACTCAGTTGGCGG
Source organism: Siderastrea radians (assembly GCA_964017195.1). Lineage (NCBI taxonomy): Eukaryota > Metazoa > Cnidaria > Anthozoa > Scleractinia > Rhizangiidae > Siderastrea > Siderastrea radians. The sequence continues at coordinate 42,130,013 of OZ024892.1, read as the reverse complement.
CCATTGTGAATGAAGTTAGCAGGGTGGTTGTTAGTGGCGAGGGCTTTCGCTACTCGCTTAGTTTCCCGTGATACTTCCTCCTCCGTGGAAGGAATGTTCCTCGCGCGATCCATGAGAGTGCGAGCGACCGAGTGTTTATGCTGGGGATGGTGGTGTGATTTGAAATCAAGGTAACGGTCAGTGTTGGTAGACAGATCGGTGATTGAGCCATCTTCTTGTCTGGTTGTTTTGGTGTCAAGAAAGGCAATGGAACCTTCTGATTCTGTCTCGATTGTAAATTTGCATAAACACTCGGTTATATTGATGGCTAGTTGGAAAAAAATATTCCGTATTGGGTGGAGACATGAAGCAATGGATCCCAGTACGTCAGGAATATATTTTCTTTCAATGTCATCAATATAATGTAGTATTGCCATCGCATAGTCTCAATTACTTTTTTTGATCACAATAGGACTCCATTGTCACTCATCTTGCAATCTACATGACAGTCTGCGAGACTGTTCTAGGAACAGACTATAATTATACAGTGTGGATGAAATGCCTGTCAATGTAAGAAGTATATGCATTAAAGTAGATGGGAAGAAAGGCAGAGGGGGAGGGGGAGGGGGAGGGGGGAGGGGTGAAGGGGCTAAGAGAAGAAGAAAATGGCAGGTCTTTAGGTAGCGGCACTGCAGAGGGTAAAATGCGGAGGTGGGAAATAGGAGACCAGGCGGGGTGCTCTGGATTTCAAGTGACAGGGATGATCAAAGGATTTTTTTGGGTTTGAAATTTTCAATTCCAGATTTTTTTGGGTATGAGAATTTGGCAAGTATTTTGTTGTGTGTGTAGCTCGATTTAAGTAGGGATTTTTTTGGGGTATTCAAAGCAACCTCAAGATTCTTGTTCATGTCATATCATGTAATCCTTTCTGGAAATCTTTAAGGCTTGGAAATTCAGCATGGGATTTTTTTTTGGGGGGGGGAGGGGGGTGGGTTGATTTTTGGTTCAGGGATTTTTTTGCATTTTGTTGGAAGCCCTAGGGATTTTTTGGGTTTTGATTTTTGCCCCCATTTCATCATCCCCATCACCAGAATAAGAAATCCGGAATACCCCCCCCCCCCCCCCCTCCCCGGGACGAGGAGGCAAGAACCTGGGAGAAAAGAGCTGGGATCCACTGTATTTTTCAACTTAAAATGAATGATAATGATTTCTCTTACCACTCTTCGATAGGGGTGGAGAATGGTCTCACCAAATATTGGCACTCGTAAAAATTAATTTCAGCTGAATTGTTAGCATCTGACAGCCTCGTTTTCTGAACAAATTCTTTGTGTTTCGGGGTCTCGAATTTTTCACCAAAACCGGTCTTGGAGTGTCGATTTCTTTTTTTACCTTGCCGTCCCAGGATCTTGATCTTTTTTTTGAAGCTGCCAAGAGTCTTGACTTTTTAGAAGGCTACAAAATGAATCTCAAAGTTCTGATGCATGTGTTTAAGTGACAGCTTTAGTTGCCCAAAACTGATCTGAAAGTCTGCAGTTCATATTTTATGTCCTAAAAAGGTTTGGGCTCACATTTTGAAAACTCTAAAAGCTTGGTCACGCAATTTAAAAATTGAAAGAATCTCTGGCCAGTGCAAAAAGGGATCGTCTCATTGCAGGTAGTCATGGGATTGCAGAATACCCCGAACCTTGCACGTGTAACGTGTAAGAACTGTTTGTAAAACAAAGCAAAAAACAGGTCCACTGGTGGGGATGCAGAGGTGCAGTGGTTAGTGCGTTGGGCCAAGGCCCAGTCCCTGTCATCGTTTTGTTTCCTTAGAAAGAAAGAAACTTTACCCCACATTGTCTCTCTCCACCCAGGTGTATAAAATGGGTACCAATGACATACTGCTGGGGGTAACCCTGTGATGGACTAGCATGCCATCCAGGGGGGAGTAGCAATACTCTCAATTGCTTAAACTACAGAAATCAGGACAAGCTCTGGCCATGTGTGCCTCTTTGGCTCGTGTGACTTTACCTTTTACCTTTTTACCATTATTCAATGAGATGTGAAAGAGTTGCAGATACTGTATTGATCAGCCTGGATATCATGTGCTATATGTGTATGTAACCTTATTTGAGTTGAGTGATGGAGGATAAGGTTTGAAGAAAAACTGTTGTTTAACTCTTAAAACGCGGCTAAACATTCCAACATTGTTGTAGCAGTGCCTCCTTTAAGGAATTTGCCTACTAATACAATGGTATTTTTGCGCGGTCTGTGACTATGTGGAAAAAGCAGACCCTGGCAAGGGCTATCAGAATCCAGAAAGAAAATTGGGGGGAACCACGCATTTTTCAGAGATGTAATAATTGAGCTTAAAATAATCTGGAAAGAAAATGCCATACATTCTTTGTATTTTAAAGCTTTTTTAGAACTATGGTTACTAAATTATCTCAGAAAAATGCGTGGTTACCCACATTTTTCGTTTTAGTTTCCAGTAGGTCTTGCTAAGATCTGCTTTTTCCCCATAGTCATTTAACCTTTGCAAAAATACCTCTGAGCTAAACAACAACCAGGCCAGATCACCAAGCTACTTGCATGTCATTGAATAAGAAGGGGCCTTTTTGTTTTTATATCAACATGTCTTGTTTTTTAAAGCATTCAGACCTGTAAATAAGTGGCCAGGTATTCTAAAATCACTCCAAGACTTATCCATCGAGTCTCCTGTTTTTCTACTTGCCTGTCCGTTCACGTGTCTCCTGAAAATGGTCCATCAAGGCTGGAAACAGAATTCCAAAATTTAGCGCAGTGCCAAGAGTTATAGCGATGATGAAGGTCGAGCAGAAACAAACGATCCAAGACCACGGGCTGTCTACTCCTTTTCTGCATTTTGGAAGGAAATTTGACGAGAACTTACCACCACAAAATTCCACCATAGTTAAATGTCACGTTCAAATGGCATATAAAATAATAGGTGTTGCGTGACATGATCCGTCAAAGGATCGACCTTGTGCCCAGTGCCCATACTTGCGGCCAATCAAATCTATTTTAAAGACGATTTCCGCTCAACGTTCGAGCAGTAAGAGCAAAAATTAAGTTACCAAAAAAATACTTGCAGCACTGTCACATTTTGAGAACAGATAAGAAGAATTTATCGTTACTTTTGCTCCCAAGCTGACCCCGCGAGAGAAAATTGGATTTGAAGTTATCCATATTTCAATTAAAAAGACGCTTCATGTCAGTTCAAAACAAAATGGCGCCCGTTTTTAGCATACTTTTACGAGATTTGAAATTAATTTTCTTGAGAATGCTTGAGAATTTCATCGCGGGGTCACTTGGGCAAGTGAACTAGAGTGAGATGTTTCAAATAGCATTTAAAATGTTACCGTGCTATGAGTAGTTTTTTGGTAAATATTTTTTGCACTTATTGCTCGAACGTTGAGCGGAATCCGTCTTAAATCTTCTCGACCAGGAGCCTAATCGATTATGGCTCCTGAGGATTTGTTAATTTGTTTCAAATTACAGAAAACACTGCCAGGTCTGGTGTTAAAAGGGGTGCGGTGGAATTGGAAATGGGGAACAGACAACGTTAACTTGGTCGAAGCCTTGTGAAATTATAAACACGAAACTTCTAACACAAATCACTCCCCCTATTTCCTTTGCAGGACTGGGGAGAGTTAATTACCAGACTGCGGAGAGTTTCCCTGGGCGGGCAACATAGGGTCGAGAGCCATAATGGAAATCGATATTCACAATTTCAAGTCCTTGTAATTTGCTATCGATTTTAGCCGGGAAGAGTAATTACGAAGGATGTTTTTCTTGCTTTTTGCAAAGAAATAGAGCTCGACGACTGAACAAGCTGGTGCTGGCCGAGAAACATTATCACGGTTAATATAAGTTATCCTAAGCATTTAAAAATCTATTGACTGTACGACCGTCTATGTATAATCTTAAAGGCACTGACATTCTATCATTACCAAAACCAGCAACTACCACGTATGGCTGCACTCTTTCAAATATTGTGCGGTGAAATTATGGAACCCATTACCGGATAATATTAGAAGAGTGATGTACTCTAACTAGTTTTAAATGTCTTTTAAAACAGTCGCTTTTCAATGAACAATGTAAAATTTTAGATAATTATTTTTTCTTTTTCTTTGTTTTCACTTTTGTATGTTACACGGAGATATTAGCCTTTCTGGACGGGGGAAGGACAGGAGGGTAAATCTCCCCCCTCCCTATTTTTTCAGCCTATTTCTCCCTCCTCACTACTTTTTGGGGCAATTTCTCCCTCCTCCCTAAACTTTTACCTCCCAGTAGCCTAAAAGTGTACACGGTTTAACGGGAATAAGCATCGGGGCAAGAAATAGACGAATTATACTTATTTAAGAAGAAAATTACAGTACTTAGATTTTAGGCCTAATAAGCTGAGAAATTCACTTGCTTCGCCCACGTTTGATAACTGGTTCGCATCATTAAACATTGTTACTCACAACTCTGTTACTGAGGCGAGTTACAGATCAGAGACTTGTGATATTGGAGGAATCCAAGCAATACCCCCGAAAAATCCCTCTAAATAGATGTTTTGACCGTTAAAGAAACCAATGTTTAAAAAGACCTAAGCAAAATACTTCCTCTGAGAAACGGCGTCCAAGTGACCAAAAGTGGAGGGCTCATAAGCTAATCATAGCCCCTTTTCACTCATTAAAAGTAGTCATAAAGTCTAGCCGGTGTTTTTACAATTCTGTTGGAGCACGAGCGTCTGGGTAAATTGCAGCGGGCTATTTGTTCTGGCACATCGTCATCGCTATCACTTTCAATTTCCGGTGCCAAATCTTCCTTGCTACCACTGTTGGATATAAGTTCCTCAAACTGCCTTTCATTTAGCCCGTTACCTTAAGCAAATGATGCCCTTGCTTGCAAGGGCATCGTATATTGAGTATTTAAAAAATGAGCTAGAAACTATCTGAAACTAAATGGGTCTAAATTAACGCTACCAAAAAGCACATTGATGTTTAAATAAAGGATGATGATGATGATGATGATGATGATGATGATGATGATGATGACGATGATGATGATGATGATGATGGTGATGATGATGATGATGATGATGATGATGATGATGATGATGATGATGATGATGATGATGATGTCCACGATTGAATATGCATACGTTTACTCGACTGGAACATAAATCTCAGTGAACCGCGAATGATTACGGTGGCGTTCGAATTCGTCCAGAATATTTAAACAGCTTTTCAGTTAAAGGGGCTATGTCACCAATTTGTAGTATTAATTTGAGAAGACAAAAAACATGTTTGTATTGATGGAAACCCGAAATAATGGTACAGTTTTGTTTAAAACTATCCTAGGGCACTGAAACTGCGAAAAGTGCCCTTAGCCGCGGATGGTCAGGATGGAAACGGAATGCAACTTGAAAAATATCGGGACGCTTTTTTTTCATGTTTTCCCTCAGAACTGGCAAAAACCACTATAAACTGATCATGTTTTGTTCTCTTTTCAAGAATTCATTTCATGTCTTCTGCTTGGATTTCTAAGACCATTTTGTGTATACGAAAAAGCTTCTAGTTTTGATTTGAGAAAATATTGTCCCTAAAACATAAAACACCTGTGACATAGCCCCTTTAAGAGAATTGAGATTTCAAAGGTCTTTCAAGGAGTATAATATACTTTGATGACATTTCTAAGCTCCAGAAAAAAGGTTTTGTTACGTACGGACCTCGTAAATCTCGGGTCGGCAGGTCCAGAAGGTTGAAAAAGATGCTTGGTAACCATGTGTCAAGTTTGATTCCATGCTTTCTCGGTCAAGTCCGACCAAGGGAGTCCCAAGGCACCCAAGAGGATCGTCGTCAAATTCCCCGTCCCCTACCCCTTGCCATCACGCAAGTAAAAAAAATCCATAAAATCAACCCCGCATCCATCTCTCCCTACTCCCAACATTTCATTTTCTCCCTCCTCCCTACATTTTCGTCCCGATTTCTCACTCCTCCCTACATTTTCGCCCCGATTTCTCCCTCCTCCCTACATTTTTTTGGCCATTTCCCCCTCCTCCCTATGCCGCTCCTCCCCCCTCTTTCTGGCTACTCAAAATTCGTGTTTAAATAAAGTTCATGTATGTATGTTGCATGAAACTTAAAGTAAAACTGAGTGAAATATTTTCTGTTGGCTTTGTGTGCTTATATCAGTTATGTTACACTAAATTATAAATACTTTGTGACATTAGAAGAGGGCGTAAGAAGGAGGGGGCTAAGTCCCGGGGGGGGGTACTTACTTATATACGCTATATAGGTATGTGCCGCCCGATAGGGTAGGGTTTTTGAGGTGCTCAGTCCTTAAATAGGGTATCCTTTTCGGTTGTTTTTGATATTGTGGTCCTTAGATGTTCCTTAGATAAGGTCACTAAATTGCAGTATCCACCTCAACGTGCAAAACGAAAAAGATATGGTCTGTTAAAACTGTACTACACGTTATAAGGTTTAACAAAGCGATTTTAAAGGGACGTTTATAGCTTGTGTTGGCGCTCCTCACCACCTAGTTACAGAATTATGAGTTATCTTGTTTCCCTTAAATAGGGTGTCATTTCTTGGTTTTGGGCCTTTAAAAGGGTATCAATTCTCGATTTTCTACCCTTAAATAGGGTCAGGGTTTGAGAACCTTGGCGGCACACACCTATCCTAAATTGACGGGAGTACCCCCCCGGGGCTAAATAGAGCAAATACGGTATTCAGAGAAGTTAAAACCTGCGAGGACGTTACTATACAATGCATTGTATTGACCGAGAAACATTACCATGGTTATAAGTCAGTTTCTTTACTTGATAGTACGGACTTGCATGTGGTTCGCAGGGAAATCTGAGGATTTATTTTTGCACTCTTCTTTGAAGTCAAACTAGATGTCATATTACAATAATATTACAATAGTTACTATAAAGGTCTGTCTGATATGATTGGTTCTAATTGAAATTATACTCACATGCAATTCTGTAATCCTCTCCCTGACTTTGTAGTTTTTTGGTCTCAACTTGATTTCACTACTTCTGCTTTTTTCCCGAAACCCCGTGGTTTTTTTTCCTCTGTCAAAAAACGATTTTTTGTCTCTTGGGATTAATTAGGTCCCAATTTGGCATAGGGTGCAAAATACTTGAAGTCAAGTTTTCTTGCTTGAATAGGTTAGGTAATGCCTTCCACTAGGAAAACAGACCGCCTTCATTTGACACTTTGATATTTTGCCTTCTACTATCCCGTATATAAACTTGTGATCGCGTGACAATTACGTACCGAGCCAAAATTGAAAATGACTTCCGCATAACTTTAACATTAATTAATAGGCTTTCGTCAGTATAACCTTCCGATTTGTCTTGGCCTCGTAGCTTCTGTCTTTTTCGAACACAGCTTCGTTTCAAAGCGATCCTTTATGGCAAGTGGCAAGTGAAAAAAACAATTAATATTCAGTGCGTATTGTGTTGTAGCTGTTGAATGCAATTTTTTTAACTGAGATCATGGTGTATTGACACGTCATGACATTCTCAAGGCGTTCTCTTGTGTGTTCACAGTTTTTTGTACTTTCTATTAATCACCTTCACGGTCATGCTGTGTTTAACCAGGTCACTGTGCCGTGATGTGAACCTGTAGTGTTGCTCGTTGTAAAAATCACGCCCTCAGATATATAGACATTTTAACACAACAAATTTGCACAGGCAATATTAACTGGGTGTAATTTTTATCTCCAAATTTCTGATTTATAGGATCATCATTACAAGGAACTGGGAGACGCATTAATCTGAATCAACAATAGTAAGTGGTTGCCTTTATTACAAACTCAAAGCTTGATTAGGTTACTGTGTGAATTAGGATATCAATCGTTTAAACTTTCGTCAGAGTACGTGCTGTTTACTTATTTATCGAGTTAGTCAAGTTTCAAAAGGTGTTACCGGGTTAAGGCAAAAAGTCTCAAGCATAAGGACGAGCTCAAGTATTCTGCGTCAGGAGAATATGAACACAAGTAAAATTCTAACTAAATTTAGTAGAATTTTTTAAACCTTCTTCAGCTTGTGTTGCCCTTGTGCTGATATGGGCTTTTGTGCTTGCGTTGCTAAGGAACTGGAGCAGGCTTCTGTCTGGGCATTTACAGCAGCTTGCACTGTTAATATAAAACCACAACATTACCACACTGAACCACAGGTGTCAGATGCCCGTTTTTCTGAAGAAGAACGAAATAACGTCTTTTTGATTCTACAGCAAATGAGTTCGGTTCCCTCTAGCAAAACTAATCATTCGTGACAAGAAGTCACAGGCACCGTGAATTCGCCTTCAGTACGCGAGGATAGGTAGATCACGAGGCCTTTACTCGTTCGTCTGGGTTTTAGTAGGGCTCATGACGCTTTCTACCACCTCGTATAGCGTTGGTAACCCAGACATCCACATCAGGATAAGAAGCATTCCCTGATTGAACCAAAGGTTAACTTCTCTTCAGCAATCTGTTGTGATAGAGTAAGAAAGCAGGGTGTCAGTAACTTGAAGTTCTTTATACAAAGAAAAACGTTGTTGTTTTTAATGTTAGAGAAAACTTTTATTTGTTAACTGATTTTTCCCACAAAATGTTTCGTTCACTTCACAACGGGTTTATTTCTGATTTTAAGATCAGATTTTTTTTTGTATATTGTTATTTTGTGTCCCCTTATTAGTACGGGATTATCCCAAGCTACATGGTTTGACACGTAAAATAAAGTTTCTTGCTTACTTACTCACTCACTCACTCACTCACTCACTCACTCACTCACTCACTCACTCACTCACTCACTCACTCACTCACTCACTCACTCATTCACTTAAGACAAATACTACATGACTGCAAATGTTGGTTAGATTTAGTTCCATAATGGTCAAGTGAGTTGAGTTGTAATAAAAACTTAGTTGAGCATAAAACACATACATTTGGTGGAATTTGTCTCCCATCAGAATTACGACAAATGGTATGTTGAAAAGTGGCACAGTTTCTGCGCGCACTGCGTGCCTTATCTTTTTGGACCTTTTACTCCATAGAGGTTTCATTCTCGTCCCCAGAGCTACGCGGCTTTTTCCAAATTACGTCTCGTGTAGCTCTGGTAACGGCCAAATTTTTGTTTTTTGGATTGGCCAATTCAAACTGTATGCGTAATAACCTGAAATTTTTTTGGATTCTACGCATAACGTTTTATTTCCGGTTGAATTAATCAGGCCATTAATTAATATATTGACTTGATCAATGTCCACGCAAAGAATGTGGCTTAGGGCAGATTAACCGACTAAATTTTGCTGTTTGGTTAAGCACGAATGCACCTGCTAAATTTCAAAGTGTTAGAGACTGTCGCTACATGTCAGCGATTTTTTTCTCCCTACAGCATTTTCTAGAAAACTTCAGCCTGTCCGTAATTAAACTTTCATGTAAGTGTCTCATCAACTTTTGTAATGAGCTTTTGATGTCGATCTTTAAAAACTTGGCCGCCAAATACTTCTGGATTTCAATCTCCGATGTGGTGAAATGTGATACAGTGCGTAACGATAAGTGCACAGTTGACATTCTCACTCAACTGAACCTCTGTGCTTTTGTTCAGTGTGTCTCTTTCCTCTCGTTATTTTTCTGAGTAATATGAATGAAGTTGTGTTTAGTAGAGTCAATGTTATGGCGTGCACGTGTACGAATTTCGTTTCTTTGGTGATTTAGATGATGAATTTAGCTTCCGGGCTTTTAACTGTCTATTTTTCTTGACAGATCTTGTGCCTGCTAACAAATATATTCATAAAAAGTTGAAAAAAAGAGCTTGTGAACTCTCCACTTAAAGCTGTGAAAACGCTAAAGGAATCTGAACCAGTAGTTTCTAACATCCTCTCTTTCAGAGATTTTAGAATTGTATAGAAAGCCGGTTACACAAAAAATTCTAGGTTTTGGAGCTCCTTCCACAGTAAGTCGGAAACCTGAAATGTTGGTAAGCTGTCTACGTACTATGCAACCACTTACAAAAGTGAGAAAAGAAGTATGTGTAATAGCCTGGTAATAGCGCTAGGTTATTTTGTGTAGATGATAACGAATCAAAAGTAAAATCAATTAAAACAGTACAGTCAAACGCCGGATAATTTGCCAGACAACATCGAGCTTCTCATACTTTCTTGTATTCTAGGTCATCCTTGGCGTGAAAGAATCAAATTTTACAGCACTATAATATACAAGACACAAGCTTAACATTTACGCAAAAATGGTGGATAGAAAGTCGCAAACTATAGAGTACTATAAGTAATGGCCTATTGTTGCCAAAGGACTGGGTAACAGGGCTGTAGAGGGAATTGCCTATTCTCATCTGGGCAATGCTTATTACAGTCTGGGTAGTTTTAAACAAGCCATAGAGTACTACAACCAACATCTTATTATTGCCAAAGAAGTGGGGAACGGAGCTGGAGAGGGCCGATCCTATGGAAATCTGGGCAATGCTTATCACTGGCTGGGTAATTTTAAACAAGCCATAGAGTGCCACAACCTTCATCTTAGTATTGCCAAAGAAGTGGGGAACAGAGCTGAAGAGGGGCCGATCCTATGGAAATCTGGGCAATGCTTATCACTGGCTGGGTAATTTTAAACAAGCCATAGAGTGCCACAACCTTCATCTTAGTATTGCCAAAGAAGTGGGGAACAGAGCTGAAGAGGGCAGTTGCTATGGACATCTTGGCAACGATTATCGCAGTACAGTCTGGGTAATTTTAAACAGGCCATAGAGTACCACAACCAACATCTTAGTATTTCCAAAGAAGTGGGGGACAGATCCGGGCAGGGCTGAGCCTATGCAAATCTGGGCATCGCTTATTACAGTCTGGGTAATTTTAAACAAGCCATAAAGTACTACATCCAAGATCTTGCTATTGCCAAAGAAGTGGGGGACAGAGCTGGAGAGGGAAGTTCCTAAGGAAATCTGAGCAATGCTCATTGTTGTCTGGGTAGTTTTAAACAAGCCATAGAGTACTACAACCAACATCTTACTATTGCCAAAGAAGTAGGGGACAGAGCTGGAGAGGGCAGTTCCTATGGAAATCGGGGCAATACTTATATCAGTCTGGGTAATTTTAAACAAGCCATAAAATACCACAAACTACGTCTTCGTATTGCAAAAGAAGTAGGGGACAGAGCTGGAGAGGGCCGAGCATATGGAAATCTAGCCAGTGCTTATCACAGGCTGGCTAATTTTAAGGAAGCCATAGATTACCACAACCAAGCTCTTACTATTGCCAAAGAAGTGGGGGACATAGCTGGAGTGAGCCGAGCCTATGGAAATATGGGCAGTGCGTATCACAGTCTGGGTAATTTTAAACAATCCATAGAGTACCACAACCAAGCTCTTACTTTTGTCAAATTATTGGGGAACAGAGCTGAAGAGGGCAGTTGCTATGGAAATCTGGGCAACGCGTATCACAGTCTGGGTAACTTTAAACAAGCCATAGAGTACTACAACCAACATCTCACTATTGCCAAAGAGGTGGGGAGCAGAGCTGGAGAGGGCCGAGCCTATGCAAATCTTGGCAACGCTTTGCAAAGTCTGGGTAATTTTAAACAAGCCATAGAGTACCATAACCAAGCTCTCACTATTGCCAAAGAAGTGGGGGACAGAGCTACGGAAGGCAATTGCTATGGAAATCTGGGTATTGATTATCAACGTCTGGGTGATTCTAAACAAGCCATAGAGTACCACAACCAAGAGCTTACTATTGCCAAAGAAGTAGGGGACAGTGCTGAAGAGGGAAGGGCATACCATTCGCTAGGTCGTGCATTTGAATCATCAGGTTCTATAAGCGAGGCTCTTAATTATTATCGATCGAGCGTGAAAATCTTCGAACAGACAAGAGCTCTTCTTCAGTCAGAGGATGCGTGGAAGATAGACTTTCGTGATCTTTATCAAGTAGCCTACACTGCTCTGTGGAAAACTCTTCTGAAGAATGGAGAGACTGAAGAGGCTTTCTATGCTGCCGAGCAAGGGCGAGCCCAGGCTTTGATGGATATTTTAAAGAACCAATATGCATTCGTGGTGGATCCTTCCACGTCAGTTGAACCTAATGAAACTATTTCTTATATGCTGAAAGATTTATCTACCCAAACAGTTTTGATAGCACTTGGTAAAGGCTTCATCAATTTTTGGCTACTGAGCAAGAGCAAACAGATTCAGTTTGAAAGTAAGAAACTTGAACAGGGTAGTGCCACCTTGATGGAAACTGTTTTAAAAGAGATTGGTGCGGGTGTCGGTGTCCAATGCGAGAATCGTTCTTTGGAAGAGCTAAGTAATGACCCGCCGTCTTCGAACAGAGGAAAAATACAGTCACCGACAACTGGAGACAATTCTTTGCGTCGTTTGTGTGATGTTATCATTGGCCCCATTAAGGACTTCTTAGAGGGTGATCAGTTAATTGCTGTTTCTGATGGTCCATTTTGCTTGGCACCTTACTCAGCATTGAGTGATTCTATCGGAATTCGCACTGTTCCCTCGCTGACGGCTTTAAAATTGATCACAGGTTCATCTGAGAACTACCACATTAAGCGTGGGGCACTGCTTGTGGGAGATCCATGCATGGAGGAAGTCCCTATGAAACTATGACAGTTGCTGTACGCCAAGAAAGAAGTAGAACTGATTGGAAAACTTCTGAGGACCACGCCCCTCACTGGAAGAAACGCAACTAAAAGCGAGGTGTTGAAAAGAATCACAACAGTTGCCCTGGTGCACATTGCTGCACATGGATGTCAGGAGACTGGAGAAATTGCTTTGGCTCCAAACCCCGAACTACATTTTAAAAATGTCGGATGTGCAAGCAGTTCGTGTGCGAGCGAGGCTTGTTGTGCTTAGTTGCTGTCATAGTGGTCGAGGGGAGGTTAAGGCTGAAGGTGTGGTAGGAATGGCGCGGGCTTTCTTGTATGCTGGTGCTCGATCTGTTCTGATGTCACTCTGGGCGATCGATGACGAGGCAACCTTGCTGTTCATGAAACGTTTAGAACTACCATCACCTAGCAGATGGAGAAAACGCAGGTATAGCTGTACATCAAGCCATAAAATATCTTCGAGAGTCACTGCAGTTCGGTGCCGTGAAGCACTGGGCTCCATTTGTGCTGATTGGTGACGACGTCACGTGTGAATTTGGAGAACAAAAATAAAGAAGATGGTCACTGTTGTTTACTTTGTGTTTGAACAATAGTAATAATTAGATCAATTTGATTGGGAAAAGGACAACGAAGATTGAGCCAAGGGAATGTTATAAAAATCGTCCCTGCATGAATTTAGTTTGTTTGCCTACATTTCGTCGTACCGCCAAATCAATGGGAAACTACCCCTTCTGTTTTAGGTTGTACTATTTATTTAGTTGTATTATTTACTTTTTAAATTTTTCTCGTTCTCTCGTTGAAATGATTTTATAACGTCGCCCAGCTCCTTTAGAAAACGTCATTTTTTTCCCTTTGGTGCTTTCTTCTTTCAAGTTAATTATGAGATTTAATTTTTTTATGTACGTATTTACTTTTATTTCATCCAAAGTCCTAACTCGGTTACGTTCTCAATCTAGAGTCTCTCATTAAGCCCTTCAATCTTGCCAATGCAAACTATGTTATATATTATAAAATTCCTAATCAGAAGTATGTCCTCTCACGGATTACGTTGTTTTCTTTCTTCTTTTACCAGTTGTGTAGTCAAGACAAGATGAGCGGACTACCTGCGTAGCCAATACTTGCATATATTGATGTTGTGACTAACCAAGCGTGAGACCCAGCAGATGTCAATGTCGATCGAGTTCTTTTCTTTCATTGTGGACCGATGTGTAATTTGAACAAAGAAAAGAACGAGTACAATATCTCTACATCTGCATCTTACGCTTGTTCAAGAAGATTTTTATTATGTTGTTTTGTCTTTTGAAACGGGGAAAACGTCATTGAAAAAAAATCTAATGTGCGTAATAAGTGGGTCTCAAGAAGGCATAGTGGTCCGGATAAAGACATCTGGGCCGCTCACGCGACCAATCAGATTGACCGGTAGACCTAAATTAAAGCCAAGGAAAAGCCAGAACGTCGATGTTTGTTTCTATAAGGAATTTGTAAATAAAAATGTAAACGTTGAAACTTCTATAAGATATGACCACAATCAAGATCCTGCTGTTTTTAAAGTAACTGAAATAAACTATAATAATGAAAAAACCGGCAAAGAAAAAACGACGAGCGAGTTGGTTTCCCCGATATTTGGACATTCAAGCCGTCCTTCTACGAAATTCCAAACAATTGTATCATATATCCTACTGTAACCGTTTTACTACATATTGTAACGACTATTCGTATTTTCATTATTCCCCCGAAGAAGGACAGCTTGACTGTCCGAAATATCGGGAAAACCAACCCGCTCGTCGTTTTTTCTTTGCTGTTTTTTCATTATAGCGGAGCCAGCGCGCTAGTGTGTCAGCGGAGCTCCATTGCTAAGGAAATTTGGTAACCTATCAAGCCAAGAAATTTTGGTAGTGAAGTAAAACTCACGTGACCGTCCGTCCGTACGTCCGTCCGTCCGCACCACAGGTTTACCAATACACTTCATACACTGGATTTAACCCTGTGCTGAATCCCGTGTGTTTTTGGCGCGAAATCGCATGTTGACCCGCGTTGTAGCAAAACAAGCAAAGACAACAAAAGTCATAAACAAATTTGTTAATGGTAAAAAAAGTTCAAAAGAATACTCAGTTGTCTTTTTGGTGGAAGGGGAAAAGTACAATTTAGGCGAAAAAAATTAGGCGATTAGTCGGTTCTGTTCGAACTCGGTCTGCACACCGCTTGAGTTCGCAGCTTTTGGCAGCGGTTTCGACGCCAAATATAGCAGAGCTAGTGCTTTTTGGTTTTTTCTGTCCATAACCATGGTTTTTACGGCGTTCCGAACACATTTTGCCTGGAAAACACCAGCATTTTCATGCTGATAGGCAGCTTGTCACGAAGAAAGAAATAAGTACTAAAATTAAGTTGAAAGCTGACAATAAACGCTCATGGCCTAGTGGACTGTTATCCAGCTTCGGACGCTTACGTCCCGGGTTCGCCTCTTAGCAAGGGTAGGCATTTTTTTCTTTTCTTTTCTTTCTTTCTTTTTTTTTTATTTAACGACTTGAATGAGAGTATTTTCACAAATTAATAGCTGCTAGCAAAAAACAAAAAAGAAAACAAAAACAAACAAACAAAACAAAAAGGGGGGCTCCACTTTTAGGCTTGGCTAAATCTATATATTAGTTTATGTAAATAAAAAGACAGGGAAATCATGATTTCAATTACAAATACTTAGTCGAATGGTTTTTGTTTTCTTTTATGATGCAAAGAAGAACACGTAAGGTTCTTTTTTTTTTTTGGCATGTTGTGGTCGTGGCACTTCATTTTTGACATTTTATCCGCTGATTATCTGCAGTTTTGCTAGCTTCAATAACGGAAAACGCGGTTCTGACAGTTTGTGTTATTACCAGTACCGTTTATTTCATTTTGTAGATGGATTAAATGGTATTTGGTAAAGAATAGTACAATAGGGTTTCCACGTATTAGCTAAGAACAAGTACCGTTGAGCCAAATTCAAGCAGCCGAGTATTAACTGATATTTAAAAAGAGCAGGTTCCGGTTATAGCCTTAAAATCGGTTTTTCGTTTTTTTCTTTTTTAGGCTGAACAGTAATAACTTCAATTGCTTACGCACTGCAAAGATTATTCTCTCCATTTTATATTAGTTTGGGATTCATAATTTTAAATACAGTTACAAGTAAGATAATGAGTGAAAAGTACAAATTAAAAGGGTCTCTTCCTGAGACTTACATGGAATATGCCAGTTTGCTTTATATGCCATAAGTCAGCTGCAAGCCATGCTTGAGATTTTAGCTACAGGGACAGTGTCATGGGTGGCTGAACTTCAAAGAACAGTAACAGCGTTTTAACTTGTTCTACGAAATTCAAAATTGGGTAAGCCAACGGAGCAGAAAATACGTAAAGTTTTGCACTTTAATTTAGCAAGAGAGGATGAAGGAAGAGAGCGAATCCTTTATACATGGGCCTCTTCCGATGAAAATTTTTTGAAATCTATTTTTGGTTCTGTGTCATACTGCGTGGTTATTTTAAGGACGATACCTCATTGGTCAGTTAGAATGACGTCATGTAATTTTAGGTTCTTGACATGGAAACAACAGATAAAAATAACCTTCGCGACATGGATACGAACTAATAACAGATTTCAAATAATTATGATGGGGCACGGGGATTCAATCTCTTAGTTCATCTTCTCTTGAATTCAGTTAATAATGTTTCGAGGTTGTTTTAATTTTAAAGAAACCCCATCAGTACCCCGCCCAAAACAAAAAGGAGAACTTCTCGCATCCTACGATGATTCCTTTTTAAGACTTCATAGACCCTAGTGAACCAAAATTGATCTAGATAGCCGGTAGTAAGTAGCTGAGCAGCACCGAGCAAGGCAGTTTCAGTTCGAGATGGGGGGGGGGGGGGGTGGGGAAATTGCTGCAGACGGGGTTCAAGATAGCGGGAGATTCGCCATACAAAAAGGCCGGGTTTCGAGATAGCAGGAGATTCGCCATAGCCGGGGTGCGAGACAGTGGGGGATTCGCGGTAAGCGGGGTTCGAAATTGCGGGAGATTAGCGCTAGACGGAGTTGAAGATAGCGGGGTTCTTCTGTATTGTCTGTCATTATATTTCCACGCTTGTTGTTGCTGTTTGGGGCGTGAGGAGCCTGGTATCCTTAGAACTCCGAAATGTTTCTTTGGTTCAGTTTTACTCTGGGCCACCCCAGTGCTGGAGTATCTCTAAAACCTCTTCGATCTGTAATTGAAACAAGTGGCAACTAAAACAATTGATATATAGCCTGATTTTTAGACATTCTGGAGTTGTCCGCTATCTCTTTCTCCCTCCGGAGGACGCTAATTTGAATTTACGCCCACTTCAAGATGGAGGACATTTGCGTTTTCCATTACCTTAAACAACAAGAATTGTTTAACTGTTTGGCTTCAGCAATAGGTCACAATGTATGCTTAGACAAGTATTTGTTTGATTATCATAATATGAATACGGCCAGCGTTCGCATAATACCAAGATGCCACGATACACATGGTAGTGCAGAACTGTAACAGAATTGGTTTGAATTCAACAAATTTTTGAGTTGTTCAAACAATTGTTTTCTCTATTTAATCGGCCGCCATCTTGAAGTGGGCTTAAAGAGAAAATTAGTCCGGACAACTTTGGCAAGTCTGCAGACTAAATGAGTAATAATATTTTTGAAATATATAGAAAAGGTAATAATAAAAAATCTGACATCTTCTTTGGCCCTGTCTGTACAGATAAGCTATGGAAATCAATATCTTAGATTGAATGATGCTGTTTCACTTCTTGTTAAATTGGTTAAAATTATCGCCGTAATAGTCCCATACTTTGTTTCACTGTACAGCGCGTCTGTAGCTGATAGAGGTGTTCATATTATGCAAATGAAGTTGCCTGAAACGGGCTTTTTATGGCCTCTCAAATTATACATGCCGTGTCTTCATACTGCTAATTCTTAGATCGCTGGAGGTGTTTTGTTGCCCGCCACAATAAGCCTACACCATTCAGATTAAGCCGTAAGGCTAACAAACGCGTCCGACACGTGGGTCAACTGAGTATTAGGAAGGAAAGACTAAAAAAGTTAGCATGCTAGGAGAAGTCAAGCGTTGTTGGGCAATATTATTAAACAAGAACAATCCGAAAACAACTGGTTCAAAGATCAAAATAAACAAATGTTTAACAGTCTGAATGGGTGCTGACATAGGTGGAAAACAGGAGACAGCGCACAATTATAACGCACACTTTGGGCCTGCAGCGCTTGCTGACCGATTTAAACGTTGCTTTAACATTGACAAATTGCAAGTTTGTCTAATCAAGAAAGGGCCCTAGTGTGCATTTGTTATTGCTCCCATTGCAACGTCTCAGGTGATAATTAGTCTAATTAATATAGTCAGTCCGCACAAGGCCACAGGGATTGATAGAACCAGTGCGCACTACTTGTCAGTTATTGACGACACTTGCTACTTCAGTTTCTCCTTCTGTAAAGCAGCTTGTCGGTCTTTCATTCATAACAGACCTGTGTATTCTCTCGTCTTCCCTTAGTTTCGATGAAAGACGGGAAAGGTCACACCCTTCATAAAACGGGAGATTGAATTTTATGGCTAACATCCGATTTCATTTCTACGTATTCTTACTAAAGTGACGAATGAGAGGCACGTACACGACGCTCTGTGTGGCTGGCCGATCAATAATTAGCAGCAAACTGATATACACGCGTCAGTCCGGCTTCCGAAAACGCCATAGGAGCGGAGTTGCCGCCAGGGCGGGAATAGGTTTGCAACCCTTGCGCACGCCTGTCCTCCAGCTGCAGCCCGAGAGCCTCTTTATCAATCGTGCAAAAGTTCACAGCCGGGTTATATACACAGCGATTTTTCTCTCCTCCGCAGAGGATCCTTGAGTAGAGAAGCCGAGAGGAAACAGAGGAAACAGAGAAAGCAAAAGCCAAATAAAGAAAGGGGGTGGGAGAATGCGACAACCTACTCGCACGCTAATCGTCGTGTTCTTTAACCCGGCCTCTGCTCGCTCGTATCTTTTTGTCCTCTCCTCTGCTCGATTATCTGACCGCATGAAAAAAGCACGAGTTTGTCTATTCTTTAACCCACTGGTCTCCATACATTTCTAGGAGGACTAATTGGGAGAACTTATTTAAACATTGAGACAATTCATCCTTGGTGAGATCATCTCCTCGATTCTCATCACCTGCGTGTGCTATATTGGACTGACATAATTAAGAGAAATTTGATCCTGATCACTATTGCAGCTTAAAGTTGGCCAACAAGAATTTACAAAGTCTTGTTTGACGTACAAAGGAGCCTTTTTAACAACGCTTGGTTGTCGTTGCTGAAGTCTAGCTAGGCCGAGAAATTAACGGAAACAGTGTTCTCCTCATGTAGGAATAAAGCGCAGGTATTGTCTTGAGAAGATGAAAGGTTCTAAAGCTACGTTCTATTTTACAAAAAATTTACAGTCTCTGAAACCAATCAGGTCTTAAGTCTAGAATCTAAAGCTGAAGTCTTCTAAAACTGCTAAAACCACTACTTGAAATAGAGTATTTTAGAAGAAAAAGAGTTCTAAAACTTCTAAAGTTCAATTAGTGATTGGTGAAAAGTCTAAAACCTCTTACGTTCTAGAATAGGTAGTTAGAGTGTCTAAGAGATTTCTCACGGTTCTAAAATTTCTAAATTTCAGAAGGTGAGGTTTCGGTTTAGAAGTTTTCGAAAGCCGAAAACAGACATGAACAATTCTAGAGCTTTACAAGTTTAGAAGGTTTAGAAAGTCGATAACAGACATCACCATCCTAAAACTTCCGGGCCGAGTTTAAAATAAACGCCCCTGGCATTTATTTGAGGTCCCCTACGTTTATTCGAGATGGTTATTTTAAATTAGGATTATGTGTCGCAACTGCACACTAGTTCTCTTTCTACCATTTAAGTTGAATTTACACACTGATATTCAAACCTAAACTACCTTTTACAATTGTACTTCTAACTAAAACAGATGAAACTTGTAAACGACGCATCAGGTATCGTGTCAATCTCTTTTTCTACGGGCTTGTCCATTAAGCGATGAGCATCTCGAGGTTTTCTCCAGCGTTTCTTCAGCACTTCCTTAAATCGCTCCATGACTTTGCCTTTCTCAGGACTGATGCATGGAGCAGGAACCTTCGGCTCCCCACCACCTTGCCTTAAATTGCTTGCACAATACATTCGCTGCCGAGCAGTTGCCGATACACTTCTTCCGTGTTTCACGGAAAATGTAACGTTGAGAAAAGTTCAATCACTTTTCCTGTCAGTAGTCACGGTTTTTTGATAAATGACTTACCAGATTCGCTGAGATGAGACAAAGTTGACCAAATTTGGTGACATTGTTTCACATTTTTAACGTTCTTGTTGAAATTTGGTTCTTTATTCAATAAAGCTCCACTGATTGATGATAAAAAATGGATGACCTAAAAATACATTTAATAAATAAACGCCGGGCCCCGAATAAACACCGGGTTCGAACAAAAACTGGGTCTACGAGGCCGAGTTTTAAATAAAAGCCCCCTGCGTTTAATCAAGAAAATACGGTACTCTGATGGAATCGGCCCCACTTCAAAAATCTGCTGCAGCAACTCAGATTTTTAAAAATTTATGTTTAGCCGACAAATTGTTTAATTTGTAAACGGTGTAAATGGACCATGCTTTACCAATGAGCCGACAACTTGCTGATAAATCGCAGGGTGTAAATTAACCTTAATGCAAACGCAAATTACTTTCGACACCCAATAGAGAACAGCTCTAAAATGGCGAAAACAAAAATAGACAGACGAAATAAAGCACCAAACATGGCCGAAAGCGGTAAAAGTCAAAATGGGTCATCATTTAACATACACAGTCGGCATTTATTGTAAACTGTTTGTCTTAATTTTCTCCTACTCCGAACTGTTGCCATTCTTTTTATTTTTTAAGGTAAAAATTGCACACTATCAGGGTTACACTTCCGTGAAATTGATAATGCCGTACACCAGAGTAAATTCAACGTTTTTGTTTGATATTCCCACGAAAGGCATTTTTTTTTGTGAGGGGCATTTGACAATCAAATCTTGCACTTAAGGATAGGGCATTTGAACACAATTTTGGCCCTCCCGGGGGGAATTTGAAAGAGCTAATCTGCAAAAGTCCAAATGCCCGAGGGGCGGGAGGGGGGGTTGAGGTTTCGAATCATTGGGTGCATCACTTTGGACTTCTGTTCAAGCACTTAGGAAAAACGGAAAAATGGATCATTTCAAGAAATTCGTGTTTTGTTACGTGTTTTTGGTTTGTCTGTGTGATCGTCTGTGTCTTTCTGTTCTGATGCCTACATACCGAATCCTTGATATCATTGATATTTGGGTTTGCCTAAATATATCGATATTCCCGTAAAATATCCGAAGCTGTTCACGTTATCCCCCGGGGGTACTCCCTTATCAGTGGCCTTAACGGGGACGTGCGGCCCGGTAGGGTATGGTTTTCAGAGGGATTTGTCTTGAACGGGGTATCGATTTCATCAAGTTTTGTCCTAAACGGGGTATCGTTACACGACGATGCTGTTACACGATCTTCTTATGTATTCGTTACTTAGGGAAACCTCAGGACAAACCGAATTTTTCCCAGTTTGCCAATGTACAGCATTTTGAAATAAGAAACAGTCTCTGACTAGTCCATTCTACCGTAAAGAGTGTAGAGGGTTGTGTTAAATGTCCCAGACACGGGTAGACAGGGTACGGAAAATCTGAATTCTGTCCTAAACAGGATAGCAAAATCAGAGATTTGTGTCTTAAACAGGGTCAGGGTTTAGCCAATGCTTTGTGCGTTTTTTCTCTCTTAGATCTTGATCCTGGACGTGACGTTGAGGGATGACGTCACAATATGACCATTGAGTGTGACGTCATAAAATCGATATCATTATCGCAAAATATCCTACACGCAGGGGATCCTTTTGCTGCGATCCTTTTGGCCAAGGATCACAGCTCTGGGGACGAGAATGCATCACGGTAGATTGCATTCTCGTTCCCAGAGCCTACGATCTGTTCGGTCAGCGGTGGGATCACCGTAATTTAAAAAAAAGTCGGGTAGCTATGGGGACGAGAATAGTTAGATTGAAAAAAAAAACAAAACAACCCCCCTCCCCCCCCCCCCCAAAAAAAACCTAACACAGTTCAGCTTTTTATGATTTAGACTTCTGTTCAAGCCCTCCGGAAAAACGGATTATTTCAAGAAGCTCGTATTTTACAATAACTGAGCGAATTCTCGCGCGCTGATTGGCTAATTTTTATCGTCAATAAGAGTACAGACGGATGAAACACGTAAAGCTGACGCAATCAGCAAAAGTTTTGTCAAACTTTTTAGTGCTGCGTTCTTGACGAGGCGAGAATTGTGCCACAGATCTAATAGTCGTCAATGAGGAAATCATCTAAAATTTATGGGTTAAAACTGAAGAAACCATTGCAACCTTACAGCGAAAAGATGAGGATGTTTATTGTGGATTCAGACCTGAAAATCGGCGGTGAGCGGGAATTTGTGCTGTCGATGAAATTAGTGAACCGTACGTGTTTTAACGGATTATTTTGTGAACAGTTTTCACTGGATTAAAGGTTAGTTGAGCAATTCGAATTTGTCCTTGTATTTCTGACCTATTCTTACTATAGTTTTAATTTACGAGCCTGTGATTCTCCGAATTACAGCGATGAAATTCAGATTCTGCGGCAATCGCATCTTCCATTGACTCTAGATAGCATTTCTTTCCTTCGTTTGAAAATCAGTTTGGGCTTTTTGTTATTGTAAAAAACAAATTGACGTCAGTTTTTTATGCGTCTGTCCTCTTATTGATGATAAATTTCGTCATAACATTGTCAAAGTTTGTTGTAGATCCACTCGCCTGCGGCTCGTGAATCTACAACACTTTGACAATGTTATGACGAAATTTATCATCAATAAGGCCCAGTTCAGACGCCGTACCTCTCATGTGCCGTACCAAATACATTTTCGCTCCTAGGTCGTATTAAGCTTCAAGCTCTACCGTTCCCTGAGATTTTGGCTTGCCTAATTGAAATCTGCCGAAAAAAACTCATTTGGACACCGTACAACTGCCAAAAAACTGCGAACTACTTGGTACGGCACATGAGTGGTACGGCGTCTGAACTGGGCCTAAGAGGACAGACGCATAAAAAACTGACGTCAATTTGTTAATTTTCTTACTTACGTACTTGGTGTCGGTCGAAAAGTGACGTCAGATCTGGCTGGAAAAAAAAGCGGATCGCGAAGTGTTTGTGAAAGGACAAATGGAGTTTGATTATGAATTCTTCAGTTTTTTGAATACACACTATTATGGGCATTTTATTCTTTGGTTATGAAGGAGTTGCAGAGATATCACCTCAACGTTTTCAGCTAAAAACGTTGGCAAAAGAGAAATTTTAAACATTTTTATTTTGACAGTAAATAAGAGGAGGCAAACCGTATCACCTGCTAAGTTGTCGCACGGACCCTCAAAAGCGAGTGGCGTGCCCATATTTGGCTCTAGCAGGTTGTGATTCACAGAAACCATTAATTGCAATAGCCAATTGCAACGGCGTTTGCAACTTGATGAATGAAACATCTGTGCTAACAGTTAGTAGTGTGTCCTTTCCGATGATGGTATCGCTCGCAGTCAGGCACCGAAGGTGCTTTTTGCTCTTTGTCTACATGAGTGTACTGGAAGAGACAGGCTCGATCATAGTTTGACTAAATCGATCTAACTCTGAAGGCTAGTGTTACCTTTCCTACACTAATTTTGCCAACAATAAATTTAAATTTCAACCCCCCCCCCCTCCACCAAAAAAATAAAAAACAAAACAAAACACTGGCCACCTGTTTCTTATTAGTCTTACTTACTGCTGATCGCGTCCCTGTGCACATATATCCCGCTTAAGGAGGTTCTGCACAGTACCGGCTTATATTTAGCTTTACTAGAAATGCAGTTATGTTTCCTGTCAGGCTTGTGCTCCAAAAGGTAAAGGTAGGGTAACTCTAGTGGTGGTCACTTAGATTTTAACACCATTAATTACAGTCAAAACAGAAGCTAAAAGAGGCATGCCTGCCAAGAATGTAAGAAATGAAGTTAATCTCGTTTTTCAATTTTGCAAAAAAAAATATGAATTCATTATAGTGCTTTTCAATTGAGTTTAGTAAAACCAATTGCAAAGCCAAACACAAAGACACAAACAAGTATTATTAGTGAAAAAATTGTTGCTTGATCCTGTCATAATAAGTCAAAACAAAAAGGTTTCTTTTCTCAGAATCCGACATTTAACTAAGCCACAAGCTTTCGACTCCGTCGCGGAATCTTTATCAAGTGATGGCGTTGGATGTTTTGTCACGTGATTTGGGAGGGTGAAAACCGCGTGACAAAACATCCCCGCAGATCGCCGGGAGCTCGTACAATGATCAGGGAGGAAGAGAAGTCAAGAGTGTGTCCCGTGTGCCTGAGGTGATTACTTTCATCCAGTTTTTGTTTCAGTAAGTACACAACGCTCTGTGTGGTTAGCTGATTGATTATTAGGCTCTGTTTACACGGGACCGGTTCCAAACGGATCCAAATGGATCCGGTCCAAAAATCGGCCGGAGAGAAGTTCTGTTTTAATACGCAGGACCGTTCTGGAACCGGTCCGGAACGGATCCAAAACCGGACTTGCTGTTTTGTAGGTCCAGTTTTGGATTTGTTCCGGACCTTTTCTAAACGGTTCCATGTGAACATCTGGATCAGTGCCAAACGGTTCCATGTAAACAGAAGCCAATCCGGTCCGGTCCCATGAGAAAGTAGCCTTAGATGTGATCTGATATATACGCGTGTGTCCGGCTTCCGAAAACGCCACAGGAGCGGTGCTGACCCTTCCGTGCGCCCTTTCCAGGTCCAATCAAGCTATGACAGCCTCTTCACCAATCCTTCAAAAGGTCACAGCCAGGTAATATACACGGTTAGTTTGAAACAACTACTTACTCTCCCTCCCGCAGGGGATCCTTCGGTTGAGAAACGGAGAGGCAACAGAGAAAGCCAAAAAAAAAAACAAAAAACAAAAAACAAAAAAAAAAAAGAGAACAAGCATGCAAACGAAAAAAACAAAACAAAACAAAAGCAAATAACAAAAAACGGGAGTGCGTACTCGCCCGCTAATTTTTGTGTTCTCTTACCCAGCCCTCTGCTCCCTCGAGCTCTATTTGCCCTTTCCTCAGCCTCTGCTCGATCATGTGACCGTATCAGAACTAGCACGAGTATGTCTACTCTTTAACACACTGGCCTTCAGGCACTGCTAGGTCAATAATGATTTTAATTGTGGTAACTTGTTTAAGAATTGAAACAATTCATCTTTGCTGATCATTTCCTCAATTCTCATGACCTAGTCCTTTAGGGCTTAACATTTGCCATTTCGAGGTTACAAACTCCTCAAAAACTCATGAATAATTAACGATCATTTCCACCAATTACATCACGCAAATCAGTCACGTGGATGCTTGTTTAAAACCGGTAATACATCAACACTCTAAAAAGCCTGGTGGCGGCATTTGATTTCAGTCCCAGGGGAAAGCGGGGCTGATTGTAATATACCTCATTACTATTCTTTATATAAAATGTTACCCTCATTAGTATTCTTTATATAAAGAATACTAATGAGGGTAACGGTCGTACGAGGAGGACAATTTTCCCCGGTATCTTTGCACACTTCCATTATGAATTTTGTTAACCAAAAATTTAGCGACTCTGCCGTCATATCAAGCACGTCGGTTTCCAAGTCTTGAATTTGTGATGTGTCATTAGTGCAACTGCTCGGCTCTTCAGAAGCTTTCTTATTTACTCTTGTTGACTGCCATTCTGAAAAAATCTTCATAGCCCACTTATTGACGGAACGTGTTGACTTTGGTACGGCATTTTCCAGCAGTTGTTTCTCTTCTTCAGCATTTTTGGGTTTGCGAAACGTCCGCTTGTGCTTCGAAGCCATAATGTTCTCATCGAGCTCACTATTGAATGAAGTTTCCACTATACAAATCATCTAATCTTATAATTCTTTTCAGATCTAGCAGCATGAACTAGCAGCACGGGAAAATGGTCCGAAGCTCATTAAACAAAACTTTTTATTCTTTTCAAAGACTATAGGAACTACAAAACATGAAAGAATGTCTTTATATTCTGTGAGATCGATTTTGACATTCCCTTGATGAGACTATGGAATAAAGTTATAGCACGGGAAAATGGCACCATTAGTTCATTATTCTATGAGATCGTTTTTTGAAGCCGTTCAATAAACTCGCAGATCGTGTTTTATCGGGTCTAAAACCACTCGGCTACGCCTCGTGGTTTTAAACCCGATAAAACACTCCTGCTCGTTTATTAAACAGTACTTATTTGCTGCATGAAAGAGCCTAGTCGTCGGTCGTTACTGAGGTCTGGCTAAACCAAGAAACTTTTCGGAAACCCTGTTCTCCTAATGTAGGAATAAGGTGGATATGTTGTCATTAGAAGATCGAAAGGTTCAGTCTATAGCTACGCTCTATTCCAGAGGAATTTCCCAGACTCCAAAACAAATAATCTTACGTCTAGACACCTATAGCTTAAGTCTTCAAAAATCACTACTTGAAATGGAGTATTAGAAGAAAAAGAGTTCTAAACGTTCTAAAACTTCTAAAGTTCAATATTAAGTAAGGTTTGGTGAAACGAAGGCCCTAAAATGTCTAACACCTCTAAAGTTATAGAAAAGCTAGTGTCTACGGGAGTTCCAACAGTTCTAAAACTTCCGAATTTGAAAAGGTGAGGTTTGCCTTTAGAAGTTTTAGAAAGTCAATAACAGACATGACCATTCAGGAGTTTTAGAACTTTATAAGTTGAGACACCTCTGAAGGTCGGTCTTTCCCTCATTTTATATTGATAATGATCAAGAACAATTCTAGAATCAGTTATAGAACCTTCTAATGTTAATACCCGCAACTTTATGTAATGTAGCTCAACTGGGAAACATGATTCAGAAGTAACATTATTGCATCCGAAAAGCATCTACAGTGTTTACGACTGGATTCAACAGGTTTTTCTGTTTCTAAGAAGCGAGATTTTTTCTCACGGCAAAAAGAGGCAATATTTGCGTACGAAACACCATTTCCGCGAAGATGATTCCCAGTTTAGCCAGGCCCAGGGACCTTACAGCACAGAAACTCAACTCATAATGGCTTGCCATTATGTACGTGATGGCGTCAATTAAAAACATTCAAATTCGGTTGTCACCCGTGACTCGCAGACGTCAGTCTGTATGTTACCCAGTGATATTCAGACGTTTGTTATCCAAACTTCTGCATCTATCCGTTCGCTTTGTTCACCCACTTCAACAGTCTCAACAAGCTGTCGACTTTGTCTCTGCTTCCTGTCGCAAACAAGAATAAGAAGCAACGCAGCTCCGACAAATTCTGCGATGGCAGCGAGGAAGAAAGATGGGATGTATGTATTGAGGCGATCCGTCATAAAACCTACGGAAAGAAAAGAGGATTAGGCATGATAGTTTCATTATTATAAACGGCTTTCTTTCTGTTTCTTTCCGCAAACTTCCCAAATAATAAGTCCGCGCTCACAGTGAGCAGTATGTTGGTTAAGAAGCAAATATTTTGCCTTCTCAGTGCATGCATGATATAACAAGCGTTTATTACGACCTTGTGTCAACTCAGTTGATTCTGTCTGATAAGGTGTGACTCCTCAAATAAAAGCTATCAAGACTGAAGCAGTAATTCCCTTTGGCGCTGTTTGTTGACTTTATTGAACTATAAAAGTCTGCTTCCAAATTTTGATATGTTGATGGCATCTTGAGTGACTTTCCTGTGGTACGAATTATTAATCTACTTAAGGTGGTTCTGACTTTTTAGTCTGTAGATAAAATGCTTCTGATTGGTATTTTGTCGGGGGTGAAACATTAATATTTTGTCTCCCAGTTTTCTACTAGTTTTGTCCTTTTTGCTACCTTAAAATGCCTATGAAGTGAAAAAAGAAACAACCTTGGATTATGTGAAAGGCTTTTCAATATGAAGAAGGCATTTTCTTTTTCACAATATCTTCTGTCATGGTAGAAATATTCAAATTAAAAGGAGACAGGTGATGAAATCATAAGTGGCCTCAGTGTGAAGACAAATCACAAACTCAAAAATATCTCTGGAAATATTGGTGTAACGTAATCAATACTTAGCACCAGTAATATACCTTGAGAAAGACACAGTAACAGATACTGTGATGTTGCCCTGGTGACAGTTTTGCCTTTAGATCTCAAGCAGGAATGACATTCCCCACCCTTTTGTTTAGCACAATATGGGTAATGTGTGCATTTTGAACAGGAAGATCTCTTTCTGATTATCAAATTAAAAATAGTAACATTTGGTTCAAAGCAAAAAGAGACTGGAGCCAAGAACGTTTCCATGGGAACATCTGGGTACGAACAATCTTGTGTCTTTCTCGAGGCCCAGTTTTGGTCCAAAGTTTAAATTACTTTAACCTATTCCTTCCGGGGGTATTCTTGATTTTGCGATTTGTGTCCGTGCTCTACATGCACTAGTAGCTTACAATGTCATCAATTTCAATTTTGCAGAAAAAAAAAGCTTGAATATACCTGAAATGAGAGATCGAAGACATTGCAGGAAAGAAAACACCACCCTTCTTCATTTTACAAGGGTTTAGGGTTTAAAATAGCAATTCAATGTATTATACCTGCCAAAGGAGGGCCAGCTGCAGTAGTAATCCCATAAAAGAGAGAGCTCACACCAACCGCTGATGCTCTCTTACTCGGCTCCACACAGTACAGTATGATAATGTTAAAAGTTCCTATTACAAAGCCATCAGCCATACCGTAGAGAAAGGAAAAAGCTATCAGATGTCCATAGTTTGTAGCTTGAGAAAGAAAGACAACTGACAAGCCATCTAAAATGAGACCAAACATGAACACATAAACTGGGTTTACACGGCGCATATTACTCAGGAATCCACTGAGTAGTCGGCCAATGAATGTGGTGATACCAATGTACATGAACAGCTTTGATGCTGCGTCAGCTGAAACACCAAGATCTTCTGAGAATTTTACCTGCAAGAAGGATTAGATGGAGAATTGATTTTGTTTTATTTACAAAAAAAAAAAAACAATCATGATAAAATGTCAAGAGCCCCCAGACAATTTCCTTTACAAATTATGTTGCATCTATCAACCCTTCTACACTGGTAGATGTAGCTACAGATGTAACATCACATTCCCAGCTGAAATATCTGTACATGTAGCATCAGGCAGAATTGACTGTAATCAACCACATACACTTTAGAATGTATGTAATTAAACTTTTTTGGTTACTAGTCGGCAACTTAAGTTAAAAACAAAGACTGTTCAAGTGTAGCAGCCCATAGAAGCTGACGAGAAAAATTTTGGTTTTGAATTTATCCTAAAGAGACTTGTAGGCAGCTTCCCTCCATAAGTATTTATAACAAAAATCTCCCAAAAGTTGTTTTAAAATTCAAAAAAAAAAAAGAAAAAAAAACCAAATCATCTTCAAGGTAAATGTAATACCAGCCTTAACAGTTGCATTTATTTACATGTATTACCTCCTGGCCCCTGCCTTCTGTTCCTGTATTTTACTTGGTTTCACTAACAAGTGCCAGTGCCCTAGCAAAAAGTGTGATTTGTGAGTGCAAAATGCAAGAGGAAGGAGAGGGCTTCCTTTTCCCTACCCAGTCCCTGGTGTCCTATGCTCACATCTTGCACTTCTTAATCCCCTTCTCTCCCCCTTTTAACACCTGGCATATTGGAGTGAGACAACTGGCCACTTTAGAAATTAGAAGGTGACTGAGATTGAGTTGATAAACTCAGTTGACTGGATAAAATTATGTCGGTCATTGGATAAGCACCTCAAAATGGTAATCCTGCCGAGACTGGAAATATTTGGAAATATTTGATTGGCTGAGAACTCCTAAATTATGTGTCTTCCATTGATACCTATTACAAACGGTGCTTCAATAAGGCCAGGTTCAAACCACCTGAAACCACAGACTGAAACAAGTGATGCAGTTTTACATTTTAGCAGTCATGCCTCCCATGAAAATGGCAACATGTGATCAGTGTTTTTAAACCACAGAATGAAAGCAACAAATCAAATCAAATCAAATCAAATTTTATTTAGACACGTAGCACCCAGGAGTACACAAGTTCTTGTTATAGTCAAAATACTCAGCGTGTTCCGCTTATTATTATTTTGGGAATGACTTTCATTAATCAAGAACGGATTGAACTACTGGAATCAAAATTCCACTTTCAAATTGAATATTATAATGTTCCAATGGTAGCCTTGTTCCAAATAAGGAATGCTGATTGGTTTATTATTGACGTCAGGCGAATGTTCACGTGCAAGTAGCAGACTGTTGGTGGCCAGACGTGTCTGACCTGATCTGTGTTCGCTCAACAAAATATTAATCGCAAGTACTTTTATCCGTGAAGGAATAGTCTGCTGTTACAAAACACTGAAGAATAATTTCATAAAAAGAAGTGTGCTGTAAATGCACAAGAAAAGTTTCTGAAAATTGAGAAAAATTCCCCGTAATGTCAAACCTACTGAAACCAACAGCCGCCAACAGTTTCATATTTCACGTGTGAACCCTTGGCTTATGTAAGTAACAACCCAATCAACATTTGTTACTTCGAATAAGTCTAACATTGGAAGATTTCAATCTTCAAGTTAAAAATGGAACTTTGATTCCAATAATGCAATCTGTTCCCGATTAATAAAAATCATTACTAAATAATGAGCGGAACACGCTGAGTATTTTGACTATAAAACGTGTACGTGTATATTAATAAATGTAAAAGAATAAAAGTAATCAATATATTAAACCTAATCAAATAACTATAATAAAAAATTAAAAACTAAAATGCTAAAAATTGTTATTGATATTTACAATTAATATTTACAAATAAAATTCTGTGAATCAGGTTAAAAATAGCCCTTGTCCACAGACATCTTAGGTTGATGTAAGACAATCTTACCAAATGTAATCTTGGAGTGTGGTGTCCCAGTTCAGCCATAGTGAAAGAAAGTGTTACCACAACAAACACCTTTTCCTTGAATATGGAAAAGTTGAGCCATTTTTGGGGCTGTTCCTCTGTTCCTGCAGCAGCCTTTTCAGTTGATTCTTCCTCTTTCTTTTTATTTTCTTCTTTCTGTAATACAGCAGGATCAAAAGTCAAACACAAAAAACAAACAACTGAAAAGATTCCTGCAGTTACGCGATAAGTCACTCTCCAATCATAGGCATCCAGCAAGGCTTGAAGAATTGGTGCCACAGCAAAAACTCCTATTCCAGTTCCTGATGCAATAATTCCAGTAGCTATAGATCGCTTCTTGTCAAAGTACTGCGATGCCACAACGTAGCTTGACACAAACAGGCAGCTGCTTCCAAAACCAAACAGGATACTATATGTTATATACATGATGGTGATAGTTGAAGGGAGTGATGAAAGTAATAGGCTGCCAACGCACGTTAAGCTTCCTAACATTGCAGTAGGACGGCATCCAAATCGATTCACCAATATGCTGGTCAAAGGTCCAAGAGCAAATGTACAAGCAACCCCAACTGAACCAACCCAAGCTGTGTAAGAAAACATTATTTTATGAATCATGAAAAAAATGGTGATTCAAAATAACTTTGAGGGGAGCAGGGATGGCACAGTGGTGAGAGCACTGGCCTCCCACCAATGTGGCCGGGTTCGTCACTCCCAGTCCCGGTTTGAACCCCCCCCCCCCTGAAAATTCCAGTTTAGATACATAGTTTCCTTTAAAAATTTTGGCATTTAAGACCCCCCTCCTCCTCAGAATTTCCAATTACCCTCTGTGGTGGGGGTATGGATATTCTCTGGAACCACACAATACATTTGGTCCACCATATTGGATTTCCCAAAGCTGGGGCTGACATTCCTCACTTCAGACTTTCTAATGAACAAAAGGATTAGGTGGTTCTGAGATAGGTGAACTCGCCTTGCATCCAAGGCAACCTGGGCAGAAAGTCAAGTCAATGGGGACAAGAGGGCAGCAGCCAGGGAAAAAGGGGACGTGAGGTGTATGCGGGGAAAAGGGGACGGGAGGTGTATGGGGACAAAAGGGGACGGGAGGTGTATGGGGACAAAAGGGGACGTGAGGTGTATGGGGGCAAAAGGGGATGGGAGACAAGTTTAGGTAGCAGGAAGTGGGAGAAATGGGGAAAATTATGCAACATTGTGCTGGGAGCTAACAAAAATAGGGCAGGAACCAGGATTAAAGGGTACGAACGGTGGAAAGTTTAATTAAACCCCCCTGTCCTCGCCCTACAGTTAACCTTGGTTCACGCAGTCCATGTGAACAAGACACCAGATTCCTGTTAACACACAGGCTAATATGAACACTATATGCGCATCTTTATGATTTGAAAATGTAGCGGTCAAATTGAAGCTGCAACTTCCCCCCCCCCTCCCCAGGCATACCCCGGGCATTTGACTGTGCATCTTGCCCGCGGAGGGGGGAATTTGAAAGTTGCCTCAGAAGGGTGGGGAATTTGAACCGGATTTTATCTTTAGTTGTAGTGTAATATGCCCATGAGTTTAAATCGGTTTTTGCAGGGTTTGACGGATTTACAAGATAGAATTTCGTCTTTGTTTGCGAATAATTCTTTCAAAAGGATCTTTAAAAGAAAGTTAGAAGGTGTCATAACGGCAGATCTCTCTCTGAAAAGCGTGAACAGTGTTTGATTAAAGGCAAAATTTGCCTTTGAGGAGAGGTTTTTCAGTATTAATATTGGTGGGGCATTTGAATGGCTTTTTTGCCCCGAGGGGAGGGAATTTGAACAAGCCAATCTTCAAAAGTTCAAATGCCTCAGAGGTTGCCCGGGAGGGGGGATGTTGAAGCTTCAATTTGACTGGTACATAAGCTTTACAAAATTGTGTAGATTGACAATACGTTGATCCCGGGGGAGGGGGAGAACTCCCATATGAAACTGACGGGATGCTCGTCAGAAAATTAGAATTATACCCCTAAAAGGAGACCAATCTGAGCATGGCTCAGGCGTTATTTGACCCCTAAAGGAGACCATGCTAAAACAGACAACCAAATGAAGAGCTACAGTGATTTTAATTGCGCTAAAGACTGACACTAAAGATTGACGGCGTTTGGTTTTTTCATATAGATATTTCTTTATGCACAACCGTAAGAGATACCTGTATGGGTAAAAATGTTGGCTTTCCTTCCTGGAAACCCTAAGCGAGACCAAAATCTGCAATTTACACCCCTAAGCGAGACGACGAGCATCCCCGTCAGTTTCATATTGGAGTCCCCCGCCCCCCTTGGATGTTGATGTGACCTTTTTTTTTTTTTTATGTGCCAACCATGCAAAGATCTCAAAGAGGCTATTGAAACAAAGATACTCTTTTCTTTCTATGGTTGGCACATTTGAACAACATGAAGAATGATTGTCAACAGATATTTTGAGGCGCTATTTCAATAGAGATCAATAGACCATGTCAGGGTTACGAAATTTTTTATAAATAAAATTCACAAATTCTAAACTTGCCTGTTCGTTCGCGCGTTTCTTGAAAATAGTCCATTAACACTGGAAACAGAATTCCAAAATTCAACGAGATGCCAAAAAACAGAGCGATGATCATAGTGGAACAGAAACAAACGAGCCAAGACCAGGGACTGTCTACATCTTTTCTGCAAAAACTTCTAAATGAAAATGACGAGAAAACGCCACTAACAGCCATTATTCCAAACAGCGATCACCACAATGTATGCAGTGAGCTTTACATGAACTGTTTTTCCAACCCTGGAATTACAAATCCTTCCATGAATAACCCAGCCACGGCGAAAACGTTTGCAATCTCTTTAGCACTGCACAAGGAGCACAGCGTGACAAAGGGTCTTGATCAGGAAAATATTGGGGAAAGGAGGGTAGGGAAACACGGACTATTGCCACTTTTTTGTCTCAGGGACCTATTCAACGGGATAAGAGTCTTTCCTAAGAAAAACAAAACCAAAACAACAGAAGATGCTTCGGAGTGAAATCTGCTCTAAAAAAGCAGAAAAACACTGTTCAAGGAAGTTTCAGTTCAACTAGGTTGTTTTAGTCCCCCTCCCTGTGTCCCAGAGCCTCAGGATGTTCACCCCCGTGGGGGAGAGAGTCGCATCACTTGTCTACCACTCCCTAAGTGCCTTTGTGTCGTTGGAAATTCGGGCATGCGCATTGTTACGTCATTTGGTAAACAGCCCAGCGATAATGGCGTTCGAAGCTTGTCTTCGGAAGACGGTTCCCGTAAGTGGAAAGAACGACTCCTTTTGTCCGAATAGCGTTTTACTGTTACCTGACAAAGCGACAACCTTTGGCAGAATTATTTCTCCGGAGACTAATGTCCGGTTATTGTCGAAAAACACGCCGCTTATGATTTCTCGTCGACATTCAACGATTTCAGTTTCGGCGGGCAAATGGACGATTATCGACCATGAGGTAAAAAAGCGCAGTTATTTTATTCTATACTTGGGTATTTTTTAAAACAAGAAACCTTCAAATTTGTGGTCACAGGCTTAGCTTTCTAAGGATTTATTCAAGGTTAGCTTTATCCTGACTTTCATTTTCGAAAGCTCGCTTTTTGAAGCTGTGAAGTTAATTTTGCAGCAAATTAAACGAAGGTCGAAGAAGGTTTGTTGATGTTTTTCGTTTATGAATATTCATTGTGTTGAACGCAAAGCAGCTGGTTGGATAACGCACAAAAGGGCACCTGAAATAAAATTTCACTTGCTGACAAAGGTTACCTTATGCAGTTTTTATTGTCTTTTAAACAGATGGCTAAGAATTCTGTTCTAAACTTGGCGGTGCAGTTCAGTCGAGCTTCATAACCGTTGAAGTTACAACAGTAATATTGCAATATTAGAATGAATTTGCAGTTGATTAAAACACGAGTGACAGAACGGCCTAAAGTTATTAAGATATGCAAAATTGGATTGTTTACACACAATGCAGATTTTTTTTCGTCTTTATTGAAGTTTATGTTTGTGCCCTAGGTTTGTGTTATAAGGTCAATATTTTTTATTCAGAAGCTTATTTTTTTAGTTTTAAGTTGTGCTTGAAGTTCAATTATAGAAAAACCTTGAAATCTTGTTCTGGTAGGTCCAGTGTCAGAGAAGGTGTTTTTCATCATGTCTGTTTCTGATATTTAATATAATATTATCTTGTGAACATCCAAGAATCATACAATGTATTCCTGCCCTATCGTGTTACAGTACTGTACTTTTTGTTACACAATAAAAATGTGTCATGAAATTTTTACTTGCATATTTTTAAATTGGTCCTGAAGGGCTGTGATTTGAAAGTAAGATTTAATTTTTTGAAATTTAGTTAAAGAAAATCATAATGCAAAATTATTTTTGGTCCAAAGCCAAAGGTATGTCTATCATGTCTCTCATAACAATGCACACACCACAGAAAATCCAGAATTACCTGTAAAAATACTTGAGACACTGTCATGCACATGTGCAAAATATGGCTTTGTACGCCTAGTTGCTGTCATCATCATTCCTTTCTCCCTTTCAATGTTGTTTTGGTACCCTGAGTAAGTCCAAAAAATTTGGCAACAACATTTAATGGGGTGGAGAAATTTGTGGCTGTCCTGTGGTTTGAGGCAATTTTGACTGTGCAAGAATTGTTTTGGGCAACAATGTCTCAACAATTTTGCAGCTAACCCATTCCTAGGGTGGGGGAACTCTTCATAAATTTAAAGTAACCTAGTTGGGGGGGGGGGCTTGTCAGAAATTTTGTGGGTGTGGTATTAATTTATTTTTGCCCTCAAGAGGTACTAATTTTGTAAGAAGCTACTTTGCCTGTTACATGTTAGGTTATTTGTTTTCTACCCCAAAAGGCCACTTGATAATTCTAATGGTAATCAGCTCCCTAAATACTTCCAAAATATTAATTTAGACTGGTCATAAAAGGTATGTGAGTGTGTAAGTAAATCAACCTTTTTTACCACGTTTATTCGACGTACAGTCACACAATGTCATTGTTTCATGTAAAATTTCACTTACTACTTTTATCTATATTGCAAAATCTTTTGTTGTGACCATAGTAAATAGATAACGAGCAATTCCAGTACTACTGTTTATTGTGTTGTACAGGGAAGTTCTAATATTAGAAGTCAGTTGATAAAATCCTAAAGTGGGGCCATGTAATTGAAAGATGTTGAGCAATACTATTCTATGTTGCTGTTTGTCTTTTGATACTTAATTTTTGTAAACAAAATTTGGGATCTTTGCTGCAAATTTTGGACTGGGGCTCTCTTGGGAGTGACAGGTTTATTTTAATTTGATTTATCATTTTTTTTTTGTTTCAGAGTTTAAATGGAGTATTCATCAATGGCAGTAGAATTCAGCCAAGTGTTCCTCATGTGGTTGAATCTGGTGATAAAATTGCTTTTGGTGTGGGCATAGACTCAAATCCACCAGAATTTGAATATGTGTTTGAGCGTGCTGGAAGAGGCAGGAAAAGGTGTGCAGAGACATCTTCCTCAAGCAGTAAAGGCAGTTCAGTTAAACAGAGAAGGATTTTGTCAGAGAGCGGCAGCTATGTAAATGTCCCTGTTACTGCAGATGACCCAACTATCCGTGAAGCAATTGGTGTAGCTGAAGAAAAGATTAAGAAATTAAAGGCTTCTTTGGAGGAGAAAGAGAAATGCCATGCAGATGTTGTCCAGCAGTTGGAGAAAACAGAAAAATATATGCAAGCCAAACTACTGGATCAGAAGGCTACATTAGAGAAGGAAAAGCAGGAGCTTGAAAATGCACTGAAAACTCTTTTTGCAGAAAAGTTAACACAAAAGGAAGAACAGCTGAATGAGCAGTTGAGATGCCAAAAGGAAAGTCTGATTGCTGAAAAGGAGCAGATTGAAGCCCAGCTACAGGAGGAATTGAACAGAAAGTTGGAAGAAAAAGACAAAGAGCTAGAAAATCAGCTGACTCAGCAGAAGAGAGCACTTGAGCAAGTGATTGCAGAGAAGGAAGCACAGCAAAATATGCTGCATACTGAATTAGAAAACTACAAAGCTTCTCAAGCAAGATTGCTAGACTTGGAAGCGAATGAAAGACGGATGGAATCTACACTACAGGAGCTGCGGCAGATCGTAGAATCGAAAAATGAGGAACTACTTAAGCAGCAGGAAGAAACAAAAAGAGTAGAGGAAGAGACGAGAAAATCAGTTATAGAGCAGATGGAGGACGAGTTTACATGTATCATATGCCAAGATCTTTTTATAGATTCTACCACATTGCCGTGTGCCCATTCCTTCTGTGAACATTGCTTGCAAACCTGGCTTGCGAAAAAGAACAACTGTCCCATATGTCGTCAGGTCATAATGGGAAGGCCAGTCAGGTCTCTTGTTCTGGATAACGCCATTGCCAAAATGGTGGAGTCTATGGATGAGGAGACCAAAACAAGACGGCAAACAGTCAGCCGGGAAAGGCAAGAGTTGAAAAGAGGTAATATGGTACAAAATGCTGTGATCATCATTGATGGCTAAGTGCAAACCCCTTACCTACGACCTAGTATCAACTTTGCCTTTGACTAGGTGTAAGATGTGTGCGTCCTACCCAACTATGACGGAGAAAAGTAGTGATCAGTTCCTGTTGACAAGAGAGAATAGCTGCTTGTCCAACAAAGTGATTTCTCTATATGTGGTAGCTTCCAAATTAAGACCGAAGAAACAAATGAGAAGCTATGTACATCTAATATGCAATTGCATCGAATGTGAAACCTGCTGAAATACTGCAGGGAGTAGACCGATTGAGGTACTAACGTAGCAATTCCCCTAGCTGCTACTGACAAATTGCTTCAATAAACAAGTGTACCGCATCTGAATTCACTTGCTGAAATACAGAATATCTTGTTGTAGACGGATTGAGAAAGAGTACAAGTTACATTGTATTGTAGCATTTCCAACTGCTTCTACTGATCAATTTCTTCAATTCTGAATATACTTCTAGTTCGGTGACGCAGTCCGAACCCGCAAAGAACCGAGAGCGTTACAGATACGGTGAATGTTAACGTGTATTTTTAGTGAGAGAATCACAGGAGTAGGCGAAATAGACAGAGAAGAAACAAATAATCTGCATTGGCTTTTGCTCGTACCGTCATTCTGAGACGAAACCCGTGAAGATTTGTATGAGAGCAAAAATGTCCATTGGCTGTTCCGAAACCATTTAATTTGCATTTGTGTAGTCGGTAAGTAAGAAATTGAGCAACTGGTCAAACTATGTTTGCCCAAATGCTATCATCATTGCCCATTCAGTCACAGAAATCATTTTATTTTTAATCCCTTTAGTCAGTGAGCAAACTACATGAGAATATTAAAAGTTACATTTCTGTTCAACTGTATTGCACCAGCTCTTCAAAACACAAAACATCACTGTCAGTAAAAAAAAATACAAATAAACATCTTCTAATCTGCATTGAGTTTGATGCAGATACAGTACCTTTCGAACTACATGTATGCATTTGTTGTGGAATAAACTGTTCAGAATGTTGGAAAATATAGAGGAAAGAGCTTGTAACGTTTGGGCTGAATGTCCTTGGTTTTGATTTTTTTTATAAGTACACACTTTTGCTACATCCTAGGTAGTAATGTAATATCAGTAAATCAATCTACAAATGAATAGACATGTAGATCTTATTTTGTGATATGTTTTTACTTGTCACTCGGAATTGATTAAAATTTTTATTGTTTTTCATATTTATGCTTTCCTTTCAATCTTGTGAAATCTGTAATTAACTTGCTTCCCAACATAGTTTTTTTGGGTGGAAAGGAAATAGATCAAATATAATAAGATGCAGATGTCTACAACATGTAGATGCAGGCCTCTGTCCACAGTTAACAAGATCTTTCACTGATATTTTCCAACATAATCTATAGTTTATTTAATCAGTGCAGACTTATTAGAAAAAAAACATAATAAACTCTGAAAGCTATCTCAAAATACAAAATGACCTGAAGAAAAGAAAAGAATCTAGTTGTTCTTTCCAACTCCTTGCGTTAAAAGAGAAAACTTGAAATGGTTGTGGAAGTGCATGTTTTAGAGCTTGCATTGCCATAACTTTCCCTTTTTTCGCCGATATGTGCTGGTGTCATCAGTTTGGAAACATGGAAAGCATTATTTTTCCTAACCTTGCTATTATTTTTCAGTTGGTTTAATAAACAAAAGCTAATCTTATAAGAAAGTAAAGCGATGTTTTGGTTTTCGTCTTTCATCTGCTAAGTGTTAAATCACGTTGCTGTACAACTCACCAAAGGGCAATGACATTAATTGTTGATTATTTTACAATGTGGCATTTGCAGGAGCAAATACACTCCAAACCAAATGCTAGTATGAAAGCGTGTTGCATGCATCTCATTACCCCAGTGTGTGTACAATTTAGAAAATGCTTTCTTAAAAAGCCTAAATTTGGGAAATAACAGGCAAGGGAAAAAATTAGTGAACTGACTCACAAAATTACCCCCTTTCAACTTTCTGCTGAATAACGTTTTTAAGCAAATCCCCTGTTTAAGAGAATTACTAGTAAGTTGTTTGTAGTAAAAATTTTACACGCATGGCCTCTTCAAGTGGTTTCAACTAGAATCTTTTTTAAAAATTTCTTGGTTTAGTGTCTTCATTTTATTCCATAAAATGTGAATTACTGGTGTGGTACATTGTATATTATATCAAATTATGAAGGCAATTGTGATAAACCAGCGCCATTGTGTGAGTTGTTGGGCTGGATAGTTTATTTTGGTTAATTATAGAATAATAATAAAGTGATTGAGAATAAATCAAGTTACAGTTCTGGGTTTCACATGTTTAAAAAAGGATGTTTGACAGAATCTACTATTTGTGAGAGAATGCACTCAAGCAGAAAGCAAAACTTAATCTGACCAACTGTGATACACATGAATTACCGACACTTTTGTTTTGCTGTACCATTTTGAAAAGTTAATGCAGCTGACCACATGGTAAAGAGACATTGTTGGCTTGCCTCGTTAGATTTTCATAAGTGTTCCGAAAGCCAAACTTGATGAGAATAAACCTCCGAGGAATTATTGTTTCAGTTTACACTGAATTTTGGGGAAGTTTACCATAGCTTGGTTTTCAACCAACCAGATATCTAGAGTGCACCTCTGAGTTATAGAAAGACCATTGAATATGCTCCTGTATACTTATGATGGACATTAAATAAGTCAGTGGCATTTCTACACACCTTGAGCATGCATTAGAACGTACAAAACCATCAGTTTCGTAAATATCATGTTCTCCTTCAAGATGTGTCATCCTAGAGAACAACTGCCAAATTTTCATACTGATGGAGCAATGCAACCCATTTCTGGGTACAGTGCCTCTGTTTGGTTCTCCCCTGTTTTAAGTTTATCAATTTGTAAGCAATCAAATATGTTAGCTAAATCCAAGCAGTGCTACATCAGCAAGGAAGGTTTTCTGTCATTTATCATACAGTTGGTTCCTTTTTGGGGGGTTTTTGGTGGGTGGAAGGTGGGGGGGGGGGGGGGAGATTGAAATGGCTGCATACCTAACATCAGAGTTTTTTTGATAATCTCTTAAATCTTTGAAAGAAAAGAACTGCCATCATCTGTTTTGTACTTTGCAAATAATTTAATACTGCTCAGTTTAAAGACGTTAAAACCCTGGGAAACTTCCTGAAACGTGCATGCCCAGTTAAAGCCCAATTGTCAATCCAGGGTTTCAACAGCAATCTTCAATTCAGAGGTTTAATTTTAGCTTTTGAGCAACCAGGTGGTGTATTTTTAAACTCTTCATTTTGTTTAAAGATGGATGTACTAGTCAAGGTGTACAATAGCTTGTGTGCGTCACATTGGGTGATTTTAATTTTACCATTGATTTACCGCACAGCTGCATCTAGAGCAACTCCTGGTTCACAGGGCCATCCAATTATTGTGAATGATGCAGAAGGACAGCAGCCTGGACGTGCTAATGTCTCTGCCCCAAGGGTAGCACAAAACCCTGCTCGCCCTCCAAGACCAAGAGAACAACATAATTATGAACGTGGACAAGTCCAAGAGCCCCGCCCTACTGTGACCCACCAGAGAAATAATTATAACAGATATTATGAAAACAGGTACTATGGTAACCATGGCGGCCAGGTGGGATATCGTGGCAGTGGTGGTTACGAGAGGGAATACCATCAACAGAATAATTACATCCAGGGCATGCCAGGAACATATTACCCAGGCTATGGACAGTGCCATTTGTGTGGTAAGTAATTAACATCCAAATTCTCCTTAGTGATGTCCTTTGTTGTGAATACTGCAGGTAATTAGGAGACTTTGTCAGGTTATCAAAACTTTCTCTTTTTGGTGTCTGATCATGTTATTCTCATAACATGCTTGATTGAGTTTGTATTAAAGTTGTGTAGAGAAATTCAAGGCTGGTCGATCACAAGCTGAGAGGGTGCTTCCCATTATTTTTGTGAAAAAGGAGCCCCTACGATGTCCATTTCCACACCCTTTGGGTGTGAGATTTCATGTGATGTGGAGGTGCCAATGGGGACATAAATTAAAACCCAAAAAAATCCCTCGAGTTTGAAGCAAAGCCCTCCAAAATCCCCTAAACCAAAATGAATCTCCCAAAAAATCCCATGCTGAAGTTTGAAGCCTTACAACCGTACATGTGCAAGTTTGCAGAAGGGACTAAATGACAATGAGGAAGAACAATAGCACTGTTTGAAAGGTTGTGTTCAAGTGATACTACAATGGATGATGACAACGTAAAGGAACAGAAAACATGTCGCACAAATGCCGTAGCATCGATATAATTTTGGTGAACTTTGTCCTGCAGTATATGTCGCTGGTTGATGTCTAATTGACCAGTTTCAAGAATGGATGTAATGCAATGCGATCTGGTTAGATATTAATTTTAAAATAGCATGCGAGTACTACATACATGTATCTGTAAAACTAAGTATGGTAGCAATCTCTGTTTTTTTTACAGCAAATCTTTCCATTTTTTAAAACCCAACATATAGTTGTCAAAATTTTCTTATCCCCGCCCCCCCCCCCCCCAAAATCCCGAAATCATGAATTTCAAACCCCAGAAAATCCTTCCCGTCACTTGAAATCCATATATGTACAATGGCAAAACCAACAACCTCTTACTCTCTGCCCGCCAACAAAAATCTCTGGGTGCCTTCCACGTGGGGTGGAAGGTGTTTTATGGTGAAGAGGCTGGAGATGCACTCACCTACATTGTATAAGTACTATAATGTATTAAAATTATAGTACAATGCTAAATTTTGGCATGCTCCCATTGGTCAAAATCAATCACATTACATGATAGTGTCTCTCCTCAGTGGGCGCCTGTCAGCGCATAGTTCTCGTTTTTGGCAATTTCAAAATTTGGCATTGTACAATAAATACAATAGAGTCTTTCTATCTCAGGCCCTATGTGTGATAGGTTCCCTTGAAAATTTGATGTTCAAACTTCATATAAGCCCTCAACGTATGTTCTCAGGCTAATATTTGTCGTGAACATCAAGTTTCCTCGGGCAACCTATCACCACGATAGTGCCTTAGACAGAAGAACTCTATTGTTTAAATGGTGGAAATACTTTTTTTCACAGGTATGAGAGGTCACTGGGCTCCAGGATGTCCTTTTCAGCATTAGATGGTGTTCGTAATGACATCCAGTTGTCAGCCCATGCAGTTACAGAAGATGACTTCAGGCTGTTCAGTGTAATATAATTATCGTCAATATTGATGCACATTGCATCATGCCATAAATTATTTCAGTAGTATGTGGTGGATAAGAAATTATAATTATTCATAAGACAGTTCACATGTAAATTGGTAGATGCATGTTAAATCTGGGTAACGTGATTCTGGTTAAGCATTTTGCAAATTAATAATTTTGTTAAATTCAGTCAGAAAATCTGCTAAGAAGCAAGAGCAATATGATGTAATTACCATCTATGTATAAAGGCAGTTATGGGGGAAAATTATTTAAGTACCTTTGCATAATTACTGTAACAGATTTGTACAGGCTTAAAAGGGCGATGTTATGCTACACTATGTTTCACAGTAGATTTGTTAGTTACAAATTAGCCTTGATGGATTTATTGATTGTTGTGGTTATAATTTTGAAGTCATCTAAGTATGTAGAATCCCAGAATCAGGGAATCACAACAAGCATTGTAAACCTGGTAAAATTCAATTCAGTTCAGTGAGGTACCGTTTGGGGGTGTTTCACCACCCATAACATTTTAGAGTTTTGGTTCCGTTCCACATAAGTCTGTGTTGCTTGCCAAAGAAATGCTTATGGCAGTACCCCCTATAAATTTAAGGGTAGCCATTCAAGTTTTCACCTTTCGTGATGGGTTGCGAAATTTTTGGATAAAAGGTGGGTTTACTAGAGGTTTACTACATACAAGTTACATAAGGCATAAATGTTGCAGAAAAACAAAGAAGTCTATTAGGTGAGGTGAACATTCTTGAACAAAGCAGAAAATCTAGGAAATGAGTTCTGTTTTAAGAGGTGAGAGCAGACTAGTGAACTGAGCTGATCTAAGTAACAGTGGTAGGACCACTGTAAGAAGTGTGTTTGTAGTCTTGTGCCACCTGTTACCCCCTACCCCCTTAGTCAGTAGTGCAATTACTTTAAGAGTAGTACTGGCAGACAGCTCAGTAAACTGGGTTTGTCTAAGTAATGGTTGGTGACAGTAAGCATTGTAATGTGGGACTTTGGAGTCTGGTGCCCTCCCCTTTTTAGGACCACGCCTTCAAATGGTGGACGTGCAGTGGCACAATGAGAAGTATTTTGGGGGATGAGATGTTTCCGTTAAATCAATAACAATTACAGCAAGAGTTGGCAAAAATAACTTAATAATTATAAGGTATCAAGTCTATTTAACAAGCCAAGTGAAAGTGCTATAAAAGTCGCATTTAGAGAAGAACTTTAAAAACTCTTTTCTCATCTAAAGTTATGTTATGCAGTATCTTAATTTGGAGACAATATTGTGAGTATCATAAGTCTTCGATTCCTTTGAGACCGTTTTGTGGGGCTACGTAGTATTCTCGATTAGTATTTGCAACTAACGCAGTAATAAAATATGGGCGGCTATTTTACGGACTCACTCCTAGTCACTTACTTGTCGGTAAGAATCATGGACTGGTGTCAGATGGAGGACTTTTCTCTTCCCCAATAGAGGGAGAGGCAGCATAAAAGGTGCCGGTTACGTGTGATCAAGGCAAGGAAGCTAGCCAAATTTTTGCCATGATTTCAACAATGAAGTGACCGCGCGCGAGGCAGTTCTGAGTAATAGCATTGTTGTACCCCTGATGTGTTCCCCGTGGGGGAGGAGGTGTACACCTTGGAGTTGATGTCTTTCTTATTCAGACCAAAACATGACTTTTTAAAGCGGGTAGTTATTCTAAATTAATAGCCGAACCATACAGAATACACGACCAAAACAAGGCAACTCAAAACGATATTCCGTAACAAAGTGGGTCGTAAACAATAGGCGACACGTGCCTAAATATAGCATATGCGGAGAACTGTCCCTCTTTACGGGGTTCGCAGCACAGTCTCGCTATCTCGATTCAACACGTCCATTCAAATTCCTGCTAACTCGGAACTATTTTCCGTTTCCAGTATATGTTCCTAAAGAGTGGGTTCCACTGCAGTAGAAACACTTAATGAATATCCAGAGCGACTTTTCAGTTTCGTGGTGGAGATGTAATCCTAACTATTGTGTGAGGATAGGAAGGCCCTTATAGCTTGGAGT
Organism: Siderastrea radians; assembly: GCA_964017195.1. NCBI lineage: Eukaryota > Metazoa > Cnidaria > Anthozoa > Scleractinia > Rhizangiidae > Siderastrea > Siderastrea radians. Next base: position 42,085,581 of record OZ024892.1, on the reverse strand, counting down.
TCGGTATCTTGTTTACGCTTTAATTATAGTATGTTGATTTGACTCTGACCACAGTAAACGTTGTCTCCTGGGTTTGTGTAACTAGTGGCTGAACTTTTGTCTATCACATACCACACACGACAGACCAAGGCTACGCTACCTAAGGCGATCACATTGCCTTTGTCGCTGGACGGACAGAGACCGAGGTGCGACTTTCGCGACCCATTTCTGATCCATCATGTCCAGTTTTGTCCAGCCGTCGTGTGTAGTCTCTCTTCTACATCAAGTATCCCTTCCGTCTGCTTATTGTTCGGTCATTATCAGATAGTCTTGATCGCTTCACATACCGTGGCCTAGGTCTTGGTATCCTTCAGCACAACGTTAATCTGAATTTGAATTTGAACCTTGAACACTAAGAAACTTGTACTTTTGTAAGACTTTATTGAGGCTAACGGTGGATTGTAACAAGGCAAGTAAATAACTTACTGCTTCGTAGATAATATTTGTAAGGCTGGGATAAATAAAAGAGCTTGGATTGATGGTGTGTGGATTTTCTAACTGGTGTACGGTTCAATAAATGCGCAGCCTTGTTTCATCAAGTCTAGTTGAAGACACGAGGCGAAGGCGAGTGCCTTCAATTTACGGAAGTGACGCCACAGGTTCTTCGCAAGGTTCGCGTGCATACTAAATTCTATATCTTTTCCATGGTAGGTTTCTTTTTTCGAGACTCGATGTCAAATGCAAAAAAAATTGAGACGAAGTCCTGATGCTTCCCCTCCTACTCTGTAAGTATACTCGGTTGACACCCAGTATTGAGATGAAGGGAGGAGAGGGAACTCAAGTTAAGTGAGAGGTATAATTAGTAACCTTCCCAACACTTCTGGCGATGGTTGTAGCTTGCACGTCCAGAATAGGCTTGGACTGAAGTAAATTTAGACGCCGGTTAAGGACGCATTGTCGTCTCCAGAGCTATGCGGCGTTTTTTAAATTACGTCTCGTTTTTAAAATTACGATCAAGACTTAATTGAAGATTGCCACGAAGGGGTAAGCCATGACCCGGCTGGGGGAACAGGCTCTGTGTTGCGATATAGGGCAACAGAAAGCCCGGAGAGAAGAACGGAGAAGGAATCAGTGACAGTGAGCCCGTTTACAGGCGTACAAGGTTTAGAACTAGGAAGCCCTCAAGGTAACTGAATGGGTCTGAAAATGGGTATAGATTTCTGCCAGTTTGGTGTTCTTGAGAAGGGTTAGATTTGAAAATACAGCACGAAAATTCATATTTTTTGGTCTGAAAATAGATCAAGGGTCCGAGCTGTTAGTCGGCACACCCCATTCTGAAGTCCCAAGAGTTCCGGGCTGTTACTCTTGGGACATCTTTCAGGATTTTACCAGACTGAAATCGTTTCCTGCCCCGGGGAGGACACTCCCTTATTTGGCCTTAATGGGCATGTGCCGCTCGACAGGGTATGGTTTTCAGGGTCTTGCGTCTTGAACAGGGTATACAATTTCACTATTTAACGTCGTGAACAGGGTATCTTTTTGATCCCTATATCCTGGTTGGTACCAACAATTTTTAAAAAAATCTATATCTACGTTGTTAGTAATAAAAAAAAATTCTGTATGGGAAATGAAAAACAAGGCAGACTTAAAACGCAGAACACAAGCAAAATACCAAGGTCTCTTGTCTTAAACGGGGTAGCGAAATGAACGGATTTTGTCTTAAACAGGGTCAGGGTTTGAAGGCCTTGGCGGCACACCCCCACCCAAACTTCCCTTACGTGCCCCCCCCCCCCGGGTTTCCTGCTTATAGGGACTTCAAGCACCCACGACGATGATGACAACGGAAAAGACACAAAACATGCAGTGCGACCAACTTTAAGATTTTATCGAGAATGTGAACATGCCATGGTGACCAGTTTCATTACTTTTTAAGTCTCCAGTTTCTCCGCCTGGAAGCATTCATTTCTTGGACAGTGCGGTCACATTCCCTAAATTGAACGATCTTGACCCGTCACGGAACGGGTGACAAACGTGAATTCATTTTTGAGTGACGCAAAACGACTAAACAGCATCCCAGGAAAATAATTTATTTTGCTCCCTCAAAAATGCATTATGTACATAATTATCATAAATTGTCATAAATATATATCTTCAATTTACTAAAAATGTACACTATTCGATGCAAAATGGACAATTCATATATAAAGGTAGAAAATCGTTACTTTCCGTAGAATACTAAAAAGCAGTCAGTTTTAAGTTTTAAAAAAATCCTATTGAAAGCTGGTTCTTGTAGAGAACCAAATAAGTTCAAAGCATAACTCTACAAGGAAGCTACCATAGAGATTCTATGAGAGTATAAACTTCTGCTCTGTTTTTAACTTCTGCTATGTAGATGCCTAACAGAGTTCAATTCAAACTCAAACTTCCATTAATTTCGTTTAGTTTTCTTATTCTATAGGACTAGCACATCTGCCTCAATTTCATCTCCCTGAAAGCCTTGCTTCTTACCCCATTTTTCACAACACTGGCAAGTAAGCTAACGGTGGCGAGTAACCACAGCATCGATTCGGCAAAAACAGTCTCATAGCGGACAGTATATTAAATGTAACTCTAACTTTCGACTCTGCAATTTATCCTGAAGTGTAACCATCCAATTGGCACTGCTACAGATCAGTCCCTTCCTGTGGTACCGTTTTTCGAACTGTTCAATGTGGTTCTACCTTTTGGGTTTGTTACCCTTCAATCAAATCTTACTTGCCAGTACTTTCTGCTATGGAGCAATACATTTCTGTAGGGCGGTTTGTTTTCCTTTCATCCCACGCGAAATTTTTTAAAAAGAAACTTGTCAATTTGTTATACTTAAGCACGCTTAGGATGAAGAGAGCTATGAAATATTTACAGCACCATTCTGCAATTTTATAATCGCTAGGACTGTTTAACATCAGCCGCGAATCTCAGGGCCAACTGAACATTTCTGAGCCCTCTGGAGGGATTGGACTTGAACGGCGAGTCTAAAAGTGCATGCTTGGATATTCTGGACTCTTTCTTGAGGATACTCGAGGGACTGGGTTGCAGTCCTTCACCGGCCGCAGCGGATTCTGGGACTCTGGCTAATTTGACAATGTCGGTGTGTTCTATGATGTGCTCCTACAGTGAGAAAAGTGAAGACGAACGTAAGCGACACTTTAGCGGGATACTAGACCATCAAAGCAAACACAAACAAACCACCTTCTTTTCTTTGGGTCAAATCTTAGCCTTTTGAGCCAAGTGACTTTGAGTCTGTGGACGGAATTTGAAAGTGCGATCGTTCAAATGAAAGCCACTAAGCAGTACATTCCTGAGGTACTGTTCAAAATGCTATGGTTATAATGTTTGAGTCTGTAGATGGTACTACCTAAAGTGTTACCATTCAAATGGAATCTAGTTATTAAGCACTTCCAGTTCGTTCTATTCGCATTTCAAGCTTCTTCATGGAGACAATCAATTTTCCAACGTATGCTGACTTTTGTCTCTCAGGATTTATGCGCCTATCAATTCGAAACTTCAACATCCCCCCCCGGGCATACCCCGGGCACTTGACTGTGCATCGTGCCTGGGGAGGGGGGAATTTGAACGTTGCGTTAGAAGGGTGGGGGAATTTGAACCGGATTTATCTCTTGTTGTGACGTAATATGCCGGTGAGTTTTTTCGGTTTTTGCAGGGTTTGACGGATTTACAAGATAGAATTTCGCCTTTATTAGTGAATGACTCTTTCAAAAGGGTCTTAAAAAGAATTTTGAAGGTGTCATTACGACAGATCTCTCTCTGAAAGGCGTGTAAAGCGTTTGATTGAAGACGAAATTTGTCTTTGTGGAGAGGTAGTTCAGTACTAATTGGTGGGGCATTTGAACGGCTTTTTTGCCCCGAGGGGAGGGAATTTGAACAAGCCAATCTTCAAAAGTTCAAATGCCCGGGGGTTGTCCGGGGGTGGATGTTGAACTTTCGAATTGATCGGCCCATTAATGGAAAGGTCCAGTAATGGGAGATGCAATATGCAGTGAAGACTTGAACATTTTCACAAACGTTGGGTGTGGTCAGTGTATAAACGAGCGCTCACCTGAATGACTTTTAGCTTTGAATCGACATCAAGACTCTCTACTGGTGTGCTTCGGAGCCGCTGACACTTTTCTGCTATGTTGTCGATTGCCATTCTGATGCAGCCAAGCATTTCACTCTATTAATGCACAAAAGGTACAAGTTAATTTATGGCAACATCGACACAGTATAAATGATGCAACCAACCTTGGGGCCCGGAATGGTACAAGTCACATGGTAAGTCCCCAATAAACCTAATGGGAGTTTCTCGAGGCCCTTGCTAATTCTTGCCCAGTAACACACGAGAGCCAATGTGCTCTCCTACGTTACGTCAGTTGTTTCTTTTCGAAAATAAAATACTGCACCCATTAATATCGTCCAGCGTGCTTCAAGCAACGCTACTTCAGGAGGGGGGACACGTCAAAAAAAAAACAAAACAAAAAAAAACGCTACTACCCGATAAGTCAACGGGCCCGAATGTTCAAACATGCCTCAAGGCCTCGTTGTTCAACGGACTTGAACGAGTGAATTTAGGATTGGCACCGACTTGTGAATTAGAGGAAGATTGTTGTGACATAGTTCTCGTCCTTTTTGTTTCATCTGATTACAAATCACAACCTTAAACATTGAATAGCAAAAAAAAAAAAAAAAAAGACCCTTGAAACAACAGCAGCAAAACACTGGTAACGTCCATACTTCAAAGAACCACTGCCTGGTATAGGTGCATAACAGCTTCCAGTGCCTTGAAACTTGTCATCATCATCATCATCATTCGGCTGCAGAGCAGTCGACCACAAGTTTCCTCCAGCGATGGCGGTCTTGGGCCATTTCCAACAGCTGATTACCATTTAGCAGGCTATAAGGATCCCCCAGAAGACAGTGAATATGTATTACTATTGAAGCATTTGCGCGTCTGATCTGGCACAAGCGTTTCGAAAAATACAGAGAGATCTCCGTCATAGGCCTGTCTTCAATAAATGACTCTAACCTGTTGTCTGAAAATGCCTTTGCTGTTGATTAAGAACTGGTCGATCTTTTCTTTCTTTTGCACCGTATCTTCGAGTTTTTCTTGGAGTGCAGCCAGCTCACTATTCATTAACTGCAAATACAAAAGTCGGCCGTTACGGTAAAGCTCACTAAAAAAACAAAACATGCCCAGAGAACTTGCCAACTATAAGCTCGTCCACAAAAAATTCGTTCTATCATTTTCATTTGAAAATGGAGATTATCAAAAACGTTTTTCAAAACGTTCTTTCGTCCACACGTATGCGTTTTCACTTCGCGATTGAAAACGATCGAAATAGCTTCTTTGTGCATGGTGACTTGTTGAATTCTTAATCGATCGTTTGCGTTTTGTTTTGTCCCGTCCGTCTTTGCCGTTCTCACGTATACGCCGGCAGATAAATAAATCTTGTTTCAAAAACTTTTCACCTTGGGCAGGGTTTTTTTTTAATCTCCTTTTCCGGAACGTTTTCCATCGAATTTTACACGTGAACAAAAGGTCAAACCGAATAAAAACTCTCCGTTTCCACATAAAAACTATCGAAAATGAATTAGAATTTGAGCCCTGACCAAACAAGAGCAAAAAAGGACCAGCGTTGATGAATTGAGGTCAATTCTCAAAGCGCAGGAGTACCAGTAGTCAAACAAGAATGGATGTTAATCAGAGTTCGAGTTTTAACTCTTTGAGGGTGCAAAGCGAGGTGATGAGAACGCATCACTGACGTATGGCAGCTCCCGCAGAAGTAATGAGCGCGATAGTTTTAATAAGGCTTCAACAGGAGCCCATTACCCCTGAAGTTCAACTCCTATTCGGTGGGATACAGGAGGGACTAGCCTGCGTAGCAAGCGTGATCGTAGACTTTTCCGCCCATTCGAGTCAATTTTCGCTTTTTGGCCGCGCGAAAATTGGAGCGAGCACAAAAAGTGGAAGGAGTGGGGAGGGGGAGGGAAGCTTCCCCTCCCCCTTCTTGCACATTTTTGGCGCTCGCCCCAATTTTCGCGCGGCCAAAAGCCGTAAGCGGAAAAACAGATCGTAGGCTCTGGGTCCGAGGATGCCTGTACTCAGGTTAAGTCTAACTCAGTTTATGGCAAGGGATATGCTATGATTTTTTAGGAGGTACACGGGAAAAAATACCATAGCGAAAAGGTGGCGGGTGTCCTTAACCTTGTAGAACTGTTGGAAATTTGAACAGATTCAGGGACAAAAACATAGGATAGCTGACAAGAGGCGAGGAGCACAAGAGAGTTTTTGGCAAGAAAGCTGTAAGTATTAACAGCATGAGTTTGATCCCTCATTGACTCTACTAAAATGAACAATTTTATTAAGCTTAAAAGCTTAATTCATGACAAAAAAAAAGAAAACAAACAAAACAAAACAAAAAAATAGGGATTCATACAACAGGGTATAAAACACAATATTCACAGTGTAATATCTTTGACCACTCACAAGTAGGTTTTGAGTGTGTTCCTGGTTTATGTCCTGAAGCTTCTGTTGCTCTGCTTCAACCTGACAAGATTTCAAAGCAATCATTTTTTTTTTAAATTTCTTAACTACTTACTAAAAATTTTGCAATCATTAGTCAGGTGCTGATTTGTTGTAGAGTTACACTGCAGTTACCAAACTGGCAATGGTAGGCATCTGCAGGTGTAAAGGAAGGGGAATTTCTTCAGCGAAGGCATTTAGTCATGAAATGTACAGAGCATTAATCTTTGTGGTGACAACTTTAAATTGTAATGACTGTTCGAAAAAAGAACCCAGGATTTTATTCCTATGAGTGTGACGAGAAAACTACGTAACAAGTTCAAAAACCAAATGGGTGTATGGAACCTAACTTGCATAGCAGGCATAAACAGGGAAGGGGATGGGAAATGAGAATGCAGGAGAAAACATGGGGATTTTCTCCCGCATTCTCGCTCCCCTACCCCTTCCCCTTCCCCCTCCCCCTTTAAGCCTGCTATACAGAACAAGAAATCTGATGCTTAACATGTCTCAAGTGCCACAAGTTCATTGACTTCACTTTAAAGTACAAAAATTTCCATTTATCACATTTTACTTTGTATCTGCATGTTTCCAATAAAATTAATACACAATGTCAGTGAAATGCCTGGACATTTATGTCATTGCTCCTTAAAAGCTGACCTGATCGATGAAGCATCAAATTGATATAATAAAGTTTGTTTGGTAAATTGTAATTCTTATGAGGGGTGTTCATGTTATCTAAAAGAGGCATTTAAAGGAGAATGGGTGTTTATTGAAGGGATACAAGTCAGTTCACTTGTATAAAATAGTATCACAGTTTAGCTTATTTGTATTACCTGATCAGATGTATCCACCAGCATCTGTACAAGGGATTGATTGGTGGCACTCAGTGTTCTAAACCTCATCATAATTCCCATCAGCATTGAGTCATTTGCCTCTAGGTAATCTAGTAAGCAGATTCAAAATAAAATAACAATGACAAATATAATGTACAAGCTTGCAATAGATTAAAAGAAGAAAACCTATGACCATTGGACACCTACACTAATCCACTGCAGTCATGGACTCCTCTTCCCCCCCCCCCCCCCCCCCATGCATATGTTGATCTCAATCATCTTTCACAGCCTGAATCATTTCCATCACAGTCAGCACTGACTAGGAGATGGGGGTAGGTTGACGAGGAGTGTGGCATCCTTCTGAGTGGTGCTTTTGACATTGCTGATCCTACTGTGGCAGTATGCAGGACACGTGTCACATTGAATCTAGTAAGTATTATTTTGTTTGCCATGAGTCTCTCTCACACTTTAGCACTGGACTGGTTTAATTTCTATGTCTTGCTCTTGAAGGCAAGTAGCACAAACCGCTCCGAGATGATTTCACGGTGGAGGCCATGGGTTCGATTCCAGTAGGGGACTGGGATGTTTTTTTTGTCCCAAGCTCGTGAAAAACTGAATTTTCCATCGTTCTTACATGACAATGTTAGAATCGTGCATTTTTGGGTGCAGTGTAAAAAAAAAACATGTACGGTGTCCTAAGGACTAATGGCCATGAAAGGATTATTAACTTTAATTATTGAATTATAATATATAATTATTATACCAGACTTATTATTGTACCTTCTGGTAACTGATCAAGAACTCTCATCAAGAATTTTTCGTAAACTGAATACTTGGCCAGTTTTGCCTGCAGAGCCTCATTCCTGAGCAATAAATATTAAAATCAAACTATTTAATACAGTGAAATTTTCGGCCCTTCTAATGACAACATAGACAGGCAATTTGGCCTTAAACCTTCACTGGGTTCTACTCAAGCTTTGAAATCATGAAAAGGTGTGGAGAACAATTAAATGTGAAAATTGATGAGAGGATGAAATGTTCAATAAAATGCTTGTGGGAAATTTTGTGGTACAACTATCTTTAACAGCAAAAAATCAGTGGGTACATGGGAGGAGTAGGCTGGTGCTTTGTATGTGTGAGGGAGGGGTGGTCTGGGTCGATAGAACCTCTCTATGACTACAGTAAGTCTCAGCTGCCAGGCCAGATTGATGATACAGCCAAAAACTGGATACGCAACTGCTCCTTATTTAAAGGCTGCAGTAACTCCTTATGTTAGTGCTTGTGCATTCTACAGGTGCATCATGAGGTGATCCGAGAAACTAGGATTTTTAAGGACAGAGGTATTTTTGCATGGTTTAAGGTTCTGTGGGAAAAGCAGATCTTAGCAATCTTAAGCTTCATGCTGGAAAAAAGCCATGACTGCATGTATAATATGTACTTTGAGGCTTATTAGAATTATTGTTGCTTATAATAATATTGTATCTCTAAAAAATTAAAGGCAAGGTTATCCCCAATTCTTTTTTTTTTTTGTTTGATTAACCAACGCCCCTTGCTAAATTGATCTACTTTTTCTGCATAGTCATATTAAAACTGCAGAAAAACACCTAAAAGTTTCATTAGGTACCATCGTGAAGTGTACTTGTCTAACAATATACATGACTGTATAAATTTTTATAAAAATTTGCAGTACCTTGCTTTAAGTTGCTCCAGCTCTGTGGATAAAATATCCAGCTCTCTATTTTTCTGATTTTTAAGCTTTAGTTCTGTCTGGTACTTTTGAATTGCTCGTCTTCTTTTCGCATCATTTTCTTCTATAAACTTCTCAAACTTGCCTACTCTTTCACGAATCTGCGAAAATGAAGAACCAGAAGATATTATGGCGTTGTTCCAGAAAATACCTATGCCAGCGCTCGAAATTTATGCTTGCAATTGTGCAATTTGTGACTGGTTCGAGGACATTTGCTCCTAAAAACATAAATTAGGAGCAAATTTGCTCCAGTCAACTTTTGGCAAATTTTTAGAAGGAATACATTTTCTGCTGTGCTCCTTGTTAGACCAAATTTACTCCTAAAATTTTGGACCTAGGAGCAGAATTGCTCCTGGGAAAAAATATTTAATTTTGAGGCCTGACCTGTACGTGGCCCCTTTGGAAGGTTTTCTTGGTAAACTTCATATTTTCCTTTAAAAATTTTGGCTTTAGGGACCCCCGCCTCCTCCAAATTTCTAATTCACCATCCACAGGATGGGTACGGACATTTTCTGGAACTGAACATTTAAGTGCAGATGACAATTATCTGTACTTCTCAGCACAACAAGAATTGATAATAATGAAGAGAGTCTGTTGCAAAATGATAATTGGTGTCACAGAAAAGTTATTTCGTTATAATTAGTAAATTAATTATGTCTCAAAATTTTCCAGTCAAAATACATGCCCACAGAAAAATTAGGTTCAGTACAGCAAATAACTACTGTAGGAGCCAATACTATATATGTCTTATTCTTTGCTGGTTCATTAGTAGTGAACCTCAGCCAGCTGAGTGCAAAATTTAACAAGAATTTGGATGGGGACATTTGCATGGTTATATCCTTGACATTCGGTACCTTCTACACAACATGATATCATAATTAAAAAATAAAGGTACCAAAAATTTTTATACAAGATTTTTGGTCCAAATTATGAAATTTGGAAAATGATAACATCACACTCAGCTATCCTATTATGATCTTGTAAATCTGGTTGAGAGAACTCATTGCATTAAGACTTTGCAGGGAACAAGGAGATAAGTCTAGCCAGAGTTAGAAATCACATTGACTCTAAGCAGGTAATAGAGTGAATGCTTGATGATAAAACAAGCCTGCATTTCTGACTTGAGTGGCTGTGACCACTCAAGTCTGGTACACTTCCTACAAACACAGACTACAGAATTTCATGCCACTTGCACAAACATCCCACAGTGGAAACTGATTTGTGATTAGAAATAAAAAATTACCTGAGTTTGTTTCTTTTTCAGTTCCTCCTCTTTCTTCTTGCAAGCCGCCATGCGCTCTGCAAACTGCCGCCGTTTGATATCCAAGTCTTCCTGCACTTTTTCCACCTCCACTTGTTTTTTGAGGAGCAGGGTTGACTGAACAGTGTTGAGTCCTGTATCAAGCAGCTTGCTTGCTGACTGCATACATTAATGGTAATTAGAAGTGGCACATCCATCAGGTGGTTCTCAACTGTGTCCAGATTGAATTGGAATTTAGAAATGTTGGTTTTTGAGGAGAGGAGAAAACTGGAGTACCCGGAGAAAAACCTCTCAGAGCAAGGAAGAGAACCAACAACAAACTCAACCCACATGACGCCAAGCCCACGAACCGAACCTGGGCCACACTGGTGGGAGGTGAGTGCTCTCACCACCGCACCATCCCTGCTCCCCCAACTCACAGTGCTTTGACTGCTCCACTAGACTGTGAGAGAAGGCAATATAGCCAAATTTAAAGGTCAGCAGGGCCCAGACTTGACACCCTGAAATCCCAGGTTCAAGTTCCGCTCTAACATCTTCCTGAAGTCATAGACCCCAGTGCAACTCCATGGCCATGGCCACACTTGTAAACAACCAACAGGACCAGCTGGGATTTTAAAAAAAAATTGCCAAAAAAAGGGGGAGAAATTCTGTTGTTCACACAAAGGAGAGTTGGACTGCAAAAATATACCGGTAATTTGCTTCTCAAGAAATAGTGTCAACTTTTACTGGAAGGTCGGCCTGAAAACATGGACTCTTAATTTTATATTCATACTATTTTCCCGGGTATTTTCCTCAAACAGACCAAGGAGGATTGTGTATGTTTGAAATAAACACGATCGATGTCCATTTTGAAATTTAATCAGTGTCACGCAAACATGCAAAAATGACGCGGATGAAGGAAGCAACGTTTTTATGCTAAGTTTTTGCAAACATTTTACTGTTACCTTTATATATTTTCTTTCAAAATACATACTACTTATCATTTGACAGAATCAACACTGTTACATACGAGGAGAAACGGGGAACAAACTGAATTTTCTTTATAACAACTGAAATGTAACTCAGCTGATGACGGACGTTGTAAGTTTATCGATTTCAAGGACACAGGAAGACACGGTTCTTTTTCGTCCCAAATCGGGAAAATATCAATGTGATAATTCGTCTTGATTCCACAATACGCTTGAACAAAGCTATAAGCCGGGGGACAATTAAAACTTAACAAAATCATAAAATGGAAGCATTTGTGAGCGCGCGCGTGGTTACGAACGAATCGAACATGATCCGAAAGACTTCAATATTTTACGTACCTCTTCAACGATGGGAAATTTACGAATCTCGTTGTCATCTTCCTCCTCTTCTCTGTTGAGAGAAAAGCGCACATTAAACAGAAGAGTAGGAGAATTATCTCATATCTACGAACCACTAAATAATGCACAAGTTTCCAGTATGAAAATCAGCTACAAAGTGAATTGGACCTCACGTACCTTAACTGAGTTACGAAGACATTCTGTTTTTGTGGTTCGAGCTCAAGCCTATAGGATCCCTCCGTAGCCATTTCCGCCAGTGAAAAGTTATTTAACTGTGGCGTGGAAATGATGCTTTGTGCCCCCTTTGCACCGAACAAGAGAGACTTCAGACTAAGTGTGTACCCAGCTGTGATCAGTCGTTCGAACTATCGAAGCTGCATTCTAGAACACTGTTCGCCGTTACCATAGCGACGGGCTAATTGATTGTCCGAGAATTGTATTTAGTGCAATGGACTACGCGAACAATGAATTGGAATTGCGAGATTTTGAACCGCTGACTGTTGTTTCGCGAGAATTGAAATTTTAAAGAAAATGTTGGACTTTTGATCCATTTGACAAATCGACTCTATTGTCACATGGCCTATACTCTTATGGATGATAAAAATGACAAAAAATGTTCAAAACTCAAACGGATCAAACAATGAGCTGCAGGCGAGTTGTTTCACGGACACGTTTTGAACATTTTATGGCGTCTTTATATTTTTATTACCCATAAGAGTGTAGACCATGAAAAAATAGTCAGAGTTGATTTGTTTTTGAAAATAACAAAGAAAACTGCAAGCAAACAAGGCTTTCATAAGCCTTTCAACTTGTAGCTTCTTCAGTGTAGGAAAAAGATAGTTTCAGCTGCTAGATGGTTTGGAACAAAAGAATTCAAGATTCAGTTTGGTCTATTTACTTGTGAAAATATTGTAAATCTTAGAATTTCTTAAGGTATGAATTCCGATACAAGAACATCTTGAAAACAGGCCCGAAGACACAGCGAAGTTACTCTCTTGGGAATACCGAACACCACACAAACAACACCAAATCTACACGAGAGCTCACAAAGATAACCACAGGAATGCACCAATCCAATCACAATATCTTTGGGTTGCTATCGCAACCATGAGACAACAACAAAGCATTAGGGCATGCTAACAAAGTACAATTTAATGATGACTGAATGTGTTCTCAGGAAAACACCTATACAGACAACTCAACAGACTAGAGTCAAGTACCAGGTTAATGTTACAAGCCTTTAACAGGCCCCTTTAACAAGGCTAAAATCATTTATTTATGGACCTAACGTTTTTAACCTATCGCCAGGGTGATGATCGACAAAAGTAAAGAACACTCCCCCTTCAGAATTTCCATTGACCATCCATGGGGCGGGTAACAATATTTCCCAAAATGGCACATTGATAATGAACATTGGCAGTCTTACACCTTGATGATGCCATTCAACTTTATTTCAGCCTTAAAACTTTCTTTTTTTACAATCAGTCTGATTTATTTCTATGAGAACTGATCGACATTGACAGTTTTCAGTGTAAACTTACCACTGTACAAAGAGTTTTCATTCTTACAGGTAATTTTATCTGCAGAGTGAAGCATGTTAATAATTTCAGACAATAAACACTTCTTGTCTTGAGTTTCTTACAATAGTTTTCTTGCACTTGATTTTAATAACAAATGTTCCCTGATGTCTATTATTTTGCACTGTTTAGAAAGATTGAAGCTTGCAAACAAAGCTAATGCAGCTCAGGAAGTAACACTTTTGTATTTCATTTCAATCTGTGGACTAATTTGCCGTAGAGATGTGTAATATGTAAGTAAGTGAAAATTTTATCAAGTGACAATGATATGGTGTGTTTTAATTAACAAATTCAAGAAAAGTCTCAGCCAGGGGTTGGAAAACAGGGTATCTATTAAGTTGGATCACAAGTTTTATAGCACAGTGGGGCACCCAAATGTTCTATTTGATAATAAGGACATTACCAGCACTTGTAATTGTAGCTGAACTATAAATACTTCGTTGTAGTTAAGCTGTACAACTTATTATAACTCCCAAGCTGCTGTGGTCATTGTCATTGAGTTGAATTGTTGAGTTTCATCAACTTTATTGATCCTCATCTTCTTTGAATGGATCTTTTTTCTTTGGCTTTAGGATCTAAAAAAGATCACCAGTAAAATAAACCGTTAACAAAGAAGTCATGCCTCTAGCAAGTAACTAAGATTATAAGTTACAAAAAAATATGAAAACGTACATGCCACCGTGCTACTGTTTTAAGGTATTCCTCCATCTTTATAACAACAGGTCCTTTCTCAAACAACTCTTCTTGTGTCACTACAACAGAAACACAGTTAAGCCACAAAACTGAGAAGAATTTACTGAGGTAGTAGATAGGATGTCTGATGAAAAAGGTTTGTGGTAGCAAAAATTTAACCCTTGTCTTTTGGCCAATGGAAGCTTTTTATTTCTGGAGAAACAGGCAATGTAGTCTATTAGTATAGACCATACAAGATGCATTTTTTAAAGGTTCTGACGTTAAAAAGTGTGGAGAGTCAGGATCAGACCTTCCACAGGATAGAGTCGAATATTTATGCACCTATCAGCGTTAAGCCCCAGAATGGTAAAGGGGGAGGGGGAGGGGCAGACCCAGGGACCCAGGGGAATTTGGCATGTTTAGGGAAGCCAGAGTCAAATTCCCTACCAGCCCCTAGACTAACTTTTTCTTTGAAAGTCAAATAATTGGGGCACCGTGTATGTTCAAAATCCCTACCCAGGGGACAACCATGTACGTCAATTTCCCGGGTGTACCACCCCTAACCCTGGGGCTTAACATTGATAGGTGCATTAATGGAACAGCCGTTACATCCCGCGCCACGTTTGCCCCCATTTTCACTCTCTCCTCCGCAGAGGCCTCCTACAGTCGTGCTGGGTAGAAAAGCACGGAGGCTGGGAAGAGGGGAAAAATTAAAGCGCACGGGGAACACTGGGAAGAGGAAAGAAAGAAAGGAGGTCTCCTCCTGCCTTTTCCCTCTTCCCATCATTCCCTGCACTCCCATTTTCTCTCTCCAGTGCTCCCGCTTCCCTCTTTTTTCTTTCTCTGGTGTTTACTAACAGGAGCCTCTGCGGAGGAGAGAGCCATTTTCAAGATAGCGGATTTTACGGTGACACGGTCTATGTGTCTGTGGTCTATGTGACAACGGCCATCATGAAAAACAAGAACACTGGAATTTGCGACATGTTTGCTTACTAATTAAACATTGGCCATCAGTGCAGTGAAACTTCTATATGGTCACAATTTTACAAAGTCCGAGAAATGGGGCGGCACGCAGTCTGCATGAAATAAGATTACTCACGTTGGACCCTCTCCCCTTTAAAATGCTTGTAAATCAGTATCAGCTGCGCAGAAAACATCAATCCCATCATACCATAAAGAAGACGATTGTTGTATTTGTTCGCAAACAGACGCCATCGTAACCAAATGCTCTTTTTCTCTCTCATTCTGTGACTAAAAACGCACGTCAACCTTGTGCTAGAACGAGTGCAGTACGTCCGCCATTACTTTTTGACAAGAGAACGCTGACCATAGAGGCGCAGTACTTGGAGCCCAGTCTCTCCCCACCAGAGAAAGAAAGATGGCGGCCGAGGGCAAAGCTGTTCGAGCGGCGGCATAGAATTTTATGATGTTTGTTTGCTTAAACTGCCCTGCAGCTGTTCTTCTGTGGAACTATTTTTTTCAATCGTCCCAAGGTTAGACTGTTACCCGGGTTTTAGGCTTCTAGGAATTTTCAGGGAAATAAGCTTGTAAAACATGTCGGGAGCGGAAGACGAACCAAGGAAAAAGCGACCTAAACTAGTGCCAGATAAAAAGGAGGATGATAAAAGCAATCAGGTTAGTAATGAAATTTATTTTGTGCCTATGAGCACTCGGTCGAAGGATGTTTGATTGTATTAAAAAAATCCGAAAACAGAGCAACCTCTGGAGATCCGAAATCTGGAGAAGTCCTCTGACTACCATCCCCCCGCTCCCCCCCCCCGCCTCACCCCCCCACCCCCAAATTTTTACATCCGGGAGATTTGTTGTCTTGGTGATTTGGTCCATATCTGATAGACCCGTGGATAATATGGAAGAGTAGGCATATCAGGGAAGAGAGGTAAGTGGGAGGGGAGGGGGGGGGGGGGGATTTGGCATCTGGCAGAATAGGTCTTGTTTTGCGATAGGCCAGGATATTTCCTTGTTGCATTGGAACTAATTTTTTTCTTTAATAATTGCCTCAAATTATCACGTTTATTTGTGTGGGAATGGGGTTGGGAGAGCAGGGAAAACCAGACTTTCTACTTCACATTCACGTCAGCTCCCTTCGTTCATGCCTACTACTGGCTACTGCCAATTTTTCCCTTAACTGTTGTTAAATTTTGATCCTGTATCATGCTCTCTGATTGGACTATTGCTTAGTCATTTTGCCATAGCAGCCTGTAACAGTACAGCAAAGAGTTTGAGTAACATTAATTCTGTAGGCTTTATTTTTTCAGAGGAATGTGCACTCCCTTATAATTTAACCTCATGCAAACACAAGAGGGTGTGGCTGAGGTTCACAGTCATAGACTCTAAAGTTCTCTCAAACTCCCCATTGTGTTTGCATCTGGTTGTATGTTCTGTTCGCCATTTCTACACATTACAGTTTCTCCTATTTCACAAGATGCACATGCACCTCACAAACACTGTAACTGACAAGGATGGGCCCTTCTTTTGTAGAAGTCAATCTGTCATTGAGTTCATTTAACCTCTATGTTATTTCAGGAAGACAAGGAAAAGTTGCTGGAAGAACTGAAGAAATTGCAAGAGAAAATAACAAACATTTTGGCTGAAGCCCAAGAAAATGCAAAACAGTCTATTGAAAACTTTGTTGCAGACAAAGTGCGTAAAATGGGAGCAATAATAGGTCATTATTTCACCACATTTCAAGCATTGAATGTCATGTCAAGGAAAGAAATGGACGAGGCAGTAAGAAAAAGGTACATTCATGAAAGCATCCGGGATGCACAAGAGGAACTTTATCATGCTGAGGATGATTGGAACTCTTTCTTGGCAGATGTAGATACCAAGATTAATCCTTCATCAGGTGTTGAGGAAACAGAGCTTCTTGTGGGCTCACGTGGTCCTTGTGAACTCAAGTTAACTGATGTTTCTACAGAAAGGTAAAGAGGAAAAGGCAGCCTAAATTACTTAAATAAATTAACAAATGCAGCACCTCCAATGGTAAATCAAGGGGTGTTTATTTTTCATGTGTTAACTTAAATTTTATTTTAAAAAAAATTAGGAATAAGTCCTCATAATTTAATGAGGCGTCCCCAGTATGTAGAGGGTTTCGGCCTTGACTATACTCCTGAAGACACATTAATAAAGTTATTAATATTATTCTTGTTATTATTATTATTATTATTATTATTATTATTATTATTGTGATATAATTTCATATTTCAAAAGTAATGATAAATAGATTAAAAAATAATAAATAGATCAATCATCATATAATTTTAAAACTAAGGAAAGTCATACCATCCACAGGTGCTTTTCCTGTAAGTCCTGTTTATCCAGCTTGAATTACAATTTGGAAATGATGGTTTTTGGGGAAAATGCTCGGAGTGAGGGCAAGCAATAATAAACAATGTACAATTTTTGTTAGATTTTGTCAAGTGGATTTTTGGCAAAAGGGTTACTTTTTCAGTGCAAAAGGGTCAAGTTTCAGTTAAGAATATTAAGTCACATAGGACGTTCTTGCCAAGAGCCCTTGATATTATCAGTGATGTACTGTCTAAGTTACTAACTCTTTTTTTTTTCACCGCTAGACAATGCTTTGTTCAAGACCTGTTAACTTCAACATCCACACTTCTGATACTTCTGCGTCACTTTGCATGACTGCCATGACGTGACCACGTGGCCCAAGTTCAGCAACGCAGGACAGAATTTGAGGCTCAGAGTGGACAAGTCATAGTTGTAAGCTTTGGAAATGTGGTAAGAAAATATTTTTCCTACTACATTCATTAAAGACACTGTATACCTGAAATGTTTAGAAACAATGTGATTCTTTAAGGGGGTGGTATTACTCCTAGTCAGACCCACACTCAGGGTCTTCAAGTAACTCGTCATGGGTGTTTCATTCTGCTTGTGATTCTCCCAACTACCATGGCTTCGCACACAAGTTTTATTTTTTCTGTGGTGTTAAAGGAAACATATTTGGATGTGCTATCTACCATGAAGTTCTAAGATTTGTTGACATAGCTTTGGTCTCCTCAGAGTTAAGGGGGGGGGGGGGGTGGGGTAGAATTTGCTCCTCCCTGCCTCTGGTCCCAGAAGACCAAAAAAGCCAAATCATACCTGTTTTCTGGATATAAACTCCTGCATTGTCAAACTTACCTTGAGCAAAATAAAAATAATGCTGAATTGAATAATTCACTTCAAGGCAGCTTGACGAGATTTTGAGATGCTAGTTAGGTAGGTTAGGTCCCACCTGAGCAGAAGGGGGCCCACATGGCCGCTCAGCTTAACCAAGTGTCTGTGGCGTGAAGCAATTGAGAGTAGTGCTACTCCACCCTGGATGGGATGCTAGTCCATTGCAGGACTACCCCCAGCAGTATGTCGCCAATACTCATTTTATACACCTGGGTGGAGAGAAAGATTGTGGGGCAAGGTTAATTTCCTGTGTAAGGAAACAACACAATGGCAGGTACTGGGCCTTGAATCATACACCTTCAGATCTGAAGTGCAATGCACTAATCACTACACCATAATTTTGTAACTCCTTAGTCCTCTAAGAAATACAATAGGCTGTTCTAATTGTACATGATGTATGAGATTGAAATAGGAAACCAGGCCTAGCTAGGTGGGGGCTGGGGTTTATATTAAGGAGAGTAACATACAAAATTTGGGATTGTCATCCACTTGGTGCCAGTATGGCATGGTGTAGAAATGGGTACAAAATTTGGTGGAAGCACTTTAGAAACCTGCCATTTTCCAGTTGCACGCGGTTAAATTTTGAAGAATGAATCTCATAAAAAAATGCTGAAAAAACCATTTCAGAGGCAGTTGACAAGTAGCATCGGGGAGGGGGGAGGGGATGGAGGCATGTCTCCTTCCAACATCCCCCCATCCTAGATGCTTGGCCTTTGGGATCCCAACACTTGCCTCATCTATTCTGAAAGTCTGGCTGCAGCCCTGTAGGGGAAGAGGATTGCTGGTGCACCAGAAATGATCCCCCCTCCTCCCCCCAAAAAGATCAGGTGTACAGCAATGTTGTAAAGGAGAGGGAGGGTGATTTTCAAATAATTCCTCTTTCCTACCTGCTAGAGAAAATACGAAAGTTTCCCAACACTTCTGTTAGTGATTGAGATATGCATATGCCATCACTTCAGTCCATCAGTGGTTCATTCTCCGATAATTCTCTTTTGTGCCCCAGGAAGGTGCCAAGAAATGGCTTCAAGACACCAAATGTGAGTTCAGAATGTTTGTTGACCCAGAACGTCGTCTTTACAACGCTCTCGGCCTGAAGCGGTCAGTGGCAAAAGTCTGGAGTATCGCTGCCCTTGTTTACTATGCCGAACAAAAGTGCGCAGGGCGGAAACTTGTAGCCATGTTTGAGGAAGACGACCCCACCCAAATGGGAGGAGATTTCGTTTTGGATGAGTATGGAAAATTGGCGCTTGTTCATCGCAGTAAGGTGTCAACAGATAGGCCCTCAGTAGAAGAACTCTTGAAGTGTGTTAGGGGTCTTAATGTGTTGAAGGCAAAGATGTGACAATAGTGGGAGTTAAAAGAGGCTACGACATGGGGATTTGTGCATTTTTGGGTCAAACCTGCAGTAAAAATTAAAACTAATTACCTTTTGTACACTAAGAGGAAGCCATCAAGTGATTTTCTCAAAGGAGGAACACCCCATTAATCATGGATGCTTTTAAGAATGGTGCCTCCTAATGCAGATGTATTTTTGCAAAGGTTATGACTGTGGGGAGAAGTAGATCTTAGCAAGGGTTAATTGGAATCCAAAAAGAAAAATGTGGGTAACCATGCATTTTTCAGAGATAATTAAGCAACCATAATTCTAAAAGGGCGTTAAAATACAAAGAATGTATGGCGATTTATTTCCAAATTTAAGCTCATTTATCTCTGAAAAATGTGTGGTTACCCCCAATTTTCTTTTTGGATTTCGATAGCCCTTGCTAAGGTCTGCTTTTTCCACATCGTCATAAACCGCGCAAATATATTGTTGTATAAGTGGGCAAATTCCTTAAAAAACCCGAATATTCCAAGATGCGCAGAACGTATGCGCAGTAACAAAAGGAGGCACCAACCTTAAGACAAGACACGAGGAAAGAACTTGCATCCTGACCAGACATTTATTTATAGTTTTGAAAAGAAAAAAGTGGTGGAGTGTTCTTATTCGAAACTGAACCATCATGTTAGTGTCTCTTTAATTTTATACGTTTTAAAGGGACACTGTCACCAATTATTAGGATAGCTAAAAGCCATATTCTAATCAGAGGGAACCCAATAGTGGGAGTTAAAAGAGTTCTGGTTTAACCCTTTCACTCCTAGGCCAAGTTATGGTGAGATGATTTGTCACTCTAACTTTTTAATCTGTTGACAAAATCCTATCGTGCTACCATTCAAATGAAACCTCTTTGGGAGAACTTTTGCTTAGGACTATTTATTTCTTAGGATTTTACGAAACGAAATTTGGGATTTTTGGTGAATTTTTTTGCTTTGTGAAAGGGTTAAAAGAGTTCTGAGTAACTCCTCCTTAGTAACTCCTCCAACCTGGAGTTGCAGGTTTCTAATCAGCGGAAACTACTCTACGAGTTCTCTGAGACTGTAATTAAGTGTGTTTGGCTGCGGATCGTTAGAAAGGAGGTGGGCTGATGTTTTCAAGTTTTTCCTTTGTTTCGTGGAAAAATCACCATACCCTGACTATGGTTTGTTCTTCCTTTGAGATAATCATTTGATTTTCCTTCTCTTGACGTTCTAGTAGTCTGTGTACGTGAAAAGGCATTTAATTTAAATTTCAGCACATTTTTCACCCGATAACATAAAACATCCCCGTGACAGAGTCCCTTTAATTTAACAGTATCTCTTTATATTAGTAGACCGTTTATTTTGATTATTTGTTTATGATTATTTCAGTAGAGTGCCTGTGAACTAGCTCGATTAGCTAAGTGCACTTCCACGTCAAACAACAGCATTTACCATTTACCAATTCCTCTTAGCTTTTTGAAGAAACGCGAAAAATGGGTGACCTTGATGACATTATTAAACGAGACACTGCCATCAAGCAGTTAATAGCACGCATCTAATAGTTAACTAGGAGATACAATAATTAGGAGATGGACGAGATACAATAGTTTAATTTTTGAAAGTAGTATTAATATTAATCAGAACTCGAAAAGAAACCCCACGGTGAGTACTTTTGGGAGACAATATTAAGCATTATTGAACATTTGTGAATTTGGAGGATTTGTAGTAAACTTTTAATGAATTTTGAGCGACTTTTCTGATTGCTAAAAAAAGTATGATTTTTCACACCCGCTTTAATATCAGACTTCCAATAACTCAAGGATTGCCGAAACATTTTTTAGTAATAAAAAAATTCAGTATTGCGTTTTGATGTTGCTAAAATCATTATCACATTAAGAATGACAGTACGAAGTTAAAAAGTGCATAAGAATTAGTTGAAGAAACAACTGACACTTTTGTGGAGACCTACGTTATGTAAAGAACTCAGCCCGGGTAGAGTCTGAACGCACACTCAGCTTTCAATCGAAAGATTCAAACCATCTTTGAACTTCCAACCAGACTATCCCTGATTATTTATTTTTATAACTAAGACTCCAAAAAGGTCAATTATTTCCCTACTTATTTTTTGTGTGCTATCTTTCTCTACTTCATATTAATTTGAGCAAAATCGAAACGTCTTATTGCAATATATATATTTTTTGTATTTTAACGCATGGATTTCAGATGTGGCCTAGAATCGTTTCCCTTCATCAGGCTAAAAAAAATAAGAATCCCGGAAAAATCGATTTAGCAATATCTTTAATTCTAAAACAATCAGCCATACATAAGAATAGATCCACCACTTGCGAGCATTTCCAGCTCATATAAGTAGCAATGAAGAATGACGGCTTTGGCTGAAACAAATGATAAGGTCACTGCTTGAAGAAAAAGCTACAAACATGAACTAGGTGACGTGCTTGCGAAAAGACTTACAATGCGTACGTCTTTTGCTTGTGGGAAATAAAACAGATTGAATTGCACGACTGCGTCCGTGAATTGTGTTGCTTTCCAGCTATACTGCTTTAGTATTTGTCCAGGGGAAACCCGCCAACCAATCAGCTGGTATTAACGTGTGCCTTGGGCATTAAAATCGGTAAAATTAGAAACCTGTTAATGAAAACGGTTAAAACCCGGGACAAGAGAGAGAAAGAAAACTAATTACGAGAGGAACAGCGTTTAATAAATTGAAAGAGACTTCTATACTATAGGACTGTTCTCGGTGCCAAAAGATCATCGAGGATGAAGAACGCACAAGAAAAGTATCCACCTTAACTGAAATTGTTCGTAAAAAAAGAAAAAACTTAACACGTTTACACAAAACTTAGCGTCTCTTGTTTTATTTATGCGCTTAAAACCAGTTCATTTTTTGCCCGTACGCACTTAAAAAGTCCATCTGAGCTCAGATTATTTGTACCAAAGAAAAGGAAACCATAAAACAGAAAAAAAAGTAGCAGAGCGAGGTTTTGATCCTCGGACCTCTGGGTTATGGGCCCAGCACGCTTCCACTGCGCCACTCTGCTTTTTATATTTCTTCTTGTGTTTAGCCACCTCCCCCTTACTTGGACAAAATTTGACGTTCTTTCGCCTTCCCGCCACATTGTTCTGCGCGAGAACTTCTTAGGAAAGACCGTACCCATGAAGTAATTGACATTCAAGTTGATGTTTGACAAATCAGAAGCGGTACCTACCAAGAAGGTTGTTATTGGTTCACTGAACATGGAGATAAATTTTCAGATAGTTGGTACTTGATTAGCCATTTTTCAGTTGTCATGGCCGTACGTCCTCCTTGTTTTCTTGATTTTTCTTTGTCAAGCCACTGTTTCTTTTGTTGAGAGCGCAAAAATAACACCTGGGCCTAGTTGATGTTTGAAAGCGGACTAACAACCCTGGGTTTAATAATTGTCGAAGGTTTCTGTTTCTCTTGTTCGAAAGCATTTCCATCTAATATTGCGTACTAAATTGAAAGCTGCCAAAGTCAAAATACAAAATAAGAATAGCATTTAAAGGAATCCATATCATGAAGATGTAAAAGTGAATTCAACATCAACGCTCTCCTGGGTTAGGTTAACCCTGCCGTGTGCTTCTTAAGACTCCGAGGACATTTCAGGTCCTCAGAGAATATGTTATTTCGTATCAGACTCCCTTTCGTGGCGGAAGATTTTATCGCATATACTAGCCTAATTTTTAAAAATAACATCATGTGGATTTTTGTAAAAATTTTTGATGAACATTTTTTACACATTTTTCGAGACAACTAGTAACTACAAATGCCCTGCAAGCAAAGATGGATATCGTTGTCGCGCGCGTAAATGAAATACTCAGAAGACAACGTGTAAGCAGCTTGTGTAACCTTAAAAAAGTTGAAATGGAATCAACCAGAATCTTTTAGCTCGACTAAACACAGTTCAGTTTTTGCCCGTACAGAGAAAATCTACATCAACTGCGCACTGAGAGTATTTGCCAAAAACAAACAAACAAAAAACAAAAAGAAAGAAAGACAAGGAAAGAAAAAAAAATAGAAAAAATTCTAGCAGAGCGAGGTTTTGATCCTCGGACCTCTGGGTTATGGGCCTAGCACGCTTCCACTGCGCCACTCTGCTCTTTCCGTAAAGATTCATTATTGATTATGAACCCACCCCTGTTCCATGTTAGGTGATACGAACACGCATGCGTAGTTCCCGCCCAAATGATGTTGCCAGAAAGTATTTAAACAAACACCGACAAATTTATCTCATTATTTCTTATAACGTTTTCTTACGAAAGTAAACGCTTTGTGCCGGATAAAAGGCAAAAGTCCAGCTTAGTTACTTTTTAAACCGATCCAGCCCGGTCTTCCGTCGGCTGTCGTTAAAATCGCAAGGTTCAGCTTCGGGGCACAAACTTTTTCTCCCTCATACAAACGCGTGTAAAATTTGCAGACCTTGTAGAGCCATATTTTCGCTATTTTGCAAGGTCTGGCTCCTCTAGATCAGGCCGTTTTAACAATTTTAAGGTGCTCGTTCCCCGTGTTCCAGGGATCGTTAGAGTTTCGCTAGGTGGCCCATACATAACTGAGTAAAAAAATAAATAAATAAATAAATAAAAACAGAAAAAAATACGGTCTATTTGTTTTTATATTCGCCACAAAAATCCTCGATTTTATAGTTTTTGTTTTACAGATACAGGATTGTCACCTGGTCAGATACAGGAAAATTCAGGCATCAACTGTAAACATCGAAATGTTTATTTTCTTTTATTTAAAAAAAATTCCGTGTCTTAGCAGAGTGGCGCAGTGGAAGCGTACAGTGGAAGCGTGCAGTGGTGCAGTGGGCCCATAACCCAGAGGTCCAAGGGTAAAAATCTCGCTCTGCTAGTTTATCTTTTTACCGGCTTAATGTTTATTCGGAATTTTTATTTACTGAAAAACCAGTAATCAAACGACATTTCCAAATAAAGAATGACAGAGGCAAAACACAGGAAGAAAGACATGTCTGTTTAAGAAACAGGTAAATACAACAATTAAGCCCTAACTTTAAAAACCTGTTAGTCAACTTTTCCGGCGGCCAGTTGCATGCATTCTACTGAGAGTTACCTCAAAATATCCAGGTGAATATTATTCATAACTTTAATAATTCCTAGTTTTTAATTGTGCATTTTATGTGCCTCTGTGGTGTCTATGTCAAATGATTCATTATTTTCACACAATACCGCTCCGCCGACGTCAGCTGTATCATTGAAATTGAAAATTTCTATTTTGTGAACGATTTGCATTTATCTGTCTGAACTCAAAATCGTCGTTTGAAAAAGCCCTTCATGAAATAGCGGGATGAAAACTGTTCAGCTTAAACAAGGGTAATTTCAGCAAGACACCCTCTTTTTTCTGCACCTGGTTGACTTAAATTAAACTAGCCAATCACAAGCCTTGTTGAGGGAAAACATTAAATTCAACATCACTATAGACCAATCAGGGGGCGTTTCGGATCACGTGACGTTTATGCAGTTACACAAGTGCATTTGAACTCCCTCTGCACAATAAACGACAGCAAAAGCCATTTTTCACGCAACTTACGCGCGGAAAATATTGTTTGAGTTTTAGCCAGAGAGAAAATCTGAATTACGAATATTGTCCGCTCAAAAGGACTGGAGTACATACTCTGAATTTCTGGTTCCATCACCCACATCTGCTTGTTCACGGTGTGAGTTTAGTTTTTTTATTATTATTATTAGTTTTGCAGGTGAAAATGCTAGAAGAAATTAAAGATCGCAAGGCAGCTCGGCAACAAAACGGAATTTGAAAGCTTACTCTTGAGTTATTCAAATTTAGCCTTGATCAGGAAAACTACAATGCTCTTAATTGAAATCAGAAAAATGTCCTCGGACTGACTAACATAGGGAAGTTAAAACCTAATGTTTTCAGAGGAATCTGAAATGATCTTTCTAGTACCGAAATTGTCTGGTTAAGAATTGCGGAAGGCTAAAATTAAACTTCTTTAAGATTTCCTGGAAAGAAAATTTGCAGCTTGCAAGCTTGGGAAATAAGGGTCGATTTTCTAAACGTTTATGCCGCTTAAGCTGTGTTCTGCTCGACAACCCAAACAAGACAAATTTTTTAATCTTTCATATGTCTACCAATTAGGCTGTAAAACTACACAGCAAAATATCTTGCTAAGGCTTCGTCTTAAATTTTCTTGTTTGATGCTTCACGGCGGTATTACATTTTTTCGCCTGGAAAATCTTAACAGACAGGCTCATAATCTAACTTATATCAGCCACCTTTCCTTCTAACTTATAGGTATTTTAGAAGGGTTGAAGAATCGAAGCAGTGTATTGATTTCGGTTGTTACAGGTGTTGTATAAACAGTCAATCAGGGGAACAAACGCACCTTAATCTTGGAAAAGTTTATGAAAAACAAAATGCAGAGACTCTTACACTAAATAGCAATGAATAACAAGAAAGCAAATTCCTGATCACATAACGGGGTTTCAAACCACTATTATTTTGCAGGAAATGACACAAATGTTGTTCCTTTGGCCCCACTCTGGGACTGAGGCATCAGTGCGAAGTAACAAACGCACCTTGAGAAAGACAAAATGAATGAAAATATTCGAAAACGCATGCTATTAATTGCAAGAATTTTACATTACAGGCTTGAAAGGTCTTACAACTTGGCAATTAATAATAAAGCATGCCATTTCGTCAGAGTAGCCTTTGGAAAACAAGTAAAAATGTGATCGTATTTATAATGCATTTTAGGGAAAGTTGGTTTATAAACTCGACGAAAACATTTATATGACAATAACAAGAAACCATTCGTTTTATGAATTTCTAAAGCTGCATTTAAGCTGTGAAGCTCTACAAATCGAAAATAAATTAAGTTCCATCTCATTGGTGTAATTTCTGGGTGGAAAATGTAAATGTAAATTTGGTAGGGAGTAAAAATCTACTTGCATATTCAGAAATTCATTGCAATTGCAGATGTTTTGTCTTGGATCCTGCCGGGATAATTTGACTGTTTTCGGAACCGTGTTTTTGTTTTTTGACTCCTAGGGTGATACGACATTTATTCAGTTCTCTGAGTTATTGTTTTCGTATGAATACCCTTTCGTTTTGGATTCTTACATTCTGATAATTGATACTAAAAACAGTCAGCAATCCTTCATTGAAAGTCAAACTAATTGAGAATCGCGCAAAATAAGTCAGGCAATCGTTTACTAAGCTCTTCAGTTATTGGCTGAAATGACTGAACTTATAAATGACAGCTGGCTGCTGAATTCCAGATAGTGTTTTATATTAAAGATTCCCTCCCCCATTTATGTGGGGGAGGGAATGGGGGGAAGATGTAGGAATCTACCATAAAGGATTGTTTACTCAGGTGATGCTTTGTGGAGAATTAAGTGCGATTTCAAGTCGACTGTGCAAGTACGGACGATTTACGATGCGTTTTCTCGGCGATTTGATTGCGATGAGAGCATAGCCCATGCTGTGATATCATCTTGAATGCTTTCTTGAGGGACCCGTCAAGGTAACTTCGAATGACGCGTGCCTACATCGTATGTGATAATTTCTCCCACTGCTCTCATCTGCTTTCTCTGAGCCGTAAAAGTGCTAGTAGTCTTCACAGACAATTTGAGGTTTGAGGCCGCTTATACATTGATAACCTAATCGCTGACAAAATTGCATTGTTTAATCGACGGTGAAAACGGCCCTTAACATTTTTGACGTATTGAGAAGCGGGAAGAAAAAAATTATTGTGCAATATTGAGCCCACGTTGCGTCAATGATGATACAGGAGAAACAGCAGAGAACCGCGAAGAAGTGGCAGAAGGGATCGCGAGTAAGGGGAACAAAGGGAATGCTTGGAATTTAGATTTTCCTACTTCTTAAAGTATACGGTCCGTTGCAAAGTGCAAATATCTTTTTAAAGGTCAATTGATCAGTTCCGTAGTTTCATGTTCTTTACAGAACAGTAAGGATTATAAACCTGGCTTTTGTTACAAACCATTCTGAGAAGATAGTTGTAGTCACTCTTCGATAAACCGAGACTGGATTAAATTTATTTTTCCTCTTTAGAGAGAAGATGACTCAAAGCAAGTTGATTTTGCTACTAGTGAGTATCAAATTTGGGTCACGCAAATAAGGGGGTTAATTTCTTAAGTTAAACACTGAGTTGATAAGTAAGGTAAATTGGCCGCCGTAGAGAAATTGAATGCTGACGTTTCGAGCGTTAGCCCTTCGCTCTGACGAAAGACTAATTCCGTCATCTTTCAATTTCTCTAAGGTGGCCAATTTACCTTATCAACTCAGTTGATTCAAATTTGGCTCGCGGTTTGTTTGGTGGAATACAAGTGGTCATCACTCACCTGAGGTTTTACTTTTCACTGGAACCAAAAAAAGCACATAAAAGCCTATATAGCATACGAGTAAACAACTTTATACATGAATTGTTTCCTTTGATATTGAGTTAGCAAAAGCAAAGTGGATAATGCTGTAATGAAGTCATAATCAGTAAGACATATTCATGAAGCGGTTTTAAAGTGAGTGTCGAAAGTAATTTCGGGTCGTTTTGGTTTTCCGTTAATTTGCTCGGTGATTGGTTAGAAAACTCGTCCTTTTCTTCCCAGCCAATCAGAAGTAAGACCAAAAGCACGTGCGACTTGTTTAATTGTTTTTGTTTTTTGCGTCCTTGACGCTAGTTCTATGCTGATTTCCTTCAATTTCTGGTTAGCCACTCGTGTCTTTTCCTTCTGTTGTGATTGGTCGAAGTAAATAATTTCAGTACTTTGTTTTCGGTTTTTCGACACTCAGTTGTAAACCACTCTGTATGACTCTAACACAACGTACGAATGTTTTGCTTGAGTTAGGCTCATTGTGAATTTTAACTCAATCTTTATTGTATCGAACTGTATTTGTAGATTATCTGTATTTGGTTAGACTGGAAAGAAAAAAGGACAATAAACAAAGCGAAAGGAAATAGAAAACTACGAAAGAAAATGAAATACTTACATGCTTTGCTAGCTCGTGATAGGGAAAATTTACAAGAGAATCCAAGAGCACTTTTGTTGCTGACTTGTAAACTAGCCGAGCACATGTTACAGACCATAATACTTAACACTCTGCCCCAGTCCCCGAGGACCGGAACTGGAAAATCAACCAAAATAATTGAGAAACGTTTTGTAACTAACATTCCGGCCCCTAAAATCAGAGGCAACAGCGGAAGATTTTAAAGAAACTTAACACGAGCAAAACGTTACGCCTAAGAGTTCACTAGAACAAGTACAAAGTTCAGTTCATAGTTGTGTGTCCTCTGACATCTCTAGTGATTCCAAAAGAACAATCTTGTCAACAGGACGATCGTACAGTGAGGTTCTTGTCTTGACGGTCACACTTCTGACACGCCCATCTTTGCTGTTCTTGTGTACACTGGTAACACGACCGAGAGACCAGGACGATCTTGGTACTCTATCATCGACCACAAGCACAACGTCGTTAACAGCAAAGTTCCTTGACGGATAGGCCCATTTCTGTCTCTCTTGCAACTGTGGCAAATACTCTCTAATCCATCTTCTCCAGAAGGTGTTGGCCAAATATTGCACCTGGCGCCATCTTCTGCGCGAGTAGCTGTCCTCTTTCACGAACACACCAGGCGGAAGCTTTGAGCCCGGACGAAGCAACAACAAATGGTTTGGGGTGAGGGCTTCAGCATCCGATGGGTCATCTGACGATTTAGTTATTGGACGCCCGTTAACGATAGCTTCAACCTCGCACATAAGCGTAGTCAATCCCTCATCATCGAGCGGTTGCTCCTTGATAAGCGCGACCAGGATCTTTCTTATAGTTCTAATACAACGCTCCCAGACGCCGCCGAAATGGGATCCAGATGGTGGGTTAAACAACCACTTGATGTTTCTTTGCAACAGGAACTCGTGGATCTGACTTTCACTCCACTCAGAGATCGCTTGACGGAGCTCCTTGTTTCCACTGACAAACTTTGAACCATTGTCTGACCTCATAACTTCAGGGACACCTCGCCTTGCAATGAAGCGGCGCATAGAATTCACAAACGAATCAGTGTCCATACTCTGAGCAACTTTTATGTGTATTGCTCTGCTGACCAAGCACGTAAACAACACACCGTAACGTTTAACTTGACTTCTAGCTCTCTTGACCCAGAATGGACCAAAGCAATCGACGCCCACAAAACTGAATGGGGGTTTGTCAGGAGTAACTCTGTCGGCAGGTAGATCCGACATCTTTTGAGCACCAACGGGTGCCTGTCTTCGTCTGCAGCCAAAACATCGGTTAACGATTCTTCTAACTGCAACTCTTCCCTTAATAATCCAGAAACTCTTTCTGATCAATGAGAGCACATACTCTTGACCAGAATGTCCAGAAAGCAAATGGTAGTGTCTGATAATAAGATCTACAACATGGTGTTTCTTCGGCAGTATCACAGGGTGCCTTTGTTCCTCTTCTATAGGTGCGTGCCTCAATCTTCCTCCAACACACAACAAACCGTCACGCAGCTCCGGATCCAGTTTGACGATCGAGCTTGATTTCTTAACAGGCCTTCTTCTGTCCGTTTGGACCGATTTCGTACGTTTGTCATCTGTTTCTTTATTCTGCAGGCATGATAACTCCTCTCTGAAGCTTTGCCTTTGCACACACTTCAAAATTTCTATCTCGGCAGAGTGCATTTCTTCTACACTGATTGGACAAGGTTTCTCAGAGACGAGTACTTTAGCTTTGCCTTCCTTTCGTCTACGACACTCACGCAGCAGGTTGGAACGGTAGCGTAAGATCCACGCCATCAACTTCTTAAGCTTATACCATGAGGAGCAGGACTGCATCATCCGATCTAAAGGGTTAGTTTCAGCGGTGGATGCTGCTGAGATGGATTTCTTTTCTTTCTTTATCTCTGGATCATCTTCCTTTACTCCCTTAGAGACATCGGGTTGCTTAGGCCACTGGTCCTCTTTCTCCCACAGAAAGGCAGGGCCATTCATCCAACGCTTGTTTTGAATGAATTCTTCAGCAGACAGTCCTCTCGATGCGTCGTCCGCAGGATTAGAACTCGTTTCGACATACTTCCATTGGTTCGGTCGTGATCCGTCGTGAATTGTTGTGATCCTATTCGCGACGAAGGTCTGGAATCTCTTATCTTGATTTGCAATGTAACTCAACACACATGTACTGTCAGACCAAAAGAATTCATCGTCAATCGCAATGTCCAACTCACATCGCATCATCTTGTTCAATCTCGTAGCAACCACAGCAGCTGACAACTCCAGACGAGGGATCGTGATTGACTTCTGAGGTGTCTGCCTAGATTTCCCCATCAAAAACGCACAGTGGGCATCCCCATCTTCATTTACAACTCGAAGGTATGTGACAGCACCATATCCCTCTTGTGATGCATCTGCGAAGCTGTGTAGTTGGCTAGACACGATGCGGCCAAAGTTCTTGGGCTTTAAACAACGTTTAACAGTGAACTGTTCCAGTTTAGGAAGTTCCTGCAGCCAATCTTCCCAGCGTGTTAAATCTTCGGGTGAAATTCTGTCATCCCAATCCAATCCCTTTCGACACAGGTCACGAAGGATTATTTTCGCAGGCAGAATCAATGGGGCAACAAATCCCAGCGGATCATAAATTGAACTTATGACAGAAAGAATACCCCTCCTCGTTGGGGGTCGGTCCTTCACAACAATCTTAAATCGGAAGGTATCTGACTGCACGTCCCACTGAATGCCAAGGGCACGTTCAATGGGTAGGTTTTCCAGGTCAAGCTCTCTGACGGATCCCGCTCTCTCTGACACTGGTACTGAGTGAATGACATCACAGGAATTTGATATCCACTTCGTTAAGCGAAATCCTCCTTTAGCTAGCAACTGGCATAGCTGATCGACCAATCGACTTGCGCATTGATCATCCTCCACAGACTTCAAACAATCATCCACATAGAAATTTCTTCTCACTGTCTGAACGGTATCTTCATCAAAATGTTCCACATTGTCATCAGCCGTTCTTTGCAGTGCATAGCTTGCACAGCTAGGTGACGAAACACCCCCGAAAAGGTGAACGAGCATCTGAAATTCTTCTGGTGCCTTTTCCATATCACCTCCGGGCCACCACAAGAAGCGAAGATACTTGGCATCCTCTGTAGGCACATGTACTTGATAAAACATTTTCTCAATATCAGCCATGATCGCTGTTGACTCCACTCTAAATCTTGTCAGGACTCCAGTGAGTGAGTTGGTTAAATCGGGACCTTGCAGGATCCGTTGGTTCAGCGAGATGTTCTGGAATTTCGAGGCACAGTCAAAGACAACCCTGACCTTGTCAGGTTTTTGTGGGTGGGTAACAGGATGGTGAGGTAAATACCATGCGGGCGAACCATCACGTTGATCATCAGGAACCTTCTGCGCATGACCTCTCTTGAACAAGTCTTCCATAAATGAAGTATACTTCTGGTGTAGCCCTGGATCTTTTATCAGTCTCTTCTTCAACAAACCAAGGCGGTGTTCAGCGACTATCTTGTTGTTCGGCAGTTCTGGAGGGAAGACCTTCCATGGAGGTGCAATTTCATAATGACCATCACGAAGCTCAGCAGATTCCTCCATAATAGTAAGAGCCCTCTTATCTTCGTGCGACATTCCCTTTTCAGTGCTGAACTGCGAGTCATTGAATTCCATTTCACAGAACCGTTCAAATTGCAAGTTCAAATTAGCATGAGACTGGATACGATTTGCAGTATGGCTTGAACTATTTGGTCTGCCAAGCGGGCCATTGAGTGTCCACCCTAGCAGTGTTCGCACAGCGTATGGACCACCACCATCACTTCTCTTCACTTCCTGAGGCTCAAGAGCCATTGGTACATCACTGCCTATGAGCAAATCGACTTCAGCTTCGATGCAAGGTAAGTTGATATCTTTCAGGTACGGCCATCTGTCCACATCACTTTGGAGTGGTATGTCATCAACTGCAACTGGGAGTTTAGCTCTTGAAAAGACATTACAGAGTTCAATAGTATTGAGTCCTTGTAAATCAGACACCTCCAAATTCACCACAAGACTCTCGCTTTTCACATTATCTTGGTCCATGGTAGTTAAAGACAACGTGGCTTTCTTGCCTATCGCACCGAGATGCTCTATCAACCTGTCAGTGCAAAAGGTAGTGTTGGATCCTGGATCCAAGAACGCATAGGTCTGAACCATCTTCTCCTTTCCTTTAGCTCTGACATTAACTGGGACTATAGCAAGTCCTGTAGCCGGCGCTCCGGCCCCAGTTGCACTACACAGGCCCTCACACGCAACCACTTCTGTGAAACAACTTCGTGCTCGATCATTTTGCCCTTCACTTTCGGTGTTGCTTGAAGGCGTTTCAGGTAATGATGCAGGTTCTGATTTGACTGGTCTGTCATTCTTTGGATGTAGAAAGGTAGAATGTTTTCGGTGAGCTATCTTACAGCCAACAATCTGACAGTAGCTTTCTTTAGGGCAATTCATCGCCATGTGCCCTGGCATAAGACAATTATTGCAAAGTCCTTTGCTACGCACAAGTTTGATTCGTTCATCCACTGAGTTTCCTCTGAATACTCCACAGCGCGGCAACCAGTGACTCGCTTTACACAATGGACACTTAACATCTGACTTTGTTTGAACAGGATCAGTGTTATCCTTCGATGAGTTCGTCTGACTCTCTGGCATACTCCCTTGTGCCACGAATGCAGAACCTCTGTAGTCCTTCGGTGGTGGCTTACGTCTCCTCCTAGAGCCAGTGTCGGCAACATTGTTCTTTGTGTCATTCATGTGAATGTCCCCAAACACCGGGTGATTAGCAATTCTAGCCTTCGTCTCGACAAATTCTGCAATGTCTCCAATGGTGACTTCTCTTTTCTGATCCTCAGTGATGTTGTCAGCCTTTTCCCGCCATCTCTGCCTTAGCCCCATCGGAAGTCTTCCAATGATCCTTTGCAGAGTGTCAGGGTTCTCTATTTTGCTTAAATATCCAATTTCCTTGAGTGAATTTTTACAACTAGTGAGAAGAACAGAGTATCTTTGCAAAGCAGGACCATCGTCCGCCTTAATCTGAGGAGGTTTTGTTACTCGATCAACAAGAGCAGTTGCTATCTTATAGCTTTGTCCATATCGGTCCTTGAGTAGTGCTCTTGCAGTCTTATAGCCTTCTTCAGGTTTCATAGACAAACAACTTTGCATTAATTCTTTCACTTCACCTGATGTGTATTGAACAAGGTAGTATAACCTGGAGCTTGGACTACTTGTTTTTGTCTCTATTAAATTCTCAAATGCTCGTACAAAGTCAGAATAATCAACAGGGTCACCTGAGAACACAGAGATTTCTGGCTCTGGTAATGTCATAGCTAATGTCTGTTGCTGCTGTTGTTTCAGTAATTCCTGCAGTTGCTGATTCTGCTGTTGTTGCAATTTCTGGACTTCGACCATGTGGCTGACATTCTTCTGACTTAAATCTAGATGTCGTTCAAACAATCCCTCTTCACTATTTTCTCTTTGGCTCATAGAGATGAAATGTTTGTCATCTATCAACACAGGGGCTTGTGGATTTAGAGGAGTGCAATTCACCACTTGATTCTCCTCTGTCTGTTGCTCTGGAATTTCCACAGAGTTTTCTTCTTTGATTTTAAATGGGGTGGAAGCTGGCGGTTGACTCGGTGGAATGAGTGTGAGGTGATCTTTACAATCTGGAACTTCTGCAGCTTTTTCTTCTTTAACTGGACATGGGGTAGAAGTTGGCAAATTGCCTGCCGGTGTCAATGGAAGTTGCTCCTGATATTCAGGAGCTTCCACAGTTCCTTCTTCTTTGATTTGACAAGATGTGGAAGTTGCCAAATGACTTGCTAGTGTGAGTGGAAGTTTTTCCTGGCATTCAGAATTTTCCACAGTTCTTTCATCAGTTTCGTGAGGAGTAGAAGCCGGTAGTTGACTTGGCGGTCCCAGTGGAATTCTTTCTTCTAGACGAGAATACACCCGTTCGTCTGCCTCGGCCTTTGCTAATCCTACTTCAATTTTCAAATTTTCCTTTCTTTGCTTCAACAACAATTCCTCAATCTGCATATCCTGGCGTTTCATTAATGCAGCTGCTTCCACTGACAAGGCAGCTTTCTTAGCAGAGGCTTTTAGCCTTGCACTCGAGGCTGTGCTCGACCGTGAGAGACGAGAACTACTGACAGATTTTGACTTAGACCTTCCAGAAGCCAAAGTAACATTTGAATTAACAGAACCAATGTTACTGATAGAATCTTCAGGGTGAAGACTGATGGCTAGATCCAATTCCTCTTGGAGCTTCAATTCAACTGATTTGAACCACAGGTAACCAAAGCGTAATATGAGAGTTTGTAGGGAGCTGAAATTCGATCGAAAATAATCGGCGGTTTTCCGCCGAAAATACATTAAAATCGAAATAAAGTTTAAAAAATCTTACCTGTTGCGTGTGTGCTTTGTTTTTATCGCTTTTCCGAGCTTCCGGAGGCCGTTTTGGGCGATTTTCTGCTTAACGGTCGATGCGACGGCATGTCACGTACTAAAGAGAGCTAAAGGTAGGAAAACGGGAATTCAAATTTGCCAACCGACATTCTAGGTCCCGATCAAAATGCCCGCTAAAAATCGATTCAATCCATAGTCAGCGCTTTCAAACCACAACACATTTCAAAAAGGATAAATTCCGTACCTTTCTATGTGATTCAATCGTCAATTAGTTTATCTCTCGAAGTACAGCCCTGCATTAAAAACGAAGTAACTTTTCGAAATCGCCGCCATCGAAGCCTTGTAAGGAAAAGAGGGTCAAAACTAACGGTCAAGCCTGGGACAAAGCGCCAAATTTCGCTCCACCGGGGGACGACATGAGTGACTTCTGTGTCGCCAAATGCCAAACTCACCCTCTCTCTGGTAAGTCAAGTGTTGTACCGCTCAAATTTCGGCGGGAAATCGCGTGCGGGTCGCATTCGGGTATAAAACTTGACTTACCGGAGAGAGGGTGAGTTTGGCATTTGGTGGCACAGAAGTCAATCATGTCGTCCCCCGGTGGAGCGAAATTTGGCGCTTTGTCCCAGGCTTGACCGTTAGTTTTGACCCTCTTTTCCTTACAAGCCTTTGATGGCGGCGATTTCGAAAAGTTCCTTCGTTTTTAATGCTAGGCTGTACTTCGAGAGATAAACTAATTGACGATTGAATCACATAGAAAGGTACAGAATTTATCCTTTTTGAAATGTGTTGTGGTTTGAAAGCGCTGACTATGAATTGAATCGATTTTTAGCGGGCATTTTGATCGGGACCTCGAATGTCGGTTGGCAAATTTGAATTTCCGTTTTCCTACCTTTAGCTCTCTTTAGTACGTGACATGCCGTCGCATCGACCGTTAAGCAGAAAATCGCCCAAAACGGCCTCCGGAAGCTCGGAAAAGCGATAAAAACACAGCAAACACACAACGGGTAAGATTTTTTAAACTTTATTTCGATTTTAATGTATTTTTGGCGGAAAACCGCCGATTATTTTCGATCGAATTTCAGCTCCATACAAACTCTCATATTACGCTTTGGTTACCTGTGTTTGAACCACACATCAAATGTCTGCATCACTGCAGCTCCCATATGCTTTACTGTTTTAAAGTACTCAATTGAGTCCTGAATGTCATTGTCATCAATTAACACAGCATGATACTTATCATGTGCTTCATAAAAATTTCGTAAAGCTAACTCCAGCTCCATAACTTTCGATCTCACCTGATCAACTTTGTTCGAGTCCTTCATCAGCTTCTGAGTAGCTCGTTTTGTCTTTTAGTAACGACTCCCTTTGCACTAGACCTGGAGCGTTTTAATAGAAGAATTATTTCGTGCTCGACTCCACTTCGATCGAGGGACTTGTTCGGTTGTCTTGAGTCACGTAGATCCATTCTGCTTTACAAGCGAAGACACAATCCAAACATACACTTCAGTCAAAGAACAGATTCATTCCATTGATTTCCAATCGGAAACAGTCGGCGAAATCCAAGACGATGACCAGTAGCATTCTAACGCAAATGTGAATTTTAACTCAATCTTTATTGTATCGAACTGTATTTGTAGATTATCTGTATTTGGTTAGACTGGAAAGAAAAAAGGACAATAAACAAAGCGAAAGGAAATAGAAAACTACGAAAGAAAATGAAATACTTACATGCTTTGCTAGCTCGTGATAGGGAAAATTTACAAGAGAATCCAAGAGCACTTTTGTTGCTGACTTGTAAACTAGCCGAGCACATGTTACAGACCATAATACTTAACACTCTGCCCCAGTCCCCGAGGACCGGAACTGGAAAATCAACCAAAATAATTGAGAAACGTTTTGTAACTAACACTCATCAACCCGCCGGATCTTAAAACAAGAATCCCGCATCTGAAGCGAGTGTGAATACGGACAGTGTCTCTCAAGTATCCGCGTTTCTGGCGTTTTCAACGTTCCTGCGTCTACAAGTTAAATGGTTTAACTTAATGATTGTGTAGATCAAAGGTTGAAAGAGTGTACAACTAAAAAAAAAATAATACTCTTTTCAGTTCATTGTCACCACTTTTCTTGATGTGGCACTTACTCACGAACCTGGAAGAGGCAACGGAGGAAGCCGACATCACCAAGGAGGAAGAGGTGAGAGAAGGATATCTTTTTATTTTCGTGTCTTTTATTTCTTTATTTTATTGTAATAAAAAGCAGTGCAATGTCAGCATGAATAGAAATAAATCTCATCTTAAAAATCTCTTAGAGTAGCTTGGCTAACAACAACCTTTTAGGTAATTTGCGCAGGTGATATGCAAAAAAGGATCTCCTG
This sequence comes from Siderastrea radians, assembly GCA_964017195.1. Classification (NCBI taxonomy): domain Eukaryota; kingdom Metazoa; phylum Cnidaria; class Anthozoa; order Scleractinia; family Rhizangiidae; genus Siderastrea; species Siderastrea radians. The sequence goes on along the minus strand of OZ024892.1, from coordinate 42,048,263 downwards.
CAAATCGCCCCTTTCCCCAGAAAAGTCATCAACCAGATTGTTGTGCCAGGGGGAGGGGAGAACCCCTCATATAAATGTGATGGAATGTTTGTAAACATTTTCAAGGGTTAAAAAAATGTAGTTTTCCAATACGTTTTCTAATCTGAACACTAAAATCAGTTATTTTATGCGTTTATTTAACTCTAATATAATATGAATAATAACACCGTTCGTACAAATTAAACTTTATTTACAACGAAGAGTATTCAGACCTTTACAGCTTGCGTGCCCTACCTTTGGCACAAAAAAGACAAAATGTTGTTCGATTGTGAACTATTTAGTATCTTTTTGAAAACATTTTGATGGCAAAATGCAAGAACTGTGGTTGGCGTATTTGTCAATTGTTGAAAATTAAAGTGGTACTACGACCAAAAAATCACTTTTGGTTTTTCTTCGGATTTCGAAACTATGTTTACTAAACACTTCCCAAGCGAAATTTCAAGTCTTAATTTTGAGAAGAAGACTGTATAATTGGACTGCAATTTCCCAATTTAGTGGTCCACTCTTATTATACCAGAAAGGGTACAATGACGTCATTCACTCAAGAGTTTTACTGAGAGTCCAGTGTGTGAACACAGCTTATTAATTATGCAAAACACGAGTTTGAGAGTCTGAAAGCTCAAAACTCCCTTGCTGCATACTAAATAAGCCACTTTCACACACACTGAAAAAAAAAGCAGTGTGTGAATGATGTCATTGTATCCTTTCTGGTGCAATTATGGCTGACCATTAAATCAGAAAATTGCAGTTTAAATAAACAGCCTTCTTCTCAAAATTAAGGCTTAAAATTTCACTTGGGGAGTGTTAAGTAAGCAAAGTTTCGAAATCCGAAGAAAAAACAATAGTGATTTTTTTAATCATAGTACCACTTTAAGCGGTGGTGGTGCGTTACTTTTCAGCGACAAACTTGCATCTTCATTGGATAATTGAAAAGGAAGGTAACTGAAAGTTCTCGAAAAGGTGTCACAAATTTGATAAAAGGAGGTCGTGTCTCCGATAAGTAGGGCACTTGTGCACGGCTAGAAGGCTGAGACTATAATACAGTTATTATTATTATTATTATTATTATTATTATTATTATTACTAAGTATTACTACTATTAGAGCGCTTTTCAAATGAGTGTCGTAAAACCAAAACCAAAGTAATTACCCCAGCCAATCACAATAGACACAAATTACCCAATGAACCAATCATAACTCGAAGCAAGTACATGTTACTGGCGTCAAGCGCGGGAAAAAACGTGCGAGCGCGAGCAAGTCGCGACTGATTGGTTTGAGTTTTACTCCTGATTGGTCGAGAAAGTGGCGCGAGATTTTTTAACCAATCACAGAGCGAAGTAAAGCAAAACCAAAGCAAAACACGAATTACTTTCGACACTCAATTGAAAACCGCTCTATTATTGTTATTATTATTATTATTATTACTATTATTGCATTGCAATTGCACGGCGTGCAACACTGTAGTTACGCATGCTTAGGAGACACCAATGTCAAGATTGACGTTTTCCAGCACCCATCAGACGTTTTAGTTGCCTTTTGCCTTTAAGTGGTTTCATAAGCATTTTACTGTTGGTCTTAATAGCTTTTAGGTTGGCTATCCTAGCTGAACGTTTAACTGAAATGTAGTTGAGAGATTAGCAGAGAAAAAGTTAAGTGTATTGTTAAGTGGAAGGAGACGATCGACGTATTGTTAGAGCTGACTAGAGTTCTTCAAGTCTGGACTCGTAACATTTTAGATGAACTGCAGATTATTATCGAACACTAACTCCGGCTCATGTAAGCATGTGCACAGCAGTCAATTATTATAAGTCACTGATTATCGATCTGCCTTGTTAAGTGGATGTTATCGAACATTAGTAACAAGTATTAGCTTGACTTAAAAGTTGTTATTTTGGCATCTTTATTAGTGTTGCATTGCGGTGATGACAATCACGTCTGCAAGATGTATATAACTGTTTTAGATTAATGTGGAAGTGTTAGTATTCAGTTTGTCGAAAGATAAAAGGATGTTATTTCTTCAAGTAAGTTACAAATGAGTTGGCATGTTAGTATAATTATATTTAAAAATGTCAATATCTGACATTATTATTGACATAAAAGCAGAGTTTAAAATTTCAGTAATATTAGAAATCACGTAAGCAGCCCTATGAATATTAGTGTTAATATTATTAATAATATCAATGTGTTAGAGTTAGTTTCATTGTTCGCATCAAGCATTTTCATTAGTATTTTCATTAGCATTAGTATAATTATCAGTATTAGTATTAGAATAGATATTAGCTTTAGCATTACTCTTTCAGAATTAGTATTAGTATTTGTATTAAATAAATGGGACTTCAGTAGAATTAGCGTTTATGCAGACATCAATGCTATGAATAGAAGAATAATCAATAAATTAGAATTAGTTTTATTAGTTATTCGCATTAATCATTAGTATAATCGTTACTTACCAGAAGGATAACTATTAACATCATTATTAGAATTAACATTAGCATTAGCTTAAGCATTGCTTATTTAGTATTGGAATTATAATCAATTAGCATGTAATTATTAGATTTAGTATTCAGCACTAGCATCACCTTTAGCATTAGGATTAGTATTAGTATTAGTTATAGCGTTAGAATTTGTTCAGAATTAATTCAGTATTATTATATGGCTAGAGCTTGTAAATATATAACTCTCGTGGTGATTGGCCAATACTGGCGGGGCCGGATTTTCCCGTATTGCCCACGGGCATTATGGGCGATGTTAATGACCTTCTTATTCACTCTACTTTCTAGTACGGACCGAGTTCGCCCGGTCCGTACCAGAAAGACCTCGGACAATATTCTCCCAGTACGGCCCTCGCGCTCGATTAATATGAAGTAAGTATTAGCGTTACGCAGACATCAATGCTATAATGGAAGAATAATCTATGAATTGGAATTAGTTTTCGTTTTAGTCTTTAGCACTCTCGTTAGCACAAGTATAACTGTTAGTGTTATTATTAGAACTAATATCAGCATTAGAATTAATATTAGTCTTAATGTTATCGATGATATCAGCGTGACTAATGGCATTATTTTGTTTTAGCATTATTGTTAACATCAGTAAGATATCAGTGTAAGTATTAGTTCAACGAGTGTTAGAAGTATAACTATTAGTATTAGTATAGGAAGTATTATTTGTGTTAGCCTTAGCATTAGAATTAGCATAAGCATTAGCATTAGTATTATTATTAGCATTAACATTGGCATCAGCGTCAGCATCAACATTGGCATTAGTATCAGTATCGGCGTTAGTATTAGCAACAGCATTAGTATCAGAATTAGTATAAGTATTAGTATAAGTGTTGGTATTAGCATTCTTATTATTATTAGCATTATTATTATTATTATTATTATTATTATTATTATAGAATAATTGGTATCAGTATTAGCATTAGCATTAGTATTAGCACTAGTATTGGTGTTAGCATAAATATTAATGTTACCAATAGTATTAGTGTTATTAGTATAAGTACTAGAAGCATTACATTGTTATTAGTTATTAGTATTTTACTGTTAGAATCGTGGATAATATCGAAGGCAGGCAAATAATTGCACATCTAATTATTTCACTACATCTTGAAATTTTGGAACTGCCAACACATCCTCATCCAACTGAGTAAATACAATTAGCGCATTTTTACTGCTATATTTGTGAAAGGATATAGTGTGACTATTAATGACAGTACTTTCTAAGTATCATGCAATATACTATTATAATTAATACTGTTATGACAGTGTTAGTCAGTGTTAGCTGTAGCATTAGTAGTAGTATCAGGAATTAGTTTCTTCGTTAGTGTAAGTACTTCATAGGATTACTATTCGAGGCATAATCATGGTTAGAAGAGTTACAACTATTAGTGTAGTATTATTTCCAGTTTTTGGAATCATACGATTTGTGCAAAGTGAATTAGAAGAACTATTGTCTGTGGAATACATAAGCGACCTGCAGTTTTCCCTCGTTAACTACTCTTATAACAAGAAATGTCATCGTGTTAGTAGCAATAGCGTTAGATGAAGAATTATAGAGATTAGAATTTTGTTACTGAATTGATGCAAGGTTTCAAAAGAAGGGGATATCTTTACTTCTGGTTTTAGCATCCTCAATAACGCAACATTAACTCATTCAGCGGGTCCCGTTGCTTGAACATTAAGAGAAGGCTTTTATAGTCTTTAGCATTAGTTTTAGCATTAGCCTTCTGTTATAGTGTTATCATTGTTTAACTTTCGATCTACTTCAGCGTTAGGATAAAGTTTTCATTTAGCGAAGCATTAACACAAGCATTAGCAATAATTTAAAATTAGCATTGACGTAATGGCATGTTAATTATTGCATGAGCTGTTGCTGCAACGCCACCGTTAAAGTAATTGATTAGCATTAGAATTAGCAGTAGCACTGTAGGTTTAGCCTTAGCATTAACATTAGCTGTTGCATCAGTATCAGCGTTAACTTATGACTAGCATCAACATTAACATTAATATTAACCCTTAAAGTCCCAGCATTGTTACACAAATTCTCCTTACTGCTCTCCATATTTTGTTGAGTACTAGTTGGGAGAACTTGTTTTAACATCTGACACAATTCATCTTTGTTAATAACCATTTCGTTAATTCTCAAGACCTGTACATGTTATAATAAACTGATATGATGAGGAGAAATTTTATGTTGATCACTGTTGGGGCCTAAGGGTTAATTAGCATAATATTAGCACTTGGTATTAGCAGTAGCCACATTCAGTCTCAGTATTAGCTTCAGCATTGGATAGGACTCTAGTCAGGAGTATACTAAGCCAAGCTATTCAAAGCACAATCATGTCAAGCTAATTCGGGGTTAGCATTATACTTGAACTTAGAATTCAACTCAGTGTCAAAGAAGATTGCTATAAATACGTCTTCTCTTTCGGTTTTGATTAGACTAATCTCTAGCTAAAAAAATTAAAATTTTGGTGAAGGAAACAGAATAAACGAAGACCATATTTCACTTTCAATCAGGTATTAACATTATCAATATTCGAACGACCACCCACTGTGTCTTAGCAATAGAGTGATAATCATAGTAGCAGTTTTGGTACGACGCAACGTTTAATTTCAGTTAGAACTGTTAGTGTTCCTAGAACTGTATTCAGATCGACAGCACTGAATATATTGCGTTTATAATTTGATGTCGATTAAGATATTAAAGGAAATATTTGCTAGCAAGCTGCTGGGAATTCGCATTAGTGTTAATCAAAGTGATTACCTTTTGCTTGCTTACTTCGTGAGGTGATCGTCAAGCATATTACTAAACAATGTTGAAGTTTTCTTCTTCATCATAATGAGGTTAACGTCGGTGACTTTTCAAGAAAATGCACGCCGAGTGTTAGTAAATACTTGTGATGAAATATTTACAGTTAGAAATTTAAAGTAAATCATTGACTGCTGTGGACACACAGTACAGAAATATGTCAAACATAGCAATCTTACGAAGGTGCACGCGTAAATTTTACGTCGATTGAATATTAGCAATCAATTAATATGCTATATTGTTATAAGTGAACTAGAGTGCACTCTTTGGTAGAATTCGGTTAATATTCTCTGGTGAAGGCGCTAAACCTTACCTAGAAGGCTTCGACAAACCAACGCAGGCTTGGATTACTTCAGTCACGTTTACCATTTACTGCAACTAGAAGCTAATTCGCATTCGAACGCGTTTCGTAATAAGACAATATAAACTGTCATTAGCATTAAACTTCAGCAGTGCAACTCATACCAGTAGGAAATTTGGCGCTCCGTCTGATTAGTAGACTACCACATCTCGTATTCTTGTTAAATTCTGGTATTAGTTTCGCACAGAAAAACTATCAAAGTAGTTGAAAATAAAAGCACTGAATTGGTGTTACATCTTGGTTACAACTTGATATTAGTTGTGTTTTCTTGCACAGAGCCTAAGATATAGCTCAGCCAGAATTTCGTTATCAGTTGGTATATCTGTATTGGAATTAGTTATGTGCTTAGTAAATGTGAAGGAGACTGGCTGGGTTAATGATGAAACGAGTTGTCTAGGTGGAAAATGCCAGTGGGAAGCTTACGTGTATTTGTGAGTGAATTCACAACTGAGATAATGTTAGTTGTGTGTAACGTCCGCATTGGTAATCTTGTGATTACTGGTGATCACTGGGATCAGTAATAAGTGAGTGATAAAGACAAGTATTAGTGATACGTGAGTTTATTAATGGTGATGTTACGAGTGTGCTATTGTTGCAACAACCAAATGTTAGTTTCTTGATTATACTGCACAACGCTATTTTTCTAGTTATTTTATGATTTAGTTGGCTATGATTTGAATGGCAATGTTTAGTTCCTTTCCAATTTAGTTGTTATGTGCTATGAAAAACTCCGAAATAAATGTTATTTTCTTCGTTTAGAAAGCATTTCTTTACTTTTGATTAATCTAGTAAATTAGTTTGGGAAAAATGGTCAGCTCCTGGCTTAGGTTAGTTAAAGAACTATGAGAGTTAATGTCTTAATCTACTCTGATGCTGTGCGATTATAACCTAGCATTTGAAATGTCGCTGATTCTGTAGAGTACTCCGACCTCAAACATGTCCGCAGAAATCACGCAAAAATGGCATTACATTCATGTACATTTCATTAAAGTACGATTGCCGGCGCCATCGAAGAGATCGAATAAAATTAAGCTTCTCTTTTTCAGTCAACGTGGTTCTGTGTTCTGTGTTCTGTGTTCTGTGTTCTTGGTCCTTTATGAATCATCATGTGCCTTGTCGTGGAAGCCACATGACTTGAAACTTGAGTATTTTTGCAGTGTGATCTTTTGGGCGTGGCCGGCTGCAATTGAGTTAAAAACGAGGATACAAGAGAATTAAAATTTTCAGTATTATTAAAACTGATATGGACTTATGTGATGAGCTTCCGAAAGAATGATACTTTTAACGAGAAAGAATACATTTAAATTGTCTGTTGGTGCAAAAATAGTCATAAAAAGATTATTGGTAAAATCTCAAACAAGTCTTAGTTGCTATTTTCAGTGAAGTCAAGCAAAATATTGACAGCCTTTTCCGTCCCGTTAATCTGATGAAGTCTGTTGCGAAAGCTAATTCGAGCAGTGAAATTTTAAAATTAGCTGTACCAAAATAGTGCATTGACGACATTGACGACGTTATTTCTAGTCTTTACAAGGACTTTTTGAGACACGTTAAAACCACCTGACCAACTGCTATCAGTTATGATCAGTCAGTTTAAATTTTGAATTTTTAGACAGTCAGGATGAACTTTGTTATCTTTATTATCAGGTTGAACTTTTTTGCCAGAAAAATAATTTTTCTAGATTTGACATTAGCTTAAAACTTCAATGTCTCGTCAACCATAAAGTTGCCATTAAATTGCTTCAAAATCAATTTGACCACCAGTTTCTCTACTACTATACGATACGCTGGTACGGAGTATGGTTAGACTAGTTTACCACGAGATCCCCTGTAGTTCAGAGGCTCAATGCAAGCATCCACGACCGGTGTCGGTCCGTGAGAGGTTTTTGGTTCGACCACCTTGGGGAGTCAGATACGTTTCTTTCTAGTCCCACACTTACGTCAAACTAAATACAGTTTGTTCTGTTCATTCTTTACGTTACAAAGGTTAACATTTTACCTTGCTGGTTTCACCTGGTTTGTTTTGTTTCTCACCTGTTGCTTATCCCTGCGGTGCCAAACATGGCCGCTTCTAAAAATCCACCTGTCGTTGGTATTAACGCCCAGTTGAGTGCCAACAAACTGTCATGGCTTTTCAAGTTTTCTCTGGCGTTCGGCCATTATAGTTCGTCTTGTTGTTTAACAACAAGCAAATGAACAAAGGAGATCTATCCCTGGAGTTCTCAGTAGTTGTCCGATCTTAAAGATCTTATATATAACACAACTGGACCACCTTTGGCGTTATTTTCCCACGGTGGTATCTTGTACGTCTGGCGACGTCTTTTCAATTTCTAAAAAAAAAAAGAAGAAATTACCTGGATTGAAAATGGACACCCTGCTTTTAAACCGGCGATTCCTCTATGCAAAATATTTTTCATTTGAATAATAGAGCTGCCGTTTCCGTTAGACTAATTGTTGATAACTTACTGTGTTTCAACGACTGAATTCATCTGCACCGTTCTAACTGTTTCTTGCTTTGCGTCTAGTCATCTTGAGGTATAACATACAACACTGTCATCCTGTTGGTCAAAAATACAAGAATTATACCATCTATATTGGTGAAGATGTACCTTACTTGCAAAGGTGTCAAGTGAAAAGTATCGCTTTCTACAGACCTAAATTTCCGGCTATATCTGTGACCAGTCTTTAACGCAGTGTTAACTCAATCTGAACGCTTGATGGAAGTTTAAACGACTTATGTCAGTCCATTTACGCAACATTTGTCAACAGCATACGTGTGATGAAATCATTTTTGATACTCTTCAAATCCAGTCTTCTCATTGGCTGGAAGCAGAAGAAGCTGATATCATTAACTACTCACGCGTAGTGTTGCGGGTGATTGTTTAAGTTGCGGTGAAGAAAATTATAACAGGTTATTGGGTTCTGTTTACTGACGGATCTCAAAATACCTGCTTTAACCTTTTGAGTGGTTGTTTTCTTTGGGTAAAGTGGCTTTTTTTTAGTGTTTACAAGCGTCCAAGAAAGAGCCCTTTGCGGTCAATTTCCTTTTCCCTCTTTCGCGGATGGAATATTATTGGTTGAAACCGTTAAAGCATAGCATTTTCCTGCTGTTAACTGGCATACGCTTCAGTAGTCTCTACCAAGCGCGTAGCATGTAACACATACACAAGCAAGCCACCTAAGAAAATAACACTAAATAACCAACATCACAAAATTTCAAACTATCTTATCAAATAAAATTTTTTCTGAGTAAACAGTTAAACAGCGATAAACATCGTATTTTCCAACGACTTTTTGTGTTATTTTCCCCTAAAACTACTCGGCAAAACGTAACGAAGAGTTTGTATTGAGAGAAGAGATTTAATCCTCCATTAAATTCTAAAAACCGTGCGAAGTATCAACCAATTCAGTCGAGTATTCGCTCACCAAGAACAAAACGTTTACTTTGTTCAAATTATATTAGAATTTTGGCATAGAAATTAGATAGTGCGAGAGGAAAGTACTGTTCATGCAACAGCTTTCATTATCAAAATAATAAAAATAATAAAAGAAGAAAATGGTATGTAAGGTTTTTATTCACACACTGGAAAGTTAAAACGGCCCTATAAAGACTATTCAGCTACAGCTCCAAAAGGAAAGTACTGCTTAGTAGCTCAGTAGCTTTCTTTCTTCACTGAGGATTTTATCCGCAGTCTCAAAAATTAAAACCACCTTGTAAAGTAGCGAAGTGAAGAGTACCACAGGAACGTATTGCTCAATAGCTTTCATTTGAATGCTGGTCATGCTTTAGGATTTTATTCACAGACTCAAACGTTAGAACCAATTTGTATGTGTTAATTATGTCAATAAATAGCACCATAGGAAAGCACTAGTATTAAGAAGTCTCAATAGCTTTTATTTGAAGATTTAAACCTTGGGATTTTATCCACAGACGCAACTGAATTGTCAAAAGGTCGTAAAAGGCCTTTTTGTATCATGTCTACACTGCGAAGGCTGAGAAGGCAAAATGATTGGCTCTTATTGACTCACAGATTTTTCGCTTTCAGTAATTTTCGTTCGAAAATATGAAACATGTGACAGAAGACCCTCGTGATACTGGTGAGAGGTGTGTCAGCTGACCTCCCGTCTTGGATGTATCTTCTAAAAAATTTTCCCTTTGCCACAGCCTTTAAAGAAACGAAAAATTAGACTTAAAAGTAGTGGAGAAACTTCTCATTGACATAGATATACTCTGGTTTTCCTTGGTAAACCCTCTTTGTTTTCTGTTCGCAAACAACATTCGCAGTTCGTTGCAGCAACATTAAAATAGTCGCGATCGAAGAGGGCACCGGCCATGTTTAATTTGAACATTTCTTATGCATAGCCGACTAGTCTACCAAGGGATGTCCCACATACCAGTTATTGTCTGATGGTTAGTTTGTTTTTAAATATCTCCGTTGGAAAGTTTGATTTCGCAGGTTAAATCCTTCAAATGCCAGGGTAACCCTTTGAGTCGTGCCATATGGTCCTTAAACATCTAATTTGAGACCTGTAGCACACTGTTAGAGGTGGCTCTTCCGTTCAAGTCTGTTGATGTTTTGAGCAGCAGCTCCTCGTCAGAGCGAGCCAGCCGATTTACTCTAGCGAATGGTCAAAGGATTCGTTCTGATCAGTATTCGGATGTACCGATATTATGCTGTTGATTTCGTGGAAGAAGTAATATTGTGACCAGGCGAGTACTTTCCTGTAATACTGTTCAGTATGTTGTGCAAGGAAGCTCTAACGTGTAAAGCTATGGTAGATATATATATGTTTAGTAAAGTGTGACAATTTTTATTGAAATAAAAACAGTCAAGCAGTGTGGCTTTTCTGAAATAGTGAGTTTTTCTCGATATTTCAATTGTAAAATACCATTTGGGACTTCCTTACTAAATTGAATAGGTTTAAGTCTACTAATTGTAGTTACCTACTGTTGATAGGTAATTGTTCGGGGTGTGTGTGTGTAATGGGGGGGGGGGGGGGTTTGAAAAATATATATGGACGACAGTCTTTAAATTGCAGTCAATGGTCGTAAGCTAAACAGTTTGAATTCCTTCAAACCTCTGTTACGCGGCCACCATCTTTTAGGAATAAATTGGTTCAGCTTCCAGACGTGTAAGCTGTTAGTTGTCCAAGTCCTAGAAGTGTTGCCAGTAAGATATTTTGAGCGACATTTTGTTTACTTCTGACCAAAACTGTTTAAGGTCACAGATCAGAAGGTCAAAGCCAACTGCTCAATTACGTGCGCAGAAAAACAAAAGGATCATTTTAGCGAAGACGACGCTGCCTAGAACCCAGCAAGAATTCATAAAGTTCAGCTTTTCATTACAGAGCTAAAACTCATAAATCATAGGCTTATTGACTAGTGTTACTAAACACCTTAGTGTCTTATGCAACTGGTCACTGGTTGGTATTGATGTCAACACACAAAAAAGGCCACAATTGTTTTTAAAAGTAAAGATGATTAACATTATTTTTCTTTCTGAGTTTTTGGACTACTTCACAGTGAAAAATTTTGAACACCGTGTCACTAGTGCTATTTCCTTAAAAGGCAAAAAACAGGTTTATTCGCTGACAAACTGTGTGCGGTGAACCAATAAGAAAGGCTAGAAATTCAAAACAGAGATGGAGAATTTAGTAACGTATTTATTCTCTACGTATTCATGTCCCCGGGGGGGGGGTACTCCCTATAGCGGGCTATACGGGGAGACTCCGCCCGAAAGGGATGCCTTTTCTAAGCTCGCAGTACATAAAACAGTAGGGAAAATTGCCATTTTAGTATACGAAAGGGTCACAAAATTAGCTGCAAAGTGGTAGAAATGGTGGCTAAAGCGAAGTATATCAAAGGGTGCCACATTTTGGCAGAAATGATTACGCAACTGAATCAGAACGACTGAAAACCCGGGAAAACGTGGCGATTACAGGAAATTCTATTGTTTTGGTTCATCCTTGAGATATAAGAAAGGGGTGCAATTCTTCTCTAGGTATGTGAAAGGGGTACCAATTCGGTGAAAATTAGTATATTAAAGGGTAAGGGTTTAAACCTCCAAGCGGAGCCTCCCCGTGCAAACCTATATTGAGTAGCCCCCCCCAACCAGGATTCATGTATTACTTTTTCTTATTCTCTTATTTTCTCATAAATGATATTAAACGATCTCATAGAATATTGATTTTTTATAGTTAAACTGCCCACGGGCACCTCGATTAGGGCACCTCGATTAGTGGGTAAAGGAGTATGAAAGTTCAAATTTGAATTGACAACTCCCCTTTTATACCGGCGCTGCTAATTAAAATACCCATACAATCGGTAAAATATATACCATATATGTAAAAAAGTGCTCTGTGCCATCACTGCTGAGTGAAATACGCCTGCCCAGCTTTTACGTACAAAAATTGGCTCTATTCTTGACCAGTCACATTCTTAATAATTCTCAGCCTATTTTATAAACTGCATTTTCTTCGTAGGAGGACATAGGGGACGTCAGGGACACGGATCACATTCACGAAACAGCTGGGGTCCCCCGGGGGGTCACATCCCCGGAGGCAATCCCGGCGGGCGACCCAGGCCTCCAGGCCCACCAGGGCATCCACCTGGGGGATCTTCAGGAGGACACCAGGGTAGTTCAAGGGGCTCAAGCAACGACCAAAACAGGGACCAAGGTAACACTGGGGGACATTTACTGTCAATTTAAGAGATTTATTAAAGGTGGCGCCTCACACGGAGTTTACTGGCGTATTGTCAAATCTGTACTGAAATGACAAAAACTACCTTCGCTCACACACAAAATGCTCTTTGAACACCAAGATAAAGAAATTAAGTGAATTTTCGAGGGCAAACCATAATGAGTTATTTTAACGATTTTGTCAAGACGCAATCACAGAATTTGAAAAAGTTGGCGACGACGAGTCTAATCCACTTACACCCGGCCCGTCCGTGACCAAAGACACCATTATGGTTTCAATGCACTAGTATAGTGTTTCGAACAAAACTGAACAATTATTGTTAGCTGTTCATTAAAGTAAATGCAACTTTTGGCTTTTCAAAGTGCCTTCCTTAAAATAGCTGACGTTATACCTTTCACTACATTACCTACATAAACGAGAGAGGGTTGCAATAATCAAAAGTTTATGTTAACGACAGCTGCAGAGGAGGGTTCTCACAACCTTTCTCGAGTGTTTAAGCGCGCCCGCCATTCCTATTTGATCCATGAAATAAATGCAATTGCAACTCTCAGGGTGAATATAGTTTTGTAAAAGTTGTTTGCTGGAGACTGACGTTCTAACGACAACCTGAGCAAAGGTTTGAGTCAAGCGAAATGTTTATAACCAGTTGACGGTGTCAACGCCCCGCATTTTTGAAGTTATTTAGTGATTTCCTTTATGGGTAGAGTTTATTTTGAGAGAAGTACGATGGACCTCCGCTATCTCGAACACACAAGAGAAACTAAAACTTGTTCGAGGTCGAGATACCAAGTAGTACAAAGCAACCAAAGGGAAACGAGTTTCATTTCGAGATTTCGAGATTGACAGGGATCTACTGTAGAATAATACGGCTAGATATTTCATAGGTCTGACTGACGAGTAGGCAGTAGCCGTTCTTATACAAATTTCTGCTAAATTTATTAAGATTTTCAGTTATTTTCTCAAATTTAGCCTAAGAACTAACAAAAATACTAAGAAAAACGTTCAGATATGAGCTTGTTTCGGTGCGCGTTCTCAATCTAAATTGCAATTGGTATTGACAATTTTCAATGCCACAAGCTAACCAATCAGTGTGCTTTTGTTCCAACTCAAGTGCCAGTCATACCCAGATGTCTGATGGAGGAGAAAGCAGCTCTTATATCTGGATTGGCCAATCGCGGATTAAGGAACGTGACCACGTTCGTTCCGCGCTGTGGATTTGATCACAGCTTCAGATGCAATCAAGAGTGGTCAGCGGTGGGGTTATCGTGGCAGGTAGACAGAGAAGGACGCATGGTAGACAAAACGTTGACCAAAGGCACGCCTAAGTGTCCACTGCAAAAAGGTAATTCCCTTCCTCTCCCCGGAAAGAGTTGTCAGGAGTCGATTACACGGAGCGTAATACTTCAATGGTACTGCATCATTGAGGCGGCGGTTTCTCACGTTCGGTTATTTTTAGATATTCCGAAGTCTTCCGAAGTTTTCTGAAGAAGACTCGAAAGCTTCCGAAGATTTCCTAAGATTATTTAAGGCTTCCGATGGTTCCGAAGATGATAACCGAAGAACAACCATTTTTTCCAAGGAAAACCGACGAGGTTCCGAGGGTATTCCCCCTGTGTTTGCACTCAGGCTAATATGGCAGAAAAAGTCGTAGCAAGGCCACAAATAACACACCCAAATATGACGCCGAGCACAGGATTCGAACTGAGAACACAATGGTGGGAGGTACCGAGTAGCCCCCTCCCCACCCTTTGCGACAACCTTAAGTTCCATCGACAAACAAAATTGATACTATGTTGCTAACAGATACTGCATAAATGTAAATCCAAAATTGTTCTCGCTAATTCTTTAAACTCGATTTAACACCTAGCATCATTGTGTGTAATTGCACGAGAGAGTGCTTGTAATGACCTATTGATCAGATTTCAGAGAAACGCTTGTGTGCCTTCATGAAACGAAACGATTCCGTTGTCGGCCTGGAGCAGCTCTTTCTTTTGGGATAATTAAGTTGAGTCGCAGTCCAGCGCCAGGTGACAAGTGCAAACACCACCATACAAGAAACGAAGACAACAGTACAACGCCAGACGGTCATCAGTGTAATGTTAGCAAGGTGATAACCAATGTCCACAGACGTTGCCAAGGGAGACGGGAATGCTGGATAAAGCTGAATGAGCGCTTGTTGGGGAAAGAGTGTGTGAGAGAAGTTAAATACATTCTGGTCAACTACACTTGTGATCGGGGTGAGTTGAGAACTTGGACCCGTTTCTCCTGTTGTAAACGGTGCAATATTGAAACCAATATAACCAGTCTGAACAGTCACGAGAATTCGAGAAGCACAATTGCCGAAATGAAATTGGAAGAAAAAGTGGTTTCTGTTTCCCAAGTTCATGAAATCACGCAGCCAGTACTATGCGCGGTTAAACGCGTCAAGCCAAATCTCACTGTTTTTATCCCTGATTAGCTAAAACAGTTATCATCTTGAGTATTCTCATTGGGGTAGAAAAGATCGTTTTGTAGCCTTGTTTGCAAAAGGTTTACATACATAGCGGCCGTGGAGGGATTGAGCTCATTTTTTGAGGACTTGCATGCTATCATTCACAGAAGAAGCAAGAATGTATGAAGAAGCAACCTACATGCGATGGCACCACAGAGAGGCCGAGATTTGTCTTAACGACGACCACACCTTTAACATTGGAGACAGAGATGATGGAACAAGTAGTGATTCTGATGACGTCAGTGATCACGATGACAATGACGACGGTGATGGCAATGATGATGATGATGATGATGATGGGGCAGACGATGATGATGACCACGACGACAGCGAAGATGATGATGATGATGATGATGATGATGACAACGATGGCGATGGTGTTGACAGTTACGATGATAATGATGGTTTATCAGATAAAAACGATGACGACACCTTCGACGACGATGTAGCTCGTTTCCAGCGCATGGGTTTTCTAAGTGGATGCGGCCTGAGGGGTAGAATGGATCATGACCGGCATCACCACTGGGGTCCTGGGCCTAGTCATCATGGTCGTCATCATCATCCTCATCATCATCATCACCACCACTGTCCACGTCTCAGCTGGATTCAGCAGCCTGACTTGTACAAGGAGTTCAAGTTCAACCCTCCTTCAGGTGATGGCCAAATTAACGAGATATACAAACCCTTATGCGTATGTCTAACAAATTTATTTTAGTTACTGAAAGGTCCCTGGACATTAGCAACCAAGAGCTCTGAAGAATGGTTCTTTAACACTAAATTGTGCCGGGGATAATATTTTATGTTCTTCAACCGTTAGATTGTCGTCTTGGATGATACTGAAAAAAGCAATTAATCCACTTCAATATTCTCGTTTTACATGAGTCTAAAGCCAAATTTTCACACAGCGAACAGCCGACGAAGAAGAAGTGTTAATATAATGGGTCACGTAGCCTTTAGAGGAAAAACCGTTTTTAAAAGTTGTATTTTTTTATTTATTGACGTAGTCTGTCCAAGGAATCAGCCAATGCAGTCGAACTGTAACCCGAAGCTCTGTCGGCTTGTCAGGTGTGGAGAGGAAAAAAACATCACTTGCAGAATCAACCCGTGCGGTACCTGCCGACCAGAATGTTATGATGTCAACGGAAACCGGGCGCAGACTCCTCGAGGTTAGAAACAATTAATACCAATGTGTTTATTGATATTTTACACTAGATTTGTCTCACTCACGGGTAACCTCTATCTATGGCTTTTTTTTTTCAAATTGACCTGGGACAGTGGTCGCGTGATGGAAGAGACCCCAACTGAGCCTCTCAGACAAACAACCAACCATCCAAACAACCAACCAACCAAACAACCAACCAAACAAACAAACAAACAAACAAACAAACAAACAAATCAAGTTTACACTTATTTAGTAAGCGTCAATTTTAATTTCGTATTTGATAGTGAACAATGTTAAATCTGGCACAAAACCCAACTCGATAAACTCTACATCGAATCCTGCTGCAATCTTCTTTCAGCTGAATTAACCTTATAAGGACTATCACTAAGATACTTGCAGTGCGCAATAAACAACATGCGTGGCTTATATAACTGAGCTTCTGCCACATTTTGCAGCCCTTACAGAATGTGAGTATAAACGTCTGGAAATGAAACAGCGGACCTATGATGAAACCAACCTTGTTCCGAGTTGCAACAAAGATGGCAGCTTTGCTGAAATCCAGTGTTTTCCTGAGGCAAAGGTGTGTTGGTGTGTTGACGAGCATGGACTCGAGAGGAATGGAACTAGACAGGCAGGAAAGCCAAGAAACTGCAAAGTCAAAGGATCAGGTAATTAAATTTGTTTCCTTTAGGGATGTCAACTAATTATGCTGATGTTTAAGCCAATTCGCTCCAGCCCCCTTCCTCCTTAAAGGGACTACGTACGTTATAGTGACTTTTGGGTCAAAACTGTTGAAATTAAAGCAAAGTTCCTTTTATCGAGCGTGAAATGTTCCTTGAACATCAAGAGGGAAATTTTTAACTGACATCTTCTCTACTGGAGAACAAACCATAGTCAGTTTTAAGCGACTTTTTTAAAGAAGCGAGGAAAGAACTTGAAAAAATTGGCCCAATGTTTCTAAGTTTCAATCCATTTCCATCCAAGCCATCAGCAGCCAGATGCTCTTATTTATGGTTTAAGAAAACGCTTAAGCCAATTTAAACAAATCTGAAGCATCGACTGTAAAAATGCTGAAATCTCTCTCTTGTTCAATGTTGCATCACCGGAAAGGTCTTCGCTTGTGGAACAGGAATTCCAACAATGACTGAAAGCAAGAGGAAAGATTCTGATAGGAGAAAAGAACGATTTTTCAAAACATGTTTCACTCATTGTAGGTTAAGTCTATGCATTTATTTAGTTTTCATTTGTTTAGTTTTGTCGCCCTGTCAATCAACCCAGCTAAACATCAGGAACTTGAAAGAACACCTAAGCAAGATGGCGGCCACCTACAACGAGACAGCAAACGATTTAAAATCAATAGCAGAAAATGCAACCCAATGGACCCAACAACCTCCCTTGACGGTTCCACAAAACCAGAGCCGTCATCAGCAGCACGCGGTCAGACGTCAGATGTTCCGTGTAAGAGTGTGCCGTATCATAGCAAGAGAAACACGCAGGATGGAAAAGTTTTTTATTGAGCCGAAATGTACTGCTGATGGGAAGTTTGAGAGCATTCAGTGTGGTCCTTCTGGAAAGAAATGCTGGTGCGTTGATGAAAACGGTAGAATGATAGGATTCATGAAACCACAGGAAAAGCTGAACTGCTCCAACGTCCATCAAGGTAGGAGACAAAAATAAAAGGATGCTCAACCCTTGCAAACGAAGAGAAGATACGCCACGGATTCAAAACCTGGCACTTTTGTTCCACCTCGTCACCTGCCATTTTTAACTGCCCATAGCTTCATTTACCCTTTAAGCCCCAATATCAACATGCATGTTCTCCTCACTGCTCTCCATATATTTTTCATAGAACTAGTTGGGAAATTTGCTTAAAGATGAAGACATTTTGTCTTTGGTGATCATTTCCTTTATTCCCATGACCTACATGTTTGATCAAGTAATGATATTGTGAGGAGAAATTACATGCTTTTTACTATTGGGGCTTAAAGGGTCAAAATCGACTAGAGGTTATACTGTCGTTTTTGCTGGCTTTTATTAGAGACCTACGCGCACGTTGACGCCTCGGTGGAGCCAGGGGAAGGGCACAAAATTTCCATATTTCTTTTTTCACGTGTTTTGATTTTACCAGTTCAAGACACTGACGTCACAATCATCGTTTTCCTAACCGCAAGGAGAAGCAAAATCGCGGACTACTATGAGAGAATTACCCCGGAAAGCTGGGTTACTAACTTAGAACAAACACCACTGAACCGTTGCCAGCAACTACCTGCACCTTACCAACGAGTTATTGACGACTCCAACAAGATAGACAAACAATAGACAAACCGATTATTTTTTTAACAATAGACCGACGGACATTTGTATAACAAAATAAGGATCGAAAAGCATCACGTTTTACAGTCTTCTCAGCCAATACCATCACGGCTCAACTGAAACACGTCTAATAACATCGTGAGTTCGCCGACCGTTCAGGACAACGACCAGAGACGTATACCATCTACTGACGATTCACAATCACTTGACTCTTATGATGACTTCCACTCAGGTTGCCGAAACGTTAGTCAGTGGCATCACAAACAGTCCTTTTCAGGACTACACTTACCCGGACGATTATACTTCATCGACTTATAAAACTAGTATGTGTTAACTTGGAATGGGTTTCCTGCGGCCCTGTCAGAAACGACCTTTTTCATGTTTAGCTGGGCAGCACATGTTATTTTAACACTTAACGTAAATTTTCTATACATTAAACAGGACGACCACATGTATGCCCTTCAGTGCTGGTCTATGGTGCTGCTCAAACCCGACCAAGTCTGTGTAGAAACAATAGCGATTGCCCTGGCTCAAAAGTTTGTTGTAAAACAACGCATGGGAGGCGAGGGTGTGTGGATCCACTACCAAAAATGCCAGCAGGTATCTTACCTTATAGAAGTATCAAAGAACAACTTTTTTTATTTGTAAAACATTGAACAAGCAAATTGCGTCCCATCTAAGAACTGCTCGTTATATTTTATTTGAAGGGTTGAATAGTCACACTTTTGGACTTGACTCAGAGTCTAAAGCTAGAATACCCTGCGAGGAGAGGCCCTTCGATCTTCCTCTATGAAGATCGAAGGGCCTCTCCTCGCAGGGTAAAGCTAGAGCCACCATGTACAGCGTTAGGAGCAAAACACCCCAAGTGTTGATCTGAAGCTTTTTTTATGAATGGAATAGGGACAATTTCATTAATCATTTCATGTGTAGGATCTAAATTTGGAATTACCTTACACAGCTTTGTCTCAAAAGTCAGACCCACCTTGTACAGCATAATAAACAGACCACAGGAAAGTACTGCTCAGTAGCTTTCATTTGAATGGTCACACCTTAAGATTTCACCCAGAGGCTCCAAGTCAGAACGACTGTTTAAAGCAGAGTAAAAAGTACGAGAAGAAATAAGTACTCAATAGCTATTATATGTAAGTTGTCTTGAGCCTCTCCTCGTTTCCTGAGTGAGGCCTGGCGCCCAACCTTTCGGGCGCCAAAACTAGATTTATTTTCGCGTGAACGAGAACGCATTTTCACAGGAAAGGCTGTGTACCGGCCTCGTCTTGAAAAAGAGCCCGGGAAAACTCAGAAATTGCCCATTTCAAATCAACGCGCAGACTTAAAGCCAGAAGTATAATTTACGGAATGATAAGTAGCACCACAGAAAAAGAAATGCCCAGCAGCTTTCAATTTAAAAGAGGTCCAGTCATTAACGTCATATGTCATATGAGCCCTTCATTTATTTGTAGATCGAATGAAATGTTAAGATTGAAAATTTTCTTTTTGAAAAGTCAAACCAGGAAAGTGTCCCGCTATACCCCACTCCTTCAATTTCACCTGCCGGTCCAAGTGTAAGTCTGATGCCGACTGCAGGGGGGATATGAAGTGCTGTAAACTCGGGTGTGGAAAAAGATGTATTCCGGCCAATATGCCAGGTAAGAGCCAATTAAGTACGTCTGTTAGTTTGTTAGTCCGTCTGTTGTCAATATGTTGCCTGGTATGTGTCGGCCCATTCAGTGAGCCTTGTAGCCAGTCAGTCAGTCAGTCAGTCAGTCAGTCAGTCAGTCAGTCCGTAAATCAGTCAGTCAGTCAGTCAGTCAGTCAGACAGTCAGTCAGCCAGCAGTCAGTCGACCGGTCGGTCGCTCAGTCAGTCCGTCCGTCAGTCAGTATGTCTGCCTCACTTACTAATGCTTTGTTTTTTTTTATAATAACAGTGTGTCCAAATGACAAGCCATTCAAGCTGTGTATCTACGACAAATGCCTGTCGTCCCCAGGCTGCCCGGGCCATCCTTCAGCTCGTTGCCGTATGAATTACTGTGGGGAATGTATCGCCGAGTATTTTGATGAAAATGGGCGTAAAATAGACTGCTCTAATGGTAAGAACACGCATGCTATAGTTCGCATCAAGCCACGGGGAATTAGAGAAATGTTGCTACATATACAATTGAAGTGAAAGGTTTGCAATCTAAATAATGCTTGGATCTTGCGAGAAATAGGTGCAAATTTTAATTCTTGTTCGGTTTAAATCATTTCTTGATTGTCATACCTTGTTACTACTATTTAGAACTTTTTTTGGTTCTTGAAAATTCGCCACATTGAAGATTTGGACAAGATAGCACAAATAGCTCTTCAAGTCAAGCCTTTTATTATTTCGTTTTAGCAACCAAGTGTCAAAAGCAGAGACATGTGGCGATAGAGAGTTACAAGAGGAAATTTCTTCAGGCCTTTAAGACCATGCCAGTGAGTATCCCAGGAGCTCAACACAGCCAGTTTAGAGGAGGAAGGCAAGGGGTGCACTGGAATGGTTATGGAGGAAGCCCGAGTGGAGAGCCAGGTAGCGGCCAAAGAGGAGGACAGGATGGTGGTGGATCAAGGGGCGGCTCTACTGGACAAAGTTGGGGTCGTCCAAGTGGAGGAAGGAATGAAAGTGGATTTGGAGGTGGCCAAGGTGGGATGCAAATTGGCGGCCACGGTGGTGCGCATCGTGGAAGGCAAGGCGGCGGATCAGATGGCACTCAAAGTGGAGGACAGAGGGGAAGAAGTTACTCTGGTGGACACCCAGGAGGATACAGTGGAGGACAATGGGGAGCAATGGGAAGGCAAAGTGGAGGCAGCCGCACTGGAGGCGGTGCAGGTGGAATGCACCTGGGTGGTCAAGGAGGACAGAACAGGAGACCGTCAGGAGGAATGGAGGGAAGAAGTGGAGGCAGCCACGCTGGAGGAGGTGGGTATTGGGGAGGAGCAGGTGCTAATGGAACACAGCAGGGTGGCCATAGGGGGCATAGCAGGGGACAGCGGGGAGGAATGAGAGGGAGAAGCGGAGGCAGCCATGGTGGGGGTGGTGCAGGTGGAATGTATCGTGGTGAGCAAGGAGGACCATGGGGTGGCCGGAGAGGACATGTTGGAGGGCAATGGAGAGGAATGGGAGAAAGAGGTGGAGGCAACCTTACTGGCAGAGGTAGCCACTGGGGAGCACATGGACATCCACAGAGTAATGCAGGCGGCGTCCCATACCACGGACGAGGGTAATTTGTTCTTTTAATGCTGAAGGCCCCATTTCCACTATTGTACATTTCCTTTCTCATTCATGCCCAAATCAGCGATTTCAGTTATTTCAAATTGTGCTCCTAAATTTATCATCCATCCCTCCTAGCTCTCTTGTCCCTGCAACAAAGTTTTCATCGTTCTCTATTCGAATTTCTATCTTTAATTCTGATGTCATTATTTCATGTAATGATTTGTATTCATTCTCATCATCTTTTCCATGTATTTTTACTTTTTTTAGTTCTCAGATTGTCATTGTTTTTTTTTTATTTTTTGTCTAACCTTTTTACAATTAACGACCCCACTGACGAACTTTCCTCCAGTTCACATTGTATTATTGTTCTTCATTTCCTCCGCGTATAGCAAGCAGTGGGATCTCGGTGTATTCATACCTGAATGTAACCCAAAGGATGGAGCATTCCTTGCAGAACAGTGTAATGTCACTGCTGGTCTATGTTGGTGCGTAGACGAAAATGGCAAGGAGAGACCTAATACGCGTGCACAAGTGCAGCGAGGGAAAATAGACTGTAGTGCAACTAACCACAAGCTAAACGTGGCTCGTGAGTGATTTATCATTATCTTTTGTCTACTTCCTTCCTCTAAAAAATTTGTTCCCTAGCTTGCTTCCCCTACATGAAATATCATTTCCGCAGTCCCACCCCTGTTTCAATGTATCATCTCGACACTACTGTGCATCTAACTTTGCCACTGAATTGTTTTCTTAAGGTGATCTTCAGAAAGGTAAAGAAGTCCACCAGAAAAGGAAAAGGTGAATTGCACTTAATGAAACTTTCGTAAATAATTAAAGTTAATTGCTTTTTTTTTCGTGGAACAGGGAAGCTTCAAAGATGGACGAGATTGCCATATTGTTCAATTCACGATTTCATGCATTCATTAGTTAGTCCTTGCTTCATATAATGTGGATCTAAACTTTTATTTAAGCTAACAATCTTATGGATGACTTTTTCTTGTGTCAAACATGACGCTTTTAATTTATAGGTGAAAATAACCCGATGTTAAAAGATGCAACTGCAGACTAAATAAAGATGCAGGAAAAGGCTTTTGTTTATATTTACCTGTATTCATTCCCCAGAGTGGCACGAATGAAGATCAAGCTGCAAGGGAATTTTGATGACGTTGTGGAGAAGAAGGAACAATTTATCAAGTAAGGGCCTTCTCAAATATTTCTCTGTTCCGAAAACGACCATTAGTGTAAAATGAAACAGTTTCCCTGGACATGGACACGCAAGGCGAATTTACTCTGCAGATTAAAAAAATTACCCATGATAAAACTGATACGGATAGAAATGTTTCACCATTGACACCAGTAATATCACATTAAGACACAGGTCTTAAACGTCCCTTTAAGACCTAATTTGGAACATGTCGTGTACACCCATTTAACGTGTTCAGTCAAGTTTGTGTGATAACGTAGTGACATAGATTCAGGTGTGGGTCGGAGAAGTTCTTCCACAGCCCTTAAGGTTAGCACACACGAGGGGGATAGTCCCTCCGACTGGTCCCCTGTAGTGTGTACACGAAGGAAATAGTTGCGGGGACAAGTCCCTTGAAGGGTTTAAAAAGCTAGCAAATTTAGGGCGCTTTAACTGAAATTCGCCGAAATGTGGAGACGAAAAATAAGGCGATCCTCAACAGTGAAACCGAATTTACTAGATTAACCACAAAACATTAAAATAAATCAACTGCAAACCGGTTCATACCTCGTGCGGTCTATCAGTGTTTGTCATTTGCAATTTCGATTAAGTTTTTTCTCCAGTGTCCTATATTGCTGGTACAGAAGCGTAAAAAGACAACTGTTCGATCAAGACTCCCAATACAGACAAGGTAAACTGGAAAAAAGTAAAAGATCCGATAAAATATTTTCATTTGGTTGCAGGGACTTGTCCCAGGAACAGTTCACACGAAGGGACCAAGCATAGTTTGTGGGACTAGTCCTCGGGACTGGTCCCACAAATTCAAACAAGTTTGAATTCGTGGGACTAGTCGCAGGGACCAAATTTTAGTCCCTGCGACTACATTTTTGACTAAAATGGGTAGTTCACACGAAGGGACTTGGTCCCCGGGACTAGTCGCAGGGACCAGCCGCAGGGACTTGTCCCCTCGTGTGTGCCGACCTTTAAGCTTTTGAACTGCCGAAATGGGCCCAGACTCATCAAATAACAAGATGGTACACATTGTTTACTGCGGGAAAAATATGCAGTCCGTACAGATTTGGTAACGGGTCCGGAGCCAATCATCCTGAAGCCTGAAGTGCAGTGTCTTAAGAGCTTATTTATTCAGACTGTGGCTAAATTGCGTACATCTTTTCAATACTGCCCTAAATAATGCAATCTGATCTCCTCAGGGGGTGGATTTCTACTTGGGATAATAATATTATAAATTATTGTAGCAAAAAAACCGAAACTTAAGGCTAATTTCCACATGATCGCCACAATCGCTGGAAAAAACGCTCATAGATCATTGCAATCATGCGGAAACTACTCTTTAGCGATCGTAGCGATTACAGCAATCATATGGAAACCAGCCTATGTGGAAACTGCTCAGTGATCAAAGTTGCAACGGTCCCTCAACTTTTTTGTAGCGATTGTAGCGATCGTAGTGATCATACGGAAACCAGCCTTTACAGCGCTTTGTCTTTAGCTCGTTGTGTGTCTTGCCTTGAGTTCTAACGGTTACATTGCGTAAAACGTTTTTTGCAATTCGTCCCGAGCCGTTTATTTCTTCTTGGCCTTAAAGCCTTCAATAAACATGCGAAAGTAATAGATCTCCTTTCATCGTTAGCAACCTGAAGGAGAAAGTTGTCACCATCTGCAATTGTAAGAAGGAGCAAATTCAGAATGTGGAGGTAAACTTTCATTTTCCGTTTTGAGGTTAAGGTATGATAAGTAGAACTACTAGAAAAACCAACATAACTCTCAAATCACCATTCAACTATAGGGTCCCGGAGGCGGAGGGGGAGGGGGAGAGGGGCGAGAACATCCCATTTCCGAGCCCAATTTTGTTCCAAATGCATAACATTTCCCACCTTTAATTTTGCTAAAATCTCATTTCTAGCGGTAGCATTGTTTTAGATCCCAGTCCCTGCGCCTCAAATCATTTCCCATCGCAAAAATAGGAGAATATCATTGTAGCCCTCCTGGACCCTCAACTGTTGCTTTGGCAGGAGAGGCACGGTGGTCAGACAAAACGACTTAATAAAGAGTATTGTCTGTGTCGCATGATGGTACATCACGGAGTTAGTGCCCAGCATTTAGTCAGGCTTCCCTGACGTTTGATAGGACCTAGATAATACACCTATATGTGAAAAGATAATGTGAAAGAAAGTGTCTTCGCTATAAAGGAATCAATGAGAAGGGAGTGCCTACAACCGTAAAAAAAAAAAAAAAAAATTGAGCCACGTCTCAAGCGCCCCAAGCGTCGTTCGGGATGCTGCGTCATAAATATGTTTATGTTTTCACTCTGCAGCATTAGCATGTCTTGCAATCTCACCTTGTCAATCAACGGCTGCTTCAACTTTGTATATTTTAAAAGAAAGCGCAGCTAAACTTCAACTAACTGTGTGCATTTCTTGCATTTGTGTCGTCAGATCTGGCGCGGGAGCATCATAGTCAAGTTGGAGATTGTCGAGGATGAGGAGAAGGGTTCACTTGAAGAGAGCGTTCGGCTAATTCACACAGAGGTAAATAAAAAGCTGGCCAACTTTCCTCTACAGTAGACACTATTTACAATGAAACTGTATCAGTTGGTCTCTGTTTAGAATACCTCAGCACGTTCTAAACAGTTGGGGGGATATTTCCAAGTTCAAAATTCGGCTAAAACAAAGTAGTACATGTTCCGGGGTCTCTTTTTTATCCCTTGATTGTTTATACCTGTAGCCCAGCCCTGAGGGCAGAGCAGAACTGTCCAGACCAGTTTCAGGAGTCCCCAACAGTATCTGGAACGTTTTCCTTCCAGGACTCAAAACGTGAGGACTCCATTCATTCATTGACGCACTCTTGGTGGACGAGTGACATGTCACTGTAAACTGCAGAACATTACGTTTCTGTGGTGCTTTGTTCAGTTAATTATATTCAGCTGCTTACATTCCTGTGGTGCGGTTTATTATGCTGTACAAGGTGATTCGAACTTTGTGTCTGTGGATGGAATCCCAAAGTATGACCATTCAAATAAAGGATATATTGAATAGCAAGATGAATTCTCTTTCCATACAGATAACCTATAATTTTTGTTTTCCTTGTATTTACTCTTTCTTCAGGTCAAATCCATGAACTTTGTGATCACCTTTGAGGAAAAAGAATACAGTTCCGACGGCACTTTTGAAGCTTACGTGTCAGATCACCATGACAAGCAAAAGACTAAGCACACTCGCCGCCTGTCAATTGTTGAGATCATTGCTATTGGTTCCTGTGCTACCCTCTCTCTTCTGGGGTCAGCGGTATTCGTCTGGAAGTACTTTGTACGTCAAATAAAAATGCTCGATGGTTTTATTTGCTGAAATTAATAACATTTGCTTCCATGCAGTATTTTATCGAAGACGTCACCTAATGTCCGGTGGGTGAGCTTCAGGAAATCTTAGGGTTTTTGGTGATCAGAGTGACACTATCTTGTTTACCTGATCTACCAAGCCAGTAAAATGGTCCCCCTGTTCCTTAACACACTTTAACAGTACGTATTATTTCGTTAACCAGTTTTGAGTTCACCAAGACGGCTGGATAAAAAGACAAAGACATATTTATACAGGCAGGAATGTGCTGAATGTTTAAATAAAACAATACACAGAGTTGTGTATTGTTTATCTTCTCGCTGGTATTTGAGAATATTTTACTTCAGAGTGAGACTAACCCTGTATAAATGCGTCTTTTGTCTTTGTATCCGTCTTGGTGAACTCGAAATTGGAATATTCGCAGTTTGTGGGTTGGCCCATTTTGCTTACGAGCCTCTCAATGGGCCCTGTGCATGATTACGTCACTCGTTCAAAATTCACCACCAAGCCTCGTTTGCACTAAATTATTCTCATCCTCTGGCACTTTGCACGTGGGTATTCTTTTCATTTTTGCTGCTTTGGGATTTTGTTCATGGTAAAATACACAAGTTTCTACTCTGAAAGCGAGGCTTGGTGGTGAAATTATCTAGTCATACATAAACATGCATAAGGGCTATTAGGCGTTCAACAATTCCTAAGTAAAATGATAAAATTAAACCAGAATCGAAAAAGCTGGGATTTGACTGACCATAGAACCTCTCTTTCCAACACGTAATACAGGGCCGATCAAAAAAGCAAAAGCCTGAAGGTTGGAAGGACATGACCAAAGAAAAACCTCCTGAAGTGCAGTACGCCATCTCGGAGCCTGGACCGACGGTCAGCGGTGTCGCCACTTCTGCTGAGCCTCCTGCTGTTGAAGTGTCTGTCAAGATGCCAGAGCACAGCGCTTAAGTTCACATCCGGGACTCTCATTATTTATTCACATGTAGTATTTAGCGAGTTTGCGGAAAAAAACGTAATTTTGTGTAAAGTAGAGGTTGCGTCATAAGCGACCGATAAAGATATCCTGCTCATAAATTGTTCCCACGTTGCTGTGAATGGTTGTAGGTTGCAGTTTTGTAGTATTTTACTGCAAAATGACAACTTTTTGTACTCTTAATAATAGACTCTGTTTTTTGTAACTAGAGTTTTTTGTTAGATAAATAAAACGCCTTCCGCAAACACACACTTCAAGGGAATAAACTGTTGATTTCGGGCCACTGGGAGTCACCAACGGCTAACCACCAACGGGGTTTTCGGCTTAAAGCAGTCAGAGAATCTTGAATTCTAATTCAAAATGAATGGTTCCTTTGGATTCTAAAGGAGAAAGGTTTGGAAGGAATGCTGGAGAAAAGCTCTGCTTGAGCTTCGCGAATAAATGACGGCTGCCATATATATTTCGATTTCGTTAAAAAAAATGTATTCTCTTTTTAACGCTAAGCCCTTTCTTTTTGCGGTGATTGTGTGATAGCTTTCATTAATCATTAACCCTACTTATTAAAGAGTTAAGCAAACAAAAAATGAGATAATTTTTCAGACTGGGCATTTCTTAGTGATCTTCTCGGTGAACGAGGACATGTTCTACTGAATTAGTGCCAGCCAAATTTTAGAAAATTTCGCGATATTTTGTGGCTTTTGCTTAAAATGATTAGAAAAGTTATAAACTTAACTTTATGTAGGCAGTGTCTCGACTTTGTTACCCAAGTCAAGCGGAACTGAGGCTTCTACATGCGAATATAATGAAGTGGTCCATTCTAAAGCTGTAATGCTTTCCTCTCTTTGAATTACTGTTGGGCACAATTTAGGCAGGTTGAAATGGAATCAGGCAATAAAGATGTTAAAAGATGTAAGGCTTTATTTAACAAATGCATCAGGTTTGCCCTTTCAGAAGCAAAGCAACTGTTACAAGTATTGGTCCACTATTTTATACACATATAGTTCTATTTCTTGGGTTCCAACTTTTCCCAAATTATAATTTAATTGTTAAAACTTGAAATATTACACTGAAGGCTTTGCAGCTGCAATTAATATTTGGCTGAAAGATTAGTTATAATTCCTGTTCGCAAATAGCATCGCCATGAGTGCGGTCACACCAAACATACTGACGCTGTCAGTTGAGCCTACGTTGCACATGTTTTCGTGACAGCAGTATCTCTTACATCGATGATCTTTTGTACCTAAAACTGACGTCGAAGTAGTAAAGCTGTTTATAGCAGACCAGAGTTATATTTGCGATACAGGTTACAGGTGATGCTTTTCTGTCGCAGTCTTCCCATGATTCGTTACTGTGACAGTCGTTGCACTGTATCTCCATGGCTTCAGAGCAAAATGTTGCAAGAAGAAATAAGTGAGTGTTGTTTTTCTTTAAAAAACATCAAAATTTAAACAACTTCTATCACGCCAGTTCGAGGAAGGAAAGTAAGGGGCGCCGTACTGCACATTATTACAAACTTCTTCAATATATGCTCAACTTCAAATTTACCTGCTAAACTTTACATTGAGTATTCTCATTACTAATTTTTCTTGACAAATTCCAACTACATATGCTATGCTTTACAAAAGATACCTTTTAAGTTAAAAAAAAAAAGATTAAAAAAGTTTGTTGTGTTCTTTTACACTATGGTTAACATTACATACAGTATGGTATAGTGCCCAGGTTCTCTTGGCCAGTTACAGAAGCCAAAATGATATGGCGGCTCTAGGCGGTATAGCAGGCTCCGAGAATAGACTAATATCTTTTTTTCAACGGAAAAAAGCGCTACTTGCAGAGGCAAGAGCAATATATTTCTCTGTTCCTACCCGTTGAAAGCACAGATAGAATAGAAATGGCTTGTGGAGGCTGGGGAACTGTTTATATTTTAAAAGAGAGAGCTGCTGAACTATTGCTTCTCTCAGAGCGCAATTTGGAAATTGACAACTTTCATAGCAACATGCATGAGCTGTCCATAGGCTTGAAAAAAGACTCCGAGTTTACTTTGAGAAAATGCAGGAGACTTGAGTTAAAATTCGCGTGATGTTTCGCCACCAATATGAGAGAAATTACACAGGTATGAGAAGTCAACCAAAGTTTGAAGTTTCCAAAAGGCAAATAGTTAAGAATTCCTTCGTTACTTTTACTTTTCTTGGGAAAGAATAGCAGAACGTCTGCTAAAACATTGATTAGAAGAAGGCAAGAGTTTCAAATTAGTTATAATCAGAGCTGGACCTCCACCGGAGACAGAGAACTAAGAGAAATCATGCAAACTCGCATGCTGGGTGCACCTCATAGCAGGGGAATAAAGGAGTATCGATGGAAAGTTAAGGAACTGATGCATGAGCTGGATCCAGCTGGAACAGCACGTCGATGGAGAGGGACTGTTTGTCGACGAAAATACAATGTGCGATGTCCATGCAAATGCCTCATGACATATCGATGGTAATCACAAGATGATACACTGGCGGTTTGTAATCCATGCGGCTATTGATGGGTATTCCAGACTGATTCCATACCTATACTGTGCAAAGAACAACAGCAGCAGTCCTTGAACTTTTTTAGAATGCATGCCAAACTTATGGAATACCCTCAACAGTCAGACGTGATCATAGTTTCGAGATGATGATGTTGAAGTGCCGTGGTGCGAACAGAGGAAGTATGATAATTGGAAGCTCAGTCCATAACCAGAGAGTACAAAGACTTCATAGGGATCTGGCTAGTGGTACGAAGAGCTATATAGATG
This sequence comes from Siderastrea radians, assembly GCA_964017195.1. Taxonomy (NCBI): domain Eukaryota; kingdom Metazoa; phylum Cnidaria; class Anthozoa; order Scleractinia; family Rhizangiidae; genus Siderastrea; species Siderastrea radians. The sequence continues at coordinate 42,018,374 of OZ024892.1, read as the reverse complement.
AGTTTCACATGTTGGTCTGTTGGACCAACTAAATGAAATTCATTTGTTATCACTTCACCTTGTACTTTTGCATCAAATTAACAAATCTTTAGACTGCGAGCAGTTGTCCTATTTTCCTCAGATCCTACGCGCGAGTGGAAATGAATAAATTATGTAAAATAGGAAATGCTCGCAGTCTAACAAATCTTTTAAAAAAATAACCAATCACTGGAATTACCACGGTCTTAGTACAGAAAGAGGTTTATTGCCTCTTCAGCTTTGGACTGAGGGAATTGTAAGAACTGCTAGTAAAGGTAATTCACCACTGGGTGACATTTTAACAGAGGAGCTGAATTATTTTGGTATGGAGTAGAAAGAGAAGATGATTCCATTTCTGTTCCGGATGATGAAGCAGTAGTTGTTCCCAAAAGCAATGCACCACTGAATAAAGCTTGTGAGCATCGTTGTCGCTGGACGACTTTAAACACAACGCGCTGGTTCGATAAACTCTCGCAAAACACAATAAAATACACTAAACTCGAGAGAGAGCTTTTTTTCCACTTGCTCTCAGTCACATGTTTTTCACTCTAGACCCGCACATGTTCATAGCGACTGTTTATCAACGCGTCAATCACAGTAACCGGAACCGGAAATTCGGGGAGCGGGAGGCACAGTTGTGCATGAAATGCTTCCTAATTCATAAAAGAACACTGAGGAACTGGTCTTCAATATTGTGTCAATTGAGTTGTTTCTGTAAAGTAGAAAATGTTGACTCAAGCTATACCTTTTAGAGTGTGCCCTAAACAGTGTCTTGGTATAACAGAAAGTAGGGGATAATAATGTCAGCTGCAACAAAACATGTCCCGGTTGTTCAAAGAGAGGATAATTCTATCCACCGGCAAAATCACTATCCAGTGGATAGTGTGCTTTGCTCTTTTAAGATTTATCCGCTGGATAGCGATTGTTCGGTGGATAGCGTTATCCACCCTTTGAACAACCGGGCCCATGTAATTTGTTTATCATACTATACCCTGACAGTTATTAAACCTGGAACTTTTTAACCACGTTTTCAACTGAACTGGGGGACGTTTACGGTGAAGATAAAAAAAACTGTTTTCATTTCTGTCGTTTATATCGTCCTTTATAGTTACAGTATCTACATAATACCGTGAAATCAAATAGCACTGAACGAATACCGTATTTACTCGAATAAGCGCCGCGGCGCTTATTAAATTTTCGGCACTCATTCGAGGGCGGGGTTTATTTAAAAATTGGAGGCGACAAAGAAAAAAAACGCTGAAACTACTTGCACAAGTAACTGGAAAAAGGAAGAGAGATGTTGGGCTTATTATGCTGGCAAATTTTACGGCCTTCACAACAGAACTATGTATTGTAAGAGTTCTGGATAGGGAACTTAATGGGCGAGTGGTGAGATATAATCATTTTGAACTGCAGAGCATCGCTTTTGATGAAAAGAAATTTCCAATGCTGTTTTCGATTTGCTTTGTAGTGTATTTTTAGGTCTACGGAATTCCTCGAATAAGCGCCGCATCGGGACCGCGGCGTTTATTCGGGGGCGGTGCTTATAAACTCTTTTGTCCCAAATGCGGCGCTTATTCGGGTAGACTAAGCAAGCGCCGTAATCCAGACAAAAGCCAGCATTCAACAGCTGCAAATTATCGCTATGTGATCAATTTTCAAGTATTGGTTGCCCAATAGGCTGCATGTTACTTTCGTTAAAGTTTTCTAGTAATGACCTAGCTTGGTGAGCAATATCTGTCAACACTTCATCCCGAGCGCTCCCAAAATGGCGGTCTCTCTTACTGGCCAAGAGGAGCCTGGGTTCTATTTTGGAGTAGCCGGTGCGCGGTGCATCATGCTATAACGCGGTACGTTATCCCTATCACTTAAGCTTATGTTATTATAGTATCACGTATCCTGCTTATGTTATATATTTTTCCAATTTTGAATCGTAACGTTTTTAGTTTTTTCGCCAGGTTTTTACGTTATAATGTTAGCTTTTTGATATGCAGATTTCAAATCGTAACGTTTTTAGTTTTTACGCCAGTTTTTAAACGTTGTAATATTTAACAATTATCCTGCGAAATCGCGCGGAATATCACCTGATACTTAGCCGACGAGGCCGTAGGCCGAGTTGGCTAAATCAGGGGATATTCCGCAAGATTGAGCAGGATAATTGTTTTATTATTCAACTAATTCCCATCGACTACCATTTTCAGAACGAGAAAAACTACGGCTCTATGATAAAAACGCTAAAAGCTAGCAACACATAAGGCTTAATAAAAATCAAAACAGTACTTCAAGAAATCGAAGTTTACTACCGTTCACTTAAAAAGATTTATTTGCAAACTCATGTTTGGAAATGACAAGACAAAGGAAAAAATATTGCTACCTTACCGAGAATAAGTCCTCTTCCTGTGAATTAAAACCTTTTCAACTTTAGTCTTTACAACTTTCCGTGAGCAAGTGTGCTGCTTCTTTCGCAATAGCATTTTCTTGGTTGAGTTCTCACTATGAAAATTCCAAGTCAACCGCTGGATATCTTTGTGAGCTGAAGCACATACTTGTTGACATTTTGAGAGCATTTAATCGCGGAAAGTTTCTTCCAGAGAGTTAAAATTTACGGAGAACACTGCTAAAACTGCTTCGCTTTTCAAAATGGCCGCCAATCAAGCAATGAAAGAAAATCTGCAGTGCACTTCCAAATATGGTCATTTACGTATATCGCAGGATATCCGTCATGTAGGATGACAGATATTGAGGGCTTCCTTACCATATATGGGCATAGTGACAATTTGTTGAATAATAAAAGCTGTTATATGTTGACATTCTAGTATCATATTTATACCCTTAGTTTAAATTGTAACGTTTTTGCCCTTAGAGTCATTCTCTGTAAGACCCTAAAGAAGAAAGGCTGTGCCTTTTGAAACATTGGCAAAATATATACAGTTTCCCTACCGTTGAATCAGCATTGCTTTTTTATCGTATTTGGTTCTTTAATTTTTTGCTGATTAGATCCTTTACTACAGGAACCGGTACTTTTATTTTGTTACGGTGGTCCATGCAAAGTTTATTGTTTCCATAAGTATGTAAATCTTAACCCTACCCTATATTTTATAAGAACACAACAAATTTTTTACTCTTTGAAGGTATCTTTTGCAAAACATGGCATATGTAGATGGCATTTAGCACGAAAAAATGGCAATGAGAATACTTAATGTAACGTTTAGAAGGTAAATTTGAAGTTGAGCATATACTGAAGAAGTTTGCAATAATGTCCAGTATTGCGCCCCATGGGAAAGTGGGGAGGGGATTTTGGTGGAAGAGCCACCAGATGTAACAGTGACAGTGTATCATTGGTTGTCCTTGGTTCTCTATATGAGAAAGACCTTTTATAATATTCTGTTTTTGGAACATGGTCCAGTACAGCATTATATTCCGTATGTCTTAGCTTAGACTTGTGAGGGTTGTTCTGACATGCATTTGAGAAAAGATCATGGTACATTTCGATACTCTGTATCATACATCAATAGGCTTTTAAAGTTCCTTTGACGCCTTGGGGCAAGCTTTTCCCAAGCAATGTTTTCGTATTTGTGCTGAACGCACATCACAACTTTGAAAAGTTATTATGCGTTCAGCACGGTTTTGCAGTTTATGGAGTTTAGTAGGATTCCCTGTCCAAACAACGTCACGAGTAGTCAAGCACAGGCTGGATGAGAGAGATTGGTTGATTGATTGATTCACTTTTATTTGAATACGGTAATTTCATAAGTTTACAAAAAAAACTTTTTTACAGGAAAGCCGTAGAGAGAGCAAGAGAGAGAGAGAGAGAGAGAGAGAGAGAGAGAGAGAGAGAGAGGGAGAGAGAGAGGAAGAGAGAAGAAAAGAGAGAAGGGGCTCTGTCATCTATTTTTAAGATTATGTTTTAAAGCTAAGGACATATTTCAGTCAAAGGAACGAAACCCAGAACTGAGTAATGCTTCAGTTTTGCTTAAAATTACTCCGCCAATTTTCTGATATCTTAATTGAGTGTTTTAGCTGCGGATGGCTAGGATAGAAATGGCTTGCAACTTGAATACACTAGGCTAATGTGTTCAAGTTACTTATCCCTTTTCATGGTTCAGTTCTTCCTTTCGAGAAAATCATTCGTTTTCTTTCTCTAGATGTACTAGGAGCATTTCACACCAAAAAGGAAAAAACAACCCGCGACAGTAATAGACATCTTCTCTCTTTCTTTCGGGCAGCGCGCTTATAGAACGAGGAATATTTAGGTATCATTGTTATCGTTCGCGTAAACACGCATATGGAACGAGTGATACCCATACTCCCTGTTTCCTTTCAGTTAGCGAGCGTTTAGAGCGAGGAATATTCGTGTATGACTATTATTTTGCGAAACACTCATTTCTGTTGTTAAGGAATGCAATTTTCGGATCGACAAGTCCATTTTACAGATCGCGCATGAAATTATCCATTCGTACGGATCGAACGAATCGACAGCTCCTTTTAAATTGATGTTCGCTATTGAAATGCAATTTTCAAATTGAAAGCTCTATTTAACGGGTCGTCTTTATTCAGTGCCGGTCCGTACGGGTCGTACAATGGCTTTTTCGGATTGTGTCAGTTAGCCGAGAGCATTGGACTGATGAGTGCCTTTAAGGTGCTAGACAGGCAAGGTTTTCCCATGCTGATCCAACAGATATTGCACATTATTATTCAACAAATTGTCGCTATGCCCATATATGGTAAGGAAGCCCTCAATATCTGTCAGCCTACATGACAGATATCCTGCGATATACGTAAATGACCATATTTGGAAGTGCACTGCAGATTTTCTTTCATTGCTAGTTTGGCGGCCATTTTGAAAAGCGAGGCAGTTTTAGCAGTGTTCTCCGTAAATTTTAACTCTCTGGAAGAAACTTTCCACGATTAACTACTCTCAAAATGTCAACAAGTATTTGCTTCAGCTCACAAAGATATCCAGCGGTTGACTTGGAATTTTCATGGTGAGAACTCAACCAAGAAAATGCTATTGCGAAAGAAGCAGCACACTTGCTCACGGAAAGTTGTAAAGACTAAAGTTGAAAAGATTTTAATTCACAGGGAGAGGACTTATTCTCGGTAAGGTAGTAATATTTTTTTACTTTGCCTTGTCTGTCTCTCCAAACATGAGTTTGTAAATAAGTCTTTTTAAGTGAACGGTAGTAAACTTCGATTTCTTGAAGTTCTGTTTTGATTTTAAGTTAAGCTTTATGTGTTGCTAGCTTTTAGCGTTTTTATCATAGAGCCGTAGTTTTTCTCGTTCTGAAAATGGTAGTCAATGGGAATTTGTTGAATAATAAAACAATTATCCTGCTCAATCTTGCGGAATATCCCCTGATTTAGCCAACTCGGCCTACGGCCTCGTCGGCTAAGTATCAGGTGATATTCCGCGCGATTTCGCAGGATAATTGTTAAATAACATGTTTAAATAACATCTTACCACAAGTTGTGGAGAAGGCGAGCAAGCAGATCGCTATCTGTAGTAATTTCATGTCGATTCTTTTGAAGGCAAGAGAGCTTTCACCTAAACTTCTGTTGACAATGAAGTTGCACTTCTTATTTGCTGCGGTGCTTAACAAAGCATTCGAGCGACCGAACAGACTTCGTGCCCAGTGGCACATAAGGCCACCTTGAAAACGGAAGGTAAAGTGTTCTGGGGTCTTCCATACATTTTAATCAGCGATAGTGCCGTGTGAGACACTTCTTGCATCTTGCTATAATTTGTTAAAAAATTTGGTCAATTTCTCTGCAATTTTGCTAAAAACGGTCTTTGAAAGAGCTGCCCAATGAGAGCATAAAATTAATTATACCTCGTCCAATATGGGATGTGATTGCAACTGTCCATTCCTACATAATTTTCCCCAATACATATCACACATTATTATTCAACAAATTGTGACTATGCTCATATCTTGTAAGGAAGCCCTCAATATCTGTCATCCGTACATGACAGATATCCCGCGATATACGTAAATGACCATATTTGGAAGTGCACTGCAGATTTTCTTTCATTGCTTGTTTGGCGGCCATTTTGAAAAGCCTGGCAGTTTTAGCAGTGTTCTCCGGAAATTTTAACTCCCTGGAAGAAACTTTCCACGATTAAATGCTCTCAAAAAGTTAATAAGTATTTGCTTCAGCTCACAAAGATATCCAGAGGTTGACTTGGAATTTTCATAGTGAGAACTCAACCAAGAAAATGCTATTGCGAACGAAGCAGCACACTTGCTCACGGAAAGTTGTAAAGACTAAAGTTGAAAAGATTTTAATTCACAGGAAGAGGACTTATTCTCGGTAAGGTAGCAATATTATTTTTTACTTTGTCTTGTCATATCCAAACATGAGTTTGTAAATAAGTCTTTTTAAGTGAACGGTAGTAACTTCGATTTCTTGAAGTTCTGTTTTGATTTTTATTAAGCTTATGTGTTGCTAGCTTTCAGCGTTTTCATCATAGAGCCGTAGTTTTTCTCGTTCTGAAAATGGTAGTCGATGGAAATTTGTTGAATAATAAAACAATTATCCTGCTCAATCTTGCGGAATATCCCCTGATTTAGCCAACTCGGCCTACGGCCTCGTCGGCTAATTATCAGGTGATATTCCACGCGATTTCGCAGGATAATTGTTAATTATTCTGTGCAGTTCTTATGCTTGAATGGCTATAAAGCCGCTATGGTATGCCATCTATTTCAAATACTTCGTGTAGAAGAGCACAGAACTCTGTACAACGTAGTTTCAAATATCATGTGCGTGCCTCGACTCATTTCCCTTCGATGATGCGTTTAGTGAATGAAGTGTGGCTAAATTAATTCCAAACTCAAGCCAAAACCAAGAGTTCTTAACTGAAAATACAGATGAAGCATGCTTTGCCGACATACTACATGACATATGCAATGATATTGTAACGTAAGCCTCACTTCAATTGTAGAAAGAAGCGCGTGGCTTTTGTGAGAGTGCATGGTATTTATTCATTTTTGTACTCCGGGCACCATTTTTAGCCCTCAGTATTAAATACACTGAAAAAACATCAGTAAAAAACAAACAAACAAGCATTCCAACCAACCAACCAAACAAACAAACAAACAAACAAACAAACAAACAAACGATCAAACCAAAACAAAACAACAAATATTTGAAAAAAAACATTTATTGTCAAAGCCGATCTAAATCTTTTACCGTCTAAAAACGTCTATGCCACACACCTATAAATAATCTCAGCTGCACGTTCTAGCGAAAAAACAGCTCCCACTCAAGCAGCCACACTCTGTGCACAAAGCCGCAAATCCAAAAAACCACGACCTTTTTCATCTTTGTCCTTTTTATATCCTTTGCATATTTATCGGTAATGGTGGACTTACGAGAACATTCTTGACATTTTAGAGAACACTGCGTTGTGGCTTCACTGAGGAGCTTGCTCTGCTGCTCCCCTTGAACAATCAAGCACAATCCGGTATGCATAATTTCATTATTATTGTTATTACTACAAGTCATTAAACCCTTACTCGCCATATAAAGATACAGTGTTTAAAACGAGCAGCGAGTCAATGTCTATGGCAAAGAGGCGTCTAAGACGGCAAGGCTATAGTAAAGAGGTCCCCTCAAAATAGTTCTGTGCATGTGTGCTAGAAATGTTTAATAAACCCATTAGCCATCTAAGGGAGAAATTTCTTCATTTTTGGGATGAGCGTGTCTATGAGCTTGGTTCAGTTCTTCTCATCTGACCCCCATTTCTTTCTTTCTTTCTTTCTTTTGACACTTTGCAACATGACATAATCACAGGCACGCAATGCGTGCAGAACCGATGAGGTTTTGGGATAAGCATCACGGTTTGAGGTAAAAAGTAACGATGGTTAAAACGTAAATGAAATAGTAGTTATTACACTTGAAACGCCACCTAAAAGTGTATAGAGTTATTATAGCTTACCTTCGTTTTACCTGGGTTTCTTAAAAAGGAGATATGTTCTCTTCTTAACTCTTTTTCTGTCAGCGCAATCTCGTACCCAGAGTAAAGGCTTTTTTGGCCAGGCTGTTTTGGTCAGCGGGCAGTCTCCAGGCAAGCCTCCTAGGTACTGGAATTTGTACGGAAAAAAAATTGTGGTTACTGTTCTTAGTTTTGTTACAGCGAACAGCCAACAAAAAATGTACTTTATTTCAGAGTCTCTCCTGGCGACTAACCGCTGACCAAGAAGCCTAGACTCAAAGCTAGACAACAGTAGCTTTGTAGCTATTGAGTTTCATTGTCATTGCTTAAGTTATGGAGGGGGGCAATTAGCTACCTATATTCTGAGAAGACCAAAAAGGCCAAGTCTGAATAGGCATCTACTTTTTTGTGTAAAATGGGGGGACAGGCCTATGCGACTCCAACACGCAGACCTGAGAGGACCGAGTTCGACTGAGAGAATAATGGTAGCAGTGCATGAATTACAGTAATGATTCATATAAATCTGAGTGGCGTAGACTTAGCAGCGAATATCAGAGTCAGAGAAGTCCATCCACTTATTGGTAACCTCAGTAATTGGACTTTTCCTTTGAGGTGTCCGCCTATGGGAACTTAGAAATAAAAGAAAAGTTTAAATCGTTCCCCTTGAAAATGTCCGCGGCCGCTTAAGGGAATGGCCGTTTACGGGAATGTGAAAATACAGAGTTTGTATGGCAGTTCAAAAGGCATTTTGTCAAGGTGGTTGTTAGCCTGCGGACACAGACGTATTTCCGGCTGTCGCTTCTCTCCGCCGAAAATAACGACGGCTGGGTGGTTGTAAGTACAGCTGTCCGCTTATGGCAGCTTCCGTTAAGAATAACGTTTTAGTATATATCAGACCAGTGGATAGTGTTTTTCGCGCGCTCTGATTGGCTACTCAAACTCGGGATAGTGTCTGCTATTCAACTCCCGGCATTTTTCTGATTTCTGGCGCGAGTTTTTCCCCATTTGGTACTGGCTATCCACTGATTTGGTATATCCACTGATTTGGTATCATGCGATGCCAAACTACCCTGATACTACGATGAATTTTGTTTGTGTTGCTAGTTAACAGTTATTCACTTCAGTGTCGGTGAAGAGTGGTAGATATTTACCTCCCCTTCGGTGAATAACTGTTAACTAGCACACAAACAAAATTCATCGTAGTATCAGGGTAGTTTGGCATCGCATGATCCAATTTACACCCTCAGTGAGATCGGAGCATGCGTCAAGTGGTTTACCGGAGGTTGTAAACAATAAATAATATATATAATTAAAGCTTTCGGCTATAAATGTGGTTGCAGTGGCTTTTAACTAACTTTGGTATTTTGGAAACTTGGTCGCTTACGGAAGGCGCTCGCACAGGAAGGTTCAACTAGCGGAGTTTTGGTTATTCCGTTTTCTACATTTGCAACATTGTTTGCCCTAAAAACTAGAAAAGATCGTTTTACTCAAATTGTGATACTACGCCAGAACTTGAAAGGGCTTTAAAAATGAAACTCAAATTAGTTTCTTTGCAATTTCCTCTTTAATACTACACAGCGGATGTGTCTGATCCGTGTCCGTAATTATTTACTTAATTCTGCTATTAAAAATTCGGAACATTTTTTGAATGACTAATAACAAGAGAACAAAGATTTAGATCGTGGGCTGGAATGAATATTTTAGATCTCATAAAAACAAAACAAAATTGTTTACTACTTAAAAGCTTACATAGTAAAGTTTTTCTTTGGCATGGTGATGCCAGAATCCATAGTCATTTGACTATTTGGAATACAACAGCTTGGTATAACAATCATGATTACATTCATTCTCGGCTTTGCCCTCTTTATAGTATTGTCAGTGCAAAAGGTACACTTACACACTTGTCGCATCTTGCGCTAGACATTAAACTAAAGAAAAAGACGCTCGGGTTACAATGTAAGAAAATGTCTGTAGAATTGTCTTACCAATTAATACGGTTCTAAATCTACACCTTGTATTGTTGTTTGACTGAAAATTAAATCAGCAAGGATTCCTGTTTGTTCTCACACCTTCACAAACAGCATAACCAAAATAGTTCCTGCCACCATAGCAAGCACGCTGACACCATCATTTGAGCCTGCGTTGCACAAGTTCTCTTCACAACAGCGCTTCTCACATTCACCACGAGTTTCACACGCGGGATCGCAGGCACTTTTCAACCCGCAGGACTTTTCATACACAGTGGTGCCTTTGACTTCTTTGGAGTAGCGTACCTCGTAGCAAACTGCGTCTTTGGCGAACTGGCACTCAATATCAGTTGCTCCCTTGTCACAATCTTCAAATGAATATCTACTGGTGCAATAGTAGCACTTGATACCAAGGGCTTCAAAAATGAAAATAAGTAAGTAAATGAATAAGTAAGTCAATAAATAAAGCCAACCTTTATCAAGGATACCAACTCAATTTACAGAAGGGTCCTCTAAAAGACTAAATACGGTACATAACCTAGGATAAAATCTAAGACCAACAGAAATACAAAACACGGCAAGGAAAAAGTATAAATCATAACCAAAGGAGGATCAGATACTAATTCTAAAAAAAAGTGTGTCTATTTCTAAATAAATAAATAAATAAATAAATAAATAAATAAATAAATAAATAAATAAATAAATAAATAAATAAATAAATAAATAAATAATAAATGAATTAATGAATGAATGAATGAATGAATGAATCAATCAATCAATCAATCAATCAATCAATCAATCAATGAATCAATGAATGAATGAACGAATGAATCAAAATTTTATTATTCAAATAAAACTTATCCATGAGGGAGGTGTGCTTGTGCGTGTAAAAGGAGGTGCACCAATTTCTTTTCACTCCTGCACATGATGATGTAACGCTGAAAATGGGACTGTTAATGGGTTATAAATTTTGGCTAAGTGCAGCAAATCGCTTAATACGTTGACAGTTAAAAATTTTAGCTAAGTTTAAGTATCTTGAGGTGATTTCTCATTGACATACAATTATGCTCTTGTTTAAGACAAAGATATTTTTGAATATGGGAACAACATTGAGAAATCATATTGCACATTTGCTTCACAACGACATGCTATCTTTGTTACTTCAAATTATCACGCTAAACGTATTTTCGCTACACGAGCTCATCAACAGATGCCTTTGATTTATAGTAGGCAACATTTCAGGAAAACTTAGGGACGGACCATTAGAAAATTTATTGAGGGGGGGGGTGAAGTACAAAAAAATTCATGCAAGGGAAAATTGAGTGGAAAAAAAATTCATGCACATTGAGTTGCCCAGAAAAAAGTTCTTGCATACGGAAAAAAATATTTTTGCAAGGAAAATGTTAACGAAAATAATTCGTGCAGTTCGAAAATTGCCCACCCACCTCCCCCCCGATAAATTTTGTAATGGTCCGTCCCTTACACAGCACCTTTTTGCCTGTCAATCAGCGACTTGCTGGCATGTCACGCTTAGCATTGCTTAGTTTTGAGAGGTTCCATGTACAGTCCAACCTCTCTACAACGCTCACTCTGGGGACAGGGGTGAGTGGCCGCTGAGGAGAGCTGGTTGTTATGGGGAGGTAGGGCCGTAACGTGACACCACTCTTGGGGGGGGGGGGGGGAGAGCGCTGCACCGGTATCGCAGCGGTCATGGGCTCGATTCCCGTTCAAGCCTGAATTTTTTCAGGTTTCTTCTTTTCAACCGCTTAGATTGAAACACCTTCACTGCAATGATCTACGTATAATTCTATAACATTTTTATTTTTAAAACTGTTCAGAACAAAAATGTCAACGAAACAAAGCGAGTATTGTACAGTGACTACGTCAGTTTGTAGATTGTTCGCTCTTAAATGGCCGTTGTGGAGAGGTTATTTGAGCAGTTGGGACGCACCTAAGTGGCCGTTGCCGTTATGGAGACGTGGCCGTTGTAGACAGGTTAAAACAAGAGTGAATGTATGGACTGTCCGCCGGGACACACAAAAAGTGGCGGTTGTGGAGAGGACTGGTCGTTAGTGGAGGTTCACTGTACATAACGAAAGTGATTACGTGATCTTCTACATACTACATGATTTCCTAAGTTACCTTAAAAACCATCATTGTAAAAGAAGACCACTCGATTTTTGAAGTCGCAATGTTTTTGAAAACGGGTGTGTATATATAGTCAAACTAATATAAAGATGCGATGTTTTATTTAAATTGAAAAGGGAAATAAATCAATCAATCAATTAAAGTGATGCCCCTTTTGTAAACATTGGTGATAATTATTTCTTTTTTCGGTGACAAGCAGTTCCAGCCCTGACAAAGACGTAAAAGCCGAACACCGCAACCAATTAATAAATCAATTGTTATGAACACACAGGTAGCCTAAGCTCAATATGAGAGAATACGGTCGAGTTTCGAAATATGACCCTTGCAATCCTGCATCCCTCTCTTTCGCGTGGCAGTGCGACAACAGTCGAGCTCATCACAGAAATCGTTGAAATACTGAAAGACCCTTTTGGTTTTCTTACTAGTCTAGCAAAAGATATCCAATAGGGTTGATGTGCTGATCAAGCCTATTCGCCGATATTTTACTTCATTACGCAGATCGAGCATGTCACATAAGCCTTGTAAAACGTTACATGCTCGATGTGCGTACAGATTGCGCTACAGTTGGAAGCACCGTCCGCAGGTTCAACCCGTCAGTCACCTTCGTTTTCACGTTATCACATCATAGTGTCCCTATAAATCAATCCAAAAGCCACACATCCACAATAAAATCGGCTATCCCAACTATGTACACCATAACAACCAGAAACGAAATATTGCAATAAGCTAAGTATTTTTCTTACCACCACAGAAATTTACTTCTCAGCCCCCCCCCCCCGCTTCTCAGTTTTAAAACATTCAGTTCGATATATGCTTCACGTTTAGACCCGGAGGGGGGCGGAAGGGCACTTGACCGATGTTTGAGTAGGGGTGCCGCTAAGAGTCTGAAACTGACCCTGTTAAGGACAAAAAAACCTAAAATACCAACCCTGTTTAGGACAACATCCTCCATTTTAGGTCCCTACCTGGGAGAAATAACTGTTTTAAATACCGCAAATGTCTCCGATCTAGGATTGCCGAATACTATATAGGCCACATTTAACGACGACAATTGTGCAATTATACCCTGTTTAGGACAAGTTCAGACCCTGTTCAGGACAGACTCGCATAAAATTATATACCCTGTTCATGGTAGAGAGGCCAAACCCCTTATACCCTGTTCACCGGCACGTCCCCGTATAAGCCATATAGGGGAGTGCCCCCCCGGGGGCTTTTAGGGTTAACTTAGCAGTGTTTCACAGAGCACGAAAGAGTCATATTTGTTTGACTGTAATGCCACTTATTTTCCCCTTGCAAAGCGATCTTGCAGTATGAACGTGACCAAATAAAGAGTTCTGCTATCTTGTAGCGTTTTTGAAGCCGAAAGTCGCATACAGCAATGACTGAGGAAGTGTCGCTTTCCGGTTCCCGAATCGTCGCCCCAGGCGACCATTACCGGCTTCCGGCTTCCGGCTTCCGCCTTGAGGTTAAATTCTCACCAGATGCGTAACACGATCGCCTAACGTTTTAAATTTTATGGCAGTTTGGCCACGCTCATATCAACAAGATGGATTTTTACGATGAAATTTTTAAAATACCTAGAATTACGATCAAATGTGACTCCTCTGTGCTCAGTGTTGTGTTTCAATTAATGACCACAGAACATCTACTTTGAGCCTTCTTCAACCGTTTAAGTTTCAAGCCACTTTAATTAAATTGGCGTAAACGTAATTGACATTAAGCCAACACATTTCATCTTTCTAGCTTTACGTTTAGGAGAGAACGTTTCTCAAACATGTGATACTGCACAGCTATTTATATTATGACCCGTATCATGACTCACTTCAGGTGAACAACAAAACGTTTGATAGCAAAGTTCTCAGCAATGGCGTTGTTTAGTTTATCGATCGATTAATCCCGAAGAAACCAAACTGGGTTGCGAACAATATCACTTACAACGAAGGATGAGTAAAATTGTGTTCATCAATAATAAGGTGAACGATACGTCTTCGAATCTGTTACGTAAGACATTCCCATGCTCATCTGTGATGTATATAAATATAGATACGGTACGATAACATGCCAGCAAATATCTTACCACAAGATATGGGGAGAACAAGCAAGTAGATCAATAATAACTTCATATCGACTCCTTTGATGGCAAAGGCTTCTTCTGTTTACCTCTCTGCGCCGCTGAGCACTTTAGGTAGTATCAAATGATTCTCAGATTGTTTTGATTGTTCTTGACAAGAGCCTGTGATTGGCCGCAAATGTTGCACAGGTCAAATCACGCAACAGTACAAATCACGTTCTAGGAAGGGTGTGAACGCGAAAACAAGACGACGTTCAGGACCTCGATGTTATGTAAATCCTGCGTTTACAGAATATGAAATGTTTAACTTTCAAGGGCTGTCAACGAGAACATTTAAGAACATAGCTCTGTCTCGTTGGTTATATCTAGCGCGCCCTAGTGGAATAATTCCTAATTATGAACCCTTTAAGCCTTGATATGGAAATACGCATCATATTCTCTTAAATTTTCTCCATACATTGCCTCTGGAACTAGTATTGGCGCTTCTTCATCTTGCAGTGAAGAACTTGATCATTTTATAACTTCTGTCAACACCTGGCACTGAAATACACCTGGGAAATTTGTGAAACTTCAGTCGCTTTTCTTGACATCAAAGTTTCAATCAATGGCAACGGCCTATCTACCAGTGTGCACTACAAACCTACAGATTCCCCCAGTTATTTGTTGCATTCATCCTCTCATCCTTCCCACGTCAAAAACTCCATCCCTTTCCCCCAATTTCTTAGACTTCGACGTTTAAGTAGTGATGACTCCCGTTTTCTGAGATTGCTACTTCCTGTTTGTTCAGATTGCGTAAAACTTGTGTAAGCTGCCAGACACATGAAATGGGTTGATCTGTTCGGATCCCTCAACCAGCGCTTAATTTTGCTACTGGGCATAATCAGTTTGCAATATTTTCTACTGCCTCTAATTTAGCGATAACTTTCGAAGTAGACTCGAAAAACGTTTTATTGGTTTCGACTCGTTTTTGATTGAGGGCAGTATCTCTAAAATAAATAAGCTTAAAAGATTCGAGACTGAGCCGACTGAATTGGGTAGCTTTTGGGATTCTTCAGTCAGTCATGCCATGAGTTATCAAAGTCTTAATGTTTAATGCACGGCCTGAATTAAATGCACAGTGTAATTTTCAAGGGCATGTGCTGCTCTATCTCAATACATAACGAGTAAAATCAGGAATGTCCAGCAAAGCTTATATTCCTCAGACTGTCTCCTTACGGTCTTTGATACCTGATTCGATCTCACGTGCCTTTCGGTGAACTGAACATCTCAATTCGTCTTTTATCCAATACTCCCTCGATCAATCTAGACAGATCATCCGTCGTAAGCAGTTATAATAGACCCATTACTCAGGTTTTAGCCCATCATTCGCAGGCTTCACTGTCGAAACTAATTTCCTATTAACTACTACTAATTTAATATTATACGTGAGATATTTCCGTGTTCATCACGGATGTATACATGTATTGTACGAGAACATATCAGTAAGATCTTACCACAAGAAATGGAGAGAACAAACAAGTTGATAAACAGTAACTGCATAGTGATTCCTTCGATGGCAAGGGGCCTTCTGCTTTACTCCTGTGGGTCGATGAAGATGTTGGTCTCCTTCCTCTGACACTGTTTTTAGTAAAACTGTGATGACTCTTTTCAAGTGGCATATACGGTTTCAAGAACGGAAGTTTTAGAAAAGGCGGGGGGAGGGGTGAGTGGTAAGAGCTCCTTTATATGTACCCGTGAAGGAGATACGTGGTATTTCCTTCAGTGACTTAAAGTTAGGAAAAAGAATCAGATTGAATTTTGAACTCTGAAACGTATCGATCCAAAAGGATTGCAAAGGGTGTTTAAATTCAATTTGCGGACCATAAAACAAACAACATCACCATGAGAGCGCCTGCTAAGCACCCTGAAACCACCATTTAAGCCTATGGTGTACATCAGTTTCGTCGAAACAACACAGCTTACATTCACCACGGTTTTAATATTTGGGGCCTCCAGATATTAAACCAGGGGCAGGAGCTTTTCAGTCTGCAGGACTTTTCATACGGACTAGTGCCTTCTATTTCTTCAAGAAGTATCGAGTATCTTGCATTGCAGCTGTGGCAAACTGTGCCGATTACGTCAAGAGAATTTTTAGGGGAAAAATAATAGCATTTAATATCATATCAATAGCTTAAAAGAAAATCTATCAAAAATACGACGTGAGTAAGTGAATCCTGCCTTTTTGTAAAAATATTAAAATCCATGGCAGCTCCTCGATTGCCGGGGTAGGATAGGGTCGGGGGGGGAGGGGGCTCTTAAGGGAAGTTTGGGTGGAGGTGTGCCACTGAGGCCTTCGAACCTTGACCCTGTTTAAGACAAAATCTGTTCATTTCGCTCTCCTTTTTAGTTACCCTCAAATATTTTTAACCGCTGAAAAAATAACTCTGACGATTTATAAATGAATGAAAAAACATTGTTGGTACCACTTATGTATTCCGCGCACCGCCAACGTTCACACTCTGTTCAAGGCTTCCGGTCCAGAAGATCATCCTGTTCAAGACGCTAAATAGTGAAATGGTATGCCCTGTTTTTAAAAAACGCACGACCGTGAAAACCATACCCTGTTGAGCGTCACATACCCGTTTAGGCCAAATAAGGGAGTGCCCCTCCCAGGGATAGGGTTAGGTGGGTAAGGTGAAAAGGTGATGAAAACTCTTCAGAATGGTGTTTCAAAGCTGGATTGATTTATCAGCCGTTTTGCTGGGAACTCAGCGACAGATTTGTTTTTCAAGTTTGGTAATATACCGTCGTTCTTTTTTCACCTCTTCTTTTATGTATTTCTGGATTTTCTGTGCCTTATGTCCTCTAACAGCCTCTTCTCCAATAACTGTTATACAGCCCACCCCCAACAGTATAATCTAACCCTTTTGAGTAAATTCTTTTGAGTAAAAAAGCCCCAAAAACATGCCATTAGTAAATCCCCATTTTTTGGCGTCACCCCGGATATTACTGAAACATTTGGATCCATCCATTCACTCGTTTCAGCGAATGTTTGAAATTTTTCTATCGTATACAGTGGCAGACAACGCTTCAATTAAAAATTAAGGGAATACGTCTGTGATATATCTATATATGATGTACTGTATTGAAGACATAACCGTTTGCTTCTTGTGAAAGAACGCCTGATACATTCAGATCAGCGTATCGCAATGAAACTATTATCCTCTTAAAATAACTTCGGAATAAACAAAACCAGTGTTCATTTTTCATTGTAAGTTTCGGTCTACTGTAATTTAATTATATGTTCATTACAACTTTGGAAAGAAAGGTTCTTAATCTACTTGACTACAAAATCGAAGGAGTTCCTCTCGTTTTTCATTTCTTTAGAAGCACCATTGCCACAAAGGCACTCGCTGCTACGATAATGCCGCTGACAGTAACTGAGCCAGCGTTGCACATGTTTTCTTCACAGCATTTTATCTCACATTCTGACTTCCCGGGGTGAGTCTTACATGAAGGATTTGCTTCTTTTTCGCAGTAGCTCTTTGGTCCGCAGCTTTTTGTGTACAGATTAATGGTTTTGTCCTTGGTGAAGTAGTGAACCTTGTAGCACACCGCGTCACTTACGGTGCAGGATTTAGTTGATGAACGACTGGCACTGTCACAATCCTCCCATGACTTTGTACTGGAACATTTATGGCACGTCAAACCAAAGGCTAGAAAAAAAAAAGGATATGTTAATTGGTACTTTTTCTCTATTTAAAAAATAAGTCTTCTAAAAAACTCTCAAGAACACTGTTAAAAATATAATGGTTTAGTTTTTAAAACTAATCTTCCTGCGGGTCCCCTTTTTTTCCTTTCTCAAGTGTCTGTCTTTACGAAACAGTCAGTGCAACTGATGAAATTACAATCCCTTCGTAAGAGACCATTAGCTTTCCTGAGGGAGATCCCGAGAGTGGCTGCTTACGAGGTGTTCAACTGTGCATATGTACATGTAAAATGCTAGCAGACTGCAGCGAATAGCTTTCTTGATGCAAGAGATAATTATTGCTAGATGTGAGTTCTTGGGGGAGGATGTCATGCGTTTTATACATGAGCCTCTGGCTCGTATATACAGGGTAACCCTATCCCACACATTGACATTAATAAATGGATTGATTGATTGAATGTCACAAAGGGACTGGATACTGGAGCTAACGATTAAAGAAATATTTAATTACTTCCCTGTTTATGAAAACCACCTTTTATAAAACGGTTGACTGTCCAAAATTCTAAGAACATGCTTATACAGCCTAAGGATTAGATAAGAACACCCTTAATTTGTCCAATTTTTCTTAGTACTTTTGAATGAAAACAGAATCTGTGAAAGGTGAAAGTTAGGACCGCGAAAATCAAGTAAATATGCAATCTAATTTAACCCAAAATTAACTAGTTTATGTTGTGGTTCAATTTTATCCTTGGTTCAGTTTTTATTTTCCTTTGTTTTTGTGTATGGTAATGTATGATATTGAGTATAAAACAAAGGAAAATAAAAATTGAACCAGGGATAAAATTGAACCGCAACATATATACATAAAGTAACACATACAGCATGTTTTCCTTGTCGAAACGTATTCTCCTGCGTTCACTCAAAAAGGGTGCATTTCTTTGGGAAAATCCAAATCCGGATTCTTGTATCCAAAAACGGATTTTCCGTTTCTTTACCTAAATTCCAAAATGGATTACACTCAAATTAAGAAAACCGTGAACACTGAGAATATTCCTGGAATGTGTGTTTTGACCAATCACATGCGAGACCTTGTGACCGCAGAAAACGAATGGGTTCTCAGTCACGGAATCGAGTTGTTTCGAAAGACGACAAGGTTTAATCTTCACCAGTTTATCCACAGGTAACCAAAGCGTAATATGAGAGTTTGTATGGAGCTGAAATTCGATCGAAAATAATCGGCGGTTTTCCGCCGAAAATACATTAAAATCGAAATAAAGTTTAAAAAACCTTACCTGTTGCGTGTTTGCTGTGTTTTTATCGCTTTTCCGAGCTTCCGGAGGCCGTTTTGGGCGATTTTCTGCTTAACGGTCGATGCGACGGCATGTCTCTTTAGTACGTGACATGCCGTCGCATCGACCGTTAAGCAGAAAATCGCCCAAAACGGCCTCCGGAAGCTCGGAAAAGCGATAAAAACACAGCAAACACGCAACAGGTAAGGTTTTTTAAACTTTATTTCGATTTTAATGTATTTTCGGCGGAAAACCGCCGATTATTTTCGATCGAATTTCAGCTCCATACAAACTCTCATATTACGCTTTGGTTACCTGTGGTTTATCTTACAGAAATTGGAAGTGCTATTCCTTTCTATCTGAGAGCCCCACGCACTACGCAAGCGAAAATAGGTTTGAGCGCTTTTGCCTTATAAAATTTTTCGACAAACCGACGCAACGATCAGTGTTTCCGACATTTCAAATAAAACTAACTCAAGCGGCAGTTTAATACTTCACCTTGAAGTAAAAACTGCAATATTCTCTCTCCAAATTCGCCCATTGACAGCACAGCTGACTCGATTTATTTAGGCCGAATCATCCGTGCCTTCGAGCCGGGCTTGCATCATATTTTATAACGTGTAGTTGCACATTTTGAAAATGACATATTTTCTAATTTAGCAACGGTACACCAGGCTGTTGAAGAATAACGAACGCCGCTTTTGACAGTCCGCGGTCGTTGCTACAATGCAACCGCAACAAGCCAAAGACCACTCACACATTTTTCGCTCCCGTTGCGCATGTGGCTCTCAGATAAAAAGAAATAACAATTTAAATTCTTGTAAGTTAAGATGAAGGTCTTTCAAAACAAATGGAGAACCAACTCGATTCCGTGACTGAGAAACCCACTTGTTTTCTGCGGTTACAAGGTCTCGCATGTGATTGGTCAAAACACAATAAACATTCCAGAAATATTTTCAGTGTTCACGGTTTTCTTCGTTTGAGTGTAATCAGGGATTAGTGATCTGAAGAATCCATACTCCGAGTGGATACATCAGATCAAATCTAAATCCGGATTTTTAGGATTCATGATCCGTGCGTTTCTTTGGGGGACGGTCCGAAAATAGTACATCTGTCAAGCGGTCTCATGCAAATTTACTGGTCTCGCCATATTTTCTCTCGATCTTGCGTGACAAAACATTCGATCGTGAAAAAGAAAACTCGGGTGATTATTCCGTTCCGTATATTTGAAAAGTTTCCCTCAAAAGTACAGACACAAGCATTGACCCGTCAGGATAACTTCATTTGTGTACCATTTCTGTAATTCAGGGACCAGATTTTGCTAATTGTGAACGCAAATAGCTAGTCCTCTTGAACTACTGCAGATACTTTCCTTGTTTATAAATAAATTGTATTCCATTCTAGTTGAATTCTAGGGCAGTACGAGAGAAGTATCGTTCTGATATATATATATTGCGTGCCTTCAGCCTGTCTTGTCATGACAAAATAATCCTTTTTCGGATTTTGCGTTTCTTTGGTGTCGAAGAATCCATATGATCTGGGATCACAAATCCGTTTTCGGATTCTCCCAAAGAAACGCACCCTTAGAAGGTTTCAGTTAGATTAGCTGGTCATACTGTTTACAATAATTTACCAAAATACTATTCCATGCCATTAAAGAACATCCTTGATAATCGTGTTGTTTTCTGTTTATTTGGATTTTAACGTTTTAAAGCATTATTTGCTTAGGAAACCCTGATGTGATATATCCCAGCCGTACGATATAGCCCTCCTTTTTTAGGTCATTAGCAGTTACATTTATCTCAAATTAGTGATTCAATTCAACAGAAGCCGGAGCCTGTATATTGTCCGTTGGCCCGTTCATAATTTTACAAATTTTACAAGGGTGTTCATCACTATCCTACGAACATTTTCAGGCTCACATCGCCCTCCCCCATCCACCCTAAAGAATGTTCAGTCCAGGCCTAGACTGCCAGCAGTCCCTTTCTGGAAGCGCTGTTGAAAACTCGCGCTCTCAGTTATTTCGCGCGCCGGCCTCTCGACTATCCAGAAAGTGATTGCTAGCAGTCTAGTCCAGGCCCAGCCTTAGATACCATATTTTTTCCAGTAATTACGTAACACTCAACCTCAGTCCTGATCCCACTCCTTTATTTGTTTAGGTGAGCCCCGCTTCTAAGCAATTTTCTTTTTTCCGAGGACTGAGGACTCCCTCTCTCACTAAGTTATGCCAATCTCCCTTCCGGTGAACCTATTTTCAAGTCATTCTTGTCGCAGACCAAGAACAGACGTGGATGTTAAAAATCCGAATTTTTCTTAAGATGACACTACACGCAGGAACTTGGTAACTGTGAACTACATGGATGAGAACAGGTTTTGATCGAGATCACAGCAACGGAGCATTGTATAAACTTGTATCGGATTATTACACGAACTTAGGTTGCTATTGTTATTTTTTTTTGTAAATGACGGAACCTCAGAATCATACAATAACAGCGTTAACTTTAGCCCTGTAACGCTCAAGAGTGTCATATGGCACAAGATGCCATTACTTGCTCAATACTTGGTGAAATTACCACAACCAAAAGATCATGGAAAGACCTGCACATTGAAGGCATACAATTGTACCCCCCTCCTATATGAGACTCAATATACCACCCCTCCAACTTTTGGAACTTTTCCCTTGGTACTTTCAGGGTCAGGTTGATATCTGACAACAAGCAGTACACTGAGCGCTGCATGTTTAGCTATAGTTTAGGGGTATAGACACAATATGTACGAGGAATAGGAAAATTTTGAACGTTTTTGTTTTTTCGTTTTGAGCATTTCTCAGTTAATCTGAGACCTCCTCCACCCCTGCAAGCATGTTTTACAACATACTGCATAAATTACCTTTCAAATGGTATATCACATGTGGTCTACCAGTTCATGGTTGCCAATTTAGGGGCCGATTACATGTGCCGGGCTGGCTCGGTAGAAGGGCTGGCTCTGTCTGCCGAGATGACTGTTCAGCCCGGTATTACCTGAGGCGGGCCAGCCCGCCTGCGGCTAAATGTAGAAGCTGTCGTGTGAAAAGATGGCTACATCGAAGAGCATGAATCAAGTGTTTTTATTTTCGCTAAACCATTATTTTGGCGTATCATTTTCGGTTTTACGAAGCTTTATGGTCTGATAAACCTTTATGGGTTATATAGAAAGAGAAATATCAATCTTCCGGTGAGCCATTTTGCTCTGAGGCGAAATTTGGTGACGAGAAAGTGTTGGCGCGGCAATCGCGATTACATGGTAAATTTTCGTCGCGGCTAGTCGGGCTGAAATTTTTCCATGTAATCGCGAAGTTGATTTTTAGTGTGTTTCACAGACGCGCCGAGATCCCGGCAAACCGAGCCAGCCCGCCTCATGTAATCGGCCCCTTAGAAAAATTTGGCATTTCCCTTGGACGGTAAAGGGTTAAGTGCGCTTGACTTGTACTTGGAAGAGAAACATGATTAATAGCTACAAAGTAGTGACACAACTGTTTCTCTTTGTACATGCACTTCTCCCCGTAGAAGTGTAGACGCAGTATATGCGAAACAGTCTACTCACACTATTTTATATTATACATATGTATTTTTCCGCCATGACCGTAAAAAAAAAAACAACAACAACAACAACAAAAAACCCCCAAAAAATTGGAGTTTTGAAAAAGCACAGTCTCCTGCTTGCACCTACGTTTAGTAGCAATAGGATATCGCTCTGTCTTGCAATTTCCAGTTTTGGCCTCTCATGTTCATGGTCGTTATATCAACACCCGCCACCACCACCAACATCAACGACGACAACCCCAACAACGATCAAACAAACAAAAGTCATCTTCTGGAGTGATATGAAAAAGACTTGACATTAAATGGAAAACGATTTGTGTTTTAATTTGTAGATATTACATATTTTCTGTCAGTAGCTTTCCAGTGAATTAAAAAATTTGCATGTATCTTCGTCGTTATTTCCAACGTATCATATATTGGCCTTTTTAATTTAATCCTCCGGAAAGTCGTGGTTTGCTCTCGATTCTTCTGGCTCCGAGAGCAGCTGAAAAACATGGTTTTAACATGTAAACGCTTTTTTAAACTGTAGTCGTCGACATGTGTCTGTTAAATCAGTTTTATAGTCAAAATACTCGGCGCGTTCCGCTTATTATTTGGGAATGACTTTCATTAATCGAGAACGGAATGCGTTATTGGAATCAAAATTCCACTTAGAAATTGAATATTGTAATGTTACAACGGTAGCCTTGTTCCAAATAAGGAATGCTGAGTGGTTTATTATTGACATGAGGCGAATGTTCAAGTGCAAGTAGCAGACTGTTGGCGGCTTGACCTGTCTGACTTGATTTGTGTTCACTCAACAAAATATTAATCGCAAATACTTTTAAAAGTGAAGAAGCAGTCTGTTGCTATCTAACCGTGAAGAATAATTTCTTAAAAACAAGTCTGTTGTAAATGCACAAGAAATGTTCCTGAAAATTGAGAAAAATTCCCTGTAATGTCAAACCGATTGAAATCAACAGCCGCCAACGGTTTCGTATTTCGCGTGTGAACTTTTGGTTTATGTAAGTAACAACCCAATCAACATCAGCAACATTCGTTATTTCGAATGAGTCTACCGTTGGACGATTTCAATCTTCAATTTGATAATGGAAGTTTGATTCCAATAATGCAATCTGTTCCCGAGTAATGAAAATCATTCCTAAATAATGAGCGGAACGCGCTGAGTATTTTGACTATAATGGCACACGATATAAACAAACGTAGAGACTTAATAATGAAGACCAACATGGCTGACCGCTCAACTGAAACGCTGAGACTTATCCATAGAGTTCATACGGAATACATCAGTTAAAAAAATGATTTAAATAATAATTATTGAAGAAATAAGCGTAAAAAGTGCCTAACCAGCGACAAAGGGTATCAGATAAACACTGTTACCGTTTGAATGTCAGCAATTTTAAGCACAGTGAACTTTGATATATTTATCTTTAAGCACATTGTTTTCACATTGACTCATGACAGCCTGAAAAAGTCCAATAGTAATACCTTACCATACGTATTGAAGACAACGAGGAGAACAGTGACTAGCAGCCTCATATTCGTTTTCTTGATACCAAGGGATCTTTTACTTTACTTGCTCAAAATTGTGATGGTCTTGCCACAAGTTATATTGAAGATTGCGATGGTTGAGCAAGCATGTAGTATGCAAAATGGGGCGTATGCACGTGATGTCATCGCCGCCATCTTGGTATACCTTTAAGGAGGCTCTCGACAGTTTTTTTTGGCCTAAGAGTGTATCTTTTGAAATCAAAATTTCGCATAGAAGACAAACTTCGATTTCCTTGATACTACACCATCTTTCCGACATATGAACAAAGTTGAGTTTTTGTTTGGTTTCCTAGCAACAGCTATCACCATAGCAACGGTAATGGACAGTCCCTCATTTTAAATAATGTCGATTATCTCGGAATCTATTCAGACACTTTATGACGAAACTTTAAGTGTTTGAACTAGTTAACCTACACAACTTTAGTGCTGAATTGGAGAAAAATCGGTAAGACCCGTTTTCAAGTAAATCATGAATCATTTTTTGCGTGCTGATTTTCTCCTTGTTGCTAACCAACTTGAGCAGGAAACTCTGACTACTATATTGGTGAGTCAGAAGACAATCTAAAGCATACAAATTAATATTGAAGACCCGTGGTCCGATCTGAAGTTCGCTATTGCCGACCTTGCGCAACTGCGACCGCAAAGCCCACACAAACTACGTGACCGTTACTTAGTTTCAAAACGTAAGGAAATGTTTGGGAATACCAAACATTCTTATTAACATCATGAAATGTTGCGAGTAATATTTACATTTGAGTTCAAAATAAATGTAAAATTACCCCAGCTTTGTGTTCTGTCGTTTGTGTGGCTTTACAGTAGACGGCACCTTGCAAAACCTTTCCAGGCGTTTAAATTCATCAATGGTTAGAGGCAAAAAGACGGCAAAACACAACGTCTAAGATAAGGCTACGTTTACTTTGAACTCAAATGTAAATATTCCTGGCAATATCGCATGGGAATGTTTTGATATTCCTATACATTTCATTATGTTTTAAAACTACCAACGGTCACATGATTTGTGTGGGGACCATATGTGTCAACCAAAAAGAAAGAGCACACTAGAAACGTGAAAATGCACACTAAAGGCTCTAATGTGGCAAACCATGCCCGGTCCGAGAACCACCAGATTGACTTTTACAATGCGTTAATTATCGACAAAGCTAATTATCGCCACCTCAAGACCCTTGAGTCTTGGCACACTGCAAAAACTGTTGACGCTGACTATAACTCATGCCCGCTCCCTTATCAGTATCGCATTCTTTTAAGCAAACATTAGCTTTCTCCCTTTTAGCATTCTTACTTTACATTCTTTCGCATTTATTATGGATAATTTGAATGTCTGTTTTGAAGTTTTTGTCGCTTAATGTGAGAGGTTTAAGAAATGAAGAAAAAAGGAGGTCAGTATTCTCATATTTAAAAAATCAAAAGGCTAACGTTTATCTTCTCCAAGAAACGTTCTCAAACTCTAAAGACGAGAAGATTTGGGCGGCGGAATGGGGTGGCCAAATTTTCTACTCGCATGGTTCAAACCATTCCAAGGGAGTGTGTGTTCTTATAAAACCAAACTCTCCACTTCACGTAGAAACAGTGGAACTTGATGTAAATGGTAGATTTATAATATTGTGTTTAAAAACACCGGGGGAAATCAACTTAAATGTTGTTAATGTATATGCCCCCACAGACCCCCGTGAGCAAATCGACTTCATAAATTCTTTTAGCAAGAAAATTATATCTTTGACTAATACATCGAGTCTAATAATCGCAGGTGACTGGAATACAACGTTAAGTTCATTAGATAAGCAAGGTGGACTGACTTGGAAAGAAACTAATTATAGGAATTCGCTAGTTCATTTCATAAAAGAGGCCAATTTGATTGATATATATCGCAAACTGCACCCCAAAAATAAATCCTTCACATATGAATCAAAACCCTTGAAATTAAAATCACGTATAGACTTTTTCTTAATAAGTGGTAAATTTCAACCGGATATTACAAAAGTGGAAACGCTAGCATCAATTGCACCTGACCATAAAGCAGTCTTTTTAAGCATGAATTTGAATGAAGAATTTAAGCGCGGACCTGGATTATGGAAATTTAATAACACACTTCTTCAAGATGAGTCATATCTACAATTAATAACAGATTATTATCCCTATTTACTGCAGAAATACGCTGAAGTTAACAATAAACAACTACTCTGGGAATTAATAAAGATGGAAATAAGATCGGAAACGATACGTTATTCGAAAGGGAAAAGTAAACAATCAAAAATGCGTGAAAGTATCAATCAAAGTAGAATAGAAGAATTGGACTCAAAAATTTGTAATGACGTCTGCCTGGAACAAAACGTCTTATTGGAATATGAAAAATTAAAGAAAGAATTACAGGAAATTTATGAAGAAAAAGGCAGAGGAGCAATTTTCAGTTCCAAAGCTAGATGGATTGAAAATGGAGAAAAGCCAACAAAATTTTTCTTTAATCTCGAGAGAAGGAATTATGAAAAAAAGATTGCCTCACAGTTACAAATCGGGGAAGGAAAATTCTTGTCAGATTTTAAACAAGTAAACAAAGAAATAGAAAATCATTATGAGCAGTTCTACAAATCAAAAATTGAAGAAAAGGATTTACAACAAAGATTCGAAAGTTTTGTAGAAAATTTGGATTTTACCCAACTTCAAGAGCATGAAAACCAAGAACTAGAAGATGAAATCAGCATTGATGAGGTGCGAAATGCTCTAAAAGGCTTCCAAAATAACAAATCTCCTGGTGATGATGGCTTCACAAAAGAGTTCTATGAAGCTTTCTTTGACCTTTTAGGTAATGCGCTTTTAGAATCTTTTAATGCAGGGTTTGAGAATGGAACGTTGTCTGTATCACAAAGACGAGGAATTATCTCATTGATCCCAAAAGATGAAAATAATTTGACTACTTTATCTAATTGGCGCCCAATTACTCTGCTTAATGTAGACTACAAGATTCTAGCCAAGGTAATTGCTAAAAGAATTGAATCAGTATTACCGAAATTGATTCATTCCGACCAAACAGGTTTTATCAAGGGAAGATTTATTGGGCAAAATGTGAGATTGTTAAATGACTTACTGGAATATACGGATGTTAAAAAAATACCAGGAATCCTGCTATTTATTGACTTTGAAAAAGCTTTTGATACAATAGAATGGCCCTTTATACAAAACGTGCTTAAACACTTCAACTTTGGACAGGTTATTAGAAAATGGGTCTCCATACTCTATAGCGACGTAGAAAGCGCGGTTATAAACGGAGGTTACATGACCAATTATTTTAAAGTTTCAAGAGGCGTTCGGCAAGGTTGTCCACTGAGTCCTTTGTTATTCGTCTTAGGCTTAGAAATCCTAGCCCAAAAGATCAGAGAGTCAACAGGTTGCCGAGGAATTAAACTTCCGCAATCAGTAGAAGCTAAAATTAGTCAATTTGCGGACGATACAACTCTCATCTGTAGGGATGTAGACGCACTTAAAGAAAATATGAAGGTTATAAGTGAGTTTAATGCTATCTCTGGTCTTCAATTAAATAAGAAGAAAACAAAAGCAATGTGGATTGGCTCAGCTAAAAACAATAAAACCAAACCCTTCGGCTTTGAATTTTATCATGAACCAGTCAAATCACTAGGAGTAAATTTATCATACGATCGCGATAAGAACAATAATTTGAACTTTTTTGTCAAAATTTACAAGATGGACACTAAGCTGAATATGTGGCAAACGAGAGACTTAACTCTATTTGCTCGCACAATGTTAGTTAAGACCCTAGGCATATCAAAATTAGTTTATGCGGCCTCTATGCTTTGTGTTCCTGAAATGGTTATTAAGACAGTGCAAGCAAAAATATTGAAATTCTTGTGGAAAAACAAAAAAGATAAAGTAAAACGATCAGTTTTATATCAATCTCTCTCCCACGGTGGACTGAATTTTCCAAACTTTCACACAGTGATAAAATCATTGCGCTTGAGCTGGCTAGGCAGGCTCTTAAACTGTACAAATAATGAATCCTGGCAGGCAATTCCAAATGACTTCTTTAACAGGTATGGAGGATTATCCTTCCTACTTAAATGCAATTATGATTCTAAAAAGCTAGATGAAAACTTACCTCTTTATTATAGGGAAATGTTAGATTATTTTAAGGAGTTGCGTGCTGGTCATCCTGACATTTATAAAAGCGAATTCATTCTTTGGAACAATAAAGAAATTACAATAGAGAATAAGTCTATATTTTGGGCACATCTGTCTGAACAAGGAATCTGTTTTGTACATGATTTACTTGATAATAACGGCAAGTTTCTGTCTCTTGAAAATGTACAACGCAAATATAATGTGCACCTGAACTTCTTTCAATATTTTCAACTTATTGCTGCGATCCCAAGTTACTTGAAGAAAAATGCTCAGGAAACTGCCGTAACCAATAGGAATATACTTAATGAAAGGGACGTATTCTATCTGTCCGAAAATAAAGCACTCTATTTAACCAAACTGAGGTGCAAAGACTATTACAATTTATTTCAGGAAAACAATATGAAAGAACCTACCGCTGTGAAAAGTTGGACCAGACTTTTTCCCAATTTTGCTCATGGTTGGAAACAGATATTTAACACAATCTATCAAACGACCGCGACAACAAGTTAAGAGAATTTGGCTTTAGATTTCTTCATAGAATCTTAGTAACTAATAGAGAACTCAAGAGATTCAAAATCAGAAGTGATGACATTTGTGCTCAGTGTAAAAATTCTGACTCATTGGAACACACCTTTTTAGAATGTCCTATTAATGTTAAATTTTATCAGGAAATTTTATCGTGGTTCAACGCAATCAATAGAACGTTTATAAATTTGTCAACTGAGCAATTTCTATTTCAGAACTACCCCTCTCCTTCTATAAACGGCAACCTTAGACGCCAACTAGATCTACTCGTCTTGTTAATTAAAAAGTACATATATAGTTGTAAAAGGGGTGAGATAAATCCTGAATGTTCTCAATTTATAAATAAATTAAAAATTCAATGGAAAATTGAGATTTCAAGTTAAAACCGATCTCTCCTTTTTGATACTTTGTCAACAGACATTCTCTTATGCTTCTCCCTTTGTACCTTCTCTTTATTATTTTTTTTCATAAGAAATATTATTGTAAGCACTATTGTGTTAATACTAGAATGAAACATTGTAAGTGACACCAGGCAAAACCACTATAAAAATAGTAAGTCAACACACTGCAATGTAAGATTTGTAGGCAATATTATGATAAGAAAACTAAGGTACGTAATGTTGTGTAAGTAGGTCATTCTCCGTTGTATTGTAAGTTGTATAATTAATTTTGTAGCGTAAATCTTGCAGGTCGGCACTAATTTTTTTTTTGTTTGTTTTCCTTTTTGTTTTCCTTTTTTTGTATTTTGTTGTTGTAGTTGTCATTGTTGTAGTGTGATTGCAAATTAAAAAATAAATAAATAAATAAAAAAAAATTATTTCTCTGCTTTTCTTTCTCTTTTTTTTACATAGTCGCTTTTTTTCTATCCGTTGAAGACAAGAGGACGGTTGTCGAAAGCTTATAGCATTTATAGTTTTTTAAAAAATTTTAACCAGAGAGCGTCTTTTTTTGTTTTGGTTTTGGACAGCCTGTCAGCAGGTGATCTTAAAAGAGGTATTTCCATTCTTTGAAGTTACTTCTTGACCATTTCAACATGTTATGTCCAAAAAACATTGATTTTAAGAACTTTACCTTTTGTATGCTTCAACAAACATCTTCAGAATTAAGGGACCGTTAGGCTAAATTACAAATAAATTTAAATGCAAAGTAAAAGACTGGTAGCTATACATTGTAAAATAAAAGAAACATTGTCGATTCGTGATTTACAAAATTCCTTGAATAAAAACGTCGCTGGGATAAGGGGAAGTGAGAAACTTTTCTTTACCAACTAGGTTTTGTTATGTTTCGCAGATGTAAGGGAAGTCTGTTTGTTAATAATTACTCCATACCAGTCTTTCACTTTACCTTTAAATTTAATTGTTATTTACCCCAATGGTCACTTCTGAAGATGTATGTTGAAGCATACGAATCGTTTAGTTCTTAAAATTAACGTTGTTTTGTCATGTTTGGCATCACCGTTTGCTTTTATGGTACCAACTTTCACAATGTGATCGACCTATGCCAAAACCTGAATTCGTTGAGACTCACTGACAAAGCAAAATTTAGCGTTGAGTGTTCACATTTATTTTTTTATATTGAATTTTTGAATTTAGTCATTCCACGTTGTGGTTTTGCAGCCCAGCGTTTACTAGTTTGCAAGATATTTCTTTGTTTCGTTTCGGTATGGATGGTTGTTCTTGCCATTTGCAAAGGCATGAAGAAATGTTTTCTGGGGGGGCGTTTGTCCAACACCCCATCCCGCATCCCAGCCCTAAAAATAAATAGACAATAATACAAGGGCGCGCGGAGATATGGAATTTCTCTTCGAGTGTTCAGCGCGATATCGCACGAGTGAGCGTAGCGAACGAGTGAGATATCGAATTGAACACGAGAAGAGAAATTCCATATCTCCAAGCAACCATGTATTATTGTGTTTATTATATAAACACAAAAGCCCACAATATTACGGAAACAATTTTTATTTAAAGGCAACAGCAGTAAGCGTAAAGGCAAAAGATAAAAGCAATTCCGGTTCAACTCATTCAAACAAACAATTTTCAAATACATTCATTAACACAATAGGAAACTTTTCACTGTTATTTTATTTTCATTCTATTATTACTACTCTTTACTGCTTTATTTGTCCGTATTCATTAGTAGACAATCTAAAGTCACCGTACCTTCTTG
Source organism: Siderastrea radians (assembly GCA_964017195.1). Classification (NCBI taxonomy): domain Eukaryota; kingdom Metazoa; phylum Cnidaria; class Anthozoa; order Scleractinia; family Rhizangiidae; genus Siderastrea; species Siderastrea radians. Next base: position 41,987,285 of record OZ024892.1, on the reverse strand, counting down.
CTTCAGATTAAACTTGCGACGTAAATAACTGGAATAGCAAAAATCGATTAACCCGAATATGGTCATCCTGAAATTCGGCAAAGTCGGAACTCGCCGTTAGTTGTCGAAGCCTACACACAAACTGATCCACAGTCTCGTGTCAAAATTGACAAATTCGTTTAAACAAGTGCCTCTCGAACAATTCAACCGTCAAACGTTGTCTTTCGATAACAGACTCGCTGTAGCGTAGGTTTCTAAGATAACGCTCCACAGAAGCGATAATTCCTCTGAGTGTTGTTGGCTCATATTTATCACTTTTCTCACAGACAATAGAAATCTGCTGAGGTAAGTGTCTAATTCTGGCGGCGGTATGTCTTGGAGTTGTCTTGTTTCGTTTTCATTTGGCAAAAACGACTTCATCAATGCTACGTCGCTGTGCATCTTTCTTTGAGTGTTTTGTTGGCTTCAGCTTCGACGAATCTTTCAACATCGTCGTCGGTGAGGGACACGAATCTTCCACTTGCCGAATTTTTCGTTGTTTTTTCTGGTGTACTGCTCGAGGCCATCGTAACCTGTTAGTCGTTATTTCTTTTTTTGAACAAGCCAAGCGAACAGCGATCGAGAACGATCGAGAACTACGAAATCATGGCAAGCCGTTGTCAAAAGTGGCGCGAAAGAAAGCGCGTGACGTCGCGAAAGCTGATTGGCCGTATTTTCACATGTAAAATTATCGTAATTTTACGTGTAACAAATACGATTTTTCTCAGTGGTGGAAATCTCTATAAAACACTCCAGTTTATATAATAAAGTAGTATATCCCTATAATGTCATGAAGTCTGCTGGGGATCCATCCATTTACTCGTTTTGGCGAATGTTTGACATTTTCCTATCGTCTACAGTGGTAGACAACGCTTCAATTAGTAACTAAGGGAATACATCTGTGATGTACCTATACATGATGTACTGTATTGAACAAGAGATAATCTTTTGCTTCTTGTGAAAGAACACCTGATACATTCAGATCAGCGTAATGCAATGAAACTACCATCCTCTTAAAATAGCTTCGGAATAAACATAATCAGTTGCCATTTTTCATTGTTTCGGCCTGCTGCAATTTAATTATATGTCACCATTACAATTTTGACAAGAAAGGTTCTTAATCTACTTGACTTCAAATCGAAGACAGTTCCAGCTCGTTTTTCAATTCTTTATAGAAAACACTGTCACCAAAGCGCTTGCAGCTACCATAATACCGCTGACAACAGCAACTGAGCCAGTGTTACACAAATATTCTTTACAACATTCTATCTCACAGTCTGACGCCCAGAGGTGAGTCTTACATTCAGGATTTGTTTCTTTTTCGCAGTAACTCTTTGGTGCGCAGCTTTTTGTGTACTGATTAATGGTCTTATTCTCCGCCAAGTAGTGAACCTTGTAGCACACGTCGTCACTTCGGGTGCAGGATTTAGTTATTGAACGCCTGGCACTGTCGCAATCCTCCCACGACTTTGAACTAGAACAATAATAGCAGTTCAAACCAAAGGCTAGAAAAAAAAAAAGGAATATAAAAGTTGGTACTTTTATTCTATTTAAGAACAAAGTCTTCTAAAAAAAACGCAGGAAGACTTAAATCAGTGTTGACAAAATAATGGTTTAGTTTTTAACTAGTAGTCTTACCGCGCGTCCTTTTTTTGCCTTTCTCGTGTGTCTGTCTTTACGAAACAGTCAGTGCACTTGATGAAATTACAATCCCTTCGTAAGCGGCCATTACCCTTCCCGAGGGTGATCCCTCTAGTAGTTGCTTACGAGGCGTTCAACCGTGCAAAATGCCAGCAGACTGCAATCGGGTTTCTTGATACAAGAGATAATTATTGCTAGATGTCAGGTCGTGGGGAAGATGTGGCTCCCATGTCACAAAAGGGAGCTAACGATTAAAGAAATATTTAATTACCCTTTTTATGAAAACCACCCTTTATAAAAGCGTTGACTGGCCAACGTTCTAAGAATGTGCTTATATAGGGTACATTCTTTTGGGACTATTCCGGCTATTCTTATTCCGGTTTAGGAATAACAGAATACACGGAATTTCAATTTCGAAAAGAACGCTAATTCTGAAAACGGAATACCCATGGCGGAGGTGACCTGAGACTACTTTGTCTGCACACGCGCGCGACGCCGGTTAGGATTTCCCGCCAAAAATTTCCCAAAAGAACGCGTATTCTGGCTATTCCGAGTAAACCGTATTCCTTCATTCTGTTCAGTCTGCTATCGGGAGCAGAATGAACGGAATGATATTCCTCTCATTCCGAAAACGGAGTGGCTTCTAAAAGAACACAAATACCGTCTATTCCGAGTATTCCTATTCCGGAATAGTCCCAAAAAGAACGCGCCTATAGGCTGACGATTGGATAAGAATGCCCTTAATTTGTCCAATCAGTTTTCTTAGTACTTTTAAAGGAAAACAGAATCTGTAAAAGGTAATAGCTAGGACTGCGTAAATCCAGTAAATATTCAGTTTAATTTAACCCAAAATACTAGCATACAGCTATTCAATTTAGGTTGTCGGAAGTAGTTATACAGTTGGCGGTTCTAGATCATTTTCAATGATCTATACCCGAACCAACTGTATAACTACTATTCCATTTAATGGCAATAATTTTAAGGAAATTCACATGTCGGTAAGGAGCCGAGCAGGCTCGGGAAGTCGTCAGGACTTGTCCTGACGAGTGAGGCTCCTTTCGGCCTACAGTGGGTAGAGAGGTACGTAGTACCTCTCGTAGGGCACTGTAGGCAAAATGGTGCCGAATGCATTTTTCCATTTGATGAAATCTATATGTTTTTATTTCACATGTCGGTAAGGAGCTGATGGTCTACAAATTTTTTGAGCAAACTATATGTTTCCAGATCTGGCTCCATCGTGGCAATAGACCCCCCGGCATGCTAAGTATTTGGATGGCTTGCGAAGCAAGACATTCAAAGACGACGCACGGGGATGGGGGGGTCGTTATTGCAGCGGAACCTTGGCGGGAAGAGATATTATATTTCGAAGAAATATAATAGCGATGGGTTCCGCTATCTGCTGATGTTCCCAGATCTTTTCTTTCTGCCTGTGGCGTCATGATTTGATACCTTTTGGCTGGTATTATTTTACGGATAACTATATGTATTTTATTTTCATGGCAATAATTTTATGGATAACTATATGTATTTTATTTCATGGGCACAATTATTTGGATACTATATGTTTTTATTTCATGCGGAAACCAACGCATTTTCACATCGCGTGACTTCATACAACAGGAAGTCATACCGAGAAACAAGTCTGGACATGTCTGGTGAAAACAGGAAGTTTATGATGAAATGGGACTTTCCCGATGAGTCATCAGATTGTCATGTAATATCAGATGAACTTGTATTTGAAGTAAAGTTTGTCAGTAAAGTTTGTCAGTAAAGTTTGTAGTGAACAGAAAAGCAGACTGTGTTTGTGGAACTTGTATTTACATAAAAAAAATCTCATATAATAGTATAGAATGAATTGTAACAAGGAATTACATGATGAACTGAAAGAATCAGGAGATATTGTTTGTCCTTTTTGTGACCAAAAATTGGAAGATTCTAATGAAAAACCGAAAAAAGATTTATGCTGTGATAATCAGTATATTATTAACGACGATGGGATGTTAGCATGTCTAAGTTGTGGTGTAGTACAAGGATATAATTATGTGAAAGAATATGTTAATTTTTATGAGAACAGACATAAATTTATAAGAAAATCTGTTTACCATCGAGAGTACCACATCAACAACATATTACTTGATATCAAAGAAAAATATAACATTGAAATATCAAACTGTCAGAAACATAAGATTGATATAATCTATGCAGAGATTGGTAAGATTATAAATGAAGTTAATGGTACAAGGAAAAGAAATAGCATTCCATACTCCAATCAGATGGATATCCGCATTGTGATATATGATGAATGAAAAAAATGTTTATGGCACTCTATATTCAATCAACATTAAGAGTTCTTGATTTTTCACAACTGAACCCAGTTCCACAGCCAAATTACCAAACGCCAGTACTAAATTGATATTTATTGTCTGTGATCGAGTTGATTGGGTTGAAGTGTAAGTGATTGATTGAGTTAAATGGTCACTGTGTTTTATTTTTAAAGAAATAAACTTATATTTACTTTTAATCTTGAAATAGAGCACTGTTATAGTTAATATGTGGCTATGATTTGGAATGATTATTTTGTCACAACCATTCAATAAAAATGTGTTCCCGTTTTTTGTATTCAAAATCCCATTTATGTAATGAATGGAACCACGCAAACGATGTCCGTTTAAAGATAAATCTGTTTCCATCACCATTTTACCATTCTCAATTACAAAAGCGGTGTCATAGACACTTGGGTCAACGTTTGAAATTGTTTCTTTTACACCATAAACAATAAGATGTCCAATTGTTAAAAGTGATGGAAAAGTAACTGTACCGTGTAGATCGAGATAAATAAATTGTGGAGGTGAGCTACCCCATCGGTGAAAATTGATAACTGTTTTGGTATAGTTTTCGAATGTTTTTGTTGCATAATTAGAAATTGAAATCGTAGTGCCTTGCACTGCCACACTCAACTCACTCATTTCCGGCGGAAACCATTCAACTACCAAAGTATAGTATCCAACAGGAAGTTTATAAAGGTTGAAACCGAGGCGTGATTGGTACTGGTTTGGTGAGCTTTTTTGAAACAGGAGTTTAAGTTGGTAAGCTTTTTTATTAATTTGATGTGGAGAATTGGAAAAATCAACAATACCCAAAACCTGAATATTTAATTCACTTGAAGATTCGTCGTCGTTTTCCATTAAATATCTGAAGGCGTCTTTTTTTTGTCCTGAATTAATAATCTGAGATTCATGAATTTTTTGAGTGACAAGATTTCTCAAATCTGTTATTTCATTTTCCATTAACTCAACATTAACTGCGGATTTCGAATTTTTTGAATCGGTTTGTAAGTTAATAATTTTATTGTTATTTAAATTCAAGTTTCCCGACATACTTGTTGTGCCATCAAGTTTGAGATAATTTTTTTGCGAGTTAGTGATTCTCTGAGTGATATATTCTACAGTAGCAACGTCTTTTTGGTTTACTGGAAATTTGACATTGGTGATCGCATTATCTTTCATATCGATAGTAGTGTCCTTATCTAATTTTTTCGCAAGCTGATTATCGACATACTTTTTATTTGTTGCTTGATCTGCCTGTAATGGATCTTTAACGTTAAAGATTGTATTATTGTTCATGTCTAAAGTTTGTTCCATAGATCCACCTTCTTTTTTACTCAAAAAAATGGCTCTAGCTGTGTTATATGATATTGCCTTATTAGTATTTCCATGGACTGGATATGGTTGAGATTGTAAAATTAAATCTCCTGTCATTGTACTACCTGATTTTGAAACAAACTGAGTTGTATCCATACTTGGAATCTTGGCTATTTCAGAATCGAGATAAGATTTTATAACAACGTCATTGTTATTGGTTCCTTGTTTCACATTAACCAGTTTTTTATTTTCCATATCGTAATTACCATCAGAATTTAGTTTAAAACCGATCCCTTGAAGTCCCCGTGAACCAGATGAAGTTGTGCTGGTTGATGAAGGTTGTTCATTAAAAATTCCCATATATGAATAGATTAGATTATGATTTTAGTTATTGTATCTTTCCATAAAAGTTTCTTTTTATTAGTTTCTTCGGTTTGTCCACATACAGGAACGAATACGGTTTTTTAGTTGCTTTGATATATTGTTCCTTATCAACACCAAGTTCTCTAGATATTAAATTACGTTCGTTAGAGCTTGGAAATTCATACACAGAAAAATGACTGCAATTTAACCGTATATCCTTTGGTGTTCCATAGAAAGATTGACTCAGATAAATGACTGAACAATTTTTATGTCGACCTCTTATGAAATAATCAATCAGAGGTTTCTGATTCTTTTCACAAACATAATCATCAAATATGACTATCTTTTGTGCATCATCTTCCATATCTTCAACTGGTTGTATCTCATCGCAGCTGCATACAAGTACATCATAGCCGACTGAGTTACTTATTTCATTAAAAATTTTAATCATATTTTGATACTTTTCTTGTTCCAAGTTTTTAGCATAAAGATGGATCTGATCAAAATAAACCAGAGGCTTTATCAGCATATGATAAAGTAGATTAGTTTTTCCAGATCCTGTGCAACCACAAATCAACATTGTAAATTTATCACTCGGCATATAATTATGCAACTGTTTGTAGTTATTATTTTTATCATTGTTGGTATCATAATTTGGTATTTCCATATATAATATATTAGATAACTTCAGAGATAAGTTGAGATAAGTTGAGATAAGTTTTATCTAAGCAATATATATTATGGACATAGAAAGAATTAAGAAAATATCAGAGGCTAAAATTAATGCTGGTAAACAAGTAAGTAATGTAAGAAACACGCTAAAAGAATTTGAACATGGAAGACAGGATATTCAGGAAGAATTATCTGAAGTATATAAGCCGATTGTTAAAGCTCAAGAGGATGTCAAACAAACAATCGATGAGAAACAGGACAAAATGCTTGAACAGTTACAGAAAAATCAAAAAGCATTAACATCAGGGCTTGAAGATCTTCTTATGTTTCAGCAATTACCTGATGAAAAACAGCAAGAAACGAAACTTCCTATTGGTTATGAACCAGAAATGATGAAACCTGGATTGCAGTCTAATTTTGATGCTGGTTTTGATGATGATGAAATACTAAAATTAATGGAGTATAAACTAAGTCCTCCTAGTCATGTATTAAAACAATCAATTGATGGACTCCTGGACATTAATGAATTCAACGCAGAACTTGGTGAACAAATAAAACAAATAGGTATGCAGAAGGGTCATTTATCTACTACCAAAAAAAATCGAAAAAAAAATAAAGACCAGATTGATGATTTAGACAAAGACATAAAGTTGTTACAAAAATACAGAAAACGTATACAAATTTTTCCAGAAGGTCTAAAAACAGTTGGTAAGGGTTATACACAACCAAAAAGAAATGCGTACAAGATATCATCTGGTGGTCAATATGGTAATCTGATCATTGATGTTCCAAAATTGATGGGACAGTTGCATCTGGTGGCGAAAAAAGATGGTGAGAAAGTACTTGATAAAAAGGTTGATTTCGACACTCTTGATCTGCTAACAAAGAGATTTAATAGCAAAAAGAAGTATAGTGACCTTTCAAAGATGGTTTTCAATCAATTGAATAAACTAAGTGAGATACCTATCCACAGAACTTCTAAAAAATTCTCCAAACTTGGGTCAGGTGTAGTATATTATAATAATGTTAATGATCTCATCAATCGGATGGAGCTTCTTGGAGGCAGCATATTGGCAGGTAATGATAGTGTAAAGAGTGAAATGTCTGAGATAGTACATAAATTATATGAACTTGGTAAAATCGATAACAATCAGCTTAACGATCTATTGAAAAGTTATGTCATCCAAGTGTAATTTCATTGTTTATCTAATCTAAATATATATGCAAGAACGAGCAATTAATATCAATTCGTTTAATCGACAGAAGATTGGAAGATCTCGTCCAGAGGATTATACAATCAAATTTGACCCTATCATGCATCTGGATACCGAGATGCGTCATGAATTAGCAGTAGATCGAGTAACAATGACGTACTCATGGCATAATATCAATGCAGAATATGGTAACAACCAGATAAAATATACAAAAAACAATGGTTCTACTTGGAAAACAATCAATTTTGTTGACGGAATGTATAGTTATGACGACATTTCTGAATATATCATTGGGGTTGTTACACAAAACGGAGATCAGCCAAGTAATAATCAGGTTGGGGTGAAGATTTATTTTGTGCTTTCGTCATACCGCGTTGTTGTCGAACTCGGAAATGATTGGCAATTAGATATACGGAATTCGACATTCAGTGATTTAATTGGATTCGAACCAAAAATTATAACACAGACAGAATATAGCACCAAGTTACCAAATATCACCAATTCTATCGACACTATACACATAAATTGTGACGTTGTAACGGATTCAATCACAGATGGAAAATTCAGTAATACTTTGGCTATAATACCAACCGATAATCTCACAAGAAGCTATCCATTTACATTCGAACCAAGACGTGCGCTATTCAGTCCAGTTTCAAAAACGATGATCTCTGAAATGCGCATCACACTGACAGATTCAATAGGAAGATCAACAGATTTGAATGGTATCGATTGGCACATGACATTAATCCTGAGATCCAGTTTTATCTAATATATTGATATGACACGCCAAAGTGAATTAAAGAGAAGATACGATCCAGAAATTGGCAGATATGTAAAAAAACATATTCATTCTGGAGAAATACACGGTGAAGGATTGATGGATATTTTCAAATCAGTTGGAAGCAAGCTATTTGGTAAAACAGCTAAGGAAATAGCTAAAAAAGCAGCTACCACAGCAGCAACAAAAGCAGCCACAAAAGCAGCCACAAAAACAGGGGAACATCTTGGTAATAAAGCAGGGGATAGAATAATTCAATTACTAAGCAAGAAACAACCAGAACAACAAACTGTTCAACAAACTATTAGTAAAGCTACTGAAAGACCATTGACCGATTTCGAAATTGCTCAGAGAGTAAATCAACTAATTTCAGGAGGAAAAATAAGGAAGATGTAAAATTATATAATCTAATGATATATATGGAATCTTTTAGAAACCCTACACTTGTAGAGAGGTTTGAAGATGTCATTTTCGATTTAGAAACACCACTGAATACAGTAGTTGCAAACACTCGTTCTCAAAAGAAAGACGGATATCGTTTCGTTGTCGATAATAGTGGAGAAGTTACTCCTTTTGACTGGTATAATGCACGACTCGGAATTAGTTTCAAAGTGAACAAATTAGCAGATGGTACAAACATTGCTGGAAATGATCGTAATGGAATCGTCAATGGTATTCATAGTTTCGTCAAGAATTTTGATGTCAAGATGAATGGAAAGAAAGTGCACGATTGCAACGACGCCAATCACTGTGTCAATATCAAATCACTACTAGAATATTCTCCAGGTTACGCACAATCGACTGCAACTAATGAGTTCTATCATTTAGATACTAGTCGTAACGCTGATGAAAGGAAATATACAACAAGAAATGTACAACACGGTAGAAATGATGCCGATAATGGTTATGAAGTAAGAGCTTTTGTGGATGGAGATAATCCCAATTATAACAAGGGGTTCGCTGCAAGGAAAATGCTTTTGGGGACGTCTGCTGTTGTGTCTAGAGAATTGCCTCTTAATAGATATTCGTTTTTTGAAGCTCTTGAAAGAAATCTACTGCCATCAGGTCGATTGGAATTGAACATTGAATTTGAATCTGATGCTAATTTGATCTGGCAGGCAGCTGATAATTGTAGAGTTGTGCTGACAAAGTTGCAACTGATCGTACCACGAATCACATTTAACAGTGAAGGACAAAGCATATATGTGAGCAAATTTCTGAAACCGTATAAATGGTCATACCTCCGTGAAAACATTGAGAGAAGTAATTCAACAAGACAGCGAGCTGGTCATTTTAAAATATCATCAGGAATGTCCAAGCCTAGACATGTGTTTGTTTTCATTATAAATGACGGAAATATTAATCTACAGACAGCCAATCCATTTCTATATAACACCTTCTCAGTGAGTACAAATAACGTGACTCTTCAAAATTGCTATCTTGAAGTAGGAAACGGACAGGAATATCCCGAGAATCATTATACTCCATCAACAGACCTGAGTCGCATTTACAGAGATGTTCTGAAATATGTTAACAAGAACTCTGAATATGGCGAGGGATCCCTCCTTAATATCAGTAATTTCCAGACACTGTTTGCATTTCTGTATTTTGATCTCACAAAGCAGAAAGCAGATATTCGAGACGGTACAACAAAAATGACTTTCCGTTATGAACTTTCAGATACAGCCGCTGCAGACTATTCAGTATACGCCCTTACACTGTATGAACAGGAAGCCGAACTTGTACAACAGAACGGAAAACTGCTTTTCAGATAAATGAACAAAAACTATTTAATCTAACAATAATTACAAACACAAAATAACTATATTCAAATACAAAACTTAATCTAACAATAATCATTTAATCTAACATATAATATATACAAGTTATGTCATATGTTAAATATGGAGTGAAATTATCTGCTGGACAGAAAGAAAAACTGGCAAAGGCTTTGTCAAATAAATCAGCGATAACTATACGATTGACAAAAAGTGATTTGGCTGGTCATGATGATCTGATGCTAACCAGAACACAATTGAAACGTATACAAAAAGCCATGAAAAATAGGACAGGAGTTGATTTGAAAATTAGTAAAACACAGATCAGACATGTCGTACAGCATGGTGGTTCTCTTTGGAGTTCATTGATCACACTCGGCACAAAAGCGCTTCCTTATGCAACAGCCGCTGCTTCGAAAGCTTTACCTGCTCTTGCCACTGGTGCTTTGTCTGGTTTGGCAAGTCTTGGTGTTGACAAGATATTTGGAAACGGTCAATCAGGTGGCTTTTTGATTCCGCAAAATAAAATCGATCAACTTATCAAGCATAAGGATCTATTGACAAAAAAACAGAAAGAACAAATCGTATCAGCTCTTCACACAGGAGGTCAACTCGTTGTTAAACCAACAAAAACACAGTCTGGGGGCTTTCTTGGTACCCTTTTGGCTTCTATCGGTGTTCCTCTGTTGTTGAATGCTTTAACAGGAAAGGGATTACAAGTTGACAGAAGACGATCAAGACGATCAGTCAATGTTCATGTACAAAAAATGGAACAAAGCTCCATAGCATCAAAAGATGGAGGATTGGTTGTTCCGATGAATTACAGGAGCCCTCCATTTTTTGGATCATGGGATAATCCTGTTGGTATGGGGATTAAAAAAAAAAAGAACAACAAAAAAAAGGGCAACGGGTTACTTCTAGGAAAAAAAAGTCCCTTCAAGGGAATCCCATTGCTAGGAGCAATTCTGTAAAATTCGTGAACAAACCATTGAGTAATTTCGATTTATTGAATTGGGTTGAAAAATTGGGAATAAAACATTTTAGAGGTGTTTATAGTAGAGATGCATTACCACAAAAAATATTGAAAGATGAAGTTGGAATTGTTAATTTGGATTCCCAAATAGGGTCTGGTACGCATTGGGTAGCATATAGAAACGGTAAAAATGTAGCTGAATACTTTGATAGTTTTGGGTTAATAATGCCATCAGAGATTCAAAAATATCTATCAACAAGTGGAAAACAAATATTTCATTCAGGAGATGAGATCCAAGAGAGAGATTCAGTCCTTTGTGGATATTGGTGTTTATACTATCTAATGGAGAGACAAAAAGGCGTTCCTATGCCTAATGTCATCCATAATGCAAATTTCGATATGAATGATCAAAGTGTCAATCATCGTTTCATTATTGATTACTTTAAAAATAAGCAAGGAGGTGAAAATCCATTAGGTAAAGCTTTTGAGGCAGCCAAAATAGCCGAACAAATAACTCGCAAAGTAATTCCATCAACCAACCATGTATTTGACCGATATTGGTCTGGTGATATCTTAAAAGGTGCTTTTAATAAAGAAACTGGTTTGACAAGCAATAAATTCTGGACTAGACCAAAGAAGGGAACAGTTATGCATCTGGTCAAGAATCCAAAAACTGGTAAATATGAGAATGTGTACGTTGAACCATAAACTTTATATAATCAAATAGTATATGATATCTTATTGTGTTAAACAGAAGAAACAGACAGAATGCGTTCCTGATTCTGAAAGAGTTGTAAAAGCCATAAATGGGAGGCTTATGCTTAAATGTACTTGTGCAGAATGTGGAATCACTAAGACGAAATTCGTCAAACAGGCGGGAAACGGGGTCGCCCGTCGAAAGGGGCGGGCGTACTAGATACAGTAGCATCAACAGGTTTAGATATGTTTGTGCATCATGGTATTCCTTGGCTTGGAAAAAAGGCAGTTGAAATGGGAAGATATTATGGATCAGAAGCCTTGAGAAACCCAAAACTGCAGAAAAAGGCTATCGATTATGCTCTGGATAAGTTGAATCCAATGATTCAGAATGTTGGAAGTAAAGCTCTTGATCAATTATCTACTAAAATCAGACCAAATAGAAAGTATAAAACCAACAGAAAGGATTTGGATGGTGGTAGTTTAGATATACATAAACTAATTGGGAAAATACCGAAACCAAAAGCTGGATGGACTCCTGGAAAGTATAAATATTTAGGTCCGTATAATCCGCTGGAAGAGCAGCTGCAGTACGATAAAAATACTGGCAAGGTAACCAAATGGAATGTAAAACCTCTCAACAAGGTCGATGAAATAGCAGCTCATCATGATATTTGTTATGACATGGGGAAGGACAAAGGTGAATGTGATAAAGTAATGGTTAAGTCATTAGATGAAATTCCTTATGGACAGATGCCAAAATGGGGACAAACAGCACGATTTCTAATCAACACGAAGCAGAAACTGGGTCTTGGTGTAAAACAAAGGAAGAGGCGTTTATTACGGAAAAGGCCGTCGAGTGAAGAAATGAGCTGGCAAGAAAAATTAGCTGATGAGCTTCATAAACCGATAAAGCGTAACTTCACCCGGCGGCGGGTAATTGTAAACCATATTGACGAGACCTGGTGTTCAGATATCGTTGAGATGCAAAAATTCAGTCGATGGAACGCTGGCTACAGATATCTTCTTATGGTTTTAGATGTATTCTCTAAATACGGTTGGATCGTCCCATTAAAAGATAAAAAGGGTGAAACAGTTGCTGAGGCATTGAAAACAATATTCAAAGAAGGTAGAAAACCGGAATATTTATGGACAGACAAAGGCAAAGAGTATTACAACAAACATGTTAAGGAACTACTTGATAAGAATAAAATAAAATTGTACTCAACCGAAAATGAGGAAAAGTCATCCGTTTGTGAAAGATTGAACCGTACAATTAAAACCAAAATGTGGAAACAGTTTACTGTTCAAGGTAATACACAGTATCTTGACATGTTACCTAAATTAGTGAAACAGTATAACAATACCAGACATTCCAGCATAAAGATGACGCCTACAGAAGCCAGTAAAAGGAAGAATCAAGGAGTTGTTTACTTTAATCTGTATGGTGATATGGAAACATCAAAACAGAAACCGAAATTTCAAGTTGGCGATAAGGTTAGAATAAGTAAGTATAAACGAAATGTGTTTGATAAGGGATATACACCAAACTGGTCTGAGGAAATTTTCACAGTTGATAAAATACAACATACGAATCCAATCACATACAAACTAAAGGATCTGAGAGATGAAGACATTAAAGGGAGTTTCTATGAACCCGAATTGCTTAAAGCTGAACAAGAGGTATTCAGAATCGACAAAGTCATTCGGAGGGATTATAAGACGAAAATGGCTTTGGTTAAATGGAAAGGATATACTAATGACTTTAATAGTTGGATACCGTTTAAGAACTTGAAGGATATATAAAAATAAAAAATTTTATGTAAACATATATATATAGATGGATAGAGAAAAACAACAGTGGTTCTGAGATATTTGTAAGAGGAAATATGGTTTGAAAAGGAAAGAAAAACATCTTCTGACCGAAGTTCATAAAAAAAATGAAGAACGTATTAGACGTGCGGCGGATTTTGAAAATCATATAACATATAATTATCGACGATTGATGGATGAATGTGATTTTAGGCCTCTTTCGAAATACTTGAAAAGGAGTGTGGAAATTTATACACATCTTAAAAGACAATTTAATGAAAATTACATGAATGAAGATATTTAAAAATAAAACATATAGTATAAATATATATGGAAGATAATGTCAAGAGATGTCGAGGTAGACCAAAAATATATTTCACTGAAGAAGACAGAAAGGAGGCTTTAAAAAAAAGTAAAACAAAGTACATGCTGAATAAAGAATGGTATTGCAATGTCTGCAAAAATGGAATAAATTATACTCTTGCAGGTAAATGGTGTCATTTGAATAAAAAAATCCACAAGAAAAACGCTGAAAAATAATAAAGTTCAAAGGATTCATGCTTGGATCATTTGAATTCTTGACCATGCTTAAACGCGGATTAAAACTATTTAAATAATATTATACTATAGTTATATATAGAATGAAATCAGAAAAATCTAATCATATTAATATGAATAAAGCTAGTTTGAAGAAACTCAGTAAATCACAACTTATTAAATTACTTCTGAAGCAGGATAAAAAGCCAGTTCAAAGAAGACCAATACCAACACCTCGTAAGAGTGTCAAACAAATCGTTAAGCAGTACGAAGATAATATTATTCAACCACCTTTAGAATTCAGGAATAATTACAAACCCATTCCCGCACCAAGAACTAAACAAAATGCTGTTAAAAAACCTGTTCCGGCACCAAGAACCATAATACAACAAATAGACAAAGCTTTAAAAGGTTATACAAAGTCATTTGAAATTAGCATTAAAAACAATAAAGACCCTTTAATTCAAATGCAAAACACCAGAAAGGCTATAGAACAACGTGTAATCACTTTGTTGAATGAAATGAAAGGCTTGAAATACGTTGAAACATTGAAAGTCACATTCAATAAAATTTCTGATGGTGAAATAGTTGAAAAGCCTGCATATTTCAATAGCACACCCCAAACAATAATCAACCAAATGGAAATCAGTGATTCATTACAATCAACAAAACAACTGATAATGAATAAAATAGCTCAATGGATATCAGAAGGTTCAGGATGGACGGTACAATCAGTTGATAGCCATTACCTCAACATTGTCAAATACAAGCCAATGAATGGATCCTCATATATCCAACTACCTTCTGAACTGCGAAATAGTGCTAAGGGACTAATTAACATGAAAAATGAAGATAATGAATGTTTCAGATGGTGTCATATCAGACATATAAATCCGCAAGAGAAATATCCTCAAAGAATCAAAAAAGTCGATAAACCATACGTTAAAAATCTAGATTACTCAGGTGTTGAATTTCCAGTCAATGTCAAACATTACAACAAAATTGAGAAGCAAAACAGTATCAATATAAGCGTATTCGGATATGAAGACAAACAACCGTACCCAATCTATGTTTCCAAAGAAAAGTATAAAGATCATATGGAACTACTTCTGATAACGGAAAATGAAAACAAGCATTATGTTCTGATAAAGGATTTCAACAAATTCATGTATAACCAAACAAAACACGAACATAGAAAACACTTTTGTATGTGCTGTCTGCAATGTTTCAGTTCTGAAAGAGTATTAAGCAATCACAAAGATATTTGCATACAAGTGAACGGTACTCAAGCAATTAAAATGCCACAAAAAGACAATAACATACTGAAATTCAACAACTTTCATAAACAGCAACCTGTTCCATTTGTCATTTATGCTGATTTTGAGGCTATAACAGAGAAGATTCATGGATGCCAACAGAATAATGAGTCATCATACACAGAAGCATACCAAAAACATACAGACTGTGGATATGGGTACAAGGTTGTCTGCTGTTATGACGACAAATATACAAAACCAATACAAATATACAGAGGTGAAAAGGCTGTATATAAATTCATGGAAAATATTTTAGAAGAAGTGAAATACTGCAAAAGAGTAATGAAAAAATATTTCAATAAACCATTGAGAATGACAGAAGAGAATGAACGGGAATTCAAAAAAGCAACAACATGCCACATCTGTGATAAAAAATATACTGAAAAAGACATTCAAGTGAGAGATCATTGCCATATTACAGGTAAATTCAGAGGCTCAGCTCACCAAGAATGTAATCTGAAACTTAGAATAAACCCAAAAGAAATAAAAATTCCAGTCATATTCCATAATTTGAGAGGTTACGACAGTCATTTCATTATGCAAGAGATTGGAGCTATTGTTAAGAAACATGCATACAAAAATAATAAAGGAGAGGAGAAACAAATGAATATCAATGCTATTCCAAATAACATGGAGAAGTATATGGCTTTTATGCTTGGAAATCATCTTACCTTCATTGATAGTTTCCAATTCATGAGCTCTAGTTTGGAAAACCTCGTTAAGAATATGACGAAATGTGGGAAATGTGATACGTGTAACCCCGGTAAGTGTATAAAACGAAGTATCAATAGTGAAGGTCGTATAATACAACATAAAACAAGCTTCCCATGTGGTGAATGTATAAATTGTAAAAATAGTGTTAAAGCATGTATAAAACCAAATTATGATAATCTAATATATACCTCCAAAAAGTTCAAAGGTAAAAAGCTGGATCTGATGGCAAGAAAAGGAGTATACCCTTACGACTACATGGACAGTTTCGATAAATTCAATGAAAAACTGCCAAGAAAAGAAGACTTTTATAGTAATATGAATAATGAGCATATTTCAGATGAAGATTATTGTCATGCTCAGAAAGTGTGGAATACATTTCAATTACAAACAATGGGTGAATACCATAATTTATATCTTAAGTCTGATATCCTTTTATTAGCCGACGTGTTTGAAAACTTTCGCAAAACATGACTTCAGTATTACAAATTAGACCCATGCCACTATTTCACTAGCCCTGGTTTGAGTTGGGACGCTATGTTGAAGATGACTAATATTCAATTGGAACTAATGACGGACATAGATATGTTTCAATTCATTGAAAAAGGTATGCGCGGTGGTATATCTTATATTGCCAATCGATATGGAAAAGCAAACAACAAATACATGAGAGAATACGATGAGAAAGCGCCGTCAAAGTACATTATGTATCTTGATGCTAATAATTTATACGGTTGGGCTATGAGCCAATATCTCCCTACTGGCGGTTTCAAATGGTTGACGGAAAAGCAGATTAATAAAATCAATTTAGCTCAGTATAATGAAGACAGTAATAAAGGATTGTTAATAGAAGTCGATTTAGAATACCCGAAAGAGTTGCATGACCTTCATAATGACTACCCATTAGCCGCCGAGAGAGTTCGTGTAAACAATAACATGCTGTCTAAGTATTGTAAAAGAATAGCTACAAAATACAACATATCGACAGGACTAGTAAGCAAACTGATCCCTACATTAAGCAATAAAGAAAAATATGTTCTGCATTACAGAAACCTGCAACTGTACCTTGATCTTGGATTGAAAATAAAGAAAGTCCATAGAGTTTTAGAATTCAATCAGTCACCTTGGCTCAAACAATACATTCAATTCAATACACTGAAACGTACTCAAGCGAAAAATTCATTCGAAAAAGATTTCTTCAAACTTATGAATAACTCAGTATTCGGTAAAACTATGGAAAATATAAGAAAGAGAGTTGATGTCAGACTTGTGACTGATGAAAAGAAACTATTGAAGATGGCTTCTAAACCTACTTATGTAAGCAGTAAGATATTCAACGAAAATCTAGTTGCTGTGCATAAAATAAAGGAAACGCTCACTTTAAACAGGCCGGCATATGTAGGAATGTGTATTCTAGATCTGAGCAAGACATTGATGTATGATTTTCATTATAACTACATAAAAGAAAAGTATGGTGACAAAGCCAAATTATTATTCACAGACACAGACTCATTAACATATGAGATTGAAGCTGAAGATGTGTACCAAGACTTTTGGAATGACAAAGATCGATTTGACAACAGCGACTATCCAGAAAGCTCTCCGTATTTCGATAAGACAAATAAAAAGGTAATTGGCAAATTCAAAGATGAAGCAGCTGGAATTCCAATAACAGAATTCGTCGGTTTGCGATCAAAAATGTATAGCTACATAAAAGACAACAAGAAAGTAGGGAAAACAGCTAAGGGAATCAAGAAGAACATAATAAAGAACAATATCAAACATGAAGGTTATAAAAATGTATTAATTAATAACAAACAAATACATCATACCATGAAAACTATTCGAAGCAGCAAACATCAACTTGGAAGTTATGAAATAAACAAAGTGTCACTCAGCTGTTTCGACGATAAACGATATATAGCAAACGATGGAATCAACAGTTTCTCTTACGGACATTATGCAATCTGAAGATGTGACGTCACGCCACAGCTGTGGCGTTTTGTGGTTGACCGAGATCATACGATAGTCTCATGTCATTGACACAATAGCTATTAGTAATGACGTCACGCCACAGCTGTGGCGTTTTGTGGCTTAATATAATTTAAACCCATTGACACAATAGCTATCAGTGATGACGTCACGCCACAGCTGTGTCGGTCTCCATACAAGTTCCGTAAGCACAGTCTACTTTTCTGTTCACTACAAACTTTACTGACAAACTTTACTGACAAACTTTACTTCAAATACAAGTTCATCTGATATTACATGACAATCTGATGACTCATCGGGAAAGTCCCATTTCATCATAAACTTCCTGTTTTCACCAGACATGTCCAGACTTGTTTCTCGGTATGACTTCCTGTTGTATGAAGTCACGCGATGTGAAAATGCGTTGGTTTCCGCATGAAATAAAAACATATAGTATCCAAATAATTGTGCCCATGAAATAAAATACATATAGTTATCCATAAAATTATTGCCATGAAAATAAAATACATATAGTTATCCGTAAAATAATACCAGCCAAAAGGTATCAAATCATGACGCCACAGGCAGAAAGAAAAGATCTGGGAACATCAGCAGATAGCGGAACCCATCGCTATTATATTTCTTCGAAATATAATATCTCTTCCCGCCAAGGTTCCGCTGCAATAACGACCCCCCCATCCCCGTGCGTCGTCTTTGAATGTCTTGCTTCGCAAGCCATCCAAATACTTAGCATGCCGGGGGGTCTATTGCCACGATGGAGCCAGATCTGGAAACATATAGTTTGCTCAAAAAATTTGTAGACCATCAGCTCCTTACCGACATGTGAAATAAAAACATATAGATTTCATCAAATGGAAAAATGCATTCGGCACCATTTTGCCTACAGTGCCCTACGAGAGGTACTACGTACCTCTCTACCCACTGTAGGCCGAAAGGAGCCTTACTCGTCAGGACAAGTCCTGACGACTTCCCGAGCCTGCTCGGCTCCTTACCGACATGTGAATTTCCTTAAAATTATTGCCATTAAATGGAATAGTAGTTATACAGTTGGTTCGGTTATAGATCATTGAAAATGATCTAGAACCGCCAACTGTATAACTACTGTCGGATCAACTCAAGCTTACGCGACAAGACCGAAGGGTAGAGAGGTAGAGTGGGTAGCTGCAAATCAGTCTTAGTTTTACGGTTAGAGCAGTTTGCAATTGAGTGTCGAAAGTAATTCGCGTTTTGCTTTGGTTTTGCTTTACTTCGCTCTGTGATTGGTTAAAACATCTCGCCCCACTTTCTCGACCAATCAGGCCGCGCTTGGCGCTGGTTACATGTAATTCCTTCAAGTTCTGATTGGTTCATTAGGTAATTTGTGTTTGTTGTGATTGGCTGGGGTGATTACTTTGGTTTCGGTTTTACGACACTCATTTGAAAAGCGCTCTATCAGAAGTTGGTCAGGAACTTTGAATATTCTAGTGCAAAAAATTAATGCTAAGTGGGCACCATCCGATTCCATCATCTGATTCAGCTTTCCATTTTCAATTGGTAGTTTTTGTTATAAAAAACGAAAATTTATGTTCCTTAGTTTTCATGTTGTTTTTCCTGCTGCTAATTTAAATACCATCCACGTGCTCCCCGTATGCCCACATAATTTAAATTTGCCGTTTTAACAGAGTAGACAAAAAGATGAGTAGGATTAAAAATTACTTTTAAAACGAGAACACTCTGTCTGAAAATAATTCTTTCAGAGTTTTTTACTTTTTTATTTTTATACTATAAAAACTCTTTCATATACTTTGCTATTGTACGGCAAGAAAGTTACTGCTTGCTGATTTTGATGAGCTTCATAGGCATAAAAATCCCATATTACCCTGCGGTCTTGGCGCGTAAGCTTAAGCTTTCATGCGACAACGTTAATTGAAATAGCTGTACATATTGTAACAAGTACAGCTTGTTTTCCTTGTCAAAACGTATTCTTCTGCCTTGTTTAGATTACCTGGTCATAATGGCTACAATAATTTACTGAAATATTGTATTCCATGGAATTTAATAAAGAACATCCTTGATAATCGTATTTTTTTTTTTTAATTTGGATTGTAACGTTTTGAAGTTTTATCTGCTTAAGAAAACCTGATATGATATGTCCCAGCCGTACGATTTGCTTCCTTTACTGGTTATTAGCTGTTCCGTTTATCTCAGATTGATGATTCGATTCAACAGAAACCGGAGTCGTCGACATATATCTGTTAAATCAGTTTGAATGGAGCACGATATAAACTTAACCTAGAGACTGAATAATGAAAACCAACATGGCTGACCGCTCAGAGAGTCGTCAGAGCAAAGGCATAACGCTCGAAACTACGGCGTTCAATGTCTTTACGGTGGCCAATTTACCTTATCAACTCAGTTGATAAATCCAAATTTTGTTTCACGTCCCCACCGACGTAGCACCACAGTTTCTTTAGAAACTAACCCCCTCGCTCAACTGAAACGCCGAGACTACTCCAGAGATCGAGTACATACGGAATACATCGGTTAAAAAATGATTAAAAATAGTAATTATTGAAATAAAAGAAATCACAGACGTTCACTTTCAGAATTAAGCGTAAAAAGCGCCGAACCAGGAGACAAAGGGCATCAGATCTATTACCTTTTAAATGTCAGCAATTTTTAGCACAGTGAACTTTGATATATTTATCTTTACGCACATTGTTTTGACATTGACACATAACAGTCTGAAAAAGTCCAATAGTAATACCTTACCATACGTATGGAAGACAACGAGGAGAAAAGTCACTAGTAGCCTCATGTTCGTTTTAGTTTAATTACTTGCAAGATGGTCTTGCCACAAGTTATATTGAAGATTGCGATGGTTGAGCAAGCATGTAGTATGCAAAATGGGGAGTATGCACGTGATGTCATCGCCGCCATGTTGGTGAATCCTTAACAAAAGGTTGCTCATTAGCTCCCGCTTTGTCATTGTACACCAACATGGCCGTCATTGGCATTGTAATCTCTAGAGATTCGTTGCATGCACTCCACATTGACATTACTATTCTATGGTTATATTTCCATGTGGTTTGGCTTGTTACGCTTGGCTGAACTGCAACGCACGATTTCCCTAACTATTCCCTTAAGAATTATTCCTGAATTATTCCACATGTTTTATCTGTAGAAGATCGCAGAGAAGGGAGCAACGGAGGGGTGGGGGGGGGGGGGTAGCATACAAGATGAGTGAGAAGCGCACGTGCGAGACTATCGCGTGCGCCACTGGAATCAGTATTTGCTGTCGCGGCACGATAAGTTTTAAGCAAACAAAAGACGACCTCTGTTAAGGCTGGTTTAATAATAATAATAATAATAATAATAATAATAATAATAATAATAATAATAATAATAAAAGCAATCTTTAACGAGGAAGCGCCCGTCACGTAAGTACGTGGTTTTCAGGGAGGTCCTCCATAAAATAAAAAGTATTAAAATCTAAAATAAGAAATACAAATGTCACAGATCTAAAATATAAAATATACAATGCTTAAAACTACTAAAACTAACTACTGTCCTAAAAAAAACTAATTACAAATAATTATCTATTAACAATACGTCGTACATCTAAAAAAATATTTATTTATCGTCTAAAAATGTTTATCCATCAAGAATCTTGTAAGGTTTTTCTTAAAAATTGTGCATGGCATTGGCTTTCTTAAAAATACTGGGAGAGACATCCAGTCATTTACAAAACGGGAGTAGGACACTCTCTTTCCCCATTCCGTTTTAGGTTTAGGCAATCTAGGTAAGTAGCCATGTCTAGTATTGTAGCCATGTGAACTTCTTAATGTCGATTTAAAGCTTTCAAAATGTTGCGGAATGTCTCCTTTGATTGCATTTTCTACGGCGGTACATCGGTGAGAAAGACGTCTTCCAGCCAGAGGGAGACAATTCAGACACTTCAGAGCTTCTGAAGAAGACATCTTGCCTAATTTAATTTTCTTCGCAAATTTGTTCTGAAAACTTTGCAGTTTTTCCATATCTGATTTTAGACCGGGTTGATCTCCCCGCACTGTGTCGGCATAGTCTAGGTGTGGCAGCACTAGCCCATTGTAGAAGGCTATGCGAGTTCTATTGTCTAACATATGAAATATGCGATTAAACAAAGAAAGGCGATGACCTAGTTTCTTTAGTAAATTGCTGATATGTGGCTTCCAGCTCCATTTTGAATCCATTGTTACTCCCAGATATTTGAATGACTGCACGCGATCGATTTGTGTACCATTTGATTGTAACTCAAAGTCTTCAAATAAGGACAGCATCCTTTTACTGCCTGCCAGCATAAGTTTGGTCTTCTTGACATTTATAGTCAACCTGTTATCAGTGTACCAATTACTTATTTTAGTGAATTCACGTTCCAGAGCAACTTGAAGTTCTTGACGTGTTGATGCGTCGCAAAAGAGAACAGCATCATCTGCATACAAAATCATCCGGGTCTTTTTAACAGCATTTGGCAGGCTATTAATGTAGACAAGGGGCCCAAAATTGGTACTGAACTGCAACCGTGTAGTGTTAACTGATTCCAAACCGGCCGCACCATCGCCGTTGACATCACGACTCATTTTTTTCTATATCAGACACACTCAGCACGGGTGAAAATCGCGCATTTTGCTTTATTGAAGTGCTATGTTTACTCAACTATTTACAATTTTAAACAAATTTGGAAGAAGATCCACCTAAAATTTGTTCAAGTGATGTAAAAAAAAAATAATATTATTAAAAATAATAAAATGGGAATTAGCAATCCCCATTTATGATGTGTGGTACTAATCTAAATTCGCTTGTACGCCGCCCACTTAATGTTCTTTGAATCGACTTTGTAAGTTATTGCCGGGCCCCCAGCTCACGCAAAGTTCTGGGTTCGCTTCTATTACTTTAAGGCTGGTTTCTGTATGATCGCTACAATCGCTACGATCGCTGAGATCGCTGGAATCGCTGCAATCATGTGGAAACCACTTTTTTGCGATCGTAGCCATCACAGCAATCATATGGAAATTAGCCTGTATGACTGCTCAGCGATCAAAGTCGCAACGACAACTCAACTTTTTTCGTAGCGATTGTAGCGATCATATGGAAACCAGCCTTTACTTTTAAAGGCCGGTTTACTCATGCGATTTTTGATGCAGTTTTTGTCGCGCTCTCCAATGCAACTTTTATCGCAAGTGTAAACTAATCGCGATTTCACTGCGATTTCTCTGTGATACAAGTGCCATAATTCTTGCAATTTCCCAAAAATCGCCTCCAAGTTACGTCAAGTTTTCCAACATGCTCGAATCCTCGGCGATGTCGAGGCGACAAATCGCACAGAAATCGCCACTAGTTTAGCAATGGGGATTGCTAATTCCCATTTTGTTATTTTTAATAATATTATAATTTTTTTTACATCACTTGAACAAATTTTAGGTGGATCTTCTTTTTAGGTGAATCTTCCACTCAAAATAGTTGAGTAAACATAGCACTTCAATAAAGCAAAATGCGCGATTTTCACCCGTGCTGAGTGTGTCTGATATAGAAAAAAATGAGTCGTGATGTCAACGGCGATGTTGCGGCCGGTTTGGAATCAGTTAACACTACACGGTTGCAGTTCAGTACCAACTGAACTTTTAACCCTTAAGTCCCAATAGTGATCAGCATCAAATTTCTCCTAATCATATCGGTGCATTATAACATGTACAGGTCACGAGAATCAAGGAATTGATCGCCAAAGACGAACTGTCTTGACGTTTTTAAAAACAAGTTCTCCCAACTAGTACTGAACAAAATGTATGAAGACCAGTAAGGAGAATTTGCATAATGAAGTTGGGGCTTAAAGTGTTAACAAGGTTAAGCCAGCCAATATTTCGAATTGTTCGATAAAAGAGTTTTAAAACGGCCAATACAGGCACGCCCTCACGAAAGAAATTTATTAGGTAAGCGAAGCTAAATTTAACATGCAAATTGATTTCTGCATTCTAACATGGACGTCAAGAGATGCACTTATAAAACAAAAACACGGTGTTGTAAAAGCTGATCATCATAGTCCTCATGGCTTCTTTTTATGACTAAACTCTAATTTTAAAGGACCACAATCCGATTACTGCGCATGCTCTATACTTTGATTTTCCGACAGGACGTCGCAAATTCAAAAGACGCAATAAGCTATATCGAACCTTTAAAATCCGTTTGCATCGTGCTCAGTTAAGTTCGATATTGCCGTAAACCTTCGCAGAACTATAGATTAATGATACATAGTTCCCGTTAAATTGCAAATTGTGTGAAATCGGGAGTTTTTGGCATTGTTTTCAATGCCTTTGGATGGAGGACAGAGAGGAGGGAAGCGCTATAGGTCCTATAGTACCGGTCGAAGGCTTCTTTCTCCCGCCAGCTTCCGTAGGAGCTCAGAAAATCACGAAAGGAAAAAGCAGAAATGAAACCAACAAAGCAGAATATCGATATCTATCAAGAAAGCAATCCACGAGACATGGAAACGACTGAAGGGATAGTGTCTGTATTCAACCGACACAGCTATAAAATGGGTTGGAAGGCCTGCACGACTTCTCAGTGCTTCACGTATTTGAAAGCCGCGCCTTATCTTGGTCTTTTGACTAATTTTGGTTCTTGTGTTTTTGCAGCGGGTTTAGTTTGGAGGATTTTTAAGTGTTGACTGAATTGAGCCGCTACAACTTACCGGTAGGTGTCGCATTCTCGAGGCCATAGCGAGGTCATAACTGGTGGATTATTGTGGCTTTCGTCGTTTGTTATTCTTCGTTGGTTTGACGTCTGATCGTTTCTTGGTTTTTATGCCGCTCTTGGCATAATAGGTACGTTGAATTTGGCTCGTTTAGGAAATTTATAGGTTTTTCTGCCTCTCATGTTTATATTTGCGACAATAAAGGATCTGAAATATTCACTGCAGCGTGACTAGATTCCCTGCTGAGGTTTGTAACGCCGGGCCTGGCTTATTGTTTTTAATTCTGTTAATTGCAGGATTTTGTGTTTCACATCACGCTCTGTTAAATCTCTGTGTATAATCAGGGCCGGGACCCAACGAGAAAATTTTAGCAAATTACTTGAAATATCATTTCCTGCTTTTAAGATTGTTTCAGAGGTTTTTAAAGGCATATTTGTGTAAGCTAATACAGATTGATCTGTTCGGATTTTAGGAAACAGAACGCTATCCGCGAATTTCCAACTGCCGATGGCTCTCCCGAAATGCTAGCTGACCTTATTTTGCACTCTAAACGACATATTTGTCCCTCCGAAAACAATAGGAACTAATCTAATAAATCCTCTTGTCGGCGAAAGTCCGACGTGATGTTTCTCCAAAGAGATCTCTAGCTTTCACTGCAAGTAAATCGGAAAATCTCCGGTGATTTATATTTTGTTTTGCATCACAGAGTGTGTTCTATAGACCCTTTTTGTCAAGAAGTTTAAGTTGTAGCTTCCTTGGAGCTATAGAACGCGAGGATGTAAACAGCGGATCACCGGGCGGGCCGCGGGGTAATCTTGTCGCGTCAATGTGACAGTTCTATTGTTGTTTTTGAAAGATAACAGCTGACGTTCACGCGTGCACATTATCGGGATAGTGTCCCTTTAAGAATATAGTACTTAAAAAATATTTAGACTAAGCATTGTAGGCATGTATTGTCTGAGTCACGACGAAACCAAGAGAGGATGAAGTGAGAGAGGCCGGGAATCCCCGTGCCCTATGACAATTTTGGAAATTTATTATTAGCTCGCATCCATGCTGCGAAGGTTATTTTTATCTGTTGTTCCCATGTCAACAATCTAAAATTACATGACGTCATTTTAACTGACCAATGAGGTGTCGTCCTTAAAATAACTGCGCAGTATGACAGAAACCAAAAATAGATTTCAAATAATTTTCATCGGGAGACCCATGTATGGGGGATTCGCTCTCTCCCTTCATCCCCTCTTGACGAAACTTCTGAATAAACCGGCCACTGCACTGCCTGAGAAGCAAACTTACGAAATCTTGAGTTGAAGCTTGGTTTCATGGAATCTCATTTGACTTCCTGGTCAAGCTTGGAAAGCCAGCAGTACTATTGCGCCTGCTACCAACGCAATACCGCTGATACCGGTAACTGAGCCAGCATTGCACAGGTTGGTGTTGCAGCAGCTGATGTCACACTTGGATCCAGGATCTAGACGTTTGTGTAACCTACAGGTTGGATTGAGGTCCTTGTCACAGTATTCCTTTGAGTCGAAACCTTTGGAGAAAGTTTCTACGTCACCATTTTTCACGTAGACGTTGATGCAGCGTTCATTGGCAAGCCCTGTACATTTTGAGGACTTGTCTTTGCAGTCTTGCCATGAGGTTTTACTGAAACAATCGTAACATTGCAGGCAGGTAACTGGAGGAAAATAGAAGAAGAAGTCAAAGTAAACTGAAACATTGACTACAGGCAGCATCATCTACATAGCTCCAGAACATTTGTTAATACAGCAAATATCGCCTTTTATGGCATAGATCGTGACATCGTTTGGATCGATAATTAAACGTCTATCACTTTCAGTTTTGGTAGGAACATGTACACCACTTAAAATCGCACAGAATTGCCGGAAGTTTGCTCACATAATATGAGCTGCGGGGGCATGTCGTGCAGGCTACTCAAGCATAAACCAAAAGGGCTACAATAAGAGAGAAAAGGGTGAAGTAAATCGACTAAAATTGTAAAATATAATTTCGTAGCTATCACGTTGATTTTCCAGGACAAACACAGGATTTTAGTAGATTAAGGATCTGAAAACCGGTAAATTTACTCTCCTCAATTTTTTTCGTTTTTTCAAGTATAGAAAATGTCTCTTATTAAAATCCAGCCCTGGGGCAGGATTCACAAAGCTGTGCCTAAGTCAAGGGGACTCCTAAGTATTGTTTCTTAACAATAGCCTTTTGTTTTCCAACAATACATAGGAAATATATCTTATCTTAGAAGGACTTTGTGAACCCAACCCCTGATTTCTATAGAATTATAATTATAATTCATATATCGTTTTATATGTCTCAATGTATCAATTTTATTAGTTGCGATTGTATCTTTAAGCTTGATTCACAAAGCTGTCCTAAGTCAAGAGGACTCCTAAGTATTGTTTCCGCTTAACAATAGCCTTTTGTTTTCCAACAATACATAGGACATAATTATCTTATCTTAGGAGGACTTTGTGAATCCAGCCCCCGATTTCTATAGAATTATAATTCACATATAGTTTTATATGTCTCAATGTGTCAATTTTATTGCGGTTGTATCTTTAAGCTTGCAGTTAAGAACAAAGGGCACCAGTTTCTACAAGATCAGTGAATAGATTGAATCGAACCGAAACTTCATCAAAAGAGACACATTTACACTGACAAACTACCACTACTGACACTTATTTACTGATGCAATTATTGAACCTCTTGGACGCTGCTTCGCTGCTTAACCCACTGGCAGCCCAAACTACAGTGTATCTAATAGCAAGAACTGAGGGAGGGCGTACTTTTATCGCCAAAGCCGTTAAACTTTGCAACTCGCTACCAGATAAACTGAAAGTCTGCCTTAATGTTAAATCTTTTATGAGAGCGTATACAAGTCACTTTGCCGCCATGAACACTGACCTAGACCATTTTACCGTAAACTAATTCTTATTATATTCATCTCTTTTTTCTTATCTTTTATATGGAATATTCCATTTATTTAGCGTTTTCTTTCATTTTTTTAAAAATATATTATGTAACATTTTTATAGAGGGCCACGGGTTCGTCGGTTTATAACTGCAATGTGTTTTAGCCTCGTGAAATAAAGTTATTATTATTATTATTATTATTATTATTATTATTATTATTAGCAAGAACGTGACTCTAACTTGCAGTCCTCCATTGATAGACTTTGTATGGGAAATTCACTTTGTTTCGCTAAATGCGTTTTAAGCGAAATTTTCGTGAATTGTTCGTCCGTTGTTGTTCGCGGTGTTGTTTTTCCACTGAAATAAAATGAATCAATAACAAGCAAAAAACTCGCTTAAAACGGCCAAGAACTGCGCCTAAATTACACGCAAGACACAGTTAAGACAACCCTATGTTGAGATAAGTGAAGTTTATTTGCACATTCACAACTTTAATTTAGTTAACACTTAGAGAACCAAAGTGAATTTCCCAACGAAGTCTACAAATTGATAACTACAACCTAGAGTCACGTTCGCGCTATCAGTGAGCTTGGGCCGTCTTGGGCTTCAACTTATGAATCTCATTTAGGCTGGAATTAGATATTTTCCACCAGTCTCATCTTAAAAGGAGGACATTTTAAAAGGATAATTTACTAGTTGAAAACCACTCAACTATCACAAGATCACAAGTCAGTTAAAGCCTATTTCATTCCTAAGAGTTGCCAGTTTAAAACGGAAAAATGGTTGAACGCGGAAGCGGCCAAATTTTGACCGGCGGTTTCTATAATATAGCTCCAAGTTTGGCGTAAGATAAGGTAGAGAATCAAGGTTCATTTAATTTTTAAATGACACCACTCTAGTCTTTAATTTCCATATTTGGCAGGATCGTGTCAGCCAACGGGCAGATGTAGCAGCAGAACATTTGCCAATTCTTTCAGCATTTCCTGAAGCTAAACAAAGGACTGTTATTGCAGAGCCGTGATGATGAGCACGCACATTTCCAAGGTTGAAGACCGGGAGGCCAAAGACAAATTATATAACTGCCTGCTTCAGACGGCAACGAGCAGGAAATAAGTGGACTTGTTACATGCATGAACCATGCACTGACAATTCAACTAGCAGTTTAACCCTTTCCCGTCCGATTTTTTTCCTTAAAAAACGCATTTTTTACCGTTAAAGCGGTTTTTTGAGTGCTATGTTATCAAATGCCACTAAACTTTGCTACAAGAGCGTTTTGTTACAATTAAGCTAGATTTTGAACCAGCTTCTGTTGTAAATTGTACAATATTTTGCTTTCACGCATGCGCACAAGCCAAAATTTGGACTGAACTGGGTCCTGGGTGTAATTCAGTACTTCGAGCAACGTTCTAAAAACCGAGTATGTATACTTAAACGGGATCTTTTTTTTTGTGGAATGAGGAAATGTGGCTTCTTGTTCTTCTAATTTTCGTCTTCCTACCGCACGCCATCACCTTTTAATCGGAAAGCTTTCCACCAATGTACCTCACCTTATACTTTTGTCCACTCTCTCAGGCTGTTTTCAAACGCTGTTCTCGCGACGTACCTAATGAACATTTTCGTTCCAACGACAGTCATATTAGCCAGCGAGTTTTGCCATACCTTGATATTTTGCTGTAACTGATTCAAATATTCCAAAACAAATCGACCTAGACGCTGAACCACTGCCAAGCGACAGCGTTTGTACTTAAGTACGGCGCATCAGAGGTGCATCAATTAGATTTGGTCTGAAAAAAAAAATGGCCATTTAATGATCTCGCTGGGTTTTGCTATATCTTGATAATTATCTAACTGAAGCACATAAGGTACCGTTCATAAGTTTATTTTAGAAGAACTTGCAAAAAATTTATGCCTTATGTTGGCCCAAAATGGCTAAAAGACCATTGCCTCTAGCTTAGTGGCAATGGTGTGGCTGCTACCCTCAAAGCAGCGACTAGATTGCTTGACGAGTACTAACATGACGTCTGAGTTAGACCGGGCTAAATATTTACAGACCTCTTTTTCCGGCAAGACGACCCTAAGGGCCAATGACAGGATTCATGCGACTCTGAAATTCGCAGCAGGGTATGGGTCCCAATTTCCGGTATCGTTGTTAGGAAGGTTAAAACGTCTGTCAGTAAAGTGTACTTTGCGGTTATTGAGTTATATTTCTAGTGATCTGACATGACCTTCCATGGGTGGAGGGGGGGGGGGGGTGGATACTTTCTGGAACCACACATTCTGATATTTTTTTCATTACCTTTTTGAAAGAAATTGACAGGAACTGTTGGTAACCACAAGTGAGATATGAGCCCAGAAAGATCTGGTATTTTCTGTGACAAAAAGAATCTGCAAACTAAAGCCCCTTGCTGATGAAGGCAGCCGTGATCTGGCAAATGCATGGAAGCCGTTTGCATCAGGGGTTCTACAATTCAACCTTAAACGTATGGAAGACCCCTTGCAGGTATTTCTGTATTTTATATTTGCTATGAACTGTATGCATGCAAACATTGAGCTTTAAATTTAGTTAATTTACGAAAAACTATGTTAAATTGAAAGCAGTTTAGGGAGATCCGCAAACACCCTTTCTGAAGACAATCCCAATAGAAGAGGAATAACAATGAGTTCATTTAGGTTCTGGTTATTTTACCAAAGTATTGTACAAAGTTAAGACAAGAAGATTTCAAATAATTTACAAATTGTGAATTTTTAAATGCTTAAAATAAAAGAGAAGCATGGCCTTTTAGCCTGGACTATTTTTTTCTCCAGGTGTCTAATTCTAAAAGGAGCTTTTAACAGGTGATTCAGAAGTCTATCTTATCTAAAAAAAAATAAATACTAACTAGTTGGTCTTAGAATTTTTGAATCATTTATCGTTTATGTAACCTTGTTGAAGTATTCACACTGGTGGCTCCAAAGACTACAACCTTAGAGAATATCAGCAGTAAATTGTATATATCTGCAGCTGTACACTGTACATTATGATTTGTTTATTATCCGTAAATTTTTAAATTTGTACCTCACACACTGGATTTTAGGATTGATAATGATATTGATTGAGGCCAGGACAAAAAGGAGCTAATTACATTATTGTACATTATAATGATCAGTGTGAATTTGCATTTCATTTTAAGAAATAAATTATAAAACTACCAACAATTCTAAAGTGAGTGATGTTTTTGTTTCTGGATCACCCTTGAACCAGAAAATGAAGACGAATATTAAAATAAGTCAGAAAACTGAGAATTAGTCACTGCAGTGACTATTCCACACTATTTTCACCAAAAAATGGCATGCACTGTACTACCACGCAGAAGCCTTTTAATACTCCCCTCATCCCTGTTTTCCTTTTATAACTGTACGTCTGCTATGTAAACTTTCACAGTTAAAATGCCATTGGAGAAAGTGTCAAACAGGGATCCATATAAATTCACATTCTATTGTCACACACCAATGTTTATTTCTGACTTGACAGAGCTTCTTGGCAGTTGTTTTTGTTTGGCAGCTTTAAGAGCAGCACGGCTGGACAGTTGGTGAGCGTTATCACTGTTGGCTATTTCAGTTTTGCCATTAAAGGCTTTTGACGAATGGAGGGGTAACAAATGACTGATCTGACATTGCTTTGTGAACATCATCAATATCGTAGGTCTTGAATGACATACACATTGCTTTCTCTTTACGCATAGTGGTTTCAGGTGATTGTGTAACTTTACACTATTCAGTTTATCACTTCCAACCCTTTTCAGTAGATGGCCGGAGAGGTCAAGGTGTACATTGGTGAATGTAAAGTGGAACAAGAAAAGAAAAACAGATGTGTTATTATTATTAGTATTATTATTATTATTATTATTATTATTATTATTATTATCATTATTATTATTATTATACTAATTTTTAACCATTTGACTAAATTAAGATTAGCAGGCATGCCCAGAGAAACTACTACACAAGTTTAACCCCACCCCCACAAAAACAAATAAATACAACCCTTGTTGGGTCAAGTCCGACAATACGGCCTTAATCAACAACAGCCCTCCAACACTTCTTTGCTCTAACTACATCCAAAGTTGGCCATTTTTCTTTTTGTTTTGCTTAAATACCAGACCTTTCAAATCCAGCATTATTTTCAAATTTTTTTCAAATTGCAATCCATTTCCATCCGTAGCAACAGACGACAGAAAATAGTTTCAGTGAAGTAATATAGTCTTTGGTAACAAAACTAGACCATTATTTCTGGGCGTTTATTGATGTGAGGACATATTTTTGATTTTTAAAGTGAACTAAAATAGCGTGACCATGCCCCTTTAACTGTGAAGGGGTTTATTAAGTTCAGAATACAGTAAATTTGCAAATAAAAGCCCCTCCCAAAATGAGCCTCTCCCAAATGATCCTTCCGATAAAAAGCCCCTCCTCCCCCTCCCCCTCCCCCTGAAGTTTACCTGATTAATGGTGCCAAGGAGGCGTTACATTCTG
Organism: Siderastrea radians; assembly: GCA_964017195.1. Taxonomy (NCBI): domain Eukaryota; kingdom Metazoa; phylum Cnidaria; class Anthozoa; order Scleractinia; family Rhizangiidae; genus Siderastrea; species Siderastrea radians. Next base: position 41,954,992 of record OZ024892.1, on the reverse strand, counting down.
TTTTTACGGTCAAAGCCCAGCCATTTGGAAACAAATAATCACAATAAGTCTCCCACAATAAAGCTCCTTGTGAAATCAAAGAGACTACAAACTGTCAGGGGAAGTCGAGCGAGGAGAACACGCGAGTGCGTGGTTAAGTCGCTTGTCGCGTGGCCCCAACGTGGGAGGCTAATTCCGAACGCGCTCGTGAATTCTTCTCGCTCGATTGTGTCAGCGTAGGAAGAGGGACTGCTTGTAGTCTAAAATATAAGGCCTAGGACTTATATTCGGAATTTTACTAAGAAGAGGAATTTCCGATTGCGTAACACGCGAACGCGCGAGAAATTCCACACTTTACATGTTTTTTTATAAGAACGCGTATTATTTGGCTGAGCCTGAGGGTGTTCTTATTTTAGCCCATACATTTTCTTAAATTTTGGGGCAAATTTCAGTCTCAAAGTTCTTATAAAAATGGTTCTTATATATAAAAAAAGAGTGTACCCTATCGTGGTCGCGTGCCTCGCTTCTCCCAAGTATATATCACAAGTATATTTACGTGTCCGTCGTCAATTTCCACTTACATTGCGAAGTACCCTCCTTAGAGGGTTCAAAACCTACTTACCAGGAACACAAGGATTGTGTGCAGAGTTCTACACTCCACTAGTTCTGCAAACCACTCCAAATACTGAACACGCTTTCTCAGAAGTCGGGAATACACTTTTGCAGCTTGCTTATCTCCAAGAAAAAAGTCTGCTTTCCGGTACGTCATTTCCAGGGTGCTTTTATTTTGTTAAAATGTTTTTCCAAAGCATTTCGCATTCTAAATAGCTTTCTGCACAGGGTGCAAGACATCTCGTAGATTTCAGCGATATTCAGGAGTGAGCTGTGAAAAGCCAAGTTTTTCTTAGCTGTCTTCTAACTTTGTCACTGATTACTAAGAACTCAAAACAAAGAAGCATTTTTACCAATTTAGTATTCGCAGAGTCGAAATTTCATAGCTTTCCGTATAAGTTAGCCGAGTTATCACTTTGAGCCGCTTCCGAGTAAGAATGATAGTGGTGAACGAATAACTGAAAAGAAATTTTATCTTAATAAGAGGTACTCGCGAACGTTAATATGGCTGACTGAAGTGAATTACCAGAAATCCCGGAGTAACTTTTGGGTTTCTCGATGATCGGGGAAATGCTATTAGTTTTCGCAAGTTGCCGCTTTTTGTCGCATAGACTGAGAGTCAGGTCCCTGCCTTCTGGCGATAATTTCCGCTGAAATACACGCGCTCGCGAAAATCGCCTCTCACAATAAGCCCCGAAAATTACAAACTACCGACTTAGTTTTCGCTTGGAATTTAAGCGCTTGATTCAAACTCCCTGTCTAAATTTTCTGCGCTAGCTCCCTTCGCTTCGCCTCTGTTCCGTCTCCAAATTTCTCGCGTGGTTTTTGTCGTCCGCCTTACCGCCGTCGCCATCGCCAAAATTAGAGATTAATTGAAGTCTATTTCTCACGTGAAAATTTAAGAAAAGGCCAGTACAAAAGAGCCTTTTTAGCTGTAGTCATTTGCGAGCGACGAAGTTAACATGCTTCCGAGATATATTTCTACGAAATAAGTTTGGGAACTGTAAAACAAATGAAAACAAGTATTTTTGTCTTCAACGAAACCGTGTTATATTTAGTTGCACACTAAGCCGTCAGCAAGCGATATTTCTTAGACACGCGAAAAAGGCTCGCTCAGCACAATAAATCTACGAGTCTTAACACAACAAGAAAATATGCTTGTTTCGTAGATTTCAAAAAAGCTTTCGACTCAATTTGGCATGTTGGTCTCTTATATAAGTTGTTACAAATAAATGTCGGAGGGTGTTTTTACAATTTGATTAAGAGTTTGTACTCAAACTCTACATGCTCTATAAGGCTTGGACAAAATCAAACACGACACTTTCAATATGCCAGAGGTGTACGACAAGGTTGCATTTTAAGTCCGTTACTGTTTAACCTTTTTATTAATAACATACCTTTCTCTTTCGAAGAAACTTTATCTGACCTCTTTGTCTTACCAAACGGCGCGAAATTAAACTCTCTTTTATATGCGGACGATCTAGTAATATTATCAAGATCCAAAATAGGATTGCAAAATTGCTTAAATATGTTATCTTCCTATTGCAATTCATGGATGTTAAGTATCAATCCTAAAAAGACTAAAGTTATGATCTTCCAAAAACGCGCAAAAAGATGTACTGAGTATAGTTTTCATTTTGACAATGAAAACATTGAAGTTGTTCAGAATTACGCCTACTTAGAAACATTAATCTCTTCAACAGGAAACTTTTCATTGGCGCTTGATAAATTGAAAGAGAAGGCTCTCCACGCTCTTTCAGCCTCAGAAAACACACACATATCAGCAATCTGTCCCCATTCCTTGCAAATAAACTTTTTGACGCTATGATCTCTCCAATTTTAACTTACAACAGTGAAATCTGGGGAGTATATACCAAACCTGATTTCAAGTCTTGGGACAGTTCACAGATTGAAAAAGTTCATCTCCAGTACTGTAAACGTTACTTAGAAGTAAGCAGTAAGGCATCGAATGTAGCTTGTAGAGCTGAGCTTGGAATGTTTCCTCTTATAATAGCTATTAATCAAAAATAATTAATTACACCTTTCTCCACAATAAGGAAAATGACTCTATTGTTAAACAAATCTTTTTAATGTCATCTGATCTTCATAACACCAGCAAAAATAGTTTTTACTCTAATGTTATGAGGATGTCTGAATATTATAATTTGCCTGATTTTGACCCTACTTTCTTAACTGATGCTAAGATTAAACACTATGTAAGTCTTATGCAACAAAAGTATATTTCACACTGGCAACATACTATTCGAAACTCTAAGAAATTAGAATTCTATAACACTTTAAAGGACGAATATACGCCTTCCTGCTATTTAGAATAGGTAATCATAAATTATTGATCGAAACTGGCAGATATGATCAAATCCCAAGGGATAATAGACTCTGCCCTACGTGTAAATCAAACCAAATTGAAGGTGAATTTACTTTTCCATTGTACTAAATACTGTAGTTTTAGAGATGAATCTTACAAAAAATAGAGAACCAAATACCAAACATAACACAATTACCTCCTATGCAAGCCACCAAAAAATTAATGAATTCTGATAATTAATATATAGATTTAGCCAAGCCTAAAAGCGGAGCCCCCCTTTTTGTTTTGTCTGTTTTTTGCTTTTGTATACATAATTGATTTTTTTCCTATTACATGATTATGATTGTTATAAGTTTCGCTTTAGTTAAGTTTTACGCTTTTGCAATACTGTATGTACTTTTATTATTCAACTGCATTCAGTAGAGTACAAATAACACCCAAAACGAGTACAAATATCCCACGGTATTTGTACTCCAGAAGACCGGTTTGACAGGTTTTCTACAAATACCACGTCAGGCTTTAGGCTTACAAGGTGAACGATAAAAAAAAAGGCCGAAACGCTCGTTTTTCCGGAAGAAAACAATGAATGCTTACCAAATTTGGAGATTTTTAACGAAAACGAGATCCTAGAGACAAGCAATGACCTAGACGACGGTGAAATTTCTTTATTTATTGAAGAAAATCGAAACGTATTAAAATACAACAGAAAATACAAAAACTGACCTCAAGTCCGCTAAAGAAACAAGGGCCATTGAAGAAATTCCCGCCGAGGAACTTGACAACCTTTTATGTCATTTGTTTGTCAAAGTCAGGAAACGGAACCCTTCATTTCTCAGGAGCTGTCTTCAACAAATGCACAATTGTTGTCGGTCAGAAATCTCCACCGCTATCTCTTCCAAAACGACCCGTGGTTAGTAGTGATTCGGACGAAGATGACTGAGCTTGAAGTGCTGTTTAAGTTGTTTGACTTGACTTTCGAGTTCTGTTTGTTCTAGATCTGTCGAGTTCTTTCTTTTCGTAGTTTTACTCGGTGACCAAGAACATTGTTGTTTATCCAACTGTAAACCCGAAAATAATTCAGTTTTGCCTTCTTCCATCTTTGTTTTCCTTGCAAGTTTGAAATAAAATCCCGACGCTTCGCTCGATTGACACAGGTTTGACAAGTTTTCGTTTTTGACCAATCAACAACAACCTCACGTCAAGCGCGCGAAACCTGACTCCGCTGGCGCGCTCACTCGCTGCTCAGAAGTCACGTTAGTTTGTCACGCAACTCAGGCAGTTTATAAACCACTTTTCCATTTTGTAGCTAAGTTGAATAATAAATCCCTTATTAGACGGTTTAGTGTGTAGTATCGTGCGATATTTTTACTCGTCTCTTGTATTTTGACTCGCCCTACGGGCTCGCCAAAATACGGCGCGACTCGTAAAAATATCCCACGATACTACACACTAAACCGTCTAATAAGATATATATATTCATGCAAATAAAGCTTGTGGTTGTTGTTGTTGTTGCTAAGTAACAACGTTGTATTAAACTTGGTTAATTGTTTTACAAATTACGCGTGATCTTTGTACTCTCTCTTGCATACGTAATTTATTTCTTTCATTAGGGATGTCTAGTTAGCGCGCTTGTATATAAGCCCAAAAGCCTGTCTTTTTTCGAGGGATTTGACAAACTCGTCGTGTCACTGACAGAAAGGAATTTCAAAAATTTGCTTTTTAACGCCTTTCATACCGCAGAGCTCGGCCCTGTGGTGAGGATACGTTTAAGGAAATATTAGACCTCCTGCCGATGTTTTGCCATTCAATGGAAAAACATCGGCAGGGGTCCGGGATTTCAGAGTCGAGAAGTGTTCTATTTCGAATGTTTTGCATGTTTTTAGGTTAAGTGGAAAACGCGGAGTGCGGAGTGCGGAGTGTTGAAATTGCGGAGTGTAGAAAATGCGGAGTGTGGAAAATGCGGAATGTAGAAAATGCGGAGTGTGAAAAATGCGAGTGTTAAAGAAAAATGTATAAAAAGCTTAAAAGAAAAAAATAAGGCAATATCGCCACACGTAGGTATAACACCCAATATAACTCCTCCCGTCCCATGCCCTCTGTGCGGACCCTGGAAAAGCACAATACTCTTAACGAAATAAAAAAATAATCTTTTTTGTTTACTTTCAAAACTGCGAAATTTAGTGCTCGTAAAACACGTCTTTCGAATTCTAGAGAAATAAATGAAGTTGTGTAGTTTTTATTTCCGGTTAAGCCATAGTAGTTGTTTCCGGTTTAGAAAAAAAATGTGAAGAAGTGCTACGGATGCGGTGACAATTTTGAAGAAAAATTTCGTCAGCCACCACACAACATCGAGGTCAAGCACGTCGACCGTCGGCAGGTACGCAAGGACGACAACACAGGGGTGTTGGTATACATCACAGACTTTACCAATACCTATTACCACCCCAACCCTGCGCATATCATACGAAAAAACCCTGTTTTTGACGGACGTGTACATATCGACCTCAGCACCTACCACTCACTTGATGAAAGCCAGAAGGAAATGCTAAAAGAACATGGACTGATTGTTAATATCGTTAATTAACAGTAATGCTACACGCGTGGATTTGTTTTATTTACCTCAGTATTCGTTACTGTTTTTCATGGCTACGAAAAAATAATGTACGATTTAGCAATGAAACTCAATGATGCATCGCTTTTTCAAAGAACATGGACTGATTGTTAATATCGTTAATTCACAATAATGCTACTGGCTGCGTTAAAATGCAATGATGCATGAAGGAGTTTTATAGAGTGTTGTACCTTGTTACTTGTGTCCGTGTGAAGATATCACCTTTAATTAAACATTTAAAACGATCTTAGCAACAATGGGTTCCTGCCAAGAATATAGCGGAATTAAAGATCACTTTTTAATTTCCTTTTCCATACAAGCTTTTTATATTCATTAATTTTCGTTAATTTTCACGTATACTTTATTTCTATAGAATTCGAAAGACGTGTTTTACGAGTACTTAATTTCGCGATTTTGAAAATAAGCAAAAAAATAAATTTTGTGATTTTTCTTTTTGTTAAGAGTAGTTTGCCTTTTCCAGGGTCTGCACAGTGGGCAGGGGAGCTATATAGGGTGTTATACCTTATATAATTGAGTACGTGTGGCGATATTACCCTATTTTTTCTTTTGACCTTTTTATAACCTTTTTATATATTTTTCTTTAACACTCAGCATTTTCCACACTCCGCATTTTCTACACTCCGCGTATTCCACGCTCCGCATCTTCCACACTTCCCATATTCCACACTCCTCATTTTCTACACTCCACATATTCCACACTCCGCACTCCGCACTCCGCACTCGTCGTTTTCCACTTAACCATGTTTTTACGCTTACTCAGTGGACCATGATATTTAAAGAAAAACAACGAAGTGAATTGTCAACAGAAGTTAAAACGGAGTACATTTGTATTCTTTAAAAGAAAAGAGAACTGAATCAATATGAAGTTACTGTTAACTTCTCTGCTCTTTCTGTGCATCCCACGTGGTAAGGAATTAGTTTACTGTTATGTCAACAGTTTTAATTCGTCAGAGTATGAAACTGATAAACAACGTAAAGCATCCACGGCCTACGTTTATAATTAGGCTTATCGTGTGCTACGACTACTTTCGTCCAGTTCAGTGTTAGTTGAGTGAATGATTGCCTTCTAAACTAAGCCTTCGTCGGCAGCTTTAGTATGATATTAGCAGTCTTATGAGTCGTTCCCCGTAGGTGGCCTGTTAGGATCGTCTGTGCTTCTTATATAATCTACAACAAACTAATATTCCTTCCTTTATCTCTCTCTTTCTTTATCTGGGATCTATGTGCGATTTTGTAGCTCTTCTTGCAATTGTTTACAATTTTTAAAACAGCATTATTAAGCTACCTTAGAAGTATCAAAAGCAGTGTCATGGGGGTTCGTTATAGCTTATTGCACTTGCATGAATATACGAATGCATATTTGCATTCGTATATTCACGCAAGTGCAATAAGCTATAACGAACCACCATGACAGTTCGTTATAGCTTATTGCACTTGCGTGAATATACGAATGCATATTTGCAGGGTTGGAATTAACGTAAAATGAGTAAGATTAGAATCCTGCGACCATTGTGGTCACAACCTGACCAGACTAGGTGTGTCTCGATCAAAATTAAACCCGCGCCCGTAGATGTTTCTTAAATGTCTATTTCGTTTTGAGATTCTGCTCGATTACAATGAAATATTCGCAAAATATACAAAATTTAACCAATTCAAGAATATAAAGAACGTGAGTGATTTATCAGTTGGTAAGCACATGCATATGACACGGGCGCAATTTTTATCGAACTATAACCCACTTTAACAGAATTTTTCGTTTTAAAATTGTGAGTAGGGATTTTTTTGAAAAGTTTGATCTCTCAAATAAGACCTTAGGTTCACCCTCAAAGTTTATACGACCGCTGTGTCTCGAGAAATAACGTAAAAAACTTTTAATTATGGGGAAACGTTTCTTTCAGCATACATTATTGTTGCGCTCAAACCGAGTGCGCAGGTGAGTGCGGCTTGCTTGTTTTGTTGACGCAAATTTGAATTCCTCAAAAATGTGACAACAGTAGCCCAAAAATAGCATTTGGCTATGTCATCTGAGACATAAACAACTCCGTTGCCTTAAGACAAATCAGAACTGCCCAATTTCAAAATACTATATTTTCCCGTCCAAGAGCGTTAGCAACTAGTCTACATATACGGCTGCATTTGACGTTCAAAATTTTCAGGGAACTGGTTTGTAGCTGATTTGTCTAAGGCTTTGTCTGATTCACGGCTGGGTATATGTAAGCTAATTCTAGAAATTTCACAAGAATCCTAACTATTAATTTTGTATACGCCCAGTTTTGTTGAAAAGGTGGGTAGAAGTTAGATAAAAATTGCGCCCGTACTACAGTAACTGTTAAAACCATCAAATTCTTGGATAATTTTGTGCTATCTGCAAACTTTCAGTGCAATCGGGTAAAATTGCAAAAAGCAATGGACATTTAAGAAACATCACACGGAGCTTAATTGGCTGTAAATTCGATCGAGACACCTTAACATTTGATAATAAAGTTCGATTATTTTTGCTTTTAAACTGAAGAGTTAGAAAAATACCGTAAACGGTTTGTCAGGTTTTATTCTGTTTAATGTACGTAATTTCAATATGTCAACTAAAATAGTTATCAACCGAAAAACCATAACAATATCGAAGATTGTAAACAAGATAATTTATATTCTTCCTGAATGTGACGGGAGGACCGAAGGGCTCTTGGCTCTCGTTTCCGATGTTTATACCATTCTCCCTTCAGATCCGTTTGCGTATATATATTTCCAAGGATCGGAATGGACCGACCTAATTTTTCCAAACGTCAGTTTACATGCGCAAAGGCCATGAGGCATGTGGCATATGGCCCAGTGATCAGTGCATAATTAGTACGTTCCGATCTGCAGGTCGCCGGTTGTTCGATCTTGTTTTGAACAAGAAAAGTTACTCCTTATTGGCTTTCTCCACCAAAGTGTACGTATAAATGGGCACTTGCAAATCGTTCAACTTAACGAAACCTCAAAAACTGGAGGGGTGACATGCGGTGTAAAATGGACTGGCATCTCGTTTCATTAACCAGTTGAAGTGTCCTTACGGGAAATACAACTAATATACCTTGCTGCGTTAATTCTAGGGGTGGAATCATTTGCAGCATACGTGTATAGCTGTCGCTTTGGCACGCGCGAATTTTCTATCGTTTTTTTGTTTTTTTGTTTTGTTTTTTTGGCTAAGAAACAAAAGAAAATTCCACGTGCTAAAGCGACAGCTACTCGCGTATGCTTGAAATGATTCCACCCTTGATCTGTAAAGGCTCCATTTTTCTCTTCTGATGTGTTAATCATATTTTCGTTTCTTTTAGTAACCAGCTTCAAATGTAACAGCTGCTCAAGCTCGTACTCTTGGAGTGAATGTGAAGAACTTCCCAAAAACTGCTCAGCAAACGCCAATCGCTGCGTTAAATTCCATTTAAAATATTGGGAAAGTCGAGAAAGCTTCGTAAAAAGGTGCGGCACAAAGAAGGAATGCAGTGATTTGGAGAACATGCCAGTCTGTAAGTTTGCTAAAAAACATCACGAGGAGAGTGAATGCAAGGTCGACTGTTGCGAGGGCGACCTGTGTAATGCTGGCTCATCTACCGCTTTCAGCATTATCTTGCTGGTGCCATGCGCAGTGGCATCCTTGGTTTTTCTCACACAAGAGGTGTTGTAAGGGAGCCTAGCTCCCTGATAAGATGAAATTACAAGGATCATGTGCAGGATTTGAAAAAGGTTCTGAACTTATTGACAAACGCAAGAGAGGGAACTCAGTCTCTTAAAAACATTAAAATACAAGCCCTGTTTTCCTTTACCGAAAGCTGTTGTAATTTGCAAAAAGGGGGGCCGTTGCAACTTGCAACTGAATAATAGCTTAGTGATGTTTGTTTTTCTATAACAAACAAGCAAGGGACTGCTAATGTTAGTGCACGTGGAAGCTAGCCCATAACAATGACTATTTAACTTGTTTTGTAGTAGAATTTCGTGCGGAAAATATACCACCTTTCAGCAACTGTGAACACGGTTAGTAATAGTTGATAATAAATAGTTGTCAATAAATGACTTGCCACGACATCTTTGCCTGTTCATGTTCATTTCTCTGCATGAAGCATCTACCGGTTTTTTGACTTTGCCGTTTATCTTGCTCTGTGATGTACGGCAATATACGCAGGAATGATAGTTATAAGTCTGTTCTCCATTATTACTACCTTCTCTGGCTAGTTAGACTGGCAACGCCTGAGTAGGTACAATGTTAGACCGACTAGTTGACACGCGTATTGCTAGATTGTCCTGTATGAAGACACACGGCAGAAAAGAACTGAGACAGAAATGCGTTCTCTTCCCCCACCCGTATCAATTAGCTTGGAAAGACTAAGTAGTGACAACTTAAAGGGCTTTTTTTGGTGGCAAGGCAACATTGATAATGGAGGAGGAGAAGTTAAGGAGAAGAATTGTTCTTGTGATTTTCACTGTCAACGTTCTCACTTAGAAGTGCCTTAACCCTATTCTGCCTGGGGGGGGGGGGGGAGGGGCACCTTGTGCCCGCGCTGACTTTAACGAGTTATAACTTTTAAACGGCTAGACGAATAATCACCAAATCTCGTGACTTTTCCTAAAATTTATCGGACAAAGTTTTCCTGTGTCAATGATGTGTCTATGGTGATTGACGTTTCCATAGCAACCGTCTACTCAGAAGTGTATTTTGACTATTTTCTGCCTTTTTTCAGTCTTTTTTCAGGTTTTCCCCCTTCGCTTGTAAGAAGAAGATAATTTTTTACTTTTGTGTGCTTGTTTTGACTAAGAATGTTTCTTGGAACAAAATCATACACTTTTTGGTGACGTCATTGTCAGTTGTATGACTACTGGTTTGGGATTCAAGATGGCGGCCTCAAATTCAAAATGGCGGGTTTGACGTTATTTTGACGTCACGACGCGTCATAATTGACACCTCATAAGCCCAAACTGTTAAGCTAATGACGTGCTACAAACGTGCCAAGTTTCATCGCAAGAGCTTTAATTCTTTTCGAGATCTATAGGAGGGGCACTTTGTGCCCCCCCCGGCTCAGAAACCCAGAAAAAGCCCATGCAGAATAGGGTTAATAGTTCTGTCAGAGATTGTAGTTAGCTGCTCAGGCGTCACCAGTTTAACGAACGTAAGAAAGTAGTACTGGGGAGTAGACTAAATATGATAGTTACCTTACTGAGAATGCAAACTTTGTATATTTTTTTACTTTTACAAGGAGATTGCTTTCTCGTGAAAATACCTAGAGCCAACTGACTATGGCACTGTTGAGGAGCTCTGATTGCTATATTCTTCTCATCTACCAGTTTTGACTGGTGAAAATTTCTGGAATTGTATTATTTAGTGACTGTCCCGAACAGCTGTAGCTGAACATTTTTGTATCAAGCTTGAAGCATTGTCAGTTACCTGCAGGTCAAAAAAATTCAAAAAAACTTCCAGCCTGACGTAGGGTCTAGGAAATGAGACGAGGTCGGCTTCCGTTTTGTGAACAGAGTACATCGTGAACAGAAACAAACAAACAAACAAACAAGCAGACAAACAGAATTACAACATTTTAACATCGAACAGCCTTGGTCAATAAAATTGTTATTATTCATTAATTATTGTGATCTCAGGACTAGCATGGATTAAGAAGTATATATGAAGTTTGGACTGCTCAAGCAACCAACTGATGTAATTCACTTGGATCACGCAAAACAAAAAAAAAAACAAATTCTGACTTCGTGATCGTACTTCCACACCCTTGGTCTTAGCTTTATCCTGGAACATTGGATCCATTTCACACATCGATCAGAACCTGGTCCGCAGTCGACTGGACTTGTTTTCAGAGATGTCAGTCAACATTAACCATGTGAACAATTTACGTAAGTAGCACTGGACAAAGCTCATGCTCACTTCAAGGCGTATCATAAATAAGTACCTAAAGTCCAATTTTTTAAGTGAAACTCGCACGGAACGAGTATGCAACTTGAACCCGAACTAGAAATAATGGCCGCCGCCTTTGCTATTTTGGTAGACAGGATTGTTATGTATCATAACACACCTAAAGCGTCTATGAAGTGAGAAACAAGTGAAGCTTATTTAAAAGGCCTTGCGAGATGAGAATGGATAGTGTTTTGGTATCTTCTCTTGTTCCATAGGTATTGTAGTTTTTGCGTTACACAAATCAGAAAATCGATGGCGTCTCTGAGTGGTTACAACATAGAGACAACTAAGTCACAAAATCAAGGATACCTCCGAAGAGAATCAGTTAAAGGTAGTTGAAACTTGGCACCAGTATATTGCCTAATGAAAAGCACAAGACAGTATGTATGGCGATGTTGCCATGGCAACACTTTTGGTACTAGTCCGTTTTTGCTTTGAGCCAAATACTACCCGCATTTGGGACTCTATACTGAGAAAGAAATGGCCCTGTTTAAAAGATACACAATCTCCATATTGCGGTAAGTTTTCTCATTAAACGGATGTCTCGAAGACATGAAGCACCAGAGCTAGTGACGAAGGTTTAGCATAACAGCCATTCATTTTAACTAAAAGGAAGTAAATGCAGCGCAAGATGAGCTTTTGTTATGTACGTATGTATGTATATGTAGGTAGATATGTTTCTTAAAGTCTTATTAATTTCTACCTGATTGCTAGCGCTCACCGAGATATCTAACGTGTTTGATCAGTTTCATACCGTCAGTAGTTGCTTACTAATACCACATGGAATGCACACAACAACGAGCAGAGAAGTCGGTACTAGTAACTTCATATTGATACCTGTTGCCTTTCAAGACAACAAATGGATTTAACTTTTGTGAACAATTCAGTTCGTTGTGACGTTCTGTACAAGATTTCGATGTTCCAGAAAGTATATGAACATGCAAAGTATTTGAGATGCAAGCTTTTCAATTACTTCTTGTTTACGTGGCCCTTATAAAAAGCTAAGTTCCTAGGACAGGAGATGGAGACGCCTAACGATACTCAACGATATAACTAAACTAAAAAGCTATAAGGTTCGTGCTTTTGCCTTTTTGGGTCAGCAGAGGGTAAATAGTTTTTCTAGAACGAGTTATTCTAGATCTGGTCTGATATAATTTCTTATGGGGAGAAGAAAAGAACTCAAGAAAAATAGTGATCTTTAACTTAATCTTCCGACGATTTTACAAAGATTTCAAGGATTTTGACTATTGCTATTTAGTAAACTAACAGAAAAGAACTGTGCCTAGTGTACTGCCCTTTAAATCAAGATTAGTAAAACCCTGAAAGATCATAATGATTAATTTTTAAGACGAAACCTTTAAGGCACATTTCAACGGCCGCCCTTTCGGTTTGGGTACGCCATAACAACTGTCAAGTAGTCGGTCTTTTCTCATCCATTTGGAAAAGGGGCGGCTTAAAAAAGGATGACAACTCCTTCCTTTTGACGCAAGAAGTACTGCCCTGGTCTGCTGAAGGTTGCAAATTGCGTGATCCACCTTCCTAATATAGAAATCTCGTGTGTCAATATCCAGTCAACGGTTGTCTATATAAACCCTTTTTGCGAAAGGAGATGCAGTGTTCAGTGTGAGATTTTTGGACCTCTGATGTGTTGCTGCAATGTTTACGTTGTGCAATGATGCCCTTTCTCAGTAGGTAGACTTCTACGCTGGTTACAGTCGTTTCTGACTGTCAGTTGTCGATTTGTCCCTAAAGTGGAGCAATTTCGATGTTCTTTTGCAAGTCTACCGATTACAACAATAGTAGGCGTTCACAAAAACATTGGAAGTTGATCAGACTCGATCACCTACACAAGGGAAAAATTGGCAACTACTGCGGTCAAAAACATCTCAACCAGCATAGACTTCTACATCGCACGACCTTAACACAGAAGTGACAACAGTTGCTTTCAGATCACTTTCATGTGGGAATGACAATCCAGCCCTTTGTAGGCTTTACAAACATCATGCACGCTTAAATGATTGGTCGACCATAAGATGTTTCTCGCACGATATATTTGGTTCGTCATTCCCTGCCCATTTAATCTTCAGTGTGGCACTGATCACGGACCTTCTTGCAACTGTTTCGCTTCAAAGTAAGCCAAATCAAGGTGGTACTGTCCAAAGCAATGACATGGCGGTTCTTTACTGCTTACTGTAGGCGGCTTACCATTGATGGCGGAGAATGCGAGGCAATGACATAAAATCTAAACATATAGCCATCCATTAAAAGTAAGCTTAGCAAATTGTAACCTTCTAGCTTGGTACATGTTATGTACGCGTATCGTTTGATAGCTTAGATTTGACGAAGGCACAGTAACAGCCGTAATTAATTAACAATTAGTACTTAGGATCGTTTTGACTTTGCTTAGAAAGTTGATATTCAGCCGTTTTATCTCACGCTTTTTTTTCTTTAAATTATTCCCTGTTATTGCAAGGCAACACGCGGTTTCTAAGCAAAAGCTTTTTCGTTTAATGTACTCTAGTCTGAACATCAACTGATAAACGTGAAACTGTGCACGCACACATTGTATGTTGTACTTGTGCTTAGCTGTGCTTCAAATGTAAATTTATATAAGAATATAATATTAGCCTTTGATTCGCCGATCGTAGAGTTAGCAGTTCTCGCTTCTTTTTTGTTACCCTGTTGCAAAGTCAGCAATTCTTTTGTTGCATGGAAAGTACTTTCCTTGAACTAAAGCTTCGAACCCCATATACCCCTATAGTGACAAGCATCTAATTTATCCTTACAGTATCTCTGCTTGATCAAACAATACAGGCCATGAGAATAAAAGAAATGATCTCCATAGATGAAATGTCTTGATGTTTAATCAAATTCTGCCAACTTGTGAGATACGATAAATATGGAGTACACTGAGGAGAATATCCATTTTGGTACTAGGGTACAGTAAACTAAAAGCACCCAAAATTTGCCGAAAAGGAAGTGCTAAGAACAAAACGGAGCCTCCGATTCTTGCGCCTAACAGTGCAGAAACACTGATGTCAAATTTGCCCACAGATGTGGACAGTGCTTATCTTTCACATAGACTAGGATCAGGAGCTGCAATGCTCTTAATAAGGTAAAATCACATCTGTGGCATGAGGGAGCCGAAAATCCAAGTCAACATGAACTGCAATAGAGACTGCAAAAGAGGTTTATTTCACTTCTCATCTTTTATTTCCTCTAAGAAAACTGACGTGTCAAAATCTGCAAAACTCTCAACTGATGCAACAATCTCTTAGACTTAACATATATCTTCATGCACTCTATGCGTGCCGACGTTTTCTTCGCGGTTATTTCCCTCAACATGAAGAAAGCAAGGTCGACAATTTAAATTACTGTAATAGAATATTTCGTCTCTATTTTAGAGTCGTAGACATGTAACATTTGTCCTCGGGGAAGCCCGCTTTAGGTCCTATGCTACTGTCGGGGAAGGGGGGAGGAGGCCGATCGGACTTCGTTTGACCTCCTATTCTAAAGAAAGAGAAAAAGAAATTTTCCGTTTGACAAGACATCCGTAACTGTATTAACTGTATTACAATCTTGTAGCCAGACCTGAAATTGTACTTAATTAAATGAAGTAAACTGAGTTAAATCAACAAGTCTCATAACACATCTCCCGACAAGTCATTGCAACTTGCAAGTATTCCACGCAGTCAAATTATCCGTGGAGTGGCAACCTACTTTGAGCTAGAGATATCAAAAAAGCAGACGATTGCCGCAAACCTCAATAACACGCCTTTATGGGATGTCAACCTATTTAGGTGAGTGGAGGTGTAAGGTGCTGCTGCTTGCTACGGGTCAAGCCACGGAAAAGCGGCGTGACCTCCTTTTCATTCCCGTTTACTGTCTTCTACGCGGCCTCTTGTAATTCTATTTGTAGTTATTATTTGTCTACAGCTACAATATATTAATCTGTTTTTGTCATTCCTGCTGACTCTTTTCAGTAGGGTTTGTTCACGGGTTACGGTGCTTTCTGTAGTCTTCATTTGTCAACCGCCCGATACACTCTACTATCCTGCTATCCTGTTTTTTCTCTTATTTATGTTCACTCTCTTGTGGTTTTGCACTTAGTATTTCTCCAGCAGTGATTCAACGGCTCTGAACACGTGATTCGGATAGTGAACCACGTCTGTGGTACCCTTAGGATACGAGTCGGTCAAGGGATACACGTCTATGACGTCAAATCCTGCTTGGCACATGACGGACATTGCGTAAGCACTGAACAGAGCAACTTGCTGGAAAAAAACGTCAAAACAAAAGGCGAAAAAGGAACCAAATTAAAATGTGCTAGAAGTCACCAAATTCTTAAGTAAGTTTCACGCAGCAACCTATAACGTCTTCCAATTCATTTAGTGTACTCTAAACTTTTGCGCTCATAAGCAGAGTCTCAAGCCCTGCGACACCTAAGAATTAGCCGGTGTCAGTCTCGAAACTTCGGATTTTCAAAACAAAAATGGATCTTGGTCAGTCAGGCAAATCTTGTGTCGGAGCTTGGTCAGAGAGGTTGTTTCGCATATTTTTAATTCTTTGTGGTCTTTAAGCTACAGAAGCATTTATTGAAACTCTTTGAAGTACTTTTTGTACTTTTTCGTTTGGAATTTTTCATCAGTGTGTCTGAGGCATGCATTTAAGAAACATTAATTCCCGACTCAGATTTTAAGCTCAAGGTCTCAGCGTCTTGGCGAGTCTTGGATTTTGCCGTTTTGACCCCTAAAGCACGTGACAAGCCTCCACAAACGTGAAGTAAGAAATGATGACGACCATTGCAGAGAAAATTTTTCAAGTTAAGCAGTTTTCAAAGAAGAACCTAGCTTGAATTGGATTCAAACCCATGACCATACGTTACCAGTGCAGCACTCAAGGGTTTGGTACGTGGTCAAAATCATGAACTGATCCATGGATCATCCAAGTGGGCTCTACAGAAATCTGGCAGGCTGAATTAGACATGGTCACCTGGTACCCCTTATTCTCTCGCACCCTGGTACCCGACCCTTGCCTTCTCCTTAAATCAGTACCAGAACATCAGTACCACTGTTGTGCAAAGTGTTACAACACCATATTGCACTGCGTTTTTGGAACTGAATGTTTGACGGTGGAGCGTTGCAAATGCTGTTGTTTATTTGCCAGCACTGAGGTGCAGGAACCTAGGTGCCAAGTAAGTAGCTGGGCCTTAAGAAAAAAACCTTCATCTTTACCTGCGTGGTGAAGGATCTCCAACAAGTTTTGTTCTTCATCCCAGACTTTTCTTTGTGAATAGCAGTGGATGTCTTCCAGATCACTTTCGCTCTGAATTTCAGGACCATTTTCCCTTTCGAATCAACTTCTGTCTCCTTCAGCCTGTGTGTTAGGTCTACAATGAGCCTCTGGTATGTTGTAAAATTGATGCTGATTGAAAAATGAATACCAAGGTTTACGAGCAGTGCACTACCCTCTTTCTGCATTTGTGGCTTCCGAAGAACTCTGAGAATAGATTCAATGACCTTGTCAGGCATAAAATCAAGATCATCGTCCTTTAGGTGTCCTTTTGGGTAGTTGTAGTTATAACTTCGTTGACATTGCATGTAGAGCCTTGTGCAAAGCAGACGAGACCGGACGGAATTCGCCAGGCGGACGGCCAAAGAATCGCCGTAAAACCACAGCATCCCATTCTGTGGGTCTCCAAGCGGTAACGATGAGTTGTAGGACTCTATAGCTATTCTCAGGGGACATATAGTAAGAGGTAAAATCACACTAGGGCAACAGGCTCCCACAACCTGTACGAAACCCAGTTTCTCATCATGAAGCAACTAAACCAGTAGGTTGCATTGCCAGTCCATCGGAGGGATCGCCGATTTCTATTCCTCAGAAAAGAGTTACAAATCACGATAGCAGAGACCAGGACTGATCTGCCGACCTTAACTAAATTCGTCACCTGCTGGAAAGGTTAATATAAGGTGTCGAAACATTCACTGACCTTCAAGGTAAGGCCTCCATGATCCACTTGTTATTTTTCCACCGTCCAAACCCATCCCATAAGTGATTGCAGGTGTGAGAGGAGAAGCCATGATCCTCATGGAGTGGTCCTGACAGACAAAATAGAAGCATTAAAAAAAATAGAGTTGACAATGTTTTTTGTTTTGTTTTGTTTTTAATACAGTAGATCCGTTATCTCAAATATGGGAAACCAAAATATGCAACAGCAAATGATTGGGATAGCGGGAGATTCGAGATAGCAGGGGATTTGAGACAGCAGGGGATTTGAGATAGCAGGGGATTTGAGATAGGCGGGACTCAAGACAGCGAGGGATTTGAGGGAGCGAGGGGATGAGGGGTGTTGAGATAGCGGGGAGATGTGAGATAGGGTGGGGGGTATTTGAAATAGCCAAAACTCAAGACAGCGAGGGATTTGAGACAGCGGGGGGATTTGAGATATCAGGGGATTTGAGTTTGAGATGGTGAGGGATTTAAGATAGCAGGGGATTTGAGATAGCCAAGACTCGAGATAGCAAGGGGATTTGAGATAGCGGGGAGATTAAGATTGCGGTTACTCGAAATAATGACAGGTTTGTGATGGCAGGGTTATTCGAGGTAGCGGGGGGATTCGAGATAGACGAGGTCTACCGTAATAATATTTTATCATCGCTAGCTTGAGGACTGCACGTTACAGTATTGCTGACTGGATTTTAAGGAAGGTGTTTGTCTATCCCAGACAGGAATACTGAAGAACACTACCTCCTTTCCTCCGAGTTTTAGGGTGTTTCATTTTAACACGTGACTTGAGTCTGGCACAAGCTACGCACGCACAATGAAGATTTGTTTGTCAAAACTAGGTCTTACCTTTTTTAATTTCACCACAGCAGCTGAAAACGCTCCAAAATAGCTCACTACTACAAAATACGGTCCTTAGCAATCCTTTAGCAACGACCCCAGATTTATAGTTAAGACATACATAAAACACACAAGCCCTAAAAGAGGCAGTGTGTTGTCAAGAACGTTGTGTTGATAAGGAAAATTGTTAGCCCTTCGATTTCGTCTGACGAACAACTAACACTCGAAAATTCAGCTTTTGAATTTCTTTACGGTGGCCAATTTACTCTATCAACTCATAAATAAAAATCCAAAGTTTTGAGTTTTTCTTCCCCACTGAGGTGGCACAGCAGTTTCTTTAGAAATTAACTCCTTTACACGAGCACGTTATGTGTGAATCACATTTACAATTTACCCAAAATGCACAGGAGTGACTCCTTCACCCGTTATCACTGCAAAATAAAAGGCTATTTCGGTACCTGAATTTCTATTCCTCTTTATAAGACAATAAATGGTATTTAAGTCTTGACATGGTCTCACTCCCGGGTATCTGCGCGATCAGTTTAGAAACCGCTATGACGTAACAAATTGTTTTTTGAGACAGTCTGTGAACAAACTTGCTGTTCCATTGCCCCGCACCAACTTTTTCAAAAACAATTTTAGTTATGGTGGTGAGGTACCTTGGAACAGCTTACCCTACGATTTACGGCAAGCAGAATCACTTGGCGATTTCCTTTATAAACTTTATACCTGTACCCTTTTTCAATAATTTCTCAAACACGTACGGCGTTCATGTAAAGCAGTAAATTCTGTTTTGGTGATCAAACATAGTAGCTGCAACGTTTGATGGGCCACGTACGTAAACTCTCCACGTGTCTCCTCCGATCAGCTTCGTTTGATTATCAAAAGTCTTTGCTTGGATGAAAAACTTGCTAAACTCTCCGGCCGGTCTTATGTCCCAAAATACGATTTCACTAGCTATGGCACTACTTCGATTTAACTTTCCCCAGTGATTCTTTTCTAGACCCCAGGCCATATTATCGCTACACGGTTTGATCATACTTTCCCAGTCTACGCGTGCACGGCGCTGACGTAGCCACTCGTGACGAAAGTCTTGGAATCTGCGGGAAATCATCGTTTGAGGGATCATTGTATCATCATTAGCATTTGCTGGAAAAGGTGTTCCATAGTTGCCATCATTCATCACGCCGAAGTAATAATGAAAGCATGTGCACAAGTAAACTGCGACACAGGTGCACACCATGGAATTCAGCAGACTGGGAAACGGCCGATTGCTTCTCATGACGATTTTCTAAACGTTTTTTTATGCCCGCTCGTACACTCTTTACTAAGAATGTTCACTTGGAAAAGAGGCAATCTTCTACGTACTTCTTTTTATGCTCATGTATTGGCTGATTAATTGGTGTGGATTACATGATATGAAAGGTCACTGGAACTCACAAAGCTGCAAACGAAGGTCGTCACTCTTTGAGTTTTGTATTGGAACAGTACGACTTTTTATATTTTGTTACAGCTGGTTTCACTGCTGTGTGCTATTCACACAAATTCACAAATTCACAAAAATACATAAATTATTTAATACAAAAATTATTAAGTACTAAAATAAGGATAATTGAAGATTCGGTTCCGCCCGCAAATAGATTTGCCTGCCATAAATCGCCCATAGTCTCAAGTTAATCACGGAAATCGGCACATGAAATGATTTTTTACAAAGGAAATAATAACTTTTCGAGGTATCGACAGTCATAAAGAAGCAAAAGATCTGCAAAAAGCTTTACTCGCTATTGAAATATCTCTTTCTCTATCCACGTACTTCAGGTGAATAACTGGGTAGCAGCGAACCCTTAGCGAATCCTAATACAAAATGCCGAGTCTAACATTGCTGTAAAACATAACATTGCTGTAAAACATTGCTGTAAAACTTAGGCCTTCCAAAGCTGCTCTTTTAATATGTTCAACACACTAATGAGATAAATCTTCGACATAAGTTTCACGTCGATACTTTTGTTCGTTTTACAAGTAAGACAGTTTGAAATTTGATCAATTTCGTGGCAGCTCCAAACATAGGAATTCTAAAAATGTCATAAAACCAATGTTTTTGTGTTACTTTTTAATTTCCAAGTATCTTGACAACGTAAAATGTTATCTCTATTGGAGTGAAGAGAAATGTTGATTTCATTAGATGCCTCATTTTTTGTACGGACTTTGTTGGCCGCCATATTGGAGTCCCAAAGAGGGACACCAACATGGCGGACACATACTGCACAGTAATTTTCAAAGAGTTATTTTAACTCCTGTAGTGGAGTTAAACTAACTCCTTGAGGTGGAGTTATTTTTTTTGGGAGTTATTATTTTGTTTTTTTACTCTGCTACAAGAGGTACATCTTATTTTGGGGGGTTAAGGTTGAAGGCGGAGTGCACGGACTCCCGTATCATTTCTATGATAAACTTTGATCTCAATTTAATTATGAACGCATTTTTTGGAAATAAAGCAAAAGATATTGTGGTAATTCATTCACTAAAATCAAACGTTTGTAAGTTCCTGTCTAAAATGGCGTGAATTCTAATATGTCAATTCAAGAGCCCGAAATCAATGCGCCTGCGTTTACTGGTCAGCAGTTGTCAATATTGAGTCATGTGATCTTTGTAATATTAGAGCAGGCGCCATTTTGAAAGTGACGGTTGCTCGACGGAAGGAAGATTTATTTAGCTAGCATTTGTTCGTAGTTTGAGGACAAAAAAGCATCTCTCAAGTTAAAACAAAGGTGGACGATTACATCTTTTGCATTGGATTACGTGCCAAGAAATGTTTTGGAGCCTTGCATGTGGATTTTTGGATCAAAGTCAACAAATGAAATCGACGTTGTGAACATATTAGCAACAGTGGATCAACGACTGTTTTGGCGGATTGTTGAATTCGCAAAAGGCCAAACGTAGGAAATATGGACGTTTTGTCGGTAAGCTTAAGCTTGGAACTTCAATTCACTCTCAGCCTAAAGGCTTCCGTTCCAGTTTGTCGTCCAAAGGAGATGTTACTAGCTAGGAAGCTTAAGGTGAATACAAACGGTTAGCTGTAAAGCTGCATGCCTGCCTGCAGTTCTGTTTAGTTGCAATAATTGTTAGCAATATAAAGTCTGGGGATTGCCATTGAAAACTGTAGCATTTAAATGTAAAGAGTTCAACAGTTCTTTGGTGGAAATATTCTTGTTTGAAAGATATTATTGGAAGGTAAACAATCTTAAATGACCTCCATGTGTTTTTACTCGATGAAGACTAATTTGCATTGCAAGAAAACGTGAATGGTATCATTGTGTTTTTGTAACAATGTTTTGTAGGCTGTTGGAAACTATGTTGTTGTTGACCACATCTAAGGGCCTGCTTCTCTGCAGATGTCAAGCATTTGAGAAAATGGATGATACCATGTTTGACTAAAATTCATTCATTTTACTTATTAATTGGCTGTGGTGGTCATCTAGGAATTGCGTTCATGCGTGTAGGTGCAAGTTCAAGAAGCCAACTTTGACTTTTGGTGGATGTCAATTCCTGAAAGCTGTGTTGGTAATATGATGAACAATTTTACCAGTCCTTATACTTTAAGGCCCACCTTTGCCCAAATGGCCTTGCGACCGTTTGTTATTGTTTTCAAATGGCTTTATTGTCCTTCTCGCGATCTGATTGGTTGCCAGAATATTTCTGCGAGCGAGAAAATCATCACATACATGTATATTAAAAACAAATCGAAACAGCGAACTCGTAGTGATTTGCACCAATCTACATAAACGACCTCAATCTACAAGTCTTTTGGCTTCCATGAAATGCATTTACTCCCCAAAACGTTGGAATTATGTGTAGTTCGCCACATGACAGTTTCAATGAAATAGAAAGCGAGGACTCAGTTTATGTTTGCATTTCTAAGGGCCAGCAAGCGACTAACATTTACTTCGACATTCGATGGTTTTTGTTTGCAAATTGCAATCTTATTATCTTATAAAGTACCAGTGATTTTTGAAGGTCTTTCCAAGTCATTATAGAGGTTGGTCTGAAGGGGAATACCTGTAAACAGCGTATACAACTGGATAGCAACTCACTGATTATCGCTCGCAAAATAGCACTTATCGGGTGACTCCTGCATTACAACTGTAACCTTTGAAAGCCAGCCATACATATGTAGTAATCTTCAATCAAATCCACCTGAACCTATGGCTAACTAGGAAAACTATTATTGAATTCAATCATACGACGATAGACACAGAGGAAGAAAAAGAAAACAGTTCTGCAAAACCATTCATTTATTACACAGTCGCGAGCCGTTTTGTTTACATCCCGCGAATAAAATCGAATCGTACGAATCAAACTTACTTGCGAAGATCCCACATCCAATACAATCAGATCACTACAAGAGATTCATTAAATCTCTGTTTTTTTTCTTTTGCTTCATAACACAAGCTACTCTGAGACGAATACTGACAATATGCTCCTTCGGGATAACCATACAACATCTTCAACTGCGAGGTATCTTTGGCAGCAACATATTGGACAAAGTAGGAGTGAAAAAAAAAACACACGTTTGGCCAGCACAGTCACAAAATAATTCCTGGAAATAACAGCTTGATAATTGAAGAATAAATTCCTGCATGCTTATTGACGATTTTCAACAAGATGACTCTGAAGTAAACGGATTTTCAAAGAAAACCTCAGAAACAATTTCGTGTTACACGAAATTCATAAACAGCAACCGCGGTGCACAAGGCCTTTGGGTGAAGGTGGGCCTTAAATGAAAATTAAACTTTAAGCCGGTTGTAATTTTGTAAAAGGTTTGGACCCATGAGTCATATCATAAGTTGGTGAAGTATGATTGTCCAGGTGAGTGTAGTCCCGACAAGGAATGTTTGTGGTGACATTGACTGATGTTTCGACAACCTGAGCGAATTCATCATCAGGGTCAAGCCAGCTGGCTCTGATGATGTCAATGTCAGTCAATGTCACCACAAACAGTCCTTCACAGGAGTACACTCCCCCAGATGATCATACTTCACAGACTTATGGTTATAATTTTAAAGAAAAGATGAAGTTGTGTTTGAACAAACATACACCGAATTTTGCTTTATTCTCATTTCAATTCCAGCTTTCTTCAAATTTGAATTCATAACATTTTGGCTTTCTTACCTGTTCATCATTTAAATGGCTCCCGACCAGTGTTTGTTAGTCAAAATTTAGTACAATCAATTTTAATTTTAATAGAATTTCCCAAAATTCACATGGGTGATCATGTGATTAATAACCACTGTAGCTGATATTTGTTAATATCACAAGGGACAAAAATGAAATCTGTAACCATGCATTTACGCAGATTAATCCTTTAACGCCAAAGAGTGCCGTATGGGACAAGATGCCATTACACGCTCAATATTTGGTCAATTTGTGTGAAATTTGCACAACCAAAAGATCTTGGAAAGATCTGCACACTGAAGGCATAAAATTGAAGCCCCCTCCTATATGAGACTTGATTTACCAACCCTCCAACTTTTGGAACATTTACCCTTTGTAATTTTAGGTTCAAGTTGATATCTCACAACAAGCAGTGCACCTAGAACTGCAAATTTAGCTATAGTTTAGGGGTGTACCCAATATGTATGAGGAATAAGATAATTTTAAAAGTTTTTCTTTTTTTCATTTTGGACACTACTCAGTCTGATCTGAGAAAGCCTCCATCCCTGTTAGTGTGATTTGCAGCACACCCTAGAAATTACCTTTCGAATGGTATATCACATGGGGTCTACCAGTTCATCGTTGCCAATTTAGAAACGTTTGGCATTTACCTTGGGCGGGAGAGGGTTAATAATTGGAGGTGATATAGCACATTGGTGTTTCTGAAGGCACATTTTAAAAACTATTGTATCGTGTTTGTTGCAGCCGTACTTATAATGTTCTTTATGCTTCATATATGCCTGCATACATGTAGCTGAAGGTAGTGATATTGAAGAACAATCACATTAATTTTTGAGGTTTTTTCGAAATATAAAATACAGAAAAAAGTTAGAGTGATTTTACTTAACCCGTGAAACAATATCTAACAATTAGTGTCTAATAGTCAAAGCTGAACAAAAGAAAACAATGGAATTAGTGTGTAAAAGTGCATAATAGTTTAGTATCTATTTCATGGGGTTAATTCAAATCACTCTAAGAGAATTGTTAATATATATTTTAAAATCATGTTTTAATTGTAAATCACTTGTACTTTCTTTATTTTCATTTTAGCTGTCATAATCTAATTGCAGTACTGTTGTCTTATCAACTCAACTGATACATACATGTATCTGACAATGTTATTTCCATGGCTAATGAATTCCTATTTGGCTTTGTTCTGTTCTCTTTTTTTCATTGTTCTATGACAACATTATTACAATTAGGTGTATACCAATATTTATAGTGACTTAAAACCCTCAATGCTCCTTAAAGGGAAAAAGTTTAAAATGGTTTTAAAGCACACAAAAGAAATTTTTTGTTCCTGTTCCAGATAATAATTTAAGAAAATTGAATTTTGAGCCAGTTATAATTTTAGACAAAAGATAGTGTTGTTGAATTTTCCTATAGTATAAATTCGAATTCATAAAGTTTTGACTTTCTTACCTGGGAAGATTGTTCATTAGGGCTTCACCAGAGTTCTTCTGGTTTTTTAGTCAAAATTTGAAACAATTTGAAAAGGGATTATTTAACCATGTATTTTCTGTAGATTGAATAATCAGAGGTTCTAAAGGACATCAGTCTTTCTAAAGGGTATTTCACAAAACTATCCAGCCTTAATTACAAAGTTCTTTGTATGCTCCATGGATGCATTCAGATGGAGGTCGTAATATTGAAGAACAAGTACATTTATGACATTTTTTGGAAATATAAAATACAGAAAAATTTTAAGAGAATTTAATATCTATATATTTTGAAATCATGTTTTAGTTATACATACTTTATTTTCATTTTATATAATTATATACTTGTATGATTGTAATGTCTTACAAATTGACATTAATGTTACTGTTAATTCAAATTCTGTAAGAAACTATTGTCCATTTAAGAAAATGAAATAGGATTGAATTAAAAATGTTGTACCTTTTATAGTGACAGTCAATTTGTGTGATGTTGCTTTTTATCAAAGAAACTGATAGGTTGAATGTACTGGAGTTAATTTTACTCTGATTTCAGAGTAACTACAACTCTGATTACGGAGTTAAATTAACTCTAGTCTTTGATGGAGCAGAGTTAAAATAACGTTAGTCTTTGATGGAGTAGAGTGAAAGTGACTCCCTCGTTGGAGCTATTATAACTCCGAAATTGGAGTTAAATTTGGGAGTTAAAATGACCCCAAAAAAGGAGTTATTTTTAACCTAAAGTTTTTACTCCACTTTCGGAGTTATAGGAACTCCCATGTGGAGTTTAAATAACTCCTTTTATAGAGTTAAAGCGACTCCCCCACTGGAGTTATTATAACCCCGAAATTGGAGTTAAATTAAGGAGTTAAAATAACCCCCAAAAAGGGGTTATTTTTAACCTAAAATTTTAGCTCCAGTTTTGGAGTTAAAATAACTCTTTGAAAATTACTGTGTGTGACTCGTAATTTTCTGAAAATTGTTTTCTCGGTAACACCGCTCTGAAGAGTTGTTTATTTTTACCTTCCGTGAACTCCTTTGTTTCCGAATATTGCTCATGCAAGCAATCTTATTTTATCATAATGATGAAAACCAAGAATACGGGATCCCATGCGGGGGAGGGGGTGAAGGCAGTGATAGTAATAAAGTTCCGAGTCGTTTCATCTAAAATCTCAAATACCGTAACTCGTTTGACTAGAAACACTGTTTCCCTCCTTAGTAGCCCAGAAATGACTTTGCATTTGTGTACTTGGGCTATGCAAGAAATCACCAGTGCATCTGTATGACTTTTTTTATTGTGTAGTTTTCAAGTTTTACTGAGTTAAAGTTCTGACCTAAGGCGAGACATTTTAAAATGTTTTGAATTTTATTAACTTGATTTTACCGTTGATCATGATTTTTAGGCTCTCGGGATCTCGGGGATATTTAATTCTACGTTGGCCAAACTAACCCTTTATGTCTAGCAGCGAGTTGCCTGGTAGCATAAACGAACTCTTAGGTTTTCAGGGCATTTCGCCCTAGAACTAGGTATTTTTACGTCAAAGCCAATTTTTGTGTTAATCGTGATAAAGCACGATTTTTTGACATTAAGCTTTGCCTTTAGAGCTACGTTTAAAAGATGCCAGTAAAGGAGAGGGGCATATCGGCAAATTGCAGGAAAGACACAAGAGAGGAAAAAAAGCGAGAACCTTTTCTCGCATCTCTAATTTCTCATACTTTACATGAACAGTTTCTGCATGCAATTAACAATCAAAGTATACAAATTCACTCTTATGTTGGCGACGATCGAGAAGCCTGTAATTTACTCAAGTTAGACAGTTTAGAGCAAAGGCTTATTGCGATTTATGAAATCTGCAATGTGACCGCGGACACAATGAAACTGATTTTCAGCTAAATCACGCTTGCTGCTATCTCTATAGTTTGACAAAAGGCCAATAAAGAGATTTCGAAGGGTGCATATAATCGTTTGCAGTTTACGCGTATATTTGTCGCATTTTTAACGTCTACCTCATTGTAAATAAACGTAGCTACCCCTGCGAAACGCCTATTGTTTCTTAGCTTGATTACAATAATGTTCAAAATCAAGGGGAAAGTAAGGAAACGTCAGAAATATTTTTTGTGTGGTTTATTTGGCTTTAAATGCTGTGGAACGTGATACTTGATAATACGTGATACAAAAAATGCGAGATCCTCATAATTGTTTGCATTGCGTTTAGGTTACCCGCATGGGGTAACTATGCGATAAATCAATGCCAAGTTCCAGCGTGCAGTCGTACTTCATTGGCTATTTTGACACTGTCACCTCTGATAACTTCTCCCAAAGAAGGGAAATGTCTGCTCAATTACTTGCGGGAGGATTTCATATTCTCGTGCTGCTGTAATGCAAAATGGTCTTCAGTGAATGCGATGAATCGATACACCATTGATTACTCACATGCCCTACACGCGTATCCAGAATGTAAAGCGCTTCCCTGCTAATTTTTCTTCCCAATTTTAAATATTGCGCCCGGGCTGAAATTTGCTATGTAATCGCAAAAAAATTTCAGCCCGTTACGCGGGACAAAATTTCAGCCCTGGCGAAGCTCGCCATGTAATCGGGCCCTTAAGGGCAAATGTGTATTTTAGCGACGCTTGGGTAAATTTTACATGTACATGTAAATTCTCGTAAATCTCGTTTGGTCCCTCTGAGATCTTGCAAATTGTTGCAGTTTTTGTAATTCTCGTAATTTTCGTAAAATTGGCAGTTCTCGTTGGGTCCCTCTGACATCCCGTAAACCATTCTTGGTACCTTTGCGAGTTTTGGAAGTTTTCGTAATTCTCATAATTCTCGTCGGGTCCCCCTAAGATCTTTGCGAATTTTTGCAATTACCGTAATTTTCGTAATTTTTGTGAACTTCGAAGTTCTCGTTGGGTCCCTCTGACATCTCGTGAGCCATTCTTGGTACGTTTGCGAATACTTGCTGTTTTCGTAAATCTCGTAATTCTCGTTTGATCCCTCTCAGGTTCTCCGAATTTTCGCAGGTTACGTAATTCTCGTAATTTTCGTAAACGTCGCAGTTCTCGTTGGGTACCTCTGACGTCTTGTAAGACTTTCTTGGTACCTTTGCAAATTTTCGCAGTTTTCGTAATTTTCGTAATTTTCGTAGAGTTCAATCCTGGACATGTCTCGTGCAAGTCTGAAACGTAATCTCGTAATAGCTGGGAATTCAGGGATGGGAATGTCGGCGACTGTTGCTGTATATGCCGCCCTCTCGATTCAGTCTTACTTGTTTTTTCTGGGTGAAAGCCATTTTGGAAACATTAACATTTAAAATAAGCTTATAGCTTATGTGACGCGTAAAAACAATCTGCCAGATTTCAGTCACATCGAGTTAACACTGCACCGTCATTGAAGCTAACCAATGAAAAAAATTCGACTATTTCCCGAGAGGTCCCCAGAATGAGACAGTTTCAAATTTATTTGGAGATATATTGTCTAGTTCCTTCAACATTATTGGTCAGTTTATGAATAAATGTTGCCTTCTTTTGTTCTCAATTAGCGTTGTGATTGGTCAATTTTCTTCCAAGTGGAACGGCTCGAGTAGCTGCACTGTAAAGTGGACTTGTCATTGTTCATCAAATCTGACGTTGCCATGACAATCACATGGCCACCTTTTTGAAATCATGAAGTTATCCCTACGTCATGTGACATCATCAAGTCGTGTTGAGGAAACTTTGGAAAACCTACCATCTAACCTCGAAGTTTCGCCGTCTTAGCCTTAATACTTTTAGAGTTAAAGGAGAAGGTCACTCCAGAAAGTGTATATTTTTTGTACTCACCAATAAAAAGGCCACACTGAGTTGAGTTGCTGACCGTTGTTTGAGCTTCCATAGTGCATCCGATCCTAATAAAATTCCTCTCCAAAGAAGCAAAAAATTCGTTATCGGGCGCCGCCATTTTGGATAGCGCTTAGGAGCCTGGCCGTGATTCTTCACGTCATATCGTCCAAATTGAAATCGGCGCGAAGCTCAAAGGCAGCTGGCCAATATAGTCCAGGAAAGTTAACGCGATTTGGTACCGTAAGGTCAAAATGCTTGCAACAGAATTTTTATTTTCAGGGACGTTTTCGTTAAGGACTCCAGATAAACATATTAAAAGTCAACAAAAATCAACCCTGGCGAAATGTGAAAAAAATGTAAGTTTTTTGCCTCTGTCATTTTGCCTTTTAGACGCCATGTTTTTATGCAAATTAGCCTTATCACAGACAAGTTTTACAACAAAATTTCATTTTAAGTGGCATTAATCAACTAACTTGTTTTAGTAAAGTGTTTTTAAAGGGAGAATTAATGCTTTGGTTTGCTTATCGAATATTCTCGCTACGAAATATTACTTTTACTATTACTACTATTATTACGGTTAGTGTTACGAAGTTTTATTTTCTTTAATAGCTCTCACAGAGCACTTTGATATTACAACTGCAAAGTAGTGTAAAGAACAATTAATCATTGTAAGCAAACGAAAAGATTGAGTTCGGTTCAGTTTCGCGTCGAAGATGACGATAGAGTATAAGGTCGACACCAGTTCCCTGGAAGATTAGTACATGTTGGTAAGGCAGAGTTTATATACGACAGATGACGAGCAAGTCCCGCCAGTCCCGTTATCCAACCTTGAGGTAAAACTATGTACTTCATGTAATGCTTTTGTCGTGCGCTTTGCATAAGACGATTCCGGCTGGATTCCTTGCATTAGAGTGCTTAAAGCTACAGTTGTTCGCTAAACTTAAACATTGTTATTTCTAGAGAAACACTACTGAGACCACGTGCACTGTGCAGCAAATTTTTACAAGAATTTCTTCTTTGTTTGCAAACTACGGTTCACATCTTATGAGAAAATAGATGGTTTTTTTAAATAGCTGTGTAAGAATTGGACAGCTGGGCATAATTTGTATACCAACACAATCTACGTTTACCTTCAGCAAATTATTATACTACAAACTGACCATCGAGATATCTATTCCTTTTTTCTAAATAATCTGCATGTTGTCCGCCACACTGATAGATTAAGGGCTAGTCTTTCAACTTATTTGGTAATCGAACAGACGCTAATGCACAACATCAACTCAACTGGTGGCCTTTCAAGAGACATAGGAAAGAATATGGTGCAAAGATTAGTGTGGGTCACGTCTATGTCTTTCTGTTGCAACGTATACAGCTCTATGCAAGATTTCACCGGCGTCGCTTATAACACTAGCGAGAAACACGTGGAAGCTTCAGATACTTGACAAAAGAGAGACTGGAAGGATACAGAGTAACTAGGAACTCCTTTTCCAAGAATGATACCTCACTAAGAAGCATAGTATCAGGAGTTGTAGCACACGAATCTGTAAATGTTGATCATTTTTAGAAACGTGTAAATATTGAGTAAACTTAAATTTTTATTTTTATTTTCCCACACGACCCCACAAGCTGTAAGCTAAAATATTTATCGTGTTTAAATAAAGGTTATATGTCTATCTATGGGCCCTCAGTTAAAGACAAAGCTCGCTTAAAAAGACGATCAACCCACGCTGTAGCTGTACACTGTGATCTTGTGAACACACTCACTGTAAAGAAAGACGTTTTCCTGCGAAACAAACAGAACAAACAACGTTTCATTAATATGCTGAGTGAGAAGTAAAAGGAGGCGGGGTGTGACACCATTCATGCTGCAGGCGATGCTGATTTCTTGATAGGTCATTCTGCGGTCTCTGTATCTGCTACCAGAGACAATGTCGTCATTGCAGATGACACAGACATTTTAATTTTACTCTGCCACCAAGGAAACAACTTCAAAAAGAAAATTTTCTTCAAACCACAGCCGAAACGAGGGTCCGCGCAAGGCAAGGTTTGGGACATCCAGGCTACTTGTTCTGTGCTCTGGTCAAACCTCTGCAGGCATCTTCCATTTCTACACGCGTTGCTGGGATGTGGTTCCACGTCACGGTTGTTTAGTATTGGAAAGGCCGTCGGTCTTAAGAAGAGATCACAGTTGTAACAGCATGCCGAAGTATTTTATCATGCCAATTCGTTGAAAAAAAGAAGATTTTATCAAAGCAGGAGAACACGCATTGGTAGAGGTGTATGGCGGCAAGGTGAGCGACAGTTTGGAGGCCTTTCGATATTGACGATTTTGCGAAACGACAGCTAAAAGCACAACGGCAGTCAAAGTGAAGTCCTTGCCTCCGACGTCTCCGAGATTTCATTCCCTTCGCGTTTATTACCAGGTTCAACTTTGGACTTGAAATCAAGAACTTCAACCGTGTGACTGGGGATGGAAAGAAACAGATGGTACTCTAATTCCGGTAATGACCGACAAACCACCTGCACCGGAAACTCTCCTCCGAGTTATCAGATGTTACTGCAAGGTGGACTGTAACACGGCTCGATGCAGTTGCAGAAAGCACGGACTTGACTGTTCACCTGCCTGTGGAGAGTGTCGTGGAAGTGTTTGTTTCAAACCACGTTCTGACAGATCTAGATAGCGATACAGAGGACGTCGGGTCAAATGTCTTATTGCTTAACTTCAGTACTGTTAAGTTAAAAAGGTACCGACAGATAATCAGGTCATGCTATACGTTTGAGACATTAATTTAAAGTTACAAGCAAATGAGGATAACTTTGAAAACTGTTGAGCCCAACAGCATTTCACAAACATATATCGCAATCCGTTTCAATCTCCTTCACTGTTAGCCATCCGTGCCATCTTTTGTATTTGCTGTGTTTTATTTTACCGAATTTGATGGACATTTCCCATGCATGAATTTGGCTAAAATCCGTGACGCAGTTCCTTTAAACACTTTTTTGTTGAATATTTGTTGGAAAACGGTCTATGATAGAACCTAAATGTACACTTTATTTTACCGTCCTTTGTTTTTACATGTTAAGTGAAACTAAAAGTGGTAAATGTCTTGATGGGACAGTTTTCAGTGGCTAATTAGCATAAAAACATGGCAGTCGTCAACACGTGGATTTTTTTCGTATTTCCCATGAGTTGATTTTTGTTGATTTTTAGTATGTTAACATACATGCCTCAAAAGCAAACAATGTAAAAATAAAAATTATGTTGCAAGCATTTTCACCTCCTGGCATAATTTTATTGGACTAATATCAAGTGCTTAACTTTTCGGCTGCTCTAATTTTTTTCGCGGTGCCGTTGTGAACTGAAAAGGGAGCTTAAACCACGACGGCAACGCCAAGGAAAATGTCACTAAAAATGACTTCCAAATATTTCAAACTTGTTCGCGGTAGTTTCAACGACGGCGTTACAGTTCAGGTAGAAAACAGAAAATTCACTGTCGTGTGTTTACGTTCTACATAAAACTTTGAATTTGATCATTTTACGTTGTTATTTTGCAGAGGACAGCAAAGAAATGAACCAAATTCTGTATCACACGTGCAGAGTCATTGTTTTGCCAATTAAACCTTTCGTTTTGTGACGTTCTCATCAGCCGTCGCTGTCGTGTTTGCTTACACAGTCCCAGACTGGGACAAATATGTCCGAAAAAGATAAGGACAGAGCAGTGGCAAAGCAGTGGCTCGACCAGCTTCGCCATGAGAAGCGATTTGGCTTTCCCGAAAAACTTGAAAATGTCTACGTTTTAAAAGAGCATTTTAATGCTGACTGCTTTTAAACCAACTCCTGGGTGGAAATACCCGAAGAAGGATTTAAGCACACAAGCTAGAGAGAAGTCCTCGTATTCTGTGGCGCAAGAAATACCTGCATATTTCACCGCAAGCAGTAACACAGTCACGTATGTCGAGGTCATCATCGCAGCGACTCCTGGCCACCCGACAGCTCGCTTGAAAACATATGGGGACCGTGCTTTTTCCGTGGTGGTCCCGAAATTGTGGAACACTCTTCCATTAGAATTAAGATTGAGTGACATTTTTAAGAAGCGTTTGAAAACTTACCTTTTTAAAATGCCGTTCAACTTGTAAATACATTTTTAATGTTTAGCTTTTATAGATAGTTTCCGTTTTCAACCTTTTTTATTTTATATATAATATAATTAACTTTTTATTGTGAAGTGCTATAAGCAAGTAGTGATAAAGGCGCTCTATAAATATCTTATTATTATTGTTATTATTATTATTATTATTATTATTATTATTACTATTATTATTATTATTATTAAAATAAACACAGACAATTCAGATTAAGACCACAAACCTACTACGGCTCGATTTAAGCCGTATTTTAATTTTTAAAACAATGTACAAGTGAAAACAAATTTCTTCTTTAATAAATACGATTCTTACTCGTTCGAAGTGTATCTTCTATCTTTGTTTTCCGACTTTGGCTGCTCTCGACAGCAAACGCATTCTCTCGGAGTCGGCATCACTTCACATCTTTCACAAGTGCACCAAAATGTACGTTCTAATTTAATCATCTCCACTTTCATCGTCCTCGGAATTGCCGGCACGTTCTACGGATTGAGCATAGCCATCGTATCGGAATACAAACAAACATCTTGGAACTGACAAATTTGACGATACGACGTCACGAATACGGGGCCAGGCTCTTAAGCGCTATCCAAAATGGTGGCGCCCAATGATGAATTTTTTGCTTCTTTGGAGAGGAATTTCTCAAATCTGGGATCGGATGCGCTATGGAAGCTCAAACAACGACCAGTAACTTTATTCAGTGTGGACTATTGATTGGTGAGTACAAAACATTTAGGGTTTCTGGAGTGACCTTCTCCTTTAAGGAGGAAGCACTTATTGACCCCCTCCCCCCCCCAAGGCTAAGGAACGAAATTAAAAGAACGCCCAAGCTGAATAGGGTTAAATGAAGTTTGTTAATAAGTACAGGCGTGTATCATGGCACACTTCGATGAAATATCAGACAGGATTTTACTCGTCATGGATGTTTTATTTCTATCATTGCTAGCTATTTCCAATACTAAGATAACTGAAAACTATTGAGGCTTTTTTTACCGCTATTTTTTTTTCCGCCAAAATGCAGTCTAAATTCTTATTTGGATATCAGAGCAATTAACACGCCAAGTTGAACTGAATCCTCTCCCAGTTACAGAAAAGACACCGCTAGCACAGCGCTTGTCAACAAGACACTGCTAAATCCGTTTGTTGAGGCTGAGTTACACAATTCATCCTGACAACAGTTGATTTCACACCGGGCGCCATGAGCTTTGGCTGCTTTGCATACAGGATTGGTACAATTTGTGCACTGTTCTGCTCTCTCACAGAACTTGGTGAAAGTTTTTATAGCAAGGGTTTCGTAGTACACTTTAAGACACATCTCATTATTATCCTTAGGACATGTTACTTCCGCTTCTTCACAGTCACCCCAACTTGTACCGCTATGGCACTTGTAGCATTTTAGACTTCTCACTATAAAGAAACGACATTTTCATTAAGACATGTATACGAAGTCACGCCACTCATTTACAGAATCGAGTCTTCGTATTCGCCTTGCTATGCCACGCTGAAGAGTCCTAACAATTAACACTTAACAGCTGTCCATGGCTGACACTTCACTGGAAATTTGGTTGTGCGCATGCGTAACGTTCTGGCTAAGCTGTGGAGGGTGTGTAGCGTATTCATTGCTGTTTAAATAGTTTACAATAAAACTCGCACGCTAGCTGACATTCAGCGTTGACTTTATTGCATC
Organism: Siderastrea radians; assembly: GCA_964017195.1. Classification (NCBI taxonomy): domain Eukaryota; kingdom Metazoa; phylum Cnidaria; class Anthozoa; order Scleractinia; family Rhizangiidae; genus Siderastrea; species Siderastrea radians. The sequence continues at coordinate 41,920,369 of OZ024892.1, read as the reverse complement.
ATCGTTATTATCATCGTTCATAACTAAATTCAACATGCTTGTCATTATGTTTTCCTCAAATCATGACTGACACCATCCCTCTGAATTCAGTCAGTAATTAAACAACATTACAAATGGATACACAGAAAAAATCATCCAGTGTAATGATATATTTAGTTACTAATTGAAAAGAAAGATGGAAACTTCGAAGCAATCAAAATCAGTCATCAAAGTTGCAAATACAAGCATACGTCTTCATGTTTAGTTCCTTAATATCTACATAATTTACAGTGAACCTTATGGCAAGGCATGCTTTTAGGCGTTCTATTTTGCTTATTGGGGATAATACTACACGTTGGTTTATTATAAGGATCTCCTTTGTACGTTTACACGGATTGATATTTTTTGGTCGGATTTGCGATCGGCATCTAAGAGTTGACTTTTCTTGATAAAAATGACAACTGAATCCCAAGAATTACAATCAACTATAACTTCATAAATAATTGTTACCCCAAGCCGAGTCATTAGTTTAATTTAAATAAGGCTATTTCAGCTTTGCCAAGTTAGACTCGGCTCAAATTGGTCGAAAAACTCATTATTGATAGGAATTTTTCATTTGGTATTAGTTTTTAACAGCGGAGTAAACCAAAATTTTTTGCGCCACGAAGGTGTTTAGGGGCTTCATTAGAAATCCCCTGTTATAAAAAAGGCAAAAAACATTTTAAAACACACAAACCATTTACATTACGTACCACTTACCAGAAGGAACGAAGAAGAGACGGAACACGAACAAGATAACAGAGAGAGCTTGAATGCTTTTCATTGTACTTTTTATCCATCGGCAAATCGAACGATAACTTTTGACCAGCTGGAGAACAGCCTTCCTTGTTTTGTTAGAAGTCTGTCATTCGGCTTGTGCATATGACATCATTCATATTAATTTTTCAATTTTTACTATAATTGTAGATAAACAAGGACATTAACAAGAAAAAATTGGCCGCACAATTCCGTAGATTTTACAACCTTCCCAACCAAAAAAATATAAAAATTTAAAACAACAGTAAAAATCCTAATGACATTAATCAAATTAAGATATTAGCTGATTAGGCCCTCCGAATAGAACATTTTTTGGTTTATAGTAATTCCCTGCTATGAGCTATGGCGCGATCCGATCGTTTCGCGGACACCACACTATCAACTCATCATTAAGTCTGCTGGAGAGAAGTCGCTTAAAAAATAGTGAAAGTAAACAGACGGCGGGTAGAAAGTCATGTAGGCCTCGGCTTTGTGAAGCCATCACATTGAAATGTTTTGTTTCCTGGTACGGTCTCTCTCTTGAAAATGGGTCGGTCGCAGGGGGCCAAAAGCAAACAAGAGAAAGAAAATACAAACGAATAAAATACAGCTCACAGTTCTATAAAGGTCTTCGAAAATGTCGCGAGAGGGTGGTTTGGATGTCAGAGTATTACTAATAAGATCGATAATAAGAATACGGATGTATTTGTTCTGGTTCAATTTTATCCTTGGTTCAATTTTTGTTTTGCTTTGTTTTTGTGTATGGTAATGTATGACAATGAGTTAAGAACAAAGAAAAATAAAAATTGACCCAAGGATAAAATTAAACCACAACATATACAGAGATTGTTAAACTTAAACACATCAGAGAAGAGGGAAAGGCTTTTTACCTCTTCAAAAAAATTTTAGTCGGTTGTGTTGGACGATGGGAGGTAAAATCTTTTAATGGTCTGGTCTCAGTGGAATATTACATAAAACTGTAAACTATACTGATTGGTTTGGTGACTGCAGAGAGAAGAAAAGGAATTCGGGGATAATCAATAAGATTGGACTATTATTGCTCAACGAAGGCTAAAAGACCAGGATGTTTCTCATGATCGATCCTGGCGATGTATCACTGAAAAATTATCCAACTGAACTACACTTCCGGCTTCTCGTTCTGTCAGAGTAGGAGTCAGTTTGTGTTAAACACAATTACATTTCCACATCCAGATGATAACAGATATTGGCCGTAGCGTGCTAAAACCTTTCTCGATTACAGTTCTGCTCTCACTGTTCAATTTTGTGTCCACGTTTTTGTTAACTTGTCAGCTATATAATAGCACCTCTAAGTGTCAACAACACATTGAACATTGTCATAGTTTTGGATTTCAGTAATGGATTAACCGAGCCATCCCCTCCCTTTCTCCCCTTCGATCCACTCCCAAAACAAAAGCTATGACAGTAAATGAAGAAACTTAGTAAAGCGCAGTGCAGCGCAAAGTAGATCCACCTAAGGGCTTTCAACTGACTGCGAGCAGGCTGTCTTTCCTCCAAGGGATAGTCGAGCTAAAGAACACGTAAGCGAGGGCGAACAACGCTTGCCACGTGAGAACATGACGCGTGTGTGGTGACTGCACGGCATGCGTGTCACGTTTCCTAGGGTCAGGTGCACGTGATTTTCACGCTTGCTCGCGTGTTCTTTTTGCTCCGCTATCCCTGAGTAGAAGAGAGACTGCTCCTTGTCTAGGAATATAACGTGGTGTACTGCGAGTTATTATACCTACCAACATATAGCAGGTGCAAATCTGACAAAGGCAAAAACAACAGGGGAAGGCAACATAAATTAAAAAGCGAAAAGGTTACCGAATACAGGCGGTAACCGTTTTCTCGGAAGTTCAAGTAAACCGGCTCATATCCCCACCGTGATCCAAGGGTGGGTTCATGGAAGCGAAAAGATCTTACCTTTAATAGATAGCCTGTCATGTGCCTTACAAGGAGAGGTGAATATTATGGGTTGTGACGCTGCTGTGATGCTGTGGTCCAAATTGCTGCCATCTTGGATTTTATTACCCCTATTCACACAGACACCTTGGGCGGAGAACGGAATTTGGACGTTTATAACTTTTCTTATATGTAAGCTAAAATGACTTTTTTCTTAAATTTATCTGGAAACAATTTGATGTAGCGAATTTGATTTTACCATGGCGACCACGTTTGGACAGACATTTTTTCAGATTTGTAAAGTTTCCTCTCTTTAATGAAAAAATAACTTTCTTGCAGTAACTTTTAAACTTTTAGATTATTTTGGTGTTCAAGAAATCCAAGATGGCCGCTGTACGTACGACAACATAACGTAATTCTTACGTCATGTAACAAGTTGTGGACCTCAAAGCAATCATTTTTGACGTACCATCTGCCCTCTAAGTTTCACTGTCATAGCGTTAATATTCTCGGGGTTAAGGAGAGGGGGCAATCCCTTCCCCCTCCACCCCCGTCCCAGATGACCAAAAAAGAGTTAAAGTGATTTTTTGATCGTAGCACCACTTCAAAAAACTGAAATGATTGAAATGATGAAAAACGGCTAAATTGAAAAATTCTTTTGCTAGTCATGTAGAATATGACATAATTTGGCTGCTTTTTGTTGACATTTCATGCTTAAGTTTATTTCACCGAAAGCTGGTGACAGCCATGCATTTTTATTGAATACCTTATTTACTCGATTAATTGCATCCCCAGATTAAGCACCACCCCCCGATTAAGCGCCACATATAAGGGCAAAAATGTTAAAGAGCACCGCCCTCGAATAAGTGTCGCATCCATTCAAAACAATGCAGCGCTTAATCAAAGCATCATCAGACTGAACGGTTGGAGGAGCCAAACTAAAAAGTCACGTACGGTACAACTCAATCTAAACCAGTCTCGGAAATTTATTCTCCTGTATTATTTATTCTCCTGAGACGGTGAATGACATTTGAAACATGTTTTTGTTGTTGCTTACATTTGCTTGTTATCGATTCAAACGTTATTTTTTTTAAAAATCGCTGCCCTCAGATAAACCCTTGGATAAGCACTGCATCCGAAACACTAAAAATTTAACCCTCGGGCGTACTGGATGCCACCCCCCTCTAAGGTTTTTCCTAATTTTTTCCAAGACGAATAGTTATCTAGATCTGCCGTTTACAGTAGCTGTGCCCATATCCCTTAGACACATTTTGATACAAGTTCAGTAAAAATCGGTTGCTATGGTTACGAGGTATGACGTCATAAGTAGCAGGTGGTCAAGCCATTTTTGAAGAAATATGCGTGGTTTTTTACCCTTTTTAGGTGAAAAAAGGCAAAAAATACCAACAAAAAGCAGCCAAATGTTTCATTATGTCATATTCTACATGTCCAGCATCACAAGTTTCCAATTTTAAACGTTTTAGGCAATTTCTAATTTTCCGTAAAATCCAAGTTAGTGCCCAAAATGGCGGCCATCTTGGATGACGTCACAGAACCACACCAGCGCGGCGACCCATAATTTGTACCTCATCTTGTAGAGCACATCACAGGCTTTTTATTAGAGGTGAAATCTTTTCGAAATGTTGTAACATAACGAAAACCTATTGTCCTCCCCCCCCCCTCCCCCCTTGTACTACGGTGGGAGTGTGACTTTGCTTGTATGTCTGAGGGTTAAAGAGCACCGCGGCGCTAAATCGAATAAATACGGTAATGGCTGGACCTCATAAGACGTAACCCTAGCAACCGATTCTCCCCAAACTTTTCCAAAGTGTAGCTGAGGGGTAATCATACAGTTTTCAAAACTGGTAAGTGCTGAAAAAATATCCTCTCAAAACAATTGAAGAGAAATCTTAAGGGGGAGGTCATAAGGTTGTTTTACAACCTTTAAACTCCCTCCCCGATAGTTGTACGTCCGAGGGTTAAAAGATATTTGAAATTTGTTTTTTTTTTTAATTTTCACTGGCTTTTGTCAGTTAAGCCCGCCAAGAATTTCAAGTGGTCGTATCAAAACATTAATTTTATAAAGAAAGCAACAGTTTGGGGCTCCAATATGTGGTCGTCTTCGGTATCAATAACGAGGAGGTGGAATTAGTGAGGTTTTCAGACAAGAAAATAACAGTGCTTTTGTTTGACTCAGGAAAAAGAGTGCTGTACTGAACATACTTGGTAGTCGTATTGACGGGGTGGTCGTTAGGTGGAATTCACTGGATGTTTGACATACATGACTTAAAACGGCCAGCCTCGCAGCTCCAGTTGAAGGTTGTTCCAGAAACGCCAAGGAACTAGAATGTGACGTAAACATCGAAAAGTGGCCTTTTAATATTTCATTTTAGCTAGTTGCCATCACAAACGTATCCTTTAATATTACGGATCTCTATATAATACTCTAAAAGGCTACTTAATTCCATCAGCTGAAAGTGCCAAAAACCGCCTTAACTGCTAATTAAAAGAAACAAAACAAAATCAACACGTCCTTTGAGTGCCCAATTTAATAGCGACAATGCTGCTAGCACAAACTGAGCTGAGACAGGTCAGACCTAACCCGCGAAAAAATTCCTTTTTAGGTCTAATTTCAAGCAGGCTAGACAGAAGTGGAGAACAAACTTGATAGACAATCTTTAAGAGCAGCAGATTTTTTCAGGTTCATGTTTTGCATTGATTCCAATAAAAGACAGAAAGGAAATATAATAACCAAGATTCTTCTGATGACAGTGAATTTTCAATTGTATGCAAATGCTACTGCGCTCACCAGATTTGCTTTGTAGTTTGTGCTAGTGTCACTTGTCAACTTAATATACAGTAAAGTGCTTACATATTAGCGATCAACTGAGACAATCAACTTTGATATGTCGATCTACAAAGCGGATTCCCTTTTTACGAAACTGAGACTAAAAAATTTCGGAAATTCATGCACTCGCACAATTTACTACAAATTCAGCTTAACTACAACAATTCATGTAGCAAGAGGCTAGGATTCTTTGTCGTCGCATCCTTTTCAAACGTTTTGGAAACCAACAATACCATTGCGCATGCTACCAACACGATGCCGCTGATTCTGGCAGTTGAGCCGGCATTGCACAGGTCTCCCTCGCAGCAATTGACGGTACATTCACTGGCTCCAAAGGCTTTGGCAAGGTTGCATGTCGGATTTTTGTCCTTGTCACAGTAATCTTTCATTCCACAATATTTGCCATAGCCTTCTGTGTCGCCATACTTGACATATGCTTTAACGCAGCGATCGGCCATGCCAGATAGGCAGGTCGTGTCCTCCCCTTTGCAATCGTCCCAAGAGTTTACGCTGGAGCATACTTTGCATTTCAGGCTCATCACTGTGGAGAAAACATATTTTAAGTTAACGGACGCCTCATTTATGCTTGTATGTGAATATATCAGTTGCTCACCTAATTATGTGAACTGTGGATTCAACGGATTATACAGAATGAAAACCATAACTAATATGAAGGTGTGATTAAATGAAGTCTCTGGCTAAAACAATGCTGTCTCCTTGAAGTTCAGGGCAAAGACCCTCGAACCAGAAATTCTCTTTTCCTTGGATACTGTACATGTTGTACAGGAAAAGGTCAGTTTCGAGATCATCAAGACCGCTGGACAAAAAGGCAAAAGACGCATTGTACTGAGGGTTAGTCGTCTAATGTAATAATAATAATAATTTAAAACAATATTATAATTATAATAAGAACCGTCCCAGAATGCTTTGCACCAGAAAAATTTCAATGCAAAATAACTTAGTTAATTTGTGGTCGAAGAGAATGCTGTACCATACGTTATTTACAACTTCGTGAAAGTTATCCGTCATATTAACGTTAGGGTGATGACGTCATTATTCACGTGACTATGGCAAAAAATATGTTTTAGCTCACTGCAAGAACAGGCCTCCATCAATTCAAAAGCAGATAATGTGCCCTGATAGTCATTGGAATGGGCAATATGGAAATTGCCAGTTGACATCTGGCAGTTGAAAGTTAAGGTGGCTCTGTACAAGAGCATTTCCCAGGGGACTGGTAAGGAGTCAGTAGCTATGGTAGTTTAAGGCGGAGAGAAACAAAGCTTGGCTGGTTAATAGAACTTCCCATGAAAGTAACGACCATGATATGCTCACTGTTGTGACGTCATTGGTCACGTGACCAGAGCGCACAGAAAATTCAAATCACTTTAAAACTGCTTTAAGCTCAATAAATTCGTAATTTCTCACAGTAATATTGCAGAAAAAATTGCAAGTTATTCAAAAACGTCCATTATTATTTTTCCTTTTGAAAAAAGCACAATGAAAAATGAACCTTAAACTTTTGATAATCCCCTGTTTTGTGAGGTTTTAATATAAATGTAAAAACGAATCAGCGTATTTGGTTTCAAACTATGGTCTTTCTAACTACGTTAACAGTTTTTTTTAAATTCGTTTTCATATAGCTTAGGGATGTGAATTTGCAGGCACGCGGAGTACTGGGCACCAATGTCACGGATTGCTCAGGAAGACTGGTGCACTTTTTAGGCGCGGCGCCAAAGCTAGCGACAAAAGCTGAAAAATGGGGTGAAAAGGTGGTTTAGCTTTCTGTGGTCCATTTCTGCTAAAGAATTGTTAATGGTTTCTCGGAAAGAGGACAGCACTTCATTTTTCGCTGCATTGCTCATGTCAGGTACGTGTAATTATAGCTTTTTATTGTCTTTGGTAAACAGCTTAATATATTAGCAGGGCTTTACTGATCGATCATTATAGTATAATGTTTCATATTTATCGTTAGTCCAGTGCTTAAATAATTTGCCATTTTCGTTCCGGTAGCAAAAAGCCGAAAGATAGACACTTAGGTTGGTAACTAAAGTTTATTAAGTTTCGTAAGTCTTTAAATAAACGTTATATGAAGTGATGTAGTTTTTGTACGCTCGTCTGTGAATCGTATGTTATTTGTTGGCCAAGTAAAAGTGTAGCATCGCATCCTTTATGTTTTCAGTAACTTTGATTACAGCGTTGCTGTTAAAATTAATGTTTCAAACAGCTATTGCTTAAAGCAAGAAGGTCAGGCTATTCTCTTAATGTTGATACTGGCAGATAAGCTTAAATTCTTTTGTGTAGCATCATTTAAGCTTACGTGTTGTAAACATCTCATAACAACATAACATAACACATAACATACTTTATTTTATCTGGAACTCCATTTGTTTATTAGCTGGGCTTTTTTTCACTGCTTGCAAATTATTTATATACATCTAATGACTCACGAATGTTTCTTAGATCAAGTAAGGTTCAAAGCTATACATGTAGTTGGCATGATTTGATTACAAACAACAAATTTAAATTTCGAATTAGGTATGATCACTTTTGGGAAAATGTGCTTAAGATAATCGAGTTCAAAGCAGGTGGATGTAATTTTTTTGTACGTCTCATTCTCTACTTTTACTGATTAAGTTATTCCATAATTTGCAGGGTAAAAAATTAACTTCAGTGCTTGAATCATTGAATTGCAACTGGGGTCAGTATCCTTGAATTCCAACCTCGTCCCCAGGGTCTTTTCACTTGCTCGCTTAGTATAGTGGACCAGGCCATTTAGATAAAGTGGCTTTCAAAATCCTCTAGTCTAAATCAAAAAATTTAAAACCATATTTACTTGAATAGATCCCTCCCACCCCGGATGAGAAGTAAGTCTTTTATCCAGGGATTTCGCCAATAATCATGTGCAAAAATTACCACATACTGTAGAACTCTAAGTAAGACTGGAGTCACATGTCAATAAAAACAAACCTCAACTTTTAGTGGCCCTGGTCAGTTTCAAATTGCTACTGGTAACCAGGAGACTGTCAATTTTTAGCCCTGAAGTTGTTGTTTTCACTGATCCCATTTTAGCCAATGACGTCACGTTAGTGACGTCATGTGGTTACTGTAAGAGCCTAAAAATCAACGATAGACGTTGTACGTAAGTGCGATGTTTGTCTTACGATTTGTGAGGCTGGGGGGATATTCTGTGAGACGATGGGTGGGGGTGTGCACCGGGACACTGAAAGTCTTACCTTATCAGCGGCACAAACCCATACAGCTAATGTTATGGGAGGAAGACCCGAGGCCTTTGAAGTGTTTTGCATTCGCAAGTGTGGATCTACTTCGAATGCCTGTTTTGTGTACGTGAGGTCTGGCAGGATTTTATTCGCGTTGTAGTCCGTTGTTTACTTAGCTGAAGTACATTTTTCCACAGCAGCAAATACAAGACGGACTTGCCAATTTGAGATGTTGTATGAACAGAACGTGGAAATTAACGTTACATCGATCCCTAATTAACAGTGAAAGAAACAATATTTAAACCCCAAGTTTATAACGATAGTGAAAAGAGTAGAGTAAAATAGCATAAAATTTTTCGGGATTATCTCTCAGTAACAGCGAATCTAAAATTTGCAGTGTCATTTTTGAGTGCGTGTCATAAAACATGAACCCATTTAAAACTAAATCGGAAATTGCGCGGCTTGTTGCTAGCTATTCTTAAAACTGAAAAACTTGAATGAAACTAGTATTAAAATCCAAGTCACAGTGGTGATCAAGGAATTAGAGGATGGATGTAGTAAAATCTTAACAAGATACTAAACGTTATTTCGGGGTTATTCATAGCTCAAAGTGTAAAGCGTATGTTGAGAAATTTGCATAGTTGACAGCTGTAATTTCAGCCTTATAAGGAATGTAATGCAACACTTAAAACATCTCGAACCGACCGAAACAGTACCGAAAGATTAACAACAACAGATATGTGACAAAGCATTCTAACAGAGACCTGTTGGATCTACTGGAAAGCGAGCTGAATTTGAACATTTTCGTACTGTTCGAAGGCAAAGCAAACGAAATTTATTCGGCTGTAGGTTGAGACTCAAAATAAACACGTGAGGTAAAAATAACTTTGTACCGTGGGAGAGTTACAAATGTAAACATACTTTGGTCGATTTGTGAAGCAAAAAGACGAAAATTAGTATAGCCGACTTGATTACAAAGCAAGCAACTTCAAATAACAGGGGAAATAAATATAGTTGCAAAACTATTTCAGTCGTGTTTATAAACGCTAGTTCAAACCGATTTCGAACGAAAATATTGTGGATACTCAAGTGTATTAAGGCTTGACCAGAGCACGAAAACGAGGCTATTTCGTTTCCCCCGATTTTCTGCATGTTATTTTAAGATAACCAGATGAAATTTTCCAAGGATGTAAAAGAGAGTAAAAGAAAATACCTGGCCCAACCCTGTTTCCATGGCAACTATTTTACGCCGTTTGTGTGACGTAATATGTCATTAAAAATGTACTGTTTGTTCTTGAAAACGGGGAACATTAAAGTTGTGTCTTCACTCTCAAATTTACCGTAAAATCAAAGATACATAAATAAAGTGAACAACTACGCCTTTTAATGATGACTACGTTTACTTAGAGTAAGTGATTTATAGCGTGAAAGTAAGGCTATTCATTTCTACATCGATTTGGTGCTCGTTTTTGTTTTATTACATTTGTGTTCAAGACGTTGTTTCCTCTTAAAAGGCGATTTTGTATAGGAAAATACATCTTGTTTTCGAATATGTGTGTACCGCAGCAATTAGCGATGTCTAAGGTTCCCCCATTTCCCAAAATGTTCTTGAATCGTCTCCTGTTCGCAATAAGCCGCCATTTTGTTTCTTTTTACCGATAGGGAACTGGGTTCCGATGGTAAAAAACCACTCTACCATACCCTACAGGAATGCAAGACGCTGATTTCTTGCCTCTGTGGTGTACGCTGGGGGCAAATTTGCCACAGATTTCAAGATGGCGGACGCAAATCATCGTTTTCGTATGGATCTGAAGTGAAATATTGTGAAAAATAAAGGCAGCACGGCCACTTTCACCGTAGTACCTTGTATCTAGAGATCGTGTTCGCATTATTTTGGGATAAAACTGATAAACTTCTTTCTTTTTACTGCATTTTTTTGTTGTTTTATACACCAATGTAAAGACTTCGGCAAACAGAGCTTTGCCTCCACTTGTAGCCCTTTCTTGGCTCGCGACCCCTTTTTCGTTGAAATTTTGGCGCGAAATATGTATTACGATAATTTACCTTGTCTCAGCTTACACTGTCATAACCAACGTTTCCTTTTGGCGGACGATACCGAGCTCAGACATCTGAATTGCTGTTACCTTTAGTTTACGAAACCTTTGCTCGAAATAATTCATTTTAACAACAGTTTCTTTAGAAACTAACAAAGGTCATACAGCGATGGCCTTAAAAGCTGAATGTGGTTGGGCAAGAGTGTGTATTAGACAGACGAAAGAGCTGTGCTTGAATTTGAAGAAGTCACCCAGTGAAGGGAGCGCAAAATTTGGCGCCAGAGTGCTAGCAGAAAGGCATAAACTCTACACCGAACATTTCAAAGAGTATCCACAGTTTGCACTTGGCCAATACGATTTTAACCGTGTTTGCAAGACAATTGACGACAAGGTTACCAACTGGAGGAACAAAGGGGACAAAGAAGCCTATTTAGCAACATTTGCAATGGCTAACTGGAAAGAAGGGAAGAACATATCCAAGGAAATGAAAAAAGCGCATTCATTGTCGAACTGTAAGGCTTGCTCACAGTTAAACTCACATCTACAAGCCACTTTTCCTCTCAAGAAAATGTGCACGACGGTAAGAAGGGGCCCGCTTAGCGAAATTCAAGCTGATGCTAAGAAGCATACGGCTCAGCCTGCACCTCAAAAAACCCCAAAAGTAACTAACAAACAACTGAAGATGGTTGGACAAGTAATTTATTCCACCTATGACGAAAAATGCAAAGAAAATTTTGGAAAACCACTCAGTGAGATTCTGGTCCTTGTTCCTGAAGCAGGTCTTGAAAGGAAACTTTCGCCTGTAGAAAAAAAGAAATTAAAACGAGATCAACAAAGACAAATGAAAACTGACATTGAGAACAAGATAAACGAGAATGACACCCATGAACACTTGAGTTCAAGGCAGTCCTACAGGGCTAGACAGTACCATCGACTGGCTCATTCATTTGAAACGACAGCAGAAGCAACTGAAAGAGCAAGAACAACACCTCCCAAAGTAAAAGAGAGGTCTCATGTCCCAACAACAGACAACATCATTGGTGACTTGGATCAGCTCCTAAAAGATGTCAAATCCTGGCCTTGTGGTACCATAAACTGGTCTGAGAAAGCTAGGATGTACAACATCAGAGCAAAAGGCCAAGACTCAACACCCCCCAATGGAGGACAAATGATCAAATCATTTCTAGCGAGACAAGAAGTCAACATAACCCACTTTGAGGCGACAGCTAATGTCAACCAGAATGACACCCAAGGTAAACTCAAAGGTATTTTAAACTTGCAAGGGCATAAAATATGCACTAATGTTATAACCAAATTGAGCACTGTAACTTTGAAAATCCACTAAGAGGTTGATCATACCAGTTCTTTCAAATCAGTACCATGATTCAAGAATGATAATTATGGATATTTAACCTTCTTCAATATCAATGTCAACATCCCAACCAATTCAACAGAAACAACAATGATCTCATATGAGAACACAGTGAAATAATTGGTTAAAAAAGAATTAATTCTCACAGAAATGTGATTTGATTATGTAGTGTTATTATGGATTTGAAAAGTTCATTAGAAACTTTACTCTTTTTTATACTTCTAGTAGCTGTTAGAGGAGAAGTCATTTTAAAGAGTCCACAACAATTCTCTCTTTAATCCAAAGCTTGTTAAAAATATTGAACAAATTTATTACTTTTATTTTAGCTTGTTCTATCTAGTTGAAATACAGCCAACCCAAATAAGTAGTTGTATAGAAATAACATTTCTTCAATTTAACAACTTACAGGCTTCCGGGTACGTCGAGCCATTAAAAAACAGAATGGAGGGTCAGTGTCAGTTCCAGTGTCACGTACCAATACAAAGATCCGAGCAAGTATCAAGGAAATGATTGAAAATGGTTCATATAATGTTGGTGTACCTGTAGTGGAGACAGAAATTTCAAAGTTAGCAATCAGTAATGAAGGTGAAGTGATACAAAAGAAAATCGATGTCCAGGCCAGAAAAATCCCCTTCCAAGATATTAGAAAAGAGGCTTTGATGAGGAACAAAAATTTGCTAAAAATCAAAGATGATGACTACTATGATCAGTTAACTGAAGATGAACTAACTACAGAGCTTCGAAAAATTCATGAAGAAATAAGTGATGACATTGACCAGATGAAAAACAAACTCAAAAAGTATCAGCGTCAAAGGCACTGGCTTCTTTGGCATGACCATTCAACTATTGCAAATTATGGTCACATGCTATTTTGCTTCCGGGAACTTTATGACCCTGCCATACATGTGACTAGACAAGAAATGTTGGAGAAGACAGGGAAAGATGTGGATGTACAGGCCTCAGTGGAAGAACCACAACTGTACATTTTAGGCCAAAGTAGGTCAACAGTTGAAGACCAGATGAGATTTGTCCCAACACGTCAGGAAGATCTTAGGGATTTGAGTAACTCCACAGTGACAGAATCTGGAATTAAGGTCTGGGATGTCATGCGATTCATGAATGGGGATAACCCAGCAACTGAGATGGAAGATGGCACCCAGCACGGGGGAAGCTATGGCTGCCCAGGCTGTGATGGTAACATCAATTCTAGCTATGACCTTGAGTACAGCCTCCAGAGAAAATACAAAACACTGGAAAGCAAAAGACAACTGGTTCTGTCTGGTCCTGCTGGAAGGAAGGGAAGCTTACATCCATTTAAAGACATGAAAGTTAATGAGCTAAAAACAGAGCTGCAAGCAAGAGGAAGTTCTGGTGAGGGTAAAAGAGATGAGCTACAAAAAGAATTATCCAGCATGCTTGGGGGAACAACAAGGCTTCCAGCTCTTCTTCACAAAAATGATGTATCTGTTGAGGAACTGAACTTAAAGAGGTATGAAGTGTTGTTCTTTGAGGCACTGCACTGTTCAATGAATCACATCAAGAATTTATTACAAGAGCTACCACACCACATCACTGACATTGACACACTCATAAAACTAAAGGAAATTCTTTCTATCCAGTACAGCAAGGATAAACTGAGGGGTGTAGATTACAGAAAGACCCTGATCTATGTCACCATTGCTCTCTACCCAATTGCCAGTCGCCACATAAGACTGCTCCTTGTTACTCTCTGTGAAATGATCGAAATTTATTATGCACAAGATCACCAAAGATGATCCTACGCCTGCATAACCTCTGCTGGAGGCATGCAATCCAATGCCGCAGGGTGTTGACTCCACCACAGGCCCTGACATACAGGAAACTGTTTGGCCTCTACTTTCACAGCTGTGTCACACACTCCAGTCAATTGCTCCGAGTGGCTTCTCACAGATCTACAAATGCAGAAATGTTTGAAAGACTGTTTGAGAAGCTCTCAGACATAACAACAAAAACCTGGAGCAAAAGGATTGAAGATCTGCCCAGAAATGCAATCCTGCACTTACAAGCAGAAACATCCAACACTGGGAGTGACTGTATTCTCAAGGAAGAAAGAGAAATCAGCAAAATGGCAAAATCACTGCCTAAATTAGAGAACACTGTCATTCTTAAGAGTGAGCTTGAGAAGTACGCAGGTGACTGGGCTGCTCATTTGAAGCTCATTTCAGATTTCATAAAGCCAGGAGAAGGAGTGTGGTGGAAGGAGATGGATGATCACATTGAATTCTTTGATGGACCAGATGAAACATGCTTCAGACAAGAGGGACCACAGTTGCACCACTTCCGTTCCACTTCCATAACAAGAGAACAAGAGCTGCTAGAAGCCTGCTGGAACAAATGCTTGACAGATAAGGTGAAGATTCCTGCAACAAAATTGAGAGGTGAAAATGGCAAGTGGGAAAGACTCCCAATATGCTGCTCAGTTGACTCAATAGCAGATACTAGTGCGGATGAAGGTAACAGCAGTAATGTGCTACAAACAGAACTTGGTCTAGGAAAAGAGACTGAAGATTTCTCAGAATGCAACGATGAACCTGAGGATGATGATGATGATGATGATGATGAAACGGAAGAAACTACAGACTTAAGCAACATGGAGGTAAACCCAGTTACCAGCAGTAAACCTCAAACAGAGAGTGAGACAGACATGGAGGTAGACCCAGGTATCAGTAATAAACTACCTCAAACAGAAAGTGAAACAGACATGGAGGATGAAAGGGTACCCCAACCACTGCAAGGGAACAAAAGAATGAGAGCTGAGCAAGAATCTTCATCTCCAGAACCACCAACAAAACGACAAAAATCAGATGCATTGATGTCAAGGACATCAAAGGCTATTGAGCAAGTTCTGGGAACTTGCGAAGAAGTCCAGAAATATGACAAACTTAAGCAGAATGTTGCCAAGAACCCCAAATCAAGATATCACCTTGAACGCTATGAAGCACATCTCACTAAAATACAAATTCTGACACTAAAGGCATACAAGAAAGTCTTCAATGACATTCAGACCTGGAAAGATAGCTTCAAATCATCAATGCAAAGAGAGGCCACTGATGATGAGTTAAGGAACAGCAGTGAAATTTCAACAAAAAGAAAACAAATGAGAACTGCTTTGGAGCTATTAAGACTGTGGAAGATTACTGTGCATCTTGTTTAGCCCTTTATCGCCAAATTAATTAGATAAGAAAGCTCAATTTCCAAAATTATTTAACTTCGAAAATTCGCATTCAATTATCTCACAATATAATACCTGTTTTATTGCAGGCATGGTGACATCAAGTTTGAAATCATTTTACATTAAGTTTTGCTTGTATATGATTTTATAATACAGGGAACAACAACTGATTGATTGACTGATATCAGAAAAATTCCCACATTATTTGAGAAAACAGCTAGGAAATAAAGACATTTACCTTACATTCTTGAACCATCATAGCCGATCATGGACACTGTTGCTGTAAAGAATGATATTTTAAAAGTTAAGAATAAAAGCATTTCATGGTTTAATGTGACTGATTCGATGCTTTCTTGCTTGAAAATCACTTTACATTTTGGCAGACATATGAATGACTTAAGCGAATATAGAAGCAGAGTTCATAACATGACAAAACAGAGATGCACGCAAGACACCGTGATCAAAACTCATCTTCTCTTACAAAAATCTTACAACAAACATATATAAACAATCAAGGAGAATCTATCACTTGATCTTCAATAATAAGCAAACCAAATAGGAGTGCAAAACTAAGCCCCTTGCCAAGAAATCAGTCATAAAAATAATCTTTCCACGCAAAACAGCCCCTAAGCAGAACTACACCTTTTAATGAAATGTTGAACAAGGAATTTTTGGCGGGTCCCACGCCATAGTTTTACACAGTATTTTATCCAAATTAATTAGATAAGAAAGCTCAATTTCCAAAATTATTTAACTTCGAAAATTCGCATTCAATTATCTCACAATATAATACCTGTTTTATTGCAGGCATGGTGACATAAAGTTTGAAATCATTTTACATTAAGTTTTGCTTGTATATGATTTTATAATACTGGGAACAACAACTGATTGATTGACTGATATCAGAAAAATTCCCACATTATTTGAGAAAACAGCTAGGAAATAAAGACATTTACCTTACATTCTTGAACCATCAGAGCCGATCATGGACACTGTTGCTGTAAAGAATGATATTTTAAAAGTTAAGAATAAAAGCATTTCATGGTTTAATGTGACTGATTCGATGCTTTCTTGCTTGAAAATCACTTTACATTTTGGCAGACATATGAATGACTTAAGCGAATATAGAAGCAGAGTTCATAACATGACAAAACAGAGATGCACGCGAGACACCGTGATCAACACTCATCTTCTCTTAAAAAAATCTTACAACAAACATATATAAACAATCAAGGAGAATCTATCACTTGATCTTCAATAATAAGCAAACCAAATAGGAGTGCAAAACTAAGCCCCTTGCCAAGAAATCAGTCATAAAAATAATCTTTCCACGCAAAGCAGCCCCTAAACAGAACTACATCTTTTAATGAAATGTTGAACAAGGAATTTTTGGCGGGTCCCACGCCGTAGTTTTACACAGTATTTTACAGTTCGCGATACTGATAATAGCAACGATAATTTAAGCTTACATTCACCTGAAGAAGAAAAGGAAACAAAACTTACCTTGGGTTGGCAAACAATAACCCGAACATTTTCCCCAAAACAAGCAGCAAAATGCATCGTTACGTCCCACTGTTACAAGTGATCGAGCATCGACTGCATATTTGTTTTCCGAGCGAGTCCGCCATCTTGGATTGCGAGTCAAAATTCCAAAGGCTTCCCATGAGCCTCGTGGGGGGGATTTTGAGACGAATGGTCAAGCCTTAATTCACTTGAGTACAAGAAACACCGTTTGATGGCAGACTCCTGTTTTGACAATACAATGTACTAAGAACGTAAGTGGTTGCCTGAAATGTCTGAAACCTTACAAATTAAACAAAGTAAAGCGAGTCGCGTGTCACGCAAATCACGCAGAGCGTCAAAACGGCACCCTTTAGAAAGTTGACCGTTTATGAGCACTGAAAAGTATTGGATATTCGCCGGTAGAAGTAAGAAATAAAACGGTTCAACTGCAACTTGCAATTATTTCTGAAGTAAAATTGTTAACTTTCCACTGATCTTTGCCTAAATTATGTATGCAATATTTTTCGACGGTGAGTTTAAGTTTAAGTTTACTTGTAATAATAATAATAGTAATAATAATAATAATAATAATAATAATAATAATACACTTTCCTGCTAACATTTGTGCATATTTGACTTCAGATTGAGACTAGCCCTGTAAAATGGCATAACGGTATTCATTGGTGTCGTTGAGATTGCAACTATCTCCAGATTCCCGCCAACAATAAAACTCCTTTCCCTTTGGATGTCGCATCAGTTTGCACAGTATTGAGCCCCTGGATATCCGAAGTAAGTACTTCATGTTCAAATTTAACTTGAGTTTATTTTCATTAAGACAATTTACTGGTCTTAGCATGGATTATTCGACAGGTTGCTAATCTAGGCAGGCCATTCACAAATCAATTGTTAGCCATGGTCTCGTTTGGGAATTCAAAAAATACAGTTATCTGTAAGTTCAAATATGAGCAATTTTGAATTCTCAAATATTCAGCAATGCTTTAGCTTGAATTCTTGAATGTAGGAATATCCCTTCACCGTATCTCTTCACAATATCCCTTTACCGTAGACAACAAAGCGTCAACAGCATTTGGCACATTTTTGTGCTGTGAATCAATCTAAATGTAAAACTGGGAGCCAGGTGTCTGCTGGAAAAAGACAAACTAGGAAATGGACGATATTTGATTCTACTTAGAGAAAAGAAAAAAGAACAAGAACAAAACAAACCAAAACTCTAGAAAAAAGAAGTAATATACTAAAGGCAATGTTAATTATTTTACTGGTGCTGCGTTATTTGTTACGTGAAGTTTTCTTTGTTTCCGGTGTATTTTCTTGTGAATGTTTAATTCTACTTTTATCTAAGCAAAATAGCCATTTTTATGTTCGGCGACGGGTTGCCTGATTGCATAGACCAACTCAAAGTCTTGATAAACTCTGTATTTCCGGCCTTTAAGAAATAAACCAACAATACCCGGCTGTGAATAGCAGCTTAAATTCATCTTTGAATCTGACGATAAATCTTGCCTGGATCTGACGAACATAGGTCAGTAAATTTAACTTCTATTTTTTTGTATCTTTTTTATTAATTTTGTTTTCAGTTTTTTTTAATGTTATAAGGCAAGCGCCATCGTCCAAGGGGGCATTATCTCGAAAACATAAAAAAGAGTCTCAACGGCAACTAAAAACAGCAGGAGCCGCTTCTTATATTACAGGCAGTGATAACACGAATAGAGTGACAAGGAGCGAAAATACCCAGGTAAGAGAAAGTCGGGAGGGCCTAAATTTGTCATTTGGATTGGCATTTTGAAGACACTACGCTGTTGGACTGGAAAATTGCCATGCATTTTTATAGATTAATCATTTTTTGCTGTTTGAATAAATGTGAAAAAAAGAAAGAAAGAAGAAAGAAACACTAAAATTTTTCCATGCGTTTATTTGTGGATATTTTCTTTCTTTGTCTTCTTTCTTTCTTTTCCCGACCCACAAAGCCACTAACAAGAGGGAAACAAAACATTTTGTTGCGATAGACCTTTGACCATTATCGCTATCAACTCGTCTACTTGCCACACCCTTGCCGTTCAATGAGACGGGAGAAAACATTAAGCACTGCTTGCTTGTTTAGCTTCTTGAACGGACAAAATTTAATTTTAGCTCAATCTTAATCTTAGTCTCAATCTCAATCTTATACTTTGCATTCGCTTTTTAGACTTACCTGATGACGCCGCGAAGACAGCCAAGAACAGAACGGCAAAGAAAACTTGAATGGGCTTCATGATCACCGGGTGTGGGAGAGCCAACCAGATCAACAGCCAATAGTGTGCTTGCTGGATGGGGTACTGATCGAGTATGGGAGAACCAAACAGATCGAGAGCTAATTGTGTACTTCGAATCCCTTGTTGCTACTGATAATTATCAATCGGAACGCACACTTGAATTTGCATACAGAACGGTAAACAACTAAATAAAGGTTTTCAAGCAGCCTATGAGAACCGTGCCATTAATTTTTCAAAAAGGCATAGCACGACATTTATAAGAAGAATTAAGCACAAAGCTAAGGCACATGATGAGTGGCTACCTTCAGGGGTTATTAATAGCGGTCTTACGTTATATGTCTATGGATGAAATTCAGAATTGTGACCATTCAAAGAAAGCTATTGAACAAATAATGAAACAAGTAGCACTGATCGCCATAACAACAGTCGGTTGAAAAAATAGTTTCCTCTGGTCGTTGCTTAGTATATATATTTAGCTAAGCCTAAAAGCAGTGCTCCACTTTTTAAATTCTTTTATCTTACACAAAAGATAAAAAGATAGCCTGCGTAGCAAGTGTTTCCGTAGTATAGGGCTTTCCGCTGGTTTGAAGCATTTTTTGCTTTTTGAACGCGCGAAAATGGGGGCGAGGGCAAAAAAGTGCGAGAAGGGGGAGGGGAAGGGAGGAAAGGAAACGCTTGCCCGCAACCCCACGATTTTGAAAAACCCGTTCGTCCACGAACGGAGTTTCCTAATTGGCGTGGCATGGTAGTGTTGATTGCCAAGTGATAAATCCGTCAATCAAATCAGGTATGTTCATTTGAGCGTGACCCGCACTGGTTTCTTCCCTTGTCTCAATCGGGAGATTCTTGTATTGACTTTCCCACACCAATTCACTATCACTATTTTTACCTGAAGTTCCTCTCCAGCTGGTAAATCGTCGATGTTCACGTTTTGCTCAAGAAGATTTCTGTTCTGATCCGACGGCAGATCTCAAAGACTTGCGGTAAGCTTTTTCCGACACGGAGATCTACACGAACTTTCTTGCGACAAGGACTGTTGCCTGATGGAGTTTGGAGCAGCTGTTTACGCAAGTTGATAGACTCCTATGGCGGAGTTTGGGAAACAACAGACTCGCTACCTATCGCATTCCGAATAACCTCAAATAACGCCCAAAATTCCGACTTTTTCGAGCGCAAGAATTGCACAGGCACACGGTCCGAAAATTAAAGTGCCACTGGGACGAAAATTCATAGGTTTATTTAGGCCAAATTCTGTCGCAGAATATCGCTTTTTGTTCATATTTCCCCAGAAAACTGAACAACAAACCTTCCATCCTAATATTTTTTAGCTCCAAAGTCGCGTAAAATGTGTCCGCCGTTACTGACGTGTTCCTGGGTGATTGCGCAATTTAATAGCTTGTGACGTCAGAGGCTCACCTCAGTCGCGTTTCCTTGTGTTTTGACTGAAGATGTCTACCGTCGACTGCGAAACCTCCGAAGAGTATTTCTACGATTTGGACCAGTCTTTAGCTTCCGAAGCCTCTGAGGATTTGTTTCATTCGGCAAATGAAGAATTTTTCTTACCGTACGATGTAAGAACTGATGTGAGGTTTCAACTAATAATCTTGTCAACAGACTGTTGAAAGTTTTTTTTCTCGCCATATTATTTGAGTTAGTTGGCGGGAGTTCAAAACATAAGCGAAATATGCTTAGACAATGATTGTAGTTCAGGCCCCAGTTGCTCAAAAAGTGGATAACTCTTTTTCAACGGATAAGTCGCTGTCCGGTGGATAAAATTTATGGCTTCATCTCGGTTGTTCAAAGCTTGGATAGCGCTATCCAACCAGCTATTCAGCCTCTATCCAGCGATCATAAAGTTGTCCATTCCAAGATAGGTTGTGTAACTTTTATCCACTGTAAATCTGTAGCAAAATAGACATGGCTATTCGAAGAATTGATCTTTTAAGCTGTGGAAATTTAGACAAAACACCTATGAAAACTTTAGACTTTGATGCTCGCGAATTCTCAACCATGGGTCGATCGATGTTACTGTTGGTATGGGAGAAAATAAAAGAAGCGGTACTTTGTCTGCCAATGTTTATGTTCATTATATATTATAAAAAAAGCATTGAGATTTTTGGCCATTCTTGGCATAGTCTGGCAAACTTTTTTGAAAAACCGTAATTGTTGTAGTCAGCTGGCAGGCAGCTTATCCTGTCTATCATAGTACAGTGGTCACTCAACACATTGAAACACAAGTGCTTGGCGCTGCTAAATATTTTAAACAGTTTTTATAGAATTCTTTTTCTGAGCCGAAAGATGTGAAATAAATCAAAACCTTTTTTTCAAGAACTGGAGGCCTTGTGTGACCGGAATCTAAATATTTGTAGTCAAAATTAAAAGCCACAAGGAAAATTTTCCGCTGCTCAACAACAACATGCGGACCTCCGAGGAAACGAAGTTTTCGTTGCCTTGTTCGCTGCGTGAAAATAATAACTTGATATTTAATCATTTTTCTTAGTAGTTCATTTACTAAGATTGCTATGACAGGTAAAAAGAAATAACATTGTTAAACCCTTATCAATTTCCACGGGCCGACGATCCCATCAATATTAAAGCCTTTATCTCGAACAACAACAACAGCATTTTATTTGCATTCCCAATCACAAATGCCATTGCACATAGAAAGGAGAAAGAAAAAAAGTTGCAAAATCGATTAATTTACAATTCCTGTGTCTATTGATCCATTTCTTAATGCAAAAGCTTCGTAAATGAAGTAACCTATTTTTTTACAAGTGAAAGCGTCAATGCTTTTTAAGAGAAATACAATTTTAAGAATCGAAATCGGAATATTTACTAATAATATCGTCCATTAAAGATTTTCTAATTGCATCATATCTATTGCAAGATAAGAGGAAGTGTACTTCGTTTTCAACTTCACTTGAGCTGCAGCATTGACAAATTCTCAGATGCTCAGGGAGTTTAGGGATGGAATGTCTTCCATTTTCAATTCTTAGGTTGTAATTATAACTAACCTAAGTTTTGCTACTGCCCGAACAATAATGTCAATCGACTGTTCACCGACAGGGAATAAAGAGAGAAAAGTTTCTCCACATTCAGGATGGTATGTTATAAAATAATGTCCATGCTTCTAAGCGATTACTGCTCTGAAATTAACACACGCGGAATTAAAACAGGAAAAGATAAGCAGTACAAACTATATCAGCTTAATCACGGCGGTCAGGATTGCATTCGCCGAGGATCTTCGCGCTAGCAGACGGCAGAACTGAAAGGGTTTTGCACGACGATAATTTAATAAACGATCATGATAGTTTTAGAATCATCGCGACTAAATTCAAATTATAAAATCCGTGATCAATGTAGCATACGTACGTCGATTCACGTCCGAGATCGAGTGGAACACTCTTAGGGAGACAGCCTCTTAAGGTTAATTCTAATCCAGTCTTACATATCGTATGAATTGTGTGTAATGTCTATAATAAGCAGTAAAGAACCGCTTAGCAAGGCTCAAGTTGTGCCTTGCTAAGCAATGAAGAAATTTTAAATGCATAAAATCGAGAAAACTTCCACAAGTTTGTCCAGTCCTTAACTTTGACAGACAAGCCAATGGGCCAAACTGCTGGTCCTTTCCGGTAAAATCCTCCATGTCTGGATTTAGAGTCGGAAACCACATTCGTGTCAAAAGCCCAGGGGTAGCCCCGGGGTAGGCAAATGCCCGGCCCAGGGGTCCACGCCAAATTTGCCAATGCCCCACCCCCGGGACTGACAAGCTGGGCAAATGCCCCGCAGTTGCCCGGGGGGGGGGATGGGCGCAGCTGGAATTGACTGATGCATTAGTGTTTAAAAAGACTTCGCACCTTCACAACCTTCTAATTTACACCCATTTGATAGCTTATTACTTCTTTTTGCCGCTCCTGTGTCATTTGGGCATTTTCCCGATCGAAATCGTGTGAAACTGAAAATGATAAATGAACTAATTTAATACGTCACTCGAACTGGACGAAATAGTGCTTTTGAAACATGCCAAAATTCTCAATTGAGGCACCTAGGCCAGACGTAAAAACCCCTTCTAGGCATAGACTAAGCACTGTTTCCTAGAATTATACAATAAAACTTGCGGCAGAATGCGATTCTGAGAAGTTGTGTCGAAGTTAAGTAAGGCCATTTTGGCCAATGGTGTCTTGCGTGACGTGAATTTCGATTCAAGTGTTGTTATATATATCCGCTAAATTAAAGAGATGTCGATCGTGGTTCAAAATATTATACAAAGCACTTTCCCTGTTTTTCCTATGAAACCGATTCTGGAGGTCCAAAACGTCGAATAGTGTAGTGTCGATGTATTGCGTTACGGTCATGCGCACTAGGGGTCGGTCGAGTCGGTAGTATCAAGGATTACTGTATTTTACTGTTAGAGAATAAATAACAAGTATTCACAATCAAGGACTCCATAACTGGCAACGAGGATAACTCAAGCGAATTCCACTACAGCCACACTTAATTTAATCGTCACCTTGGATCGAATGCACTGGATAAACAATGGCAAAACATGTTCAGTTCTCAACGTCACGTGGGCTGGCCGCCATTTGAGTAAGGCGGGAAATCAAAGTTGAACACTTATCTATTGTCGTCAAAATATTACGTCGAAAGATTACATCGAAAAATTACCTCAAAAGATTACACGGGACGATCACACAAGTGCCGAAGCGGAATGGCGAATGTCTTACCTCCATTTCCTTCATTTTCCGTCCACGAAGACAACGCTTCAGTCGGCCCACGTTGGAAAAAATGGTTGAAACGTTTCGAAATGTACCTCGCCGCTCATGATGTGAAAGACGCAACACGCAAGAGAGCGCTACTACTATACTCCGCTGGTGAAGAGGTCAGCGACATATTTGAAACACTTCCAGATCGAGGAGAAGAGAAGGACTATGCGAAAGCAGTGACCGCTTTGAATGCTTATTTTCAGCCAAAAATAAACAAGACCTACGAAATTTACATGTTCAGAAATGCTTCTCAGAATTCCGGTGAATCGCTAGATTCTTACTGCACACGACTGAGGCGTCTTGCTCAAACATGCGAGTTTGCCAACGAAGATGAAGAAATCAAGTCACACATAGTTGTGTCCTGTTTATCTTCACGATTACGGCGAAGAGCTCTACCAGAAGACATGGATCTCAAAGCCCTACTCGACTATGGCCGTGGTCTAGAAATGTCTGACAACCAAGCTAAAGGCATTGAGGAACAGGAAAAGTTAGCCAAAGTAGCAGAAGTCCAAGCGGTGAGAGAGGAAAAGCCAAAGTCGGAAAACAAGAAGTGTTGCAGGTGTGGAGAAAATTACCCTCATAAAGGTCGACCTTGTCCGGCGCTGAATGAAAGTTGTAAACATTGTCGCAAGAAAGGCCATTTCACCAAAGTATGCTGAAGCAGATTAAATTTCAAGAAAGTCAATACAGTGGATGAGAAAGATGGCGATGAATCAACCGACGAAGAGTACACATACCGAATCACTCTCCACTCCATGCGTGACAAGATACAACCGTTTACTGAAATTACCATTGGAGGCAAGAGAGTGAAATGTCTTATTGACTCAGGAGCGGGAGTAAATGTCATCGACACATGTTCTTTCAATCAGCTGGAAAGCATTCGCATTACACCTACCTCGAAGAGGATCTATGGCTACAGATCTTCTGAGCCCTTACCAGTCATTGGCAAGTTTGAAGCTGAAATCAAGTCGGGAGTAACAAGCAAATCGACGGTCACGCAATTCTGCGTTGTTGATGGCTGTGATGGTAATTTGATAGGTTATGAGACGGCAACAGATCTCGGGCTGCTACACATAATAAACAGTGTGTCGACACCCAAAGTCGATAACATTATCGAGGATTACAAAGATTGCTTCGAGGGGCTGGGAAAGATGAAAGGTAAAACCGCAAAATTACATGTTAATGACAGCGCAAAACCACTGGCCCAGAAGTACCGCAGACTACCATTTCACATCCGTGATCAAGTCGAAGCAGAGCTAAAGAATCTAGAGGAACTTGACATCATAGAAAGAGCAGAAGGTCCAACTCCCTGGGTCTCTCCGATAGTTGTGGCCCCAAAGAAGACAGGAATACGCATATGTGTCGATATGAGAGCGGCCAATCAGGCTATAGAACGTGAGCGACATCCAGTACCCACTGTAGAAGACCTGATCGTTGATCTGAACGGAGCCACTGTTTTCAGCAAGATAGACCTAAACCAAGGATATCACCAACTTGAGCTGGACGAAGACTCCCGGAGCATTACTACTTTTGCCACGCACATTGGCTTGTTTCGTTACAAGCGACTGAGTTTTGGAATTAACTCAGCAGCTGAAATCTTTCAGAAATCCATAGAAGAAGTGCTGCAAGGAATTGACGGTGTTAGAAACATTTCTGATGACATAATAGTGTTTGGCAAGAACCAATCCGATCATGATGATGCTTTACAAGCTGTTCTTCAGAGAATGAGAGAAAACAGTCTAACTGCAAACCCTGCCAAGTGTCTGTTCAACCAGTCATCCATTGACTTCTTTGGTCATTACTTCTCTGCAGATGGCATCAGTGCAGATGATAAGAAGGTTGCATCCCTCCTTAATGCCAGTCCCCCAAAGAATGCAACTGAGGCACGCAGCTTCCTCGGTTTGGCACAATACCTTGCACGTTTCATAAAGGACTTTGCTTCCATCTCTGCTCCAATCCGTCAACTCACCCATCTAAATGCTAAGTGGGTGTGGGGACCAGAACAACAACATGCATTCGACTGCCTCAAAGCCAGCATGGCAACTCCAGAAATCATGAAATACTTCGACCCCTCACTCCAAACGGAGCTGATTGTTGATGCCAGCCCAGTCGGCCTGGGAGCAATTCTCACGCAAGTAACAGCAGATGGAGGAACAAACATTGTAGCGTATGCCAGCCGCTCACTCACGGATTGTGAAAGCCGCTACAGCCAAACCGAGAGAGAGGCTCTTGCAGTGGTCTGGGGAATTGAGCACTTCCACCTATACCTCTATGGACCATCCTTCCAAGTTACCACAGACCACAAGCCGTTAGAAAAAATCTTCAACAACCCCACTTGCAAAGCAACTGCGCGAGTTGAGAGGCTACAGCTACGGCTACAGCCATACAAAACCAAAGTTGTTTACAAGCCAGGAGCAAACAATCCAGCTGATTACATGAGTCGCCATCCGGATCCCAAACAATCGCAGGCTTCCAACCATTTATCAAGAGTTGATGCCTATATTAACTTTGTAACCAATAATGCTGTGCCCCATGCCGTTACGCTTCAAGAAGTAAAAGATGCGACAGCAGCTGATGAAACGTTGCAGAGTCTAGCAAAAGTGATAGCAACTCAAAAGTGGCACGAGGCTGGAAGAGATGTCAGTCAGTACCAGCAGATCAAGCAGGAGTTGTCAGTATCAAATGGCGTTATTCTGAGAGGGACACGCATAATAGTTCCCGAGAAGCTACGAGATCGAATGATTATGCTAGCTCAAAGTGGACACCAAGGAATTGTGAAGACCAAGCGTCTTTTGCGAGATTCAGTCTGGTTTCCAGGGATAGACAGAATGGTCGAGGAAGTTGTCAAAGGGTGCCTACCGTGCCAAGCTGCGAACCATGATCCAAAGCCAGTATGCGAGCCTCTGCAAATGTCCCCCTTACCACTAGGCCCATGGCAAGAGCTCTCCATGGATTTCTGTGGCCCCTTTCCAAGTGGAGATTACTTGCTCGTCGTGACTGATGACTTCAGTCGGTATCCAGAAGTTGAAATTTTGAGGTCAACATCAGCAAAGGCAGTGATTCCCCACCTTGACAGCATCTTTGCCAGGCAAGGGATCCCCGAGGTAGTAAGAACGGACAATGGTCCACCATTCAATAGTGAAAGTTTTCAGATGTTTGCCACTCAACTTGGTTTCACACATCGCAGAATAACTCCTGAATGGCCCAGAGCAAATGGAGAGGCGGAGAGGCTGATGAAGACACTGGAGAAAGCGATTAGGACAGCCGTCGTTCAAGGCAAGAACTGGAAACAAGAGTTGTTCACCTTCCTTCGACAGTACAGGGCCACCCCTCATAGCACCACAGGGAAGTCTCCCTCGGAGTTGCTGAATGGACGAAAACTAAAGTCCACCTTACCCCTGGTGCAGTTTGATCAGGCATCCCCAGAGATCAGACGAGCTGATGCTAAGAGAAAGGAGAAGATGAAAGAGTATGCAGACAAGTGCAACCATGCCAAGAACACAGACCTGAATGTTGGTGACAAAGTATTGATAAAGCAACCAAAACAGAACAAGATGTCTACACCATTCAAGCCTGAGCCATTTGAGATCACAGACAAGAAAGGAAGCATGATTACAGCCCAAAATGCAGAACACATCATAACAAGAAATGCATCATTCTTTAAAAAGCTGCCTTCTAACATACCTGTACATCCCGTTCCAAGTGACGAGGAAGAACAGTCTACACCCTTCATTGATGCAACAGAAGCAGTTGATCCAGTTGAGACAGTCGAACCACCTACAGTTATACCAGTTGAATCACCTGGAAATGCACCAATAGCACCACCTGGAAATGCATCAGTTGAAACACCTACACCTACACCAGCTGAATTACCCGCACTTCGCAGATCAGCAAGAGAAAGACGAGTGCCTGATCATTTCAAAGACTATGTTACTTGAACATTGCTGAAATCAATGGCTTAATGAAAAGGAACATTGTTGCGTGAACATTATCTGAACTTTTCAAAGACTGTGTTACTTGGACATTGCTTAGATCAATTGCACAAAGGAAATAACTTGTGTGAACGTTACCTGGACTGGTAGATTTAGGAAGTAGCATGTTGAGTTTCGTTTTTTTAAGTTTTACCTAGCTCATTATCCAGAGGAAAGGAGAGATGTAGTGTCGATGTATTGCGTTACGGTCATGCGCACTAGGGGTCGGTCGAGTCGGTAGTATCAAGGATTACTGTATTTTACTGTTAGAGAATAAATAACAAGTATTCACAATCAAGGACTCCATAAATAGATACTGCAGTTACTTTATTTGCCACTCACCTTGTTCGATAAATAACTCTCCCCTCCGGCAAAGGATTCAGCGGTTTCATCATAAAGGTGATGAAAAAGTCTTTTTCTCTTGGTCATGAGATAACACGAGGAAGCTATAATCTCTATAGTGCTTTCAGCTATACTTTAAATTCACCAGTTCCAGTCGCCGAGAGTCTTAAGGGGAAACGAACGAGGAAGGAAAAGGATTCCAACCTTAACCTGGGAGTTGCGTTACACTGTGAACGGTAACGCGATATACAAATGTTCGTCAACAACATTTTATTTTTAACTTAAAAATAACAATGACAGTAAGCAGCTAATACGGCAAGAGCTTTAGGATATATATATATAATATATATATAAAAAACAGTTAATGGTTGCCTCAGGCCAACAAAGAATGCCACTGCGTCAGGAGGATCAAAGATTCACAGTCCAAGCCTCACTGCATGGAATTAAAACTCGTTGAAGGAAAGCGAGGACGGACAACTTCTGACGATTAAAAAGTTAAAAAATTTAATAAAAAATAAAAACGTTTCGGTCTTAGACCTTCATCAGTTATAATATATATATATATATATGAAGACAAACTATGAAGACAAACTCTAACTTTTTTTGTTTAACACCTATATTTCGAGTACATTCAGTATTCTTCCTCAGGGTGACTAAAAACCGTTACAAGAATCGTATTACAATATTCAAACTGTACATTTCAAAATTGCGTTACTAAGGACACGCGTCTTAAACGATTTTTATCGCGCGCGTACACCCGCACGTGACTTCTTGTTTTGTGCGTAAAATCCGTCATTGTCGTTGAGGCCATGGGGCGCCAAGGTCGCCAGTTTGTAAATCCAGTGATTTTCTCTTTCTCATAATTCTTTTTCTCCTTTGACATGGTCTATCAGCTGTATTTGCATGTCTTCTAAACCTCTGTGCCCGTCACTATTGAAATGTCTGTATATGAGGTCATCTTTCCCTTTTTGATTTAAACTTAAATTAACATGAGCATTGACCCTGCTTTTATGATTATTAAATCGGGTTCTAAACCTAGTCGTAGTAGATCCTACATATTGCACTTTGCACTTAGTACAATTGATCAGGTAGATTACGTTACTACAGTTGCAATCTAAGTTATAATTAATTTTAAATTCTTTGCCATTCTCATTGCTACAAAAGGTGCCACCTAGACATAAAAAATTACATATTTGACAGTTTTTTGAAGTACATTTCAATGTTCCATTGATCTTCTCTTTCGGGGCGTTCGTAAAACGAGCACGAACCTATACGCCACCATTGGTACTTGTGGAATGGCTTCTTTACACCTCGTGGATGAGTGTAAAACTGGATGTAGCTTTTGAAGTAGACCTCCAATATGGGGGAGGCCAGGATGGTAGGTTACCACAAACGGAACCCGAGTGTTTTCTTTTCTCGATCTTTCTGCTAAAACTTCATCTCTCGACGTTCTCCTTGCTCGATCTATTTGTTCTTCCACATACTTCTTCTTGTATCCCCTCTCTTCTAAAAATTTGCATAAATCACTAGCTCGTTTCTCAAAGAACGAGTTCCTTGAACAGATTCGTCTTAATCTCAACGCTTGCGCAAAAGGGATCCCTTTCTTGCAAGCGTTTGGGTGACACGATGTTTTGTGGAGGTATTGATGACTATCTGTTGGCTTTATGAAGACATCAGTCTCGAGTTTCCCAGAATCATTGATCACTTTCACATCTAAGAATTCTATTTCACTACACGACCATTTTGATGTAAACCTTATTGTTCTATGTGCATTGTTGAGGTACTCGATGAAGCTTTTAAGACTGTCTTCCCCCTCCGTCCAAATAATGAAAATGTCATCAATGAAACGCCACCATGTGTGAGGTTTAATTTCTGCTTGCGAAATTAATTGTCTCTCTAGTCTATCCATGAATATATTGGCATACGATGGAGCCATGCGAGTTCCTATCGCTGTTCCCAACTTCTGCACATAGTGCTTGTTATCAAATTCAAAATTATTATTTTTAAGAACGAGCTCTGTAAAATCAACTATGTCCTGTTTGAGACCACTGTTCTCCGATCGATCTGATATATAATCACTGTCTAAGGAGAGGCTTGTCACAGAGGGTTGTCATTTCTCGCGGTCAGGATACAAAATTAATTTATATTTTAAATTTTATCCTTTTTCACCCTCCCCCACCCTAAGAATGTATTTTCTAAAGGGTTTATGCTGACTGTACGAACAAAGGTTACAAGAGTTCAAATTATAGTACAACAAAAGGTCTTAAGCCACATCTTTAGACGCCCAAACTGTACTTATTTTAGGAAGGGTGGGGTAGACTGAAGCTCGAGTAGGGAGGAGCCATTAGGTCCCGGGAACCATCTGTGCTGGTCTACCCTGCGACACTCTAAGCCCCGTACGTGGTAGAGAGGGAAATAACTTTGCTTGACTAACTGAAAACAGCTCTAAATAAAGGAACCCTGAAGAAGACAGAGGTCATAACGGCTGAATTCCTCATCCAGCGGCTTTCCCCTTTCAAAGTCAATAAGGGAGTGGCCACGAAAGGGGAAGGGGGGGGGGGAGCGGAGTAAAGTTATGTCCTGGTAGGCGCAGATGCGACCCAATATCCAGATGACGTTAATAATTTATCCACGTGCGTCAATGATTAAGGTCAGTATTCACCAAACCTTTTTCTTTTTTTTATCTTCGAGATTTTCTTGTGTAATATCGATGCCTGCCTGACACGCGAAAGAGGCTCTCTGCTTGTGCGCGAGCCTCCCTCATCTTTACTTGTAATTCTCAAGCTCATTCCATTTGTGCCCGTCCGTTTCGCCCAACCAGCAAAAAATAGCAGGTTGTTTTCGCCTGTGTTGTCTCTATAATATGGGATATGTTTTGGGTCTGCGCTTTTTGCCTCAGCTTGCACAGGCTATTCTTTTCTGTCGGCTTTAACCCTCATACGTACAAGCAATCTCATTCCCCCACCGTGATAAAAGGGATGGGGTTGATGGACTCTTGGATTTCGTTTTGTTACAATATTTCGAAAAAATTCGCGTTTTGAAGATAGCCTTAATGTGCTCTACGAGATGAGGTAGAAAGTAGATATTATCATATAAAAACGGTCGAAATTGAAAATTTTTCATGCTAGAAGCGTAAAGTAGGAGATATGCTGTTTGTCGATATCTTATACCTTCTCACCGAAAACAGCTGAAAAACATGCATTTTATATCACACTTTGCCATAATGTGGCTAACAGACACATGCGTAAAGCTTCTGAAAAACGGCAGGTACTGACAAAAAATCCTTTTGAAGAAATTGATAGCCTGCAGGCCTCCTCCCCTTGCAGGCCTTGGCATGGTGACACTGAATATGCCTATTTTTCCGTTCTTATAATAGTCACAAAAATCATAGGCGTCAAAACTATGGGATTTGTGAGCCCAATTTCTTCATCACATCGTCCACCAAAGAGCAGCAGTCTTATACCAGAATTGACGGCCTCAATATTTTGATTTTCATCTTCTTCTCGCCGCGCTGTCGCATCCTTTGATGCAGTGCTAGCATCCTGGCCGCGGGACTTCTGTCTTGAAGATAAACGTGAAAAGAAGCTGGTAATCTGGGTCTTCGCGAGCCATTCTTCTCTTTCAAACAACTTTTCGTTTCTTTCATTTCGTGCATTACGTATCAGTGCTATTTGCTAGAACTTATCTGGGTCAGCCTTTCTCCCATGTCAAACCGGTGCCGTAGTCTTGTGGTCAGGATTCAAAATTAATTTATAGTTAAATTTTGTCCTTTTTCACCCTCCCTCATCCTTCAGAATGTAGGTTAACATTACAGCACTTCAAGTTGTAGGAGCCACTAGGTCCCGGAAAACCCCTGAGCTGTTTTACCCTGCGACACTCTAAGCTCCGTACGTAGTAGAAAGGAAATAACTTTGCTTGACTAACTGAAACCAGCTCCAGTAAAAGGAACCCCAATGAAGACAGAGGTCATGACGGCGACTCGTTCCTTTCAAAGTCTACAAGGGAGTGGCCCTGAAAGGGGTGGGGGGGGGGTATGTTTTAACAGACGCAGATGGGACGCAATATCCAAACAATATTAATAATTTATCCACATGCGGCAATGACTTAGGTCAGTGTTCATCAAAGCTTTAGTTTTTTCTTTGAGATGTTGTCGTGTAATGTCGTTGCCTGACCAGCGAATAAGGCTCTTTGCTTGTGCGCGAACCTCCCCAATTTTCAAGCTTATTCCCTCGTTTGCAGTTTGCCAGTTTGTCCAATTCGCCCTACCACCTCGCAAGAAATCACGGGCTGTTTTCGCTTGTGCAGTTTCAGTCATATGGGATACGTTTTGTGTTTGTGCTTTTTGCATCAGCTT
Organism: Siderastrea radians; assembly: GCA_964017195.1. Taxonomy (NCBI): domain Eukaryota; kingdom Metazoa; phylum Cnidaria; class Anthozoa; order Scleractinia; family Rhizangiidae; genus Siderastrea; species Siderastrea radians. The sequence continues at coordinate 41,887,766 of OZ024892.1, read as the reverse complement.
ACTGCATTTTTCGAGACGGACGGAGACTTCGCGTGCTGACCACTCAATATGGACTTCGAGTTAGAATATACTTTTTATAAACTCACTCGGTTCCAGAATATAAAATTCTCACTAGCTTAAATGATTCGTACTAATATCGCCGCAACGAATTGACTCGAAATGCATAACGCTTGCATCCTGAGAACCACAAAGTTTATACTGCTCGAGACCACTGACCTGAAAAATCATTCGATTTTCCAGAAACGTTTTGAAGACCTGAGCTTTTTTCCATTCTCATATCAATTCCAGACTGGTGGAATGACGTTGCAAAGTTCACAGATTGAAACTCTGGCGTTGAGTGAAATCGATTGTAACAGAGTAATATTTACGTTAGTCAGCCAAGCTTGTATTCCATAATCCGAAGTCCGTTGTCCGCAGTCCGGAAATGCGATTTTTACTGTTCTGTTTATATTTTGTAACACAAGTCGTGAAACATTTAATTCATCGGTTGTTCTCCAGAAATATAGCGACTGGATCTCGGTACCTTCCTTATAAATCTCTACTGTGTCGTCTTCGTATCTTGTGATCAACAAAAAGACTGTACGTTGCACATTTTATAAACCGCCAAAGCGTTCGACGGAAAGGGGTTTTAAATAACAAGGTAGGCGTCAAATGAGGTGATTTCTCAGGTCAAAGAGCGTGAGAATAGGTGTTGATATAGCAACATGAGAAAGAACAGGCCGTTGTATGTAGAAATGTAATCAGATTTCCCTTCATTTGGGTAGAATTATTGATAAATTAAGCGACCATAATAAGACAACAAGTCTTCCGACTGGAATGGGAGTCTATGTCACGCAAGACACCATTGGCCAAAATGGCTTTCTAAACTTCGATACAATTTCTCAGAATCGCATTCTGCCGCAAGTTTTATTGCATAATTCTAGGAAACAGTGCTTAGTCTATGCCTAGAACAGGTTTTTATGTCTGGCCTAAGTGCCTCAATTGAGAATTTTGGAATGTTTTAAACGCACTATTTCATCCAGTTCGAGTGACTTATTAAATTAGTTCATTTATCATTTTTAGTTTTATACGATTTCGATCGGGAAAATGCCCAAATGACACAGGAGCGGTAAAACGAAGTAATAAGCTATCAAATGGGTGTAAATTTGAAGGTTGTGAAGGTGCGAAGTCTTTTTAAACGATAATTGAAAAACCCGTACTACGGCCCCCAAAATAGCCAAATTCTAGTCACTTAAGGTATACTGACAATCAAATCCTCAAACCGGAGCAAAATAAACTTTTGGATCATTTCAATTGCATTTTAGTAGTAGGGATAGATAGTAGTATTTGTGGTAGAAATTTGAAGGAAATCTATTTTTGAGTCCGAGATCGAGTGGAACACTCTTAGGGAGACAGCCTCTTAAATAAGTAAGATTACACTCCATCAGCTGATCTGACGAATTTCGGCACCGAAGTCATGCATGCATGCGGCTAACCATTGGTGATAATGCAAGGAATAGTTTTAGGTTTAAAAAAGACATAAAATAACATATAGTCATCCATTAAAAGGAAGCTTAGCGAATTGTAACCTTCTAGCTAGGTATATACATGTTATGTATACGCGTGTCGTTTGATAGCGTAGATTTTACCGAAGGCACAGTAATAACCTTAGTTAACAATTAGTAATTAGTATCGTCTTGACTTTGCTTAGAAAGTTGATATTTAGCCGTTTTATCTCACTCTTTTTTCTTTAAATTACTCCCTGTTATTGCAAGGCAACATGCGGTTTCTAGGAAAAAGCTTTTTCGTTTAATTTACTCTAGTCTCTCTCTCCTCCGCAGAGGCTCCTGTTAGTAAACACACGTTTCTACCCATCGTGACTGTAGGAGGCCTCTGCGGAGGAGAGAGCTCTAGTCTGGTCATGAACATCAACCGATACACGTGAAACTGTGCACGCACACATTGTATGTTGTACTTGTGCTTAGCCGTGCTTCAACTGTAAGTTTATATAAGAATATTATAATAAAGTTTCGATATAACGCGCGCTCTGATTGGTTGAAACAGCGTGCTTTATCAGAGTACAGATGCACGGAGTAGCCCGTGACGCCATTCTGCGGGGCGATGTCGCAGCTCTTACAAGGTCTTCTCTGATTTGCTGAGAAAACAATGCACCAAACAGCAAAACAATGGACCCTAGCCCCGAAAACAATAGAGCTGCGTGATACCAAGGTCCAATGAAATTAGAGGTTGTTAAGAGCTGCGGGGCTACTCTCATTCTGAGCGCGCTGGCAAGCTGAAAACGTATCTTGCGAGCGCTTGCAAGCTATGAAAAAAATTTGATTTCTTGCAATTAAAAGCCAGTTTTCTTACAAATGTGAGCAAAGCTATTTTATAAAACAAAACAACAACAACAACAAAAAAAAAAGCCAAAACCGTGCTTTGTTCTGTGATAAAGCACTCAAGGAAGTGACGAGAGCACTCAAGAAGTAGGGAGAAGCACTCGCTTGCGGCTCGTGTTCACCCTACACTTCTTTCGTGCTCTCGTCACTTCCTTGCTTGCTTTATCACAGAACAAAGCACGGTTTTGGCTTTTTTATTTGCTAATTATTAGCCTTTGATTCGCCGATCGTAGAGTTAGCAATTCTCGCTTCTTTTTGTTGTTAGCCTGTTCCCGCAAGCAAAGTCAGCAATTCTTTTGTTGCATGGAAAGTACGTATACGTTACTTGAACGAAAGCTTACAGTATACGTACGTTCCATGCAACAAAAGAATTGCTGACTTTGCTTGCTGGAACAGGCTAACAACAAAAAGAAGCGAGAACTGCTTACACTATCTCTGCTTGATCAAACATACAGGCGATGAGAATAAAGGAAATGATCACCGTAGACATAATGTCTTGTTTAATCAAATTTTCTCAACTAGTGAGATAAAATACATACACTGAGGAGAATATCCATTTTGATACCAGGACTAACAGAGTAGTACACAAGAACGTGTGAGGTAACACTTTCTTTTCGTCGCGTGCCGACATAATTAGCAGCACAATTAACAATGTTACAGTAAAGCGCCTAAAATAGAGAGTTTTTCTAGGTTGTAGTATAACTTACTGTTATAGTTCACGGTGCTCGGCCGAAACCGCCAAAATAAACCTAATGGTTTTGTTCATGTTGTGTACTGCGTAGTAGAGCTGAAATTAGTGTTTTCCATGGTGCTCCACGCGGCGCGCCCGGGAACACCATGGATAAGAAAAAATGGTTATTTATCAAGCCAAGAAATTTTGGTAAAGACGTAATAGTCACGTGACCGTACGTTCGTCCATCCGTCCGTCCGCACTACAGGGTTACCAATATGAGGTGGCACACACTTGGGATAACCCTGTGCTGTATCCCGCGTTTTTGGCGCGAATTGGCGTTACCCGCGTTCTAGCAAAGACAACACAAGTCAAAAACTATTTTTTTAGCAAAACGATTGTTCGTACAGTTTTAAACTTAACAAAAATAGCTAATATCTATACTGTAAAAGTGGAAGGCGAAAAGTTCAAGTTACGAACCGAAATTTGTCTTTGAGGACTTTCTCTTTCTCACCCTGAGCTCTAGTGCGAAGGCAGTATTCAATAGGAGCATTTTCAGAAATCAATAAGTATCAACGAAAAAAAAGAGGTGGAGCTCCACTTTGAGACTTGGCTAATCTACATATTACTCTTCGCGTTTGAAAACTGGAAAAAAAACACTTTGCAAAATTGAAAAGTGTAATATTTGCTTATAGAGACAAAATAAAAACAAAACAAAACTAATCAAAACAAAAATAAGCGATTGGGTGTCCTCGCAAAGGGGAGTTATTGTTTTTGCCGTTTTTTTTTATTTCCTTACAAAAGCACTACCTAGTTTTGCCTACCTAAATCAACAGCCATAAGAAGAGGGTTGTGTATCTTACGGTATTGTGTCTGTTGAAAGGTATGCAGGGTACCTACGTTTTGTATCAATTCTGGTTAACCGGTATTTATGATTATGGCTCCATAAAACTGGGAGACTAAATTACCATGCGTAGACGAACCCTGGCAGACTAACTGTGCTCAGATGTTTCCATTTTAAGTAGCCTAAAGGGTTAGGGAGGGGAGGGGAGGGGAGGGGGGACACCCTTCGGCAAAAAATGGGAGCCGGCCATAACTACTCGCTAGAATCACCCAGGGAGGAGAATAAATGTCTCAACGGAAAAAAAATATGCCTTTTTATAGCTGTGTTTTAACATTCGATTGGTCCTCGAACCTTCTCTTCTTATGTGTCAATTATGTTTTTGTTTTCCTCCAGTAACCAGCTTGAAATGTTACGGCTGCTCAAGCTCGCCGTCTTGGAGGGAATGTCAAGAACACCCCAAGAACTGCTCAGCAAACGCTGCTGGTTGCCTTAAATTCAATTTAGAATATTGGGAAAATCAAGAAACCTTCGAAAAAACGTGCGGTACAAGGAAGCAGTACAGTGATTCAAACTTTCCAGTTTGCAAGTTTGCCAAATTACATCATGAAGAGAGTGAGTGCAAGGACTATTGCTGCGGGTGCGAACTGTGTAGTGCTGGCTCATGTACCTGTATCAGCTTTATCATGCCGGTACCATGTGCAATGACATTCCTATTTTTCCTCAAATAATATAAGAGCTGTTGTAAAGGGAGTTCTTCCAGAAAAAAATATGATAACAAAAACATATAAAGGATTAAAAAAGTTTTGAATTTATTGAAAAACGAATGTCATTGGATATTCGTTACGTTTTTTTGCACGTTGGAAGCAATTTTTTATTTTTTGGCTGGAGATTAAACCAGAATTGTGGATGCTTAATGAGACAGTACCTCTAAGAGAAGCTGTTGTTGTGAACTTGTTGCTGTTTTTCAAATGATAAAAAGATTTAACTGCCGGTTTTGAATGAGAAGAGAAGCAATAACACAGAAGTTGACAAAAGTTCCAGACTTCGGAAAACAAAAAGTAGAATTTGAGATAGTACCGCCAAGTGCTCAATTAAAAAATATGGTCACTACTCACAAAATAAAGAAGTGTGGTTATTTTTCTGGCCTATTGCGAGCGGATGAACCACTAAAGAGCTTTATGCGTGATGCTCAAATTCTCTTCACATTTGTGTGTTTTGTCTTCCCAGTCTTTCTATATGTTAAGAAAGAAGAAAGACTGATTCTACAATGTACAGTTTGAAACTCAGTAAGGAGTCTGCTCGTAGCTGGCTACTCTTGGGAAATTTGAATAGCTATTTGAAATATTTAGATATTGCGATCAAAAGCGAGCGAAGTGATCACTGTGTACCAGAACCCACAAGGTGTTAACGTTTCTGCTAGTTTCTGTTTCTGCTTCCCTTTAAAAGAGATCAACATGTTAACACCATCTACGAACAGCAAAGTTGTGATCATGAGAAGGGGCAAATCTCTTAGAAACGTACCTAGGAGAGCTCTACTCTGAATGCTGTAATAAAATTAAATTCATAAATGTAAAGAAGATCATATATTTGAGCTGCGGAATGAAGAAATAAATGTAAAGAAGATTCTTGCAGTTATTAACGCAACTTATGCAGTTGCGAAAAAAACCCTGAAAAATCAGGCTTGCCGGGATTCGAACGCTGACCTCTGCGATAGTTCTTTTCGCAACTACATAAGTTGCGTTAATAACTGGGAGGATCTTCTTTACATTTATTTCTTCATTCCGCAGTTCAAATATATGAATTTCATATATTCATAATTTCATCTTCATCTTTCCCGGGTATATTACGAACCAATTTAATGACCAGCTCCCTGTTGGCTTGTTAGCTCAATTGGTTAGAGCGCTGCACCGGTATCGCAGAGGTCAGGGTTCGAATCCCGGCAAGCCTGATTTTTTCAGGCTTTCTTTTCGCAACTGCATAAGTTGCGTTAATAACTGCGAGGATCTTCTTTACATTTATTTCTTCATTCCGCAGTTCAAATATATGAATTTCATATATTCATAATTTCAAAATTAAATTCAGCGACCAGCGGAAGTGGCTGTCACTTTGATTAAGTATTGTTAGAATTTGATCGCGTAAACGATCCCCTTTTTTCTTTTCTTTTTTTTTTTTCTGTGCATGAACATCATTTTAGTTGATCCGAGTCGATCCATGTTGAATTGATCCAGCTCGGACCTGAGTGATCTGAGTTGAACCAGTCCGCGTTTTGTACCTGTCTCAATCAGAAAAATCATTGAGCCAGCGCGGGTGGGGGTGCATTTAGAGCCGGTGATAGGAGAAGCTCTCTTGTCACTTTTCTATGTTAGTTCCCGGGCGTTTGAAGCCAATGCCACATCCCTTCAAAGTTATTCTTGCTCTTTTCGTGGTCATTTTTTGCTTAGGACCTGAAGTGCTGAGAACAGAGCCTCCTCGAGAACTGATTATTGCGCCTAAGAGTGCAGAAACACTTATGTCAAATTTGCTTACATTATACGCACTGCTTATCCTTCACATAGACTAGGATAAGGAGTGGTAATGCTTTTTCATAAGGTATAATCACATCTGTGGCACAAGGGAGAAAACCCTTGTCAACATGGATGCCCTGCTGTGGAGGCTGCAAAAGAGGTTTATTTCACTTCTCATCTTTTATTTCCTCTAACAAAACTGACGTGCCTAAAAATCTGCAAAACTCTCAACCGATGCGTCAATTATCTGTTTGACGTAGCATGTATCTTCATGCGCTCATTGCTTGCCTAGTCGTTTTCTTCAAAGTTATTACCGTCAACATGAAGAAAGCGACCCCGACAATTTCAATTACTGAAATAAAACATTTTGTCTCTATTTTAGAGTCGTAGACATGTTAGTCATGTAACATTTGACCTCAGGGAAGTCCTATGCTACTCTCGGGGAAGGGGGAGGGGGTGGGGCGATCGGACTTCGTTTGACGTCCTATTCTACAGAAAGAGAAAAGGAAATGCCCCGTTTCATAAGACATTAATAACTGTATTACAATTTTGTAGCCAAACCTGAAATTGTAGTAAACTGAGTTAAATCAAGAAGTCTCATAACACATCTTCCAACAAGTCATTCTCAACTTGCAAGAATTGCGCGCAGTCAAATTATCCGTGCAGTGGCAACCGATTTGGAGCTAGAGATATCAAAAGAGCAGAAGATTGCCTCAAACGTCAATAACACGCCCTTAGGGGGGTGTCAACCTATTTGGTTGAGTGGGGGTGTAAGGTGCTGCTGCTTGCTACCGGTCAAGCAACGTAAAAATGGCGTGACCTCCTTCTCATTCCTGTTTACTCTCTTCTACGCGTCCTCTTGAAGTTGTATTTGTAGTTATTATTTGTCAACTGCTACACTATATTAATCTGTTTTTCTCGTTTCTGCTCACTCTCTTCAGTGGGGTTTGTTCACGTAAGTGTTACAGTGCTTTCTGTAGTCTTCATTTGTCAACCGATACACTCTACTATCCCGCTTTTCCTCTTATTTCTGTTCACTCCCTTGTTGTTTTGCACTTTGTATTTCTCCAGTAGTGTTTCCACGGCTCTGAACACGTGATCCGGATAGTGAACCACGTCTGTTGTACCCCCAGGATACGAGTCGGTCAAGGGATACACGTCTATGACGTCAAATCCTGCTTGGCACATGCATGGCGGACATTGCGTAGGCACTGAACAGAGCAACTCGCTGGAAAAAATTTAAAACAAAAGGCGAAAAAAGGAACCAAATTAAATTGTGCTAGTAGATATTGACTTTCTAAGTCACCAAATTCTAATTAAGTTTCACGCAGCGACCTATCACGTTTTCAAATTCATTTAGTTATACTCTAAATTTTTGCGCTCATAAGCAGGGTCTCGGGCTCTGCGGCACAGTCTCGAAATAACCTCAGTTTTTCAAAAAAAAATGGATCTTGTTTCAAGCGAATCTTGTGTCGAAGCTTAGTCCGAAACTCCGCCAGTCAGAGGAATAATTTCGTAGATTTTTAATTCTTTGTGGTCTCTACGCAACAGTAGCATTTACTGAAACTCTTTGAAGTACTTTTTGTACTTTTTCGTTTGGAATTTTTCATCAGTGAGTCTGAGGCAAGCATTTGAGAAACATAAATTCCCGACTCAGATTTTAAGCTCAAGGTCTCAGCGTCTTGGCGAGTCTTCGATTCTGCCATTTTTACCCCTAAAGCATGTGCTTTCACAAGACAAGCCTCCAAAAACGTGAAGCAAGAAAGGATGATGACCATCCTGGGACTCAGTCCAATGACCCTGCGTTACCGATGCAGAGCTCAAAAAATTAGTACATAGCTAACAATAATAATAATAATAATAATAATAATAATAATAATAATAATAATAGCGGAGCCAGCGCGCTAGCTTGTCAGTGGAGCTCCATTGCTAAGAAAATTTGGTAACCTATCAAGCCAAGAAATTTTGGTAGTGACGTTATAGTCACGTGACCGTCCGTCAGGCGAAAAGTTCAAATTTGCCTCGTCGGTTCTGTTCGAGCTCGGTCGGCACACCGCTTGAGTTCGCAGCTTTTCGCAGCGGTTTCGACGCCAAATATAGCAGAGCTAGTGTTTTTGTTTTTTTCTGTCCACTCCAAGGTTTTTAAGGCGTGTTTCGAACACATTTTGCCAAGAAAAACACCAGCATTTTCATGCTATTAGGCAACTTGTCACGAAGAAAGAGATAAGTATTAAAATACCTTCAAGGGTGACAAAAAACGCGTACGCTCATGGCCTAGTGGACTAATTTCCGGCTTCAGACGCCGACGTCCCAGCAAGGATAAGAATCTTTTTCTTTCCGTTTTTCCTTTTTTTTTTAATTTAACAACTTGAATGAAAGTATTTTCACAAATAAATAACTGCCAGCAAGAAAGAAAACAAAAACAAAACAAAAAACCAACAAACAAAGCAAAAAAAAGGGGGGGGGGGGGCTCCGCTTTTAGGGTTGGCTAAATCTATATATCAATGAAGTATGGACATGGTTACATGATACCCCTTATTCCCCGAGTACCCTTTGCCCACTCCTTAAAATAGTATCAGAAATGGATTTGTACTGTACGTACTTTGTTGTGCAAAGTGTTTTAGCACTATATTGCACTGCGTTTTTGGAATTCAATGTTTGCTGGTGGAGTTACAAATACTGTTGTTTATTTGTCAGCAAGGCGCAGGAACCTAGGTGCCAAATAAGTAGCTGCCCCTTAAGAAAAATCAACTTCATTACCTGCGTAGTAAAGAATCTCCAACAAGTTTTGTTCTTCATCCCAGACTTTTCTTTGTGGATAGCAGTGGATGTCTTCCAGATCACTTTAGTATTGAACTTCAGGACAGTTTTTCCTTTCCAAACAACTTCTGTCTCCTTCAGCCTGTGTATTAGGTCTACAATGAGCCTCTCAGGTATGTTGTAAAATTGATGCTGATTGGAAAATGAATCCCAAGGTTTACGAGCAGTGCACTATCCTCTCTTTGCATTTGTGGCTTCCGGAGAACTCTGAGACTAGTTTCAATGACCTTGTCAGGCATGAAATCAAGATCATCGTCCTCCAGGTGGCCTTTTTCCTCGTTTGTTATTGGATAGATCCAGTTATAACTTAGTTTGCACCGCATGTAGAGCCCTGTGCAAAGCAGACGAGACCGGACGGAATTCGCCAGGCGGACGGCCAAAGAATCGCCGTAAAACCACAGCATCCCATTCTGTGGGTCTCCAAGCGGTAACGATGAGTTGTAGGACTCTATTTTCAGGGGACATAAGGTAAAAAGGTAAAATCACACTAGGGCAACAGGCTCCCACAACCGGTGCGGAGCCCGTATTCTACATCATGAAGCAACTAAACCAGAAGGTTGCGTTGCAGCCCATCGGAGGATTACCCATTTGTATTCCTCAGTAAAGGGTTGCAACTCACCATAGCAGAGACCAGGACTGGTCATGATCTGCCGACCTTAACTCAATTCATCACCTGCTCTGACGGAGAACTGTTTAATTTATTATTAGTGAAACAACGAACAGATCATGTTTTTTTATCAGTGGGATTTGGAAAGGTTAATATAAGTTGTAATATAAGTTAATATAAGTTGTCGAGACATTCACTGACATTCAAGGTAAGGTCTCCACGTGTTATTTTTCCACCGTCCAAACCCATCCCATAAGTGATTGCAGGTGTGAGAGCAGGGGCCATGATCCTCAATGAAGCGTTTCTGACAAACAAAATAGAAGCATTAAAAAATAGAGTTGACAGTGTTTTTTTTTAATACAGTAGATCCCGCTATCTCAAATACGGAAATCCAAAATATGCAATAGCAAATGATTGGCATAGCGGGAGATTCGAGATAGCAGGGGATTTGAGATAGGTGGAACTCGAGACAGCGAGGGATTTGAGGGAGCAAGGGGTGTTGAGATAGCCGGGGGGGATTTGAGATAGCCGGAACTCGAGACAGCAAGAGATTTGAGATAGCGGGGGGATTTGAGATATAAGGGGATTTGATACCCAAGACTTGAGATAGCGAGGGGTCTGAGATAGCGGGGGATTTAAGATAAATTAGCAGGGGATTTGAGATGGCCAAGACTTGAGATAGCAAGGGGTTTGAGATAGCGGGGAATTTAAGTAACATTAGGAGGGGATTTGAAATAGCCAGAACTCGAGGTAAGGAGGAATTTGAGATATCGGGGGGCAGGGTTTGAGACATCAGGGACGCGATATAGCGAGGGGATTTGAGATAGCGGGGAGATTAAGATAGCGGGGACTCGAAATAGCGATGGATTTGAGATGGCACGGGGATTCGAGATAGCGAGGGATTCGAGATAGTGAGGGATTTGAGATAGACGAGTTATACCGTAATAATCTTTTATCATCGCTAGCTTGAGGACTGCGTGTTACAGTGCTGCTTGTCTATCCCAGACAGAAATCCTGTATTCTACCTCCTTTCCACCGAGTTTTAGGGTGTTTCATTTTAACACGTGACTTGAGTCTGGCACAAGCTACGCACGCGCAACGACGATTTAAAAAAACTGTCTTACTTTTGTAATTTCACATACTAGCAGCTGAAAGCGCTCCAAAATAGCTCACTACTACAAAATACAGTCCTTAGCAATCCTTTAGCAACGACCCCAGATTTATAGTTAAGACACACATGACACACGCGCTTAAAGAGGCAGTGTGCTGTCAGGAACGTTGTGTTGATGAGGAAAATTGTTAGCCCTTCAACGAAAAACTAACACTCGAAACTTCAGCTTTTGAATTTCTTTACGGTGGCCAATATACTCTATCAACTCATAAATAAAAATCCAAAGTTTTGAGCTTTTCTTTCCCTCTGAGGTAGCACCGCAGTTTCTTTGGAAATTAATTCCTTTACACGAGAACATTATGTGTGAATCACATTGCGTTTTACCCACAATACACAGGAGTGACTCCTCCACCCTTCATCACTGTAAAATAAACGCCTTTTTCGGCACCTGAATTTGTATTCCTATTCATAAGGCAATAATGGTATTTAAGTCTTTACATGGTCTCACTCCCGGCTATCTGAGCGATCAGTTTACAAACTGTTATGACGTAACAGATCTGTGAACAAACTTGCTGTTCCATCGCCCCACTACCCTGGGTACCAGAGGTTTTTTTCTCGCTAACGTCGGGAGAAATCGGCCGGAGGCCGAGCCGCGTTGGCCAAAGGCCGACGCAACGAGCGGCTTGCCGCGAGAAAAAACCTCTGGGCCAGAGCGCTTTGATTTACTGTTCCCGTTGAACTTTGATCTTTTTTTATCCTATTACGTTCAAACCAATCACAGCGTATGTCTCGTGCTGTGATCACATGCAATGGCACGTGAAGATATGACAGATTTGGGTTGATTACACGCTAGTTTTGGGAGTGTGTATCGCTTTAAAACGGCGTTCGCAAACAAAACAAACCGGCCGGCCAGGTAAAACTTATTGTCCACACAATTTACCTGCACAAGTAAGTTGTGTCGCCTTTAAATCGTCTCGATCAAAGGGACAAATCTGTTGCGATTGCACTTAGGCAAACTAGCACGAGTCGTGTTTGGCCGGTCATTTTACATTCTAGCAATATATTTTCATTGAGGACCGGATAAGCGCCTCGGGATTTGCCCTGATGAAGGCGTACAGCTTTCCAGCGAGGGCACCATCTTTGTCGCCACCATCTCCGGATAAACAAGTACACGAAATGCCTCGTCGCTTTAACTCCTTCATATGGCACTCAATCACCGCATTAAGCGGGCAAACAACAATCACTATCGGGCTTTTGGAATAATCGCTGAATCCCACATAGTCCTGCAATGAACTGGAATATTATAGAATTAAATAAACGATTTTCCGAAGCCGGTTGGCAATACCGCTGAAACATCCTTGCAGCGAATAAAATTAAAAATACCACCTCCTTGTTCAGAGCTTAACTCCTCTACACCGTCAAACGTTTTTACTACCGGCCTTATCGACTGTTTCGTCAAAACTACTTTCGCAATCCTCCATCACTACACTAATCACACGCGAGCGATAAACCTGGTAAATTTCACAGAATTACTAACCCGCGGCATACTATTCTAACCAACCAATGACAAAGACTGTTAGACTTCGAATACCTTGGGGGGTTGTTAGGAGCCAATCAGCAGCCTGAACCAAATTCTGGACTAAACAGATTTAAGCAAGCTAGCCATTGGCTCGGCGTCATCAAAGCAATAGCGCTCTGGTCCAGAGGCTTTTCGCGCGGGTCACAATAAAGAACATTAGCTGCAACCGGAAACCGCGCAAGAAAAGCCTCTGGCACCCAGGGTATCGCCCCACACCAACTTTTTCAAAAACAGTGCGGTACCTTGGAACAGCTTACCCTACGATTTACGGCAAGCAGAATCACGATTTCCTTTATAAACGTAGTTCCTGTACCCTTTTTCAATAATTTCTCAAACGCGGCATCTATGTAAAGCAGTTCTTTTCTTTTTTTGTCGAGATACACCTAATTGCAATAACGTTGTCACTATAAAAATGAAAAAAAGGGAAAAGAAAAAACCCAAATTGGAATAAATTAGGTACGCTCACTACATTCAGGGAATGGCTCTGACGAGGGGATAAGGCTCAAAAGGTCTTTTAGTGGCCAATATAATTTGTTTCAACTCATTTGACGTCAAATTGAAGTATCACACCGTCGTCCATGATTGCTTTGAAAATTATGAAGATCAAAGAAATAATTTGCGTTGCTAATTAATTCCTATTTGGCTTTTTTCTTTATTCTTTTTCATTTTTTTGTATGACAACGTTATTGCAAGTAGGTGTATGTATATATTTATTTGCTGTAATTACCATTATTACCGACGAATTTTACCTTGTATAAATAAAGTTAACAATTCAATTCAATAAAAAAATAGATGCATGGTTCCTACATGGGATAATTAAAGTTAGTCAATACATGAAATTAGACTCAAGAGTATTGTGTGAGACAGAAGGGAACCTCAGCACAGTCGTTCGTGTGTTCCATAAGTCAACCGATGAACGTTCCCTTTAAATTATTGGCTCGTTTTTGATCTTCGCCAAAGTCTGGAAACCTCGTGTTGTGGTGGTCGGTGGCTTGAAATTATGGACTTAATGGCGCCAGAAAACGCAAGGTTGCTGTCAGTTTGCTAACGAACGTCTGTGGTGAGAGTTTTTTTTTGCATGTGATGAAAAGCAAGTGTAATAAAAGACTGTGCATCAAAACTTGCTTTAACCGAAAATGCTCGTACGCTCTATTCATGCTATATACCCACCTATGCGATGCGTTCAGTTGTGTCACGGGTACAGTTATAATCAATGGGTCTCCATTCTTAAAGGGCTCTTCCAAGTAGTCGTCAAGTTTACCCAGAAGCCCGTCTTTCTGATCCTTCCCCTGCGCATTGCCTTTAATGAACCAGTCATGTGGTGGGTCCCTAAAGCCATCACACAGACTATAGTCAAGGTAGATCTTTAACTGATAATCCCCAGGCTCCATGAGAAGAGACAAAGCTTCGTAAATTTCGTTTTGGTGATCAAACAAAGTGGCTGCAACGTTTGATGGGCCACGTACGTAAACTCTCCACGTGTCTCCTCCAATCAGCTTTGTTTGATTATCAAGAGTTTTTGATTGGATGAAAAACTTGCTAAACTCTCCGGCCGGTCTTATGTCCCAAAATACGATTTCACTAGCCATGGCACTACTTCGATTTAACTTTCCCCAGTGACTCTTTTCTAGACCCCAGGCCATATTATCGCTACACGGTTTGATCATACTCTCCCAGTCTACGCGCGCCACTCGTGACGAAAGTCTTGGAATCTGCGGGAAATCATCGTTTGAGGTATCATTTTATCATCATTAAGATTCGCTAGTATAGGCGTTCCATAGTTGCGAGCGTCCATCACGCCAAAGTAATAATGAAAGCATGCACACAAGTACACTGCGACACAAGTGCAAAGAATACACGCGATAGGACTCATCAGACTGGGAAACAGCCGAGTGGTTCTCATGACGATTTTCTAAACATTTTGTATGCCCGCTCGTACTCTCTTAACTAAGAATGTCCACGTGGAAAAAAGACAATTTTCTTCATACTTCTTTACATGCTCATGTATTGGCTGATTAATTGGCATTGATTAACTGATAAGAAAGCTCACTGGATCTCACAAAGCTGCAAAAGAAGGTCATCACGTTTTGAGTCTTGAATTCAAACAGTGCGACTTTTTATATTTTGTTACAGTAGGTTTCACTGTAGGTTTGCCTGCCTTAATCGCCAATGGTCTCAAATTAATCTCCGAAATCTGCGCACGAAATAATTTTTACCAACTGAAGGACATAATAACTTCCCGAGGTTTTGACAGTCATAAAGAAGCAAACGATCTGCAAACTTCCCTTACTGTTTTGTAAGAATGCATGAGTTGTGGTAGGGGAAACGTAGTTGGTGAGTCAGTATGTTTAAAAAAAACCTGCCTGTGGTTCAGTGCGAGTACGCGTGGCAGTGATACATCGTGTTGTGTCCTTAAACAAACAAGAAACTTTACTCGCTATTGTCATATCTTTTTCTTTACCCAAGTACTTTAGGTGCATAACTGGGTAGCAGCGAACCCTCAGGGAATCCTTATACAAAATGCTGAGTCTAACATTGCTTCGCCTGAAATTGCTGCTTTTCATGTCACTTCACCAAAATTCTAAAACATACACTTAGGCCTTCACAGAGCTGCTCTTTTAATATGTTCAACACACTAGTGAGATGAATCTTCCAGGAAAGTTTCATGTCGATACTTTTCTTCGTTTTACAAATTAAACAGTTTGAAATTTGATCAATCTCGTGGCAGCTTGAAACATAGGAATTCTAAAAATATCATAAAACCGATATTTTTGTGACACTTTCTTTTTTCCAAGTATCGTGATAACTTAAAATGTTATCTCGATTAGAGTGAAGAGACATGTTGATTTCATAAGCTGCCTCATTTCTTGTACTGACTTTGTTGGTCGCTATAAATATTGGTGCCCCAAAGAGGGACACCAACATGGCGGACGCATACTGTGACTTGTGTACTTGGGCTATGCAAGAAATCACCAGTGGTGCATATGCATCCGTGTAGATTTCAGGTTTTACTGAGTTAAAGTTCTTCAGCTCCTCTACTAATTTCTTATTTAGTTTTAAGTCAGCTGGTACACTAAGCTCAGTTTTACAATTCGCAGCAAGGGTAAACTATTTTTCACTTGAGTGGCTTTTTTGAATAGGTATTGTTTTAGTCTTGGTGACCATTGTTATTCAGTCGAAGTCTTAAAACAATAGCTCGCTCGCTCGAAACGCGCCATTTTTAAACACAAATCCAACTAGCAGTTTTCAAATCGAAATGAACAGTGGCTCCCGTTCACCAATTCTTAAACTTTAAACGGATTCTTGTTAATAAAAGATCAATTTTTCATTTTCCGTGCGTGGGTTTTTTAAATTCAGTAAACATTTTCATAAATTCGCTTTAGAAAACGGCCCCCATACAAAGAAAGGCCAATTTTACTGTATTTTCAAGTGCAAAAGAACATCCCTAGTGCTTGCTAAATCTTCTTCGTTTTAGCCTTAAAATGTAGCTACAACATTCGTCTTCAAAAATCCGCGCGTGGGTTGTTAGATTTTTACTTATTGAAATCAGAGAAGCAAGTTTTATCAACGCTACTGGACCGATTTTGGCCTTTTCTTCTCTTATTGTAGAAGCGCTCGGGTTCAAATTTGCCGCTTCCCAGCTGATTATGAATAATTAATGATGTCCATGCATTCTGCCCTATGATTCCTATAATTCTTGCCTGTTATTCTTAAAAGTTGCCAATTAATGTATTTAGTTATTTATCGTTATTTAATTGTTATTTATTCTTAATCGAGTGCTGTACCTTTGTAGCTCCGCCCGCCTCTATTAGCTTCTGTTATTTGCGGGCGGAACCGAATCTTCAGTTACCCGTATTTTAGTACTTAATAATTTCTGTATTTTTGTGAATTTGTGAATAAACATTTCCAGAGATCTTCCTAGTGCTTTCTAGTTCTAACCTAAGCAAGACATTAATTTTTTCAATTTTATTAATTTGATTTTAGCCTCGATCAGGATTTTTAGGCTCTCAGAATCTCGTCAATATTTAATTCTACGTTGGTCAAACTAACCCTTTATGTCTGGCGGCGAGTTGTCCGGTAGCGTAAACAAACTCCGAGGTCTTTTTTTTTTAATTTTGGCCTTTCGCCCTGATGACCTCTCATTTCTCATGTTTTATTTGAAAAGTTTCTGCATGCAATTCAATTAACAATCAAATTATAGAAATTCGCTCTTATGTTGGTGAGGAGAAGCTCCTGATTTTATTTACTCATGTTTGACAGATAAGAACAAACGACAGGTTAGAACAAACGCTTATTGCGATTTACGAAATTTGCAATATGACCGCGGACACAATGAAACTTGATTTTCAGCAAAATCACGCTTACTGCTTACTCTATATGTGATTAAAACCCATGAAGAGATTTTGAAGGGTGCATTTATTTATTTGCAGTATACGCGTCAGTATTTGTCGCATTTTTAACGCGTTCCCTGTTGCAAAAAAACGTGTCCTACCCCTCCCCCCCAACAAAAATACCCGTGCGAAACGCCTATAATTTTTTATTGTTTCTTAGCTTGACGACAATAATGTTCAAAATCAAGGCGAAAAGTAAGGAAAACGTCAGAAATATTTCTTGTGTGGTTTACTTGGCTTTAAATATTGTGGAAAGTTAGACGTTGTTATAATTTGAAACTGAGTATTGCTGCAAGTAGCTATCAGAATATGACAGGCGCAAGCACAGGACACCCAAGCATAATATTTGAATATCATTAAAAATGGCGTTTCAAAATATAAGTCTTTGTATGGGATTTCGAAGCGAACATTTTGAGCAATACATAACAACGAACTAACTGAATAAAGTTCATGAAATATTACATGGTGTTGTTTGCTATCCTTACAAAGCATTTTGAGCAAGTTTAGGTCCATTTACTTAACTGTGTTAGTACGTGTATAATACATTGACAAGGTCAATGTATTATACACGTACTAACACAGTTAAGTAAATGGACCTAAAATTGCTCAAAATGCTTTGTAAGGATAGCAAACAACACCATGTAATATTTCATGAACTTTATTCAGTTAGTTCGTTGTTATGTATTTCTCAAAATGTTCGCTTCGAAATCCCATACAAAGTCTTATATTTTGAAACGCCATTTTTAATGATATTCAAATATTATGCTTGGGCTTCCTATGATCAACTCAGTTGATAAATCCAAAATTTTGTTTCACGTCCCCACCGACGTAGCACCACAGTTTCTTTAGAAACTAACCCCTTCGCTCAACTGAAACGCCGAGACTAATCCAGAGAGTACATACGGAATACATCGGTTAAAAAATGATTAAAATAGCAATTATTGAAATAAAAGAAATCACAGACGTTCACTTTCAGAATTAAGCGTAAAAAGCGCCGAACCAGGAGAAAAAGGGTATCAGATCAATTACCGTTTAAATGTCAGCAATTTTTAGCACAGTGAACTTTGATATATTTATCTTTACGCACATTGTTTTGACATTGACACATAACAGTCTGAAAAAGTCCAATAGTAATACCTTACCATACGTATGGAAGACAACGAGGAGAAAAGTCACTAGTAGCCTCATGTTCGTTTTAGTTTAATTACTTGCAAGATGGTCTTGCCACAAGTTATATTGAAGATTGCGATGGTTGAGCAAGCATGTAGTATGCAAAATGGGGAGTATGCACGTGATGTCATCGCCGCCATGTTGGTGAATCTTTAACAAAAGGTTGCTCATTAGCTCCCGCTTTGTCATTGTACACCAACATGGCTGTCAATGGCATTGTAATCTCTAGAGATTCGTTGCATACACTCCACATTGACATTACTATTCTATGGTTATATTTCCATGTGGTTTGGCTTGTTACGCTTGGCTGAACTGCAACGCACGATTTCCTTAACTATTCCCTTAAGAATTATTCCTGAATTATTCCACATGTTTTATCTGTAGAAGATCGCAGAGAAGGGAGCAACGGAGGGGTGGGGGGGGGGGGGTAGCATACAAGATGAGTGAGAAGCGCACGTGCGAGACTATCGCGCGCGCCACTGGAATCAGTAGTTGCTCTCGCGGCACGATAAGTTTTAAGCAAACAAAAGACGACCTCTGTTAAGGCTGGTTTACACACGCGTTTTTTTGTGCAATTTTTTGTCGCGCTCGAGCTCCCGGTAAAAACTGCACGTGTAAACTAGTGGCGATTTCTGTGCGATTTGTCGCCTCGACATCGCCGAGGATTCGAGCATGTTGGAAAACTTGACGCAACTTGGAGGCGATTTTTGGGAAATTGCAAGAATTATGGCACTTGTATCACAGAGAAATCGCAGTGAAATCGCGATTAGTTTACACTTGCGATAAAAGTTGCATTGGAGAGCGCGACAAAAATTGCATCAAAAATCGCATGAGTAAACCGGCCTTTAAAAGTAAAGGCTGGTTTCCATATGATCGCTACAATCGCTACGATCGCTACCAAAAAAGTTGAGTTGTCGTTGCGACTTTGATCGCTGAGCAGTCATACAGGCTAATTTCCATATGATTGCTGTGATGGCTACGATCGCAAAAAAGTGGTTTCCACATGATTGCAGCGATTCCAGCGATCTCAGCGATCGTAGCGATTGTAGCGATCATACAGAAACCAGCCTTAAAGTAATAGAAGCGAACCCAGAACTTTGTGTGAGCTGGGGGCCCGGCAATAACTTACAAAGTCGATTCAAAGAACATTAAGTGGACGGCGTACAAGCTAATTTAGATTAGTACCACACATCATAAATGGGGATTGCTAATTCCCATTTTATTATTTTTAATAATATTATAATTTTTTTTTACATCACTTGAACAAATTTTAGGTGGATCTTCTTCCAAATTTGGTTTAAATTGTAAATAGTTGAGTAAACATAGCACTTCAATAAAGCAAAATGCGCGATTTTCACCCGTGCAGTGTGTCTGATATAGAAAAAAATGAGTCGTGACGTCATCGGCGATGTTGCGGCCGGTTTGGAATCAGTTAACACTACACGGTTGCAGTTCAGTACCAACTGAACTTTTAACCCTTAAGCCGCAATAGTGATCAGCATCAAATTTCTCCTAATCATATCGGTGCATTATAACATGAACAGGTCACGAGAATCAAGGAATTGATCACCAAAGACGAACTGTCTTGACGTTTTTAAAAACAAGTTCTCCCAACCGAGTACTGAACAAAATGTATGGAGACCAGTAAGGAGAATTTGCATAATGAAGTTGGGGCTTAAATGGTTAACAAGGTTAAGCCAGCCAATATTTCGAATTGTTCGATAAAAGAGTTAATACGATTTCCGCTCAACATTCGAGCAGTAAGTGCAAAAATTAAGTTACCAAGAAAATACTTGCAGTACTGTCACATTTTGAGAACAGATAAGAACAACTTATCGTTACTTTTGCTCCCAAGCTGACCCCGCGAGAGAAAATTGGATTTGAAGTTATCCATATTTCAATTAAAAAGACGCTTCACGTCAGTTCAAAACAAAATGGCGCCCGTTTTTAGCATACTTTTACGAGATTTGAAATTAATTTTCTTGAGAATGCTTGAGAATTTCATCGCGGGGTCACTTGGGCAAGTGAACTAGAGTGAAATGTTTCAAATAGCATTTAAAATGTTACAGTGCTATGAGTAGTTTTTTGGTAAATATTTTTTGCACTTATTGCTCGAACGTTGAGCGGAATCCGTCTTAATAAAACGGCCAATACAGGCACGCCCTCACGAAGGAAACTTATTAGGTAAGCGAAGCTAAATTTAACATGCAAATTGATTTCTACATTCTAACATGGACGTCAAGCGATGCACTTATAAAACAAAAACACGTTGTTGTAAAAGCTGATCATCATAGTCCTCATGGCTTCTTTTTATGTCTTAACTCTCATTTTAAAGGACCACAATCCGGTTACTGCGCATGCTCCATACTTTGATTTTCCGACAGGACGTCGCAAATTCAAAAGACTCAATAAGCTATATCGAACCTTCAAAATCCGTTTGCATCGTGCTCAGTTAAGTTCGATATTGCCGTAAACCTTCGCAGAACTATAGATTAATGATACATAGTTCCCGTTAAATTGCAAATTGTGTGAAATCGGGAGTTTTTGGCATTGTTTTCAATGCCTTTGGATGGAGGACAGAGAGGAGGGAAGCGCTATAGGTCCTATAGTACCGGTCGAAGGCTTCTTTCTCCCGCCAGCTTCCGTAGGAGCTCAGAAAATCACGAAAGGAAAGAGCAGAAATGAAACCAGCATAGCAGAATATCGATATCTATCAAGAAAGCAATCCACGAGACATGGAAACGACTGAAGGGATAGTGTCTGTATTCAACCGACACAGCTATAAAATGGGTTGGAAGGCCTGCACGACTTCTCAGTGCTTCACGTATTTGAAAGCCGCGCCTTATCTTGGTCTTTTGACTAATTTTGGTTCTTGTGTTTTTGCACCGGGTTTAGTTTGGAGGATTTTTAAATGTTGACTGAATTGAGCCGCTACAACTTACCGGTAGGCGTCGCATTCTCGAGGCCATAGCGAGGTCATAACTGGTGGATTATTGTGGCTTTCGTCGTTTGTTATTCTCCGTTGGTTTGACTTCTGATCGTTTCTTGGTTTTTACGCCGCTCTTGGCATAATAGGTACGTTGAATTTGGCTCGTTTAGGAAATTTATAGGTTTTTCTGCCTCTCATGTTTATATTTGCGACAATAAAGGATCTGAAATATTCACTGCAGCGTGACTAGTTTCCCTGCTGATGTTTGTAACGCCGGGCCTGGCTAATTGTTTTTAATTCTGTTAATTGCAGGATTTTGTGTTTCACATCACGCTCTGTTAAATCTTTGTGTATAATCAGGGCCGGGACCCAACGAGAAAATTTTAGCAAATTACTTGAAATATCATTTCCTGCTTTTAAGATTGTTTCAGAGGTTTTTAAAGGCATATTTGTGTAAGCTAATACAGATTGATCTGTTCGGTTTTAGGAAACAGAACGCTATCCGCGAATTTCCGACTGCCGATGGCTCTCCGGAAATGCTAGCTGACCTTATTTTGCACTCTAAACGACATATTTGTCCCTCCGAAAACAATAGGAACTAATCTAATAAATCCTCTTGTCGGCGAAAGTCCGACGTGATGTTTCTCCAAAGAGATCTCTAGCTTTCACTGCAAGTAAATCGGAAAATCTCCGGTGATTTATATTTTGTTTTGCATCACAGAGTGTGATCTATAGACCCTTTTTGTCAAGAAATTTAAGTTGTAGCTTCCTTGGAGCTATAGAACGCGAGGATGTAAACAGCGGATCACCGGGCGGGCCGCGGGGTAATCTTGTCGCGTCAATGTGACAGTTCTATTGTTGTTTTTGAAAGATAACAGCTGACGTTCACGCGTGCACATTATCGGGATAGTGTCCCTTTAAGAATATAGTACTTAAAAAATATTTAGACCAAGCATTGTATGCATGTATTGTCTGAGTCACGACGAAACCAAGAGAGGATGAAGTAAGAGAGGCCGGGAATCCCCGTGCCCTATGACAATTATTGGAAATTTATTATTAGCTCGCATCCATGCTGCGAAGGTTATTTTTATCTGTTGTTCCCATGTCAACAATCTAAAATTACATGACGTCATTTTAACTGACCAATGAGGTGTCGTCCTTAAAATAACTGCGCAGTATGACAGAACCAAAAATAGATTTCCCAAAATTTTCATCGGGAGGCCCATGTATGGGGGATTCGCTCTCTCCCTTCATCCCCTCTTGACGAAACTTCTGAATAAACCACTGCACTGCCTGAGAAGCAAACTTACGAAATCTTGGGTTGAAGTTTGGTTTCATGGAATCTCATTTGACTTCCTGGTCAAGCTTGGAAAGCCAGCAGTACTATTGCGCCTGCTACCAACGCAATGCTGCTGATACCGGTAACTGAGCCAGCATTGCACAGGTTGGTGTTGCAGCAGCTGATGTCACACTTGGATCCAGGATCTAGACGTTTGTGAAACCTACAGGTTGGATTGAGGTCCTTGTCACAGTATTCCTTTGAGTCGAAACCTTTGGAGAAAGTTTCTACGTCACCATTTTTCACGTAGACGTTGATGCAGCGTTCATTGGCAAGCCCTGTACATTTTGAGGACTTGTCTTTGCAGTCTTGCCATGAGGTTTTACTGAAACAATCGTAACATTGCAGGCAGGTAACTGGAGGAAAATAGAAGAAGAAGTCAAAGTAAACTGAAACATTGACTACAGACAGCATTATCTACATAGCTCCAGAACATTTGTTAATACAGCAAATATCGCCTTTTATGGCATAGATCGTGACATCGTTTGTATCGATAATTAAACGTCTATCACTTTCAGTTTTAGTAGGAACATGTACACCACTTAAAATCGCACAGAATTGCCGGAAGTTTGCTCACATAATATGAGCTGCGGGCGCATGTCGTGCAGGCTACTCAAGCTTAAACCAAAAGGGCTACAATAAGAGAGAGAAGGGTGAAGTAAATCGACTAAAATTCTAAAATATAATTTCGTAGCTATCACGATGATTTTCCAGGACAAACACAGGATTTTAGTAGATTAAGGATCTGAAAACCGGTAAATTTACTCTCCTCAATTTTTTTCGGTTTTTCAAGTATGGAAAATGTCTCTTATTAAAATCCAGCTCTGGGGCAGGATTCACAAAGCTGTCCTAAGTCAAGAGGACTGCTAAGTATTGTTTCCGCTTAACAATAGCCTTTTGTTTTCCAACAATACAAAGGACATATATCTTATCTTAGGAGGACTTTGTGATTCCAGCCCCCGATTTCTATAGAATTATAATTCATATGTAGTTTTATATGTCTCAATGTGTCAATTTTATTTGTTGCGGTTGTATCTTTAAGCTTTCAGTTAAGAACAAAGGGCACCAGTTTCTACAAGATCAGTGAATAGATTGAATCGAACCGAAACTTCATCAAAAGAGACACGTTTACACTGACAAACTACCACTACTGACACTTATTTACTGATGCAATTATTGAACCTCTTGAACGCTGCTTCGCTGCTAAACCCACTGGCAGCCCAAACTACAGTGTATCTAATAGCAAGAACTGAGGGAGGGCGTACTTTTATCGCCAAAGCTGTTAAACTTTGGAACTCGCTACCAGATAAACTGAAAGTCTACCTTAACGTTAAATCTTTTATGAGAGCGTATACAAGTCACTTTGCCGCCATGAACGCTGACCTAGACCATTTTACCGTTAACTAATTCTTATTCTATTCATCTCTTTTTTCTTACCTTTTATATGTAGTATTCCATTTATTTAGCGTTTTCTTTCATTTTTTTGTTATATATATTATGTAACATTTTTATAGAGGGCCACAGGTTCGTCGGTTTTTAACTGCAATGTGTTTTAGCCTCGTGAAATAAAGTTATTATTATTATTATTATTAATAGCAAGAACGTGACTCTAACTTGCAGTTCTCCATTGATAGACTTTGTATGGGAAATTCACTTTGTTTCGCTAAATGCGTTAATGTTTTAAGCGAAATTTTCGTGAATTGTTCGTCCGTTGTTGTTCGCGGTGTTGTTTTTCTACTGAAATAAAATGAATCAACAACAAGCGAAAAACTCGCTTAAAACGGCCAAGAACTGCGCCTAAATTACACGCAAGACACAGTTAAGACAACCCTTTGTTGAGGTAAGTGAAGTTTATTCACACATTCACAACTTTAATTTAGTTAACACTTTGAGAACCAATGTGAATTTCCCAACGAAGTCTACAAATTGAGAACTACAACCTAGAGTCCCGTTCGTGCTATCAGTGAGCTTGGGCCGTCTTGGGCTTCAACTTATGAATCTAATTTAGGCTGGAATTAGAGATTTTCCACCAGCCTCATCTTAAAAGGAGGACATTTTAAAAGGATAATTTACTAGTTGAAAACCATTCAACTATCATAAGATCACAAGTCAGTTAAAACCTATTTCATTCCCAAGAGTTGCCAGTTTAAAACGGAAAAATGGTTAAATGCGGAAGCGCCCAAATTTTGACCAGCGGTTTCTATAATATAGCTCCAAGTTTGGCGTAAGATAAGGTAGAGAATCAAGGTTCATTTAATTTTTAAATGACACCACTCTAGTCTTTAATTTCCATATTTGGCAGGATCGTGTCAGCCAACGGGCAGTTGTAGCAGCAGAACATTTGCCAATTCTTTCAGCATTTCCTGAAGCTAAACAAAGGACTGAGCCGTGATGATGAGCACGCACATTTCCAAGGTTGAAGACCGAGAGGCCAAAGACAAATTATATAACTGCCTGCTTCAGACAGCAAGGAGCAGGAAATAAGTGGACTTGTTACATACATGAACCATGCACCGACAATTCAACTAGCAGTTTAACCCTTTCCCGTCCGATTTTTTCCCTTAAAAAACGCATTTTTTACCGTTAAAGCGGTTTTTTGAGTGCTATGTTGCCAAATGCCACTAAATTTTGCTACCAAAGCGTTTTGTTTCAATTAAGCTAGATTTTGAACCAGCTTCTGTTGTGAATTGTACAATATTTTGCTTTCACGCATGCGCATAAGCCAAAATTTGGATTGAACTGGGTCCTGGGTGTAATTCAGTACTTCGAGCAACGTTCTAAAAACCGCCGAGTATGTATACTTAAACGGGATCTTTTTTTTTGCAGAATGAGGGAATGTGCCTTCTTGTTCTTCTAACTTTCGTCTTTGTACCGCACGCCATCACCTTTTAATCGGAAAGTTTTCCACCAATGTACCTCACCTTATACTTTTGTCCACTCCCTCAGGCTATTTTCAAACGCTGTTCTCGCGACGTACCTAATGAACATTTTCGTTCCAACGACAGTCATATCAGCCAGCGAGTTTTGCGATACGTTGATATTTTGCTGTAACTGATTCAAATATTCCAAAACAAATCGACCTAGACGCTGAACCACTGCCAAGCGACAGCGTTTGTACAAGTACGGCGCATCAGAGGCGCATCAATTAGATTTGGTCTGATAAAAAATTGGCCATTTAATGATCTCGCTGGGTTTTGCTATATCTTGATAATTATCTAACTGAAGCACGTAAGGTACCGTTTATAAGTTTATTTTAGGAGAACTCGCAAAAAATCTATGCCTTATGTTGGCCCAAAACGGCTAAAAGACCATTGCCTCTAGCTTAGTGGCAATGGTGTAGCTGCTACCCTCAAAGCAGCGAGTAGACTGCGTGACGAGTACTAACGTGACGTCTGAGTTAGACCGGGCTAAGTATTTACAGACCTCTTTTTCCGGCAAGAGACCGTAAGGGCCACTTCAGCGAGAAGTGTTCTATTTCGAATGTTTTGCATATTTTTACGCTTACTCAGTGAACCATCGAAATACTTAAAGAAAAGCAACGAAGTGAATTGTCAACAGAAGTTAAACGGAGTACATTTGTATTCTTTAAAGGAAGAGAGAACTGGATCAATATGAAGTTACTGTTAACTTCTCTGCTCGTTCTGTGCATCCCACGTGGTAAGGAATTAGTTTACTGTTATGTCAACAGTTTTAATTCGTCAGAGTGTGAAACTGAAAAACAACGTAACGCATCTTAGTGAACAGTCTGGTACTGGAAGCATATCCACGGCCTACGTTTATAATTAGGCTTATCGTGTACTACGACTACTTTCGTCCAGTTCAGTGTTAGTTGAGTGACTGATTCCCTGCTAAACTAAGCCTTCGTCGGCAGCTTTAGTATGATATTAGCTGTCTTATGAGTCGTTCCCTGTAGGTGGCCTCTTAGGATCGTCTGTGCTTCTTATATAATCTACAACAAACTAATATTCCTTCCTTTATCTCTCTCTTTCTTTATCTGGGATCTATGTGCGATTTTGTAGCTCTTCTTGCAATTGTTTACAATTTTTAAAACAGCATTAGTAAGCTACGTTAGAAGTATCAAAAGCAGTGTCATGGTGGTTCGTTATAGCTTATTGCACTTGCGTGAATATACGAATGCATATTTGCAGGGTTGGAATTAACCTCAAATGAGTAAGATTAGAATCCTCCGACCATTGTGGTCACAACCTGACCAGACTAGGTGTGTCTCGATCAAAATTAAACCCGCGCCCGTTGATGTTTCTTAAATGTCTATTTCGTTTTGAGATTCTGCTCGATTACAATGAAATTTTTGCAAAATATACAAAATTTAACCAATTCAAGAATATAAAGAACGTGAGTGATTTATCAGTTGGTAAGCACATGCATATGGCACGGGCGCAATTTTTATCGAACTACAACCCACTTTAACAGATTTTTTTCGTTATAAAATTGTGAGTAGGGATTTTTTTGAAAATTTTGAACTCTCAAATAAAACCTTAGGTTCACCCTCAAAGTTTATACGACCGCTGTGTCTCGAGAAATAACGTAAAAAACTTTTAATTTTGGGGAAACGTTCCTTTCGACATACATTATTGTTGCGCTCAAACCGGGTGCGCAGGTGAGTGCGGCTTGCTTGTTTTGTTGACGCATATTTGAATTCCTCAAAAATGTGACAACAGTAGCCCAAAATTAGCATTTGGTTATGTCATCTGAGACATAGACAACTCCGTTGCCTTAAGACACATCAGAACTGCCCAATTTCAAAATACTATATTTTCCCGTCCAAGAGCGTTAGCAACTAGTCTACATATACGGCTGCATTTGACGTTCAAAATTTTCAGGGAACTGGTCTGTGTCGCTGATTTGTCTAAGGCTTTGTCTGGTTCACGGCTGGGTATATGTAAGCTAGTTCTAGAAATTTCACAAGAATCCTAACTCTTATTTTGTGCTATCTGCAAACTTTCAGTGCAATCGGGTAAAATTGCAAAAAGCAATGGACATTCAAGAAACATCACACGGAGCTTAATTGGCTGAAAATTCGATCGAGACACCTTAACATTTGATAATAAAGTTCGATTATTTTTGCTCTTAAACTGAAGAGTTAGAAAAATACCGTAAACGGTTTGTCAGGTTTTATTCTGTTTAATGTAGGTAATTTCAATATGTCAACTAAAGTAGTTATCAACCGAAAAACCATAACAATATCGAAGATTGTAAGCAAGATAATTTATATTTCTTCCTGAATGTGACGGGAGGACCGAAGTGCCCTTGGTACTCGTTTCCGATGTTTATACCATTCTCCCTTCAGATCAGTTTGCGTATGTATATTTCCAAGGATCGGAATGGACCGACCTAATTTTTCCAAACGTCAATTTACATTCGCAAAGCCCAGGCATGTGGCATATGGCCCAGTGATCAGTGCATAATCAGTACGTTTCGATCGGCAGGTCGCCGGTTGTTCGATCTTGTTTGAACAAGAAAAGTTACTCCTCATTGGCTTTCTCCACCATGGTGTATAAATGGGCACTTGCAAATCGTTCAACTTAGCGAAACCTCAAAAACTGGAGGGGTAGCATGCGGTGTAAAATGGACTGGCATCCCATTCCTTTATCCGGTTGAAGTGTCCTTACGGGAAATACAACTAACATACCTTGCTGCGTTAATTCGAGGGGTGGAGTCATTTGCAGCATACGTGTATAGCTGTCGCTTTGGCACGTACGAATTTTCTATTGTTTTTTGGCTGGAAAACAAAAGAAAATTCCCACGCGCTAAAGCGACAGCTATTCGCGCATGCTGCAAATGATTCCACCTTAGATCTGTAAAGGCTCGATTTTTCTCTTCTGATGTGTTCACCATATTTTTATTTCTTTTAGTAACCAGCTTCAAATGTTACAGCTGCTTAAGCTCGTACTCTTGGAGCCAATGTGAAGAACGTCCCACAAACTGCTCAGCAAACGCCAATCGCTGCGTTAAATTCCATTTAAAATATTGGGAAAGTCGAGAAAGTTTCGTAAAAAGGTGCGGCACAAAGAAGGAATGCAGTGATTTGGAGAACATGCCAGTCTGTAAGTTTGCTAAAAAACATCACGAGGAGAGTGAGTGTAAGGTCGACTGTTGCGAGGGCGACCTATGTAATGCTGGCTCATCTACCGCGTTCAGCATTATCGTGCTGGTGCCATGCGCAGTGGTATCCTTGGTTTTTCTCACACAAGAGGTGTTGTAAGGGAGCCTAGCTCCCTGATAAGATAAAATTACAAGGATCATGTGCAGGATTTGAAAAAGGTTTTGAACTTATTGACAAACGGAAGAGAGGGAACTCTGTCTCTTAAAAACTTTACCGATAGCTGTTGTAATTTGCAAAAAAGGGGGGCGGTTGCAACTTGGAACTGAATCATGGCTTAGTGATGTTTGTTTTTCTACAACAAACAAGCAAGGGACTGCTAATGTTAGTGCACGTGGAAGCTAGCCCATATATAACTATTCTAAAAACTGCTTTGTAGTAGAATTGCGGAAAATATATCACCTTTCAGCAACTGTGAACACGGTTAGTAATAGTTGAAATAAATAGTTGTCAATAAATGACTTGCCACGACATCTTTGCCTGTTCATGTTCATTTCTCTGCATGAAGCATCTAACGGTTTTTTGACTTTGCCGTTTAGAGCAGCAGAAATTTCTTTATCTTACTCTGTAATGTACGGCAATATAGGCGGGCATGATAGTTATAAGTCTGTTCTCCATAATTACTACCTTCTCTGGCTAGTTAGACTGGCAACGCCTGAGTAGGTACAATGTTAGACCGACCAGTTGACACGAGTATTGCTTGATTTTCCTGTATGAAGACACACTAAAGAAGAGAGAGCAGAAATGCTTTCTTCCCCCCCCCCCCCCGACCCGTATAAATTAGTTTGTAAGCACTGAGAAGTGACAGTTTAAAGGGCTTTGGTGGCAAGGCAACATTGATAATTGAGGAGGAGAAGGAGAAGAATTGCTCTTGTAAGTGATTTTCACTTTCAACGTTCTCACTTAGAAGTGCCTCAATAGTTCTGTCGGAGATTGTAGTTAGCTGCTCAGGCGTCACCAATTTAACGAACGTAAGAAAGTAGTACTGGGGAGTAGACTAAATATGATAGTTACATTACTGAGAATGCAAACTTTGTATATTTTATGACTTTATAAGGAGATTGCTTTCTCGTGAAAATACCTATAGCCAACTGACTATGGTACTGTTGAGGAGCTCTGATTGCTATATTCTTCTCGTCTACCAGTTTTGACTGGTAAAAATTTCTGGAATTGTATTATTTAGTGACTGTCCCGAACAGCTGTAGCCGAACATTTTTGTATCAACCTTGAAGCATTGTTTACCTGCAGGTCAAAAAAATTCCAAAAAATTTACGGGCTGATGTAAAGTCTACGAAATGAGACGAGGTCGGCTTCCGTTTTGTGAACAGAGCACATCGTGAACAGAAACAAACAAAGAAACAAACAAACACATTTATAACATTTCAACATCGAACAACCTTGGTCAATAAAATTGTTATTATTCTTTAATTATTTGTGATCTCAGGACT
This sequence comes from Siderastrea radians, assembly GCA_964017195.1. Lineage (NCBI taxonomy): Eukaryota > Metazoa > Cnidaria > Anthozoa > Scleractinia > Rhizangiidae > Siderastrea > Siderastrea radians. Next base: position 41,857,855 of record OZ024892.1, on the reverse strand, counting down.
AGCATGGATAAAGAAGTATGAAGTTTGGACTGCTCAAGCAACCAACTGATGTAATTCATCTGGATCACGCGAAACAGAAAAAAAAATTCTGACTTCGTGATCGTGCTTCCACACACTGGTCTCAGCTTTATCCTGGAATGGATCCATTTCACACATCCATCAGAACCTGGTCCGTAGTCGACTGGACTTGTTTTCAGAGATGTTCGTCACTTTCTGGTGTCAGTCAACATTAACCATGTGGACAATTTACGTAAGTAGCACTGGACCCTAAAGTTCAATTTTTTAAGTGAGACTCGCCCAGGACTAGTATGCAACTTGAACCCGAACTAGAAATGATGGCCGCCGCCTTTGCTATTTTGGTAGAGAGGATTGTTATGTATCATAACACACTTAAAGCGTCTATGAAGTGAGAAACAAGTGAAGCTTATTTAAAAGGCCTTGCGAGATGAGGATGGATACTGTTTTGGTATCTTCTCTTGTTCCATAGGTATTGTAGTTTTTGCGTTACGCAAATCAGAAAATCGATGGCGTCTCTGAGTGGTTACAACATGGGGACAATTAAATCACAAAATCAAGGATATCTCCGAAGAGAATCAGTTAAAGGTAGTTGAAACTTGGCACCAGTATATTGCCTAATGAAAAGCACAAGACAGTACGTATGGCGATGTTGCCATGGCAACACATTTGGTAATGGTCCGTTTTTGCTTTGTTCCAAATACTACCCGCATTTGGGACTCTATACTGAGAAAGAGATGGCCCTGTTTAAAACATACACAATCTCCATATTGCGCTAAGTTTTCTCATTAAACGGATGTCTCGAAGACATGAAGCACCAAAGCTAGTGACGAAGGTTTATCATAACAGCCATTCATTTTAACTAAAAAGAAGTAAATGCAGCGTAAGATGAGCTTTTGTTATGTACGTATGTGTATATATATGTAGGTAGATATGTTTCTTAAACGCTTATTAATTTCTACCTGATTGCTAGCGCTCACCGAGATATCTAACGTGATTGATCAGTTTCATACCCATATCAGTAATTCCTTAACAATACCACATGGAATGCACACAACGAGCAGAGAAGTCGGTACCAGTAACTTCATATTGATACCTGTTGCCTTTCAAGATAACAATGGATTTAACTTTTGTGAACAGTTCAGTTCGTTTTGACGTTCTGTACAAGATTTCGATGTTCCCTGAGTAGGTGTATTAACATGCAAAGTATTTGAGATGCAAGCTTTTTATTTACTTCTTGTTTAAGTGGCCCTTAAAGGCTAAGTTCCCAGGACAGGAGATGGAGACGCCTAACGATACTCAACTATATAACTAAACTAAAAAGGCTCGTGTTGTCTTAAAGGTTCTTGCCTTTTTGGGTCAGCATAGGGTATATAGTTTTTCTAAAACGAGTTATTCTAGATCTGGTCTAACATAATTTCTTATGGGGAGAAGAAAAGAACTCAAGAAAAATAGTGATCTTTAATTTAGCACTTAGCATTAATAGATGTATGATTAGCACTTAGTAATGTTATTTTATTATTTGTAAATCTTTCTTTCTTTTTCTCTTCTCGCAGATATTAGCTTTTTAGCTACCCTGTAAATTCGAGATAAAATAAAGTCATGTATGTATGTATGTTTGTATGTATGTATGTATGTATTTATTCTTCCGCCGATTTTACAAAGATTTCAAGGATTTTGACCATTGCTATTTAGTAAACTAAGAGAAAAGAACTGTGCCTAGTGTACTGCCCTTTAAATCAAGATTAGTAAAACCCTGAAAGATCATAATGATTAATTTTTAAGACGAAACCTTTAAGGCACATTTCAAAGGCCGCCCTTTCGGTTTGGGTACGCCATAACAACTGTCAAGTAGTCGGTCTTTTCTCATCCATTTGGAAAAGGGGCGGCTTAAAAAAGGATGACAACTCCTTCCTTTTGACGCAAGAAGTACTGCCCTGGTCTGCTGAGGGTTGCAAATTGCGTGATCCACCTTCCTAATATAGAAATTTCGTGTGTCAATATCCAGTCAACGGTTGTCTATATAAACCTCTTTGCGAAAGGAGATGCAGTGTTCAGTGTGAGACTTTTGGACCTCTGATGTGTTGCTGCAATGTTAACGTTGTGCAATGATGCCCTTTCTCAGGAGGTAGACTTCTACGCTGGTTACAGTCGTTTCTGACTGTCAGTTGTCAATTTGTCCCTAAAGTGGAGCAATTTCGATGTTCTTTTGCAAGTCTACCGATTACACTATTAATAGGCGTTCACAAAAACATTGGAAGTTGATCAGACCCGATCATCTACACAAGGGAAAAATTAGCAACTTCTGCGGTCAAAAACATCTCAACCAGCATAGACTTCTACATCGCATGATCTGAACACAGAAGTGACAACAGTTGCTTTCAGATCACTTTCATGTGGGAATGACAATCCAGCCCTTTTTAGGCTTTACAAACATCATGCACGCTTAAATGATTGGTCAACCATAAGATGATTCTCGCACGATATATTTGGATCGTCTGTGCTCCTTGCACAATGTATAAAAATTTACATTCCCTGCCCATTTAATCTTCAGTGTGGCACTGATCACGGACCTTCTTGCAACTGTTTCGCTTCAAAGTAAGCCAAATCAAGGTGGTACTGTCCAAAGCAATGACATGGCGGTTCTTTACTGCTTAGGAAGTCATGTAGGCGGCTTACCATTGATGGTGGAGAATGCGAGGCAATGACATAAAATCTAAACATATAGCCATCCATTAAAAGTAAGCTTAGCAAATTGTAACCTTCTAGCTTGGTACATGTTATGTACGCGTATCGTTTGATAGCTTAGATTTGACGAAAGGCACAGTAATAACCGTAGTTAATTAACAATTAGTACTTAGGATCGTTTTGACTTTGCTTAGAAAGTTGATATTCAGCCGTTTTATCTCACGCTTTTTTCTTTAAATTATTACCTGTTATTGCGAGGCAACACGCGGTTTCTAAGCAGAAGCTTTTTCGTTTAATACTCTAGTCTGAACATCAACCGATAAACGTGAAACTGTGCACGCACACATTGTATGTTGTACTTGTGCTTAGCTGTGCTTCAAATGTAAATTTATATAAGAATATAATATTAGCCTTTGATTCGCCGATCGTAGAGTTAGCAGTTCTCGCTTCTTTGTTGCTACCCTGTTCCCGCAAGCAAAGTCAGCAATTCTTTTGTTGCATGGAAAGTTCTTTCCTTGAACTAAAGCTTCGAACCCCTTAAACCCCTATAGTGACAAGCATCTAATTTATCCTTACAGTATCTCTGCTTGATCAAACAATACAGGCCATGAGAATAAAAGAAATGATCTCTATAGATGAAATGTCTTGATGTTTAATCAAATTCTGCCAACTTGTGAGATACGATAAATATGGAGTACACTGAGGAGAATATCCATTTTGATACTAGGGTACGGTAAACTAAAAGCACCCAAAATTTGCCGAAAAGGAAGTGCTAAGAACAAAACGGAGCCTCCGATTCTTGCGCCTAACAGTGCAGAAACACTGATATCAAATTTGCCCACAAATGTGGACAGTGCTTATCCTTCACATAGACTAGGATCAGGAGCTCCAATGCTCTTAATAAGGTAAAATCACATCTGTGGCATAAGGGAGCCGAAAATCCAAGTCAACATGAACTGCAATAGAGACTGCAAAAGAGGTTTATTTCACTTCTCATCTTTTATTTCCTCTAAGAAAACTGACGTGTCAAAATCTGCAAAACTCTCAACCGATGCAACAATCTCTTAAGGCTGGTTTTCACTAGCGACGGAGTCGGAGTCGGAGTCGTAAGCGGAGTCGTAAGAGCGCTTATGACCTAGTGAAAATCAAACATCGGAGTCGTAAGCGGAGTCATAAGCTCGACAGAATCGGAGTCGGACGAATCAGAACGTTTCCATTTTCTTCCGACTCCGCTTACGATTCCATCGCTTACGATCTAGTGAAAACCAGATTGTCGGAGTCGGAAGCAGAAGCGGAAGGATAAACCAATCACGGTGCTCGTTCCCACGCTTTATGATTGGTTTAGTTCTTCCGCTTCTGCTTACGACTCCGACAAACTGGTTTTTACTAGATCGTAAGCGACGGAAGCGTAAGCGCAAAAGGAAATTCTGCTTACGACTCCGTTGTTTGATTTTCACTAGATCGTAACGCTTTACGCTTCTGATTACAACTCCGACTCCGACTCCGTCGCTAGTGAAAACCAGCCTTTAGACTTAACATATATCTTCATGCACTCTCTGCGTGCCGACGTTTTCTTCAAGGTTATTTCCCTCAAGATGAAGAAAGCAATGTCGACAATTTAAATTACTGTAATATAATATTTCGTCTCTATTTTAGAGTCGTAGACATGTAACATTTGTCCTCGGGGAAGCCCCCCTCAGGTCCTATGCTACTGTCGGGGAAGGGGGGAGGAGGCCGATCGGACTTCGTTTGACCTCCTATTCTAAAGAAAGAGAAAAAGAAATTTTCCGTTTGACAAGATATCCATAACTGTATTACAATCTTGTAGCCAAACCTGAAATTGTACTTAATTAAATGAAGCAAACTGAGTTAAATCAACAAGTCTCAAAACACATCTCCCGACAAGTCATTGCAACTTGCAAGTATTGCACGCAGTCAAATTATCCGTGGAGTGGCAACGTACTTTGAGCTAGAGATATCAAAAAAGCAGACGATTGCCGCAAACCTCAATAACACGCCTTTATGGGGTGTCAACCTATTTAGGTGAGTGGAGGTGTAAGGTGCTGCTGCTTGCTACGGGTCAAGCCACGGAAAAGTGGCGTGACCTCCTTTTCATTCCCGTTTACTGTCTTCTACGCGGCCTCTTGTAATTCTATTTGTAGTTATTACTTGTCTACGGCTACAATATATTAATCTGTTTTTGTCATTCCTGCTGACTCTTTTCAGTGGGGTTTGTTCACGGGTTACGGTGCTTTCTGTAGTCTTCATTTGTCAACCGATACACTCTACTATCCTGTTTTTCCTCTTATTTATGTTCACTCTCTTGTGGTTTTGCACTTAGTATTTCTCCAGCAGTGATTCAACGGCTCTGAACACGTGATTCGGATACTGAACCACATCTGTGGCACCCTTCGGATACGAGTCGGTCAAGGGATACACGTCTATGACGTGAAATCCTGCTTGGCACATGACGGACATTGCGTAAGCACTGAACAGAGCAACTTGCTGGAAAAAAACGTCAAAACAAAAGGCGAAAAAGGAACCAAATTAAAATGTGCTAGAAGTCACCAAATTCTTAAGTAAGTTTCAGGCAGCAATCTATAACGTCTTCCAATTCATTTAGTGTACTCTAAACTTTTGCGCTCATAAGCAGAGTCTCAAGCCCTGCGAAACCTATGAATTAGCCGGTGTCAGTCTCGAAACTTCGGATTTTCAAAACAAAAATGGATCTTGATTCAGGCAAATCTTGTGTCGGAGCTTGGTCAGAGAGGTTGTTTCGTATATTTTTAATTCTTTGTGGTCTTTAAGCCACAGAAGCATTTATTGAAACTCTTTGAAGTACTTTTTGTACTTTTTCGTTTGGAATTTTTCATCAGTGTGTCTGAGGCATGCATTTAAGAAACATTAATTCCCGACTCAGATTTTAAGCTCAAGGTCTCAGCGTCTTGGCGAGTCTTGGATTCTGCCGTTTTGACCCCTAAAGCACGTGACAAGCCTCCACAAACTTGAAGTAAGAAATGATGACGACCATTGCAGACAAAATTTTTCAAGTTAAGCAGTTTTCAAAGAAGAACCTAGCTTGAATTGGATTCAAACCCATGACCATGCGTTACCAGTGCAGCACTCAAGGGTTTGGTACATGGTCAAAATCATGAACCGATCCATGGATCATCCAAGTGGGCTCTACAGAAATCTGGCAGGCTGAATTAGACATGGTCACCTGGTACCCCTTATTCTCTCGCACCCTGGTACCCGACCCCTGCCTTCTCCTTAAATCAGTACCAGAACATCAGTACCACTGTTGTGCAAAGTGTTACAACAATATATTGCACTGCGTTTTTGGAACTGAATGTTTGACGGTGGAGCGTTGCAAATGCTGTTGTTTATTTGCCAGCACTGAAGTGCAGGAACCTAGGTGCCAAGTAAGTAGCTGGGCCTTAACAAAAAAAACCTTCATCTTTACCTGCGTGGTGAAGGATCTCCAACAAGTTTTGTTCTTCATCCCAGACTTTTCTTTGTGAATAGCAGTGGATGTCTTCCAAATCACTTTCGCTCTGAACTTCAGGACCGTTTTTCCTTTCGAATCAACTTCTGTCTCCTTCAGCCTGTGTGTTAGGTCTACAATGAGCCTCTGGTATGTTGTAAAATTGATGCTGATTGGAAAATGAATACCAAGGTTTACGAGCAGTGCACTACCCTCTTTCTGCATTTGTGGCTTCCGGAGAACTCTGAGAATAGATTCAATGACCTTGTCAGGCATAAAACCAAGATCATCGTCCTTTAAGCGTCCTTTTGGGTAGATCCCGTTATAACTTCGTTGACATTGCATGTAGAGCCTTGTGCAAAGCAGACGAGACCAGACGGAATTCGCCAGGCGGACGGCCAAAGAATCGCCGTAAAACCACAGCATCCCATTCTGTGGGTCTCCAAGCGGCAACGATGAGTTGTAGGACTCTATTTTCAGGGAACACATAGTAAAAGGTAAAATCACACTAGGGCAACAGTCTCCCACAAACTGTGAGAAACCGGTTTCTCATCATGAAGCAACTAAACCAGTAGGTTGCATTGCCAGTCCATCGGGGGATTGCCGATTTATATTCCTCAGAAAAGAGTTACAAATCACGATAGCAGAGACCAGGACTGATCTGCCGACCTTAACTCAATCCGTCACCTGCTCTCACGGAGAATGTTTTAATTTATTATTAGTGAAACAACGAACCTGACATACAAAATAGAAGCATTAAAAAAAATAGAGTTCACAAGGTTTTTTTTTTGTTTGTTTTGTTTTTAATACAGTAGATCCGTTATCTCAAATACGGGAAACCAAAATATGCAATAGCAAATGATTGGGATAGCGGGAGATTCGAGATAGCAGGGAATTTGAGATAGCAGGGGATTTTAGATGGGCGGGACTCGAGACAGCGAGGGATTTGAGGGAGCGAGGGGGCGAGGGGTGTTGAGATAGCGGGGGGGGGGGGATTTGAAATAGCCAAAACTCGAGACAGCGAGGGATTTGAGTTAGCGGGGAGATTTGAGATATCAGGGGGATTTGAGATAGCCAAGAGGGGTTTGAGATGGCGGGGGATTTAAGATAGCAGGGGATTTGAGATAGCCAAGACTCAAGATAGCGAGGGGATTTGAGATAGCGGGGAGATTAAGATTGCGGGTACTCGAAATAGCGATGGGTTTGTAATGGCAAGGGTATTCAAGGTAGCGGGGGGATTCGAGATAGACGAGGTCTACAGTAATAATCTTTTATCATCGCTAGCTTGAGGACTGCATGTTACAGTACTGCTGACTGACTTTTAAGGAAGGTGTTTGTCTATCCCAGACAGGAATACTGAAGAACACAACCTCCTTTCCTCCGAGTTTTAGGGTGTTTCATTTTAACACGTACACTTGAGTCTGAAACAAGCTACGCACGCGCAATGAAGATTTGTCTTTCAAAACTAGGTCTTACTTTTTTAATTTCACCACAGCAGCTGAAAACGCTCCAAAATAGCTCACTACTACAAAATACGATCCTTAGCAATCCTTTAGCAACGACCCCAGATTTATAGTTAAGAAATACATAAAACACACACACTCGCTTAAAGAGGCAGTGTGCTGTCGAGAACGTTGTGTTGATAAGGAAAATTGTTAGCCTTTCGATTTCGTCTGACGAAAAACTAACACTCGAAAATTCAGCTTTTGAATTTCTTTACGGTGGCCAATTTAGTCTATCAACTCATAAATAAAAATCCAAAGTTTTGAGTTTTTCTTCCCCACTGAGGTGGCACAGCAGTTTCTTTAGAAATTAACTCCTTTACACGAGCACGTTATGTGTGAATCACATTTACAATTTACCCAAAATGCACAGGAGTGACTCCTTCACCCGTTATCACTGCAAAATAAAAGGCTATTTCGGTACCTGAATTTGTATTCCTCTTCATAAGGCAATAATGGTATTTAAGTCTTTACATGGTCTCACTCCCGGCTATCCGAGCGATCAGTTTACAAACCGTTATGACGTAACAGATCTGTGAACAAACTTGCTGTTCCATTGCCCCGCACCAACTTTTTCAAAAACAATTTTAGTGATAGTGGTGCGGTACCTTGGAACAGCTTACCCTAAGATTAACGGCAAGTAGAATCACTTGGCGATTTTCTTTATAAACTTAATTCCTGTACCCTTTTTCAATAATTTCTCAAACAAGGCATTCATGTAAGGCAGTTCTTTTCTTTTTATGTCGAGATATGTATATATTTGTTTGTTGTAATTACTATTATTACTGATGAATTTTACCGTGCATAAATACAGTTAACAAGTCAATTCAATGAAAAAAAATGTATGGTTCCTACATGGGACAATAATCATGAAATTAGACTCAAGAGTATTGTGTGAGACGGAAGGGAACCTCAGCACAGTCGTTCGTGTGTCCCGTAAGTCAACCCATGAACGTTCCCAGCCAAAGGCTGAAAAATTCGTGTTCTGGTGGTCGGTGGCTTGAAAGTATGGACTTAATGGCCCCAGAAAACGCCCGGTTGCTGTCAGTTTGCTAACGAACGTCTGTGGTCGAGTTTCTAAATCAGTGCTATTTGCATGTGATGAAAACTCAGTGTATTAAAAGACTGTGCATCAAAACTTGCTTCAACCGAAAAGGCTCGTACACTCTATTCTTGCTATATACCCACCTATGCGATGCGTTCAGTTGTGTCACGGGTACAGTTATAATCAATGGGTCTCCATTCTTAAAGGGCTCTTCCAAGTAGTCGTCAAGTTTACCCAGAAGCCCGTCTTTCTGATCCTTCCCCTGCGCATTGCCTTTAATGAACCAGTCATGTGGTGGGTCCCTGAAGCCATCGCACAGACTATAACCAAGGTAGATCTTCAACTGATAATCCCCAGGCTCCATGAGAAGAAACAAAGCTTCGTAAATTCCGTTTTGGTGATCAAACACAGTGGCTACAACGTTTGATGGGCCACGTACGTAAACTCTCCACGTGTCTTGTCCAATCAGCCTCGTTCGATTATCAAGAGTTTTTGATTGGATGAAAAACTTGCTAAACTCTCCGGCCGGTCTTATGTCCCAAAATACGATTTCACTAGCTATGGCACTACTTCGATTTAACTTTCCCCAGTGATTCTTTTCTAGACCCCAGGCCATATTATCGCTACACGGTTTGATTATACTTTCCCAGTCTACGTGTGCACGGCGCTGACGTAGCCACTCGTGACGAAAGTCTTGAAATCTGCGGGAAATGGTCGTTTGAAGGATCATTGTATCATCATCAACATTCGCTGGAAAAGGCGTTCCATAGTTGCCATCATTCATCACGCCGAAGTAATAATGAAAGCATGTGCACAAGTAAACTGCGACACAGGTGCACACCATGGAATTCAGCAGACTGGGAAACGGCCGATTGCTTCTCATGACGATTTTCTAAACGTTTTGTATGCCCGCTCGTACACTCTTTACTAAGAATGTCCACATGGAAAAAAGGCAATCTTCTACGTACTTCTTTGTATGCTCATTTATTGGCTGATTAATTGGTGTGGATTAACTGATTTGAAAGGTCACTGGAACTCACAAAGCTGCAAAAGAAGGTCGTCACTTTTTGAGTCTTGTATTGGAACATTACGACTTTTTGTATTTTGTTACAGCTGGTTTCACTGCTGTGTGCTATTCACACAAATTCACAGATTCACAAAAATACATAAGTTATTTAATACAAAAATTATTAAGTACTAAAATAAGGATAGTTGAAGATTTGGTTCCGCCCGCAAATAGATTTGCCTGCCGGTAATATAAGTCGCCCATGGTCTCAAATTAACCACGGAAACCTGCAAATAGATTTGCCTGCCGTAAATCGCCCATGGTCTCAAATTAATCACGGAAATCCGCACATGAAATGATTTTTTACAAAGGAAATAATAACTTTTCGAGGTATCGACAGTCATAAAGAAGCAAAAGATCTGCAAAAAACTTTACTCGCTATTGAAGTATCTCTTTCTCTATCCACGTACTTCAGGTGAATAACTGGGTAGCAGCGAACCCTTAACGAATCCTAATACAAAATGCCGAGTCTAACATTGCTGTAAACATACACTTAGGCCTTCCAAAGCTGCTCTTTTAATATGTTCAACACACTAATGAGATCAATCTTCGACGTAAGTTTCACGTCGATACTTTTCTTCGTTTTACGAATAAGACAGTTTGAAATTTGATCAATTTCGTGGCAGCTCGAAACATAAGAATCCTAAAAATGTCTTAAAACCGATATTTTTGTGTTACTTTTTAATTTCCAAGTATCGTGATAATGTAAAATTTTATCTCTATTAGAGTGAAGAGAAATGTTGATTTCATTAGCCGCCTCATTTTTTGTACTGACTTTGTTGCCCGCCATATTGGTGTCCCAAAGAGGGACACCAACATGGCGGACACATACTGTGACTTGTAATTTTCTGAAAATTGTTTTCTCGATAACTCCGTTCTGAAGAGTTGTTTATTTCTACCTTCCATGAACTCCTTTGTTTCCGAATGTTGCTCATTCAAGCAATCTCATTTTATCATAATGATGAAAGCCAAGAATACGGGATCCCATACGGGGGAGGGCGTGAAGGCAGTGATAGTAATAAAGCTCCGAGTCGTTTCATCTAAAATTTCAAATGCCGTAACTCATTTGACTAGAAACACTTTTTCCCTCCTTAGACGCCCAAAAATGACTTTGCATTTGTGTACGTGGGCTATGCAAGAAATCACCAGTGCATCTGTATGTGTAGTTTTCAAGTTTTACTTAGTTAAAGTTCTGACCTAAGGCGAGACATCAATTTTTGGAATTTTATGAACTTGATTTTATCGTTGATTAGGATTTTTAGGCTCTCAGGATCTCGGGGATATTTAATTCTACGTTGGTCAAACTAACCCTTTATGTCTGGCGGCGAGTTGCCTGGTAGCGTAAACGAACTCTTAGGTTTTCAGGGCATTTCGCCCTAGAGCTAGGTATTTTTACGTCAAAGCCAATTTTTGTGTTAATCGTGATAAAGCACGATTTTTTGACATTAAGCTTTGTCTTTAGAGCTACGTTTAAAAGACGCCAGTAAAGGAGAGGGGCATATCGGCAAATTGCAAGAAAGACACAAGAGAGGAAAAAAAGCGAGAACCTTATCTCGCATCTCTACTTTCTCATTCTTTACATGAACAGTTTCTGCATGCAATTAACAATCAAAGTATACAAATCCACTCTTATGTTGGTGACGATCGAGAAGCCTGTAATTTACTCATGTTAGACAGTTTAGAGCTAAGGCTTATTGCGATTTATGAAATCTGCAATGTGACCGCGGACACAATGAAACTGATTTTCAGCTAAACCACGCTTGCTGCTAATTCTATAGTTTGACTAAGAGATTTCGAAGGGTGTATATATTCGTTTGCAGTATACGCGTATATTTGTCGCATTTTAAACGCCTACCCTATTGCAAATAAACGTGCTACCCCTGCGAAACGCCTATTGTTTATTAGCTTGATTACAATAATGTTCAAAATCAAGGTGAAAGTAAGGAAAGCGTCAGAAATATTTTTTGTGTGGTTTATTTGACTTTAAATGCTGTGGAACGTGATACTTGATGATACGTGATACTTGATGATACGTGATACACAAAATGTGAGATCCTGATGATTGTTTGCATTGCGTTTAGGTTACCCGCATGGGATAACTATGCGATAAATCAATGGCAAGTTCCAGCGTGCAGTCGTACTTCATTTTGACGCTGTCACCTCTGATAACTTCCCCCAAAGAAGGGAAATGTCTGCTCAATTACTTGCGGGGGGATTTCATATTCCCGTGCTGCTGTAATGCAAAATGATCTTCAGTGAATGCGATGAATCGATACACCATTGATTACTCACATGCCCTACACGCGTATCCAGAATGTAAAGCGCTTCCCTGCTAATTTCTCTGCCCAATTTTAAATATTGCGCCCGGGCTGAAATTCGCTATGTAATCGCAAAAAAATTTCAGCTCGTTGCGCGGGACAAATTTCAGCCCTGGCTGAAGCTCGCCATGTAATCGGGCCCTTAAGGGCAAAGTGTATTTGAGCGACGCTTGGGTAAATTTTTAGTTTCCAGTACATGTACCTTTAATACTGTATTTATAAAGAGTTTAAAGTCTGCCCCTATTTGCATTATTTCTCCTTGAGATAGCCTGCGTAGAAAGCGTTTCCGTAAGGCTTTCCACAGGTTTGAAGCATTTTTCGCTTTTCGAAAGGCGGGGCGAAAATTGGGGAGAGCGACAGAGCTGAAAAACGAACTGCGCATGTTCGTTACGTCACTGCTCTCTTCCACTCTCGTCCCCAGAGCTGCGATCCCTTCGGCTAGCGCCACGGATCGCAGCGCTGGGTTGTGGAAAATTTGTGAATGAGTTACTGAATGAGTCAGTTTTCTTGTTAATTGTGTTCGAAACGGACAATAAATTGTGGAATATTTTGTTCTTAATGGCGATTTAGTGCTGGGAGATGTTAAAAGAAGAATTCGGTGTCTTTGGCGATATCATTAAGGTAATTAAGTAACAATGCGTGTAAGAACTAGGCAATTCTCTATTGTTCTGCGGCATTTCGCTTTCCCCACATAATATTGTTTAGATTTTCTTACTGAGAATACATCAACCTATGGACAACACGTTTTTGAAATAAAATGTACTGAAACTCTATTTTAAAGCGATATTTCTTTTGTGTTACAAGATTTTATCCAATCATGACACTCCAAAACAATGGCCAAGAAAGGCTTCTAATTTTCCATGTTTCCCACATAGAAATTTTGCTGCATTAAAACTCAGAATAGTTTTCACTAAAAGGAAATCAATAAGTAAACTAGAGAGAAATAAATGCGCTACCTGATGAAGTGATAGTAGATTTTCATGTTTTAGCCAATGAGGTGGACCGTTTCAACAATATCACAATTAACACCTTTCTGCATTCCTTGCCGTTTGGTTGCCTAGTTCTTACTAGGACCATTACTTAAAGTTTTCGTTCAATAGAAATTGTGGTTGAAAAGTGAACTATTTTCACCGGTCTCACCTGCACTTCTATAATGAGAATGGGAGCCCTGGCGGACGCTCTCAGCAGCAAAAGGGATAAGAAAAAGGGGAGGGAAGGGTGGGAGAAACTGCTGAGAGAGACCACAGGATGGATAAGTACAGATGAGACCAGATGAGGACAACTATATAAAGATACTACCAACTGCCATGAAACATACCACGGGTGTGCGAGAAAAGAGAGTGAATTCATAATGTATTCTCCTTATATACGCTACGGTGAGACCGCTGTCAATAGTGAACTATTTTCACCGGTCTCACCTGCACTTCTATAATGAGAATGGGAGCCCTGGCGTCCTTAGGCTTATAGCAACGGTAATATGAAAAACAGGTGACAAATGCACCAGGCAAACAAGATTCGAATCACCCAAACCTAAAAACAAGGCACCCACACTCAAAACCAAATCTCCCGCACTGTAAAACAAGGACCCAAACTCAGCGAAAACCCGCTACCCAAACTTAAATCTGTGAGAAAGCAGAAGAAGATGGCTTCACGCCTGAGGGACAAGAAGACGCGTAAATGAAATTTTTGAGGGAATCCAGTGAAGTATATTGACTTAATAAACTAGAAGCTTCTTCAGATGCAGAAGAAAGCAAGTGGGATGAAGAGCCTTAGGCTTCTCCCGACATCAGGTGTTTGGAATCTCAATTTATTTATCAGTTTTAAGTCATATTCCAACCTCACAACATTACATCTATTAACATTATTAACATTACGTTACATCACTTACAATAGCCAAATAGAAAAGTAAATTTACTAATTATGTAATTGTACTTTAGTTGTTAGTTACAATAAAAACTGAAATTGAAACGGCCTGTGAGGTCGTAAACAAGACCACAGCTTACAAAAGAGGAATCAATACCTAGTGGTACTTGTTTAAAGAATTTGTTAGGCGGCCGACATGCATATGCGCACGTCGTGCCGTCTCGTAAAATGGACGTTTCATCGTCGTCGTCCGTCAGTTACTTAGTCCACTTGGGGTCGCGCGGCTGGCTCTGAACAATGGCCTCGCTGTTATAATGACGTCAAGAGATAGATTTTATCAGGTCTCTCAAATACCGGACATACTAGTGACGTAACATGACCTTTACTGAAGATCTTTGAGTTGAATTTAATTTTCCATCTTTGATCGCAGAAAACTTCAGGGTCGTATTGGCAAAATACATTAGAATCGCTGCAGACTTGTTTATAAAACGACTGTTTTCAAAGGGAATACGGTGACAGATCGTGACAGTGCGCCATATCGGACATCCATAAGAACGCAGATTGTAGGACTGGATACGAATAACAATTGTTATCGTTTTCGTGACCGTTTAACAAAATCCGTATTATATCAAGTTGCCTGTCAACAGCTTGCTATTGATAGCCTTGCGTGGTCTTAGCTGATATGCGATTTCAACAATAGGAGATTGGGGCTAACCACTGACTTTGAAATTAAGCAATTGAGATCGTAGTCACCGATCTTCTGTGACAAAGCTGCTACATATCTTTAGCGCGCGATATTTGGACGGACGATCCCGTGGAAATCAAACAGCAAGGCAAAGGTAACATTTCAGTTCTTTATTTATTCGGCTATTAAAGAATACCAGGGTTGCAACATAGCCAGACTACTGCATCACACTTTTTTGGTCACGCATGTTCACGTGCTGTCTCCTTAGCGGGGGAAGGGGGATGCCGTTGAGTCACCATGGGCCGCCTGTAGATTCTTCAGAATACCCAAAATATCTTTCTTCGATAGTGTCACAGCATTAGTCAAAATATTGCTTCAAATAGCCACCGTTTTGGTCACACAGATTCACGTGCAGGGTCTCCTTGGAATTTTAAGAGAGTGTACACGAGGGTCCACCGGAGAAAAGGCAGGCAGAGTTACCATCGGCCGCCTGTTAATTCTTCAGAATTTCTTGTTTTGCATAAAATATTAGGTGTACAAATTCTTTAAACTTTCAAGTAAAACTGTCGCAGTACTGAACCGATAAAACGTACAGTAAGGAGTAAGCAGACCGAATTTCCTACTAATAACAACAAGAAAAAAGGATGAGAGAAGGTGAGGGCCAGCGGAATTCAGTTAGATTTTGAGGAATCCCATTCCGATGAAAAAGACTGTCAGGAAGGAGCACGCATGTTTACAATTCCAAAACAAGCTATTCGAAGAAAACAAGTGTTTCTGCAGATTTCTCACAGACGTTGCCAGAACCTCTCTCTTTCAAGCGTTTGTTGTAAAGAAGAACATCGTTGATGCAATCCGTCCAGGAAGAATTTGGATCGAAAAAGTGAGCTTTGAACTTTCTCTCGTGACATGGAAAAGACGGCTTTCCCCTTCAGAAAGACACAGAGTTTCGTTACTTTCCCTCAGACTTTGAAAGAAAAGAAGACTTTATGGTTTAGGAATTTATGAGCTTAAGGTATCATGGTACCCCAAAATTGACCATGTTTTCGAAAAATACACTTCTGTCATTTTCAGATAGATATTATTCAAACTTCTCTTTTACAAAGAGTTTCAGAAAAAAAAAAAAAGATTGTTTCTACGCAAAGTTATGGACGAAAAAAGATTTGTGGCATTAATTTTCTATAATAATGTGTTGACAGCCATCTGTCAACAACGCTGAAAATAGCATGTGACATAACAGGGCCCCGATGTTTTGACACGCGATCGATTGCGTAGCAGTTCCCTCTTATTTCAAGTGTGTCTACAAAGTGGCTTCGATCACATCTGTGAAAGAGAGAGAGAGAGAGAAAAGATCGAGGGTTGAGGAATTACTTGCGCTTCCTGACTCCTCACTTGTCAGTGTGATAAGCTCCGACTGCCAGCTCGCTTTTCGTAACGCGAACGCCGAAAAACAATCCATCCATTCAAATTCCATAACATTTCTACAAAGCCAGATATATCAAAGAATCAACTTGGCGCAAAAGACGGCATGTCCTGGAAAGTACGGAATTTGTCTCCAGTAATAAAGAATTTTATTTTTTTACCAATTGCTTGCATTTCTGGCAGGATGTTCTCTCTTAGATCTTGAGCCGAACACGTGGCGGCTTCTTCGCAGATTTCCATGTGCTTTCCTTTCGCCTTTCCTTTCGTCTTTCAGGTCCCGGCAGCTTGGGTAGTCTTACCCAGCTCAAATGATGATGCCTTCGGCATTTTACAGCCGACGTGATATTATGACTTTAAAATTTCCGTTTATTGCGTTTGAAGACCCTTTGAACGGCACTCGTACTCAACGAAAGTGGCTTTCCAACATAAAAACACGCAGAATTTGACACCATTCTTGTCGGCATGTTTGTGCTATTGTTGGCGGTAAGTTGAGCCTCCCCTCTGTCAACCGCAGGTAATTATCCTGACACCTAGGTGTTTTAATCTCCTCAGACCGGAAAAAGTTTCCAAATCATATTTTGGCTTTTTTCTCGAAACTAATTTTCAAGAAATTGGGCGCACATTTTAAGTTCGTGTACCGCGAGTTTTCAACCATTTTAGCTCAAATTTGGCGACAATGTTGCCACATAATTTGACACCAAAACGTTGTCTCCGAATTTTATTTTTTGCTTTTATTCAAAAGTTATGAGCCGTAAAAGAAAGAGGAGAGGTGTTTCTTCGAACTTCAAAGTTTAACTGAGTGCAGAAAATAAACTAGGCCAGATACAAAAATTCCGAGACACGGCTTCTGAGACAAAGGTGTGAAGAATTCGGCGCGATGTTCGTCTTTCTCTCCAGATCATTCTCGACTGGAGCGGAACCGATTTTGTGAACGATGTACTTTTTTAAAAACGTAGTCTCTATTTTCGATACAGTTGCCTTTTTCTTTATCTAAATGCGTTTTCGTAATCTTCAATTATTAAGCTTTCAGAAAATATATAGTTTGTCAGGGTCCTTGAATGTAACAACAACTTTCAGCTACACGACGGGAGTGTATCAGGGGAGCAAAATTCTTTAAAACCTCCAGGAAACAGACCACATTTAATGGAAGAAATTGGTTTGGAAGTTCAGAAAAATGGTTACGGTTTTAGTGTTGACCGTGCGCAAACAACACTAGGTTTTGAATTTTGTATGAGCAGCTAAACAGTAGAAGTATTACTGTAAAGTTATTCAACGATAGTGTGAACGCAAAACAAAGATTGTGCACGGTTGTGATGCTTTGAACATAAACTGCAGCGCCTTTGTTATGGCCTTTGAAACTTGCAAAAGGTCTCATAACAAGTCCCTCGATTAACTTTGAACAGACACACTGCTACAATACCTCTCACTTCCACAGAGGCTGCTATTAGAAAACAACAGGGAAAGAGAAAACCAGCCGCATGTAGGAAGCCTCCGCGGAGGAGAGAGCTACAAGACACCAGAAATGGGGTGAATGGCAAAAAGATAAAAAATGATTAAAAATGGGGAAAGGATGAGAAAAAATTGCGTGTGTCTAACAGCAAATAGAACGACGAAAGAAAAATGTAACAAATTGAAATTACAGGCCACCATTCCCCGGGGGTAGAAGAATACGTTTGAAGACTGAAAGAAACTAAACACAAGGTAAATAGGTGGGTCCAAAAGCTGGCAAAAGAAAAGCCTAAAAGCTAAGATGTACCCCCCAGGGAATGGCGGCCCTAGCGCCCGGTAATCCGAGAGGGTGTAAGTCACCCCTCTAGGCACCGCCATTGGAAGAGCGAACTAAAGTTGGGAGAAAAACCAGGTTGGACCGCATACCAGGGAACAAATAAACAGTCGGGAAAAAGGACCCATATGGAAAATAAAGTTGTTCATATACAGTAAAATGTGACTTTTAAATTATAAGCCGAAAAATAAAAAGAATTCACAGAACCAAAACTGCATATAACTTCAATAAACAAGGGGGACCTTCTGTTAACCAGTGAAAATTAAAAAACTCCAATAAACAAGCGGGACCATCTGTTAACCCGCGAAAATAAAACGTCAATAAACAAGCGGGACCTGCTGTTAACCCGCGAAAATTAAAAGCCTCCAATAAAGAAGCGGGACCTTCTTTTAACCCGCGAAAATAGAAACTCCAATAAAGAAGCGGGACCTTCTGTTAACCCGCGAAAATAAAAACTCCAATAAACAAGCGGGACCTTCTGTTAACCCGCGAAAAGAAAGACTCCAGTAAACAAGCGGGACCTGCTGTTAACCCGCGAAAATTAAAAAACTCCAATAAACTAGCGGGACCTTCTGTTAACCCGCGAGAATAAAACGTCAATAAACAAGCGGGACCTGCTGTTAACCCGCGAAAATTAAAAAACTCCAATAAACAAGCGGGACCTTCTGTTAACCCGCGAAAATAAAACGTCAATAAACAAGCGAGACCTGCTGTTAACCCGCGAAAATTAAAAACCTCCAATAAAGAAGCGGGACCTTCTGTTAACCCGCGAAAATAGAAACTCCAATAAACAAGCGGGACCTTCTGTTAACCCGCGAAAATAAAAACTCCAATAAACAAGCGGGACCTTCTGTCAACCCGCGAAAAGAAAAACTCCAGAAAACAAGCGGGACCTTCTGTTAACCCGCGAAAATAAAACGACAATAAACAAGCGGGACCTGCTGTTAACCCGCAAAAATTAAAAAACTCCAATAAACAAGCGGGACCTTCTGTTAACCCGCGAAAATAAAACGTCAATAAACAAGCGGGACCTGCTGTTAACCCGCGAAAATTAAAAGCCTCCAATAAAGAAGCGGGACCTTCTGTTAACCCGCGAAAATAGAAACTCCAATAAACAAGCGGGACCTTCTGTTAACCCGCGAAAATAAAAACCCCAATAAACAAGCGGGACCTTCTGTTAACCCGCGAAAATAAAAAACTCCAATAAACAAGCGGGACCTTCTGTTAACCCGCGAAAATAAAACGACAATAAATAAGCGGGACCTGCTGTTAACCCGCGAAAATTAAAAAAAAATCCAATAAACAAGCGGGACCTGGTTTTAACCCGCGAAAATAAAACGTCAATAAACAAGCGGGACCTGCTGTTAACCCGCGAAAATTAAAAACCTCCAATAAAGAAGCGGGACCTTCTGTTAGCCTGCGAAAATAAAACTCCAATAAAGAAGGGGGACCTTCTGTTAACCCGCGAAAATAAAAACTCCAATAAACAAGCGGGACCTTCTGTTAACCCGCGAAAATAAAACGTCAATAAACAAGCGGGACCTGCTGTTAACCCGCGAAAATTAAAAAACTCCAATAAAGAAGCGGGACCTCCTGTTAACCCGCGAAAAGAAAAACTCTAATAAAGAAGCGGGACCTTCTATTAACCCGCAAAAATAAAAACTCCAATAAGCAAGCGGGGCCTGATGTTAACCCGCGAAAAGAAAGACTTAAATAAACAAGCGGGACTTAATATGAA
The DNA here is from genome assembly GCA_964017195.1 of Siderastrea radians. Taxonomy (NCBI): domain Eukaryota; kingdom Metazoa; phylum Cnidaria; class Anthozoa; order Scleractinia; family Rhizangiidae; genus Siderastrea; species Siderastrea radians. The sequence goes on along the minus strand of OZ024892.1, from coordinate 41,838,249 downwards.
CCGCGAAAATAAAACTGCAATCAAGAAAGGGACCTACTGTTAACCCGTGGAAATAAAAAACTTAAATAAACAAGCGGGACTTAGTGTAAACCCAAAAATAAAAATCTCGAGGGAACAAAAACGGTAAAAATAAAAACGGACGTAAAAGCGGCAAAGAAAAGAGATATACAAACTAAAATGTACCAAAAACTGAAGAAAGAAACAAAGGGCGAATGGAGAAATAAATAAAAGCTACAATGTGTGAAAAACACGTGGAAAACGTGGCATACTGAAATGAATACAACGAGTAAACCAGCAAACAAGAAGACAAAATGTGAATGACATAATATAACTGATGAAGCTAGCAAAGAAAAGGCGAAACCCAGAAGAAACGCGTATGAGCTAAATAAAAAACAGAAATACAAGGGCGCGCGCGCTAACATAGGGGAAAACACGAAGACGAACAGTTACAATAAGACAAGGAAATAATAAAAAACCTCAAGTTGCTCGGCTGGAGGATTTGGAAGTTGCTCCGGTTGTGGAGCAGGTTCTGCCGCCGGTGGTGGCTCAACATTCGGGACAACTGCTTGAACGGCATAAATGGCGCCTTGGTAAGCTCTAGCCCCATGAACAGCAGGTTGTAGTGCGTCAGCCATAGCGCGAAGAAAGGCACACGGCGTGTAAGGGAGTCTTTAGAGCAGAACAACAAGACGTGTACAGGACACGGGTGTGCGAGAAAAGAGAGTGAATTCATAATGTATTCTCCTTATATACGCTACGGTGAGACCGCTGTCAATACCTTTTTATTTAAAGCTGTATTGCGGCAAGTCGAAGTGTCGTAAAGCGGCTGTGTCACGGTTCACGAAGTCACCTTATTCTCTCACAATGAACTTTTAACATTTTATAATTGGAAATTTTTAAACTTGTAATGAAGCAAGTAGAAAGTTGCACTAATACAAACATGTTGTTAATTTTAATTCAACTAACACCGACCATAGTTTTTGTTCAATGGCGGTGTTGCTCCGTAAAAACCAAAATCTCAATTTAAGACGTTTCTATTGAACGAAAGCTTTACTCACCTCAGTGATAATAATGTTATTGGAATTTTTGACAGTTTACTCTTGTCTGAAGCGGTGCCATGCACATGACACGAACACCTGTTGTTGTCTTTCTCGAGTTGTTTTCCGTGGCGTTGACAAGCGAGCGATTCAGCATTTACTTGACCAATACGACAAAGTTTAGCCTGAGTATCAGGCTTTTTGGGAGAAAGTCGTTATAAATCGCCTTGGAATTCACTTGCTTGTGGACTTCCACATTTAAAGCAATTTTCTTGGGCCGACACGAAAACAGAGGAAATAAATAAAAGTCCCACAACCAATAAAACACCACTTGCAACTTTCGCGATAAAATAAAGCGAGTGGGACATGTAAGCACAATTCGTAAAATCTCGTTTAAGCCAAAATTTCACAATTTTACCGATGAAAACAAATTTTTTTCAAACTCAAATAAGATGCAATACGGTATTGGCTGTCCAAAACCACACAGACTTTTCTTAACCACGCAACACTGTGCTTAACCAGCGGGTTTGCTTACGGTACGGGAAAATCCCACAAAACACTTGCCAAGCAGCCTATTCTTGAGAAATTATTCAATTTCATCTCAAGAGGAGAGGAAAGCACTCATGTTTTAATAGGTGACCTTTGATAATGTTTTCACTAGAATTCGCAGCCTCAAGTGCAAGGAATATTCGTTGCGGTTGTAAACAAGTGTATGTTAATTAAATTGGAGCAAGTTAAAGTGCAGTATTTTCTTCGATTACTCTTGACAAAAATTAATAAATCGATGAAGTCCTCGAATTGAGACTCGATACGCTAAGTCCTACTCTTAAGTTCTGGTTTCCCAGAAACCGTGAGCGATCCACCCTCCGTGACGTGCATGAGACGTGGTAAAGGCGAAACCAGCGGACTTCATCATGCCGGATGAGACCGACTGAATGACACTTAAGCTGTGTTGCTGGAAATACAAAACGATACAAAACGTACAGGACAAGTTCTAAGGAAAGCAAATGGTGGGGCATAAAGTGCCCGCGCTGACTTTGAATGTTCATAACTTTTTTAATATATAATTATATGCAAAAGCCACCAAACTTTATCAATTTTAACTAAAATTTATCTGGAAATAATTTACAGTGCGGCTACTGCAACTGGGCCAGTTGGAAGGAAACTGACCAATCGCGACGCTAATTGAAAACAAAAGATAGCAAAGTTTTTTTGTAAACAACCAATAACGTTGAAGCAGGCAGACAATGCACTTTCGAAAAAAATTGACACCGTGACCTCTGATCATGGCCGCTCGGGAAACTGTCACGTCTACGATTGGTTGCTTTTGATCCTAAATGTGTTAAATTTTGAGCAGAATATCGAGATGTCGAATTCGCACAATTTTCGCCAATAAACACACCTTAAACAATACTTTCGCTTCAGCAGTACAGCTAATGCATGAGTTTGTTTGTAGAACAAACCTTTTCCGACATAAAATTCGGTAACGCAACAAGCTTGCTTGATTCTGATAAGAGTTCGCTCAGCACAGCGAGTATAAACAAACACAGATCTTAAGATAAATATCGACATTTGTGCCCTTTGATCGTTCACTTGTAAACGGGGGTTTACAAGTGAATCGAATCAACAGGTGCTTATCGTTGATGTATTGATTCTGGCTTCTGCAGCCCTTTCGCATCCACGGTCTCAATACTGCAAGAATATCCAAATCCTTTATGTGAGCGTGGTGCAAGTCACTTATGTCCAGGATTGAACTCTGCAACGAATTTACGATTTTTCGCTTCAGTTCCAAATTTTACGATTTTTCGTTTCAAAGTGGCGAGATTAACAAATTTTACGTTTTTTGCGATTTTTCGCTTCAGACAAACAAGATTTACAAATTTTAAGTTTTTAGCGATTTTTTGCTTGAGACATGGAGGATTTAAAAATTTAGCGCTTTTAGCGATTTTTCGTTAGCCTCGACGATTTTTTGCGCTGTGTTGCGATTTTTCGCAGTCTTTTGTCTTGCTAATTGCCTCATGACAACAGAGGCTAGTCGGCTAACAGATTTTACAAAATTTGTGAAATTTCGAAACCTCAACGATTTTTCACGCTGTGTCGTGATTTTTCGCAGTCTTTTCTCTTGCTAATTGCCTCATGACAACAGAGGCTAGTCGACTCGCAGATTTTACAAAATTTGCGAAATTTCGAAGCCTCAACGACTTTTCGCACTATGTTGCGATTTTTCGCAGTCTTTTGTCTTGCTAATTGCCTCTTAACAACAGAGGCTAGTCGGCTAATAAATTTTATGAAATTCGCGAAAACGATTGCTTACGCTCAACGATTGTTTATTTTCTTTTATGATTTTTCACAGTCTTCAGTCTTTAGTCTCGTGAACCTATGGATATCCCTCGTTGTGACTGCTCCTAGCGCGAGATGTAACATGAATCTGTGAATATCCCTCGTTTTTAAAGCGTCTAGCGCGAGATATAAAAGGCATAGCGAACGAGATATCACAGAAATTTATGAATATTCCTCGTTCTTTAAGCTCCCAGTGCGAAATATGACATGGCTCTATGAATATCCCTCGTTCTAAAAGCACCTAGCCCGAGATATTACATGGATCTATGAATATCCGTCGTTCTAAAAGCAATATAGCGCGAGATATTACAGAAATTTAAGACTATTCCTCGTTCTTTGAGCTCCTAGCATGAGATTTAACGTAAGTCTATGAATATCCCTCGTTCTAAAAGCACCTAGCGCCAGAAATCCCCTGAAGGTGGAAGTAGGGGGAATGGGGGAGACATGGGGCGTCACAATGCCTAGAAGGCCTGGCAGATTTAGCAAGTAGAAGTGTTCGCCATGTTCGGTACATTTATTTATATTCAATCAGTAGCAAATGTTTAGCCATTTTAAGTGTAACAAAAGCCATTTAGAGAAACAAGAAAAACCTTCATTCGCTTGTGATAGTTTTTGGGGATCATAAACAGAAAATGTTGGCTTAATCTTCGATTCCTCATCGACACGCTGGGAGCCGAGAAATTCTGTACTACACTTGCTTTTTCATCGATCAGTCTGGAAATGTGAAAGACATCTCTACCAGTACTTCCACGATTCGAGGATGATTTTCTCTTCTGGCTGGCCTCTAATTCAAACATGTCAATTTACCTCAGTAGTTTACCTTCAAGACATGCATCTACAACAATACAAAGAACGAAGGAAGTCATGTAAGCATGTGTTGGCTTTATTTTGTTTCCTATCCGTTGTTGTGTTTGTACTTCCCTCAAGCTGCAGTTACAACAAAAAAACTCTGAATATTAAAGCATATCTAAACACTTGTGATTTCTTCAATGACTATTTCTTATAATAATTTCAGTCATAAACTGAAACAGCAAATTTAAACCAACCCAGAGGCTTTTGCAGTTTGTGATAGGTGAAATGATAGATGAAACAAGCTGTTACAAAGTGACAATGCAGAACGAAATATGTTTTTCATCACTGATGATGTTTTTGGTCAAATTGTAACCCTTGTTTCTTGAGCAGTTTTCCTTAATGTATGTCTGATATCTCATTATTTTTTTTTGAAATTTGCCAATTTACCAGTTTTCTTAATAATCATAATATTTGCAAGTTTTACAATTCTTTTTTGGCCACTCAGACATCATAAGGGCTTACATAAGGCTTTCTTGGTACCTTTGGGAATTTTTGCAGTTTTCATATAATAATTCCCATTGGCTCCCTCAGAGATCTTGCGAATTTTTGCAATTATCGTAATTCTCGTAATTTTCGTAAAATTCGCAGCTCTCTTTGGGCCCCTCTGACATCTCATAAGCCATTCTTGGTACCCTTTCGAGTTTTCGCAGTTTTCATAATTCTCGTAAATCTCGTTGGGTCCCTCTGAGATCTTGCGAATTGTTGCAGTTTTTGCAATTCTCGTAATTCTCGTACAAAACATACTATGTAAAAAAACATGTAAATAACATGTAAATCGTCAAAAAGATACTGTAAATGATAATTTCCATACTTTTTACCCATTTACATGTTTTGAGATATTCCTGTAAAAAACATGTAAATATTTTAAGTGAAACATGTAAATTATGAAGACGATCCCGTAAATTTCTTAAACCAAGGGACATAAACCATGTAAATACCATGTAAATCGAATAAAGGAGCCTGTAAATATCATGTAAATCGAATAAAGGAGCCTGTAAATATCATGTAAATCGAATAAAGGAGCCTGTAAATACCATGTAAATCGAATAAAGGGGTCTGTAAATTTTCATGTAAATCGAATAATGGAGCCTGTAAATACCATGTAAAACGAATAAAGGAGCCTGTAAATTTTCATGTAAATCGAACAAAGGAGCCTGTAAATATCATGTAAATGGAATAAAGGAGCCTGTAAATAGCATGTAAATCGAATAAAGGAGCATGTAAATCCAATAAAGGAGCCTGTAAATTTTCATGTAAATCAAATAAAGGAGCCTGTAAATACCATGTAAATCGAATTAAGGAGCCTGTAAATTTTCATGTAAATCGAATAAAGGAGCCTGTAAATATCATGTAAATCGAATAAAGGAGCCTGTAAAAATCATGTAAATCAAATAAAGGAGCCTGTAAATATCATGTAAATCGAATAAAGGAGCCTGTAAATTTTCATGTAAATCAAATAAAGGAGCCTGTCAATACAATGTAAATCGAATAAAGGAGCCTGTAAATATCATGTAAATCGAATAAAGGAGCCTGTAAATACCTTGTAAATCGAATAAAGGGGACGGTAAATTTTCATGTAAATCGAATAAAGGAGCCTGTAAATATCATGTAAATCGAATAAAGGAGCCTGTAAAAATCATGTAAATCAAATAAAGGAGCCTGTAAATATCATGTAAATCGAATAAAGGAGCCTGTAAATTTTCATGTAAATCAAATAAAGGAGCCTGTCAATACAATGTAAATCGAATAAAGGAGCCTGTAAATATCATGTAAATCGAATAAAGGAGCCTGTAAATACCTTGTAAATCGAATAAAGGGGACGGTAAATTTTCATGTAAATCGAATAAAGTAGCCTGTAAATATCATGTAAATCGAATACAGGATCCTGTAAATTTTCATGTAAATCAAATAAAGGAGCCTGTAAATACCATGTAAATCGAATAAAGGAGCCTATAAATCGAATAAAGGAGCCTGTAAATTTTCATGTAAATCAAATAAAGGAGCCTGTAAATGCCATGTAAATCGAATAAAGGAGCCTGTAAATCGATTAAAGGAGCCTGTAAATATCATGTAAATGAAATTAAGGGGCCTGTAAGTTTTCATGTAAATCGAATAAAGGAGCCTGTAAAAACCATGTAAATCGAATAAAGGAACCTGCAAATATCATGTAAATTGAAAAAGGGCGACTACATTGTAGACCATGTAGTGAGATTACAGACAAAAAGCCTTTTCTGTAATCTTTATTGTTGAAGAAATAACGCGTTGAACATTTCCAGCATAGAAAATCTTATAAGCAGACCTTCTCAGTAGGTTTGCATCAACACACTGGTCTACAACCACTACACTGTATGAATTCATAATAGGCATGGATACATGCCTTCAAAAAGGGCTTTTAAAAATAGACATTTAAGAAAAGTAATGCAAAAATAATGCAGGCACATTGGTTACACCAACGAGCACCAGCAGCATCACCTAAGCAAATGAATCTGCATGTGTGATTGATACCACTAATGGGTGTCAAAAAGTGACGACATTAAAAATACACTGTAGTAATCCTTGTGATGCCCTTGGCTATTTATATTGCTTACGCCATTGCATGTATTTTGTTTTGTTTTTGTTTTGGGATTCGCTTTGTATCTTGAGACCTGTGGAAATAACAGAAAAATGCAAACAGTAAGCAAGTACAAGGCAACTATGGTGTAATGATCTGAGTTTAACTTAAGAACAGCTTTAGACATTTCGGTTGCTCTTTCATTCCCTACCCTAGCTAAGAATGCAACATCTTTACTTTGACTAATATTTTGAAGATATATAGGTGTATCCCCATGCATGTGCTATTCATCAGGTACATGTACATGTACCAACCACAGCCTGAGAAGATAATATGTATAATAACACTTAACTAAATTGAAAATAATGGAAGCGTTAAAAAGTGACCCCATATGAGGTTCTGGGCTAGATGTGTAATGTTGGCAAATGACAATATTTTTATCACTACCTTGTAAGACATTGTACAGGATGAAAAGTAGCATATACTCCTAACATGCATAGGAGTGTAACAATAGATTGAACTATCAATGCATTGCCATTGGAGCGTTCCGATAGCGACGCATTGATCGCAAAATTCAACTATCGATGACAATCGCGATAGTTAAGTTAATTATCGATAGTTAAGATAGTTTTCAAATGATGTCCTGTGGTTCTTTTCCCTCCATCGAAAAATGCCTCTATTGTTCTCTGCTGAACGTTATGTCCACTGTTTTGAAATCAAGTAACAATATTACTTTGTTTTCTTAAAACAACGGACTTCATTTGTCTCCAGGGTCTTGTCTGTGTGCAAAATGGTGGTTCGAATATTATCTCTACCGCACCCCCCCCCCCCCCACTTCTTGGAGAATTGACCGTCACCTTTGTCAACAAACATGGCGGTCTCGAAGGCTCATATGGCTCTTTTGAAATCGTACAAAACAAGAAAGGAAAGGCAAGCACATGAGAGCACTTCGGGTTTATAAAAGAAAATAATGGTTCAGAGTTGCATGTAGATGTAACTCGTGTCCCAGTAGAATGGTACTAAAATATAGTGGTAATGCAACAAATCTGACCCACCATATGTGAAAAACATGTTGATAGCTTTATTTTTCTTAAGGACGGTGCCTCCTAATTAATACAGATGCATTTTTTGCAAAGGTTATGCCTATGGGGAAAAAGTGGATCTTAGCAAGGGTTATTGGAAGCCCTTGCTAAGGTCTGCTGTTTCCACATAGTCTTAAACAGCACAAAAAAAATTGGTATAAGGGGGCAAATTCCTTAAAAAACCTGAATGGTAATGCATCCATGACTACCGTCACGAATATACATTTCATAGTCTATCTCTATCTTATGCAATTGAAAGAGAGAATGTATTTGCTGTAGGTAGTGTAGTTTGTTGAAGTTGTAGTCATTGTAGTCAGGGTAGTCGTGTGTAGTCAGTGTAGTTGGTGTAGTCAGTGTAGTCGTGTGTAGTCGGTGTAGTCAGTGTAGTCGATGTAGTCAGTGTAGTCGGTGTGGTCGGTGTAGTCGGTGTAGTCAGCGTAGTCAGTGTAGTCGGTGTGGTCGGTGTAGTCGGTGTAGTCAGTGTAGTCGGTGTAGTCAGCATAGTCCGTGTAGTCGGTGTAGTCCGTGTAGTCTGTGTAGTCAGCGTAGTCCGTGTAGTCAGTGTAGTCGGTGTACTAGTCAGCATAGTCACTGTAGTCGGTGTAGTCAATGCAGTCGGTGTAGTCAGTGTAGTCGGTGTAGTTGGTGTAGTCAGTGTAGTCGGTGTACTAGTCAGCGTAGTCGGTGTAGTCAGTGTAGTTGGTGTAGTCGGTGTAGTCAGGGTAGTCGGTGTAGTCGGTGTAGTCGGTGTAGTCGGTGTAGTCGGTGTAGTCAGTGTAGCCGGTGTAGTCAGTGAAGTCAGTGTAGTTGGTGTACTAGTCAGCGTAGTCAGTGTACTCGGTGTAGTCAGTGTAGTCGGTGTAGTCAGCGTAGTTAGTGTAGTCCGTGTAGTCAGTGTAGTCGGTGTAGTCAGCGTAGTCGGTGTAGTCAGCGTAGTCGGTGCAGTCAGTGTAGTCGGTGTAGTCAGCATAGTCGGTGTACTAGTCAGCGTAGTCAGAGTAGTCGGTGTAGTCAGCTGGTGTAGTGGGTGTAGTCAGTGCAGTCGGTGTAGTCAGTGTAGTCACGACAACACTGACCACCCCAACTACACTGACTAAATTAACTACAGACTACACTGACTACACCGACTACACCAACTATACTGACTACACCGACTACACGAACTACAGTGACTACACTGACTACACGAACTACACCGACTATGCTCACTACACTGACTTCACCTACCTACATGGACAGTGATTAGATTTGTTATATTCGAGATGGTAGTCTTGGCTTTATTACCCTGAATATCCTGACATGCACAGAATGTATGTGCAGTAACAAAACAAGACACCGTCCTTAACAAGAATTGGAAGCCTTAACCAGAAAGATGTTAACTGGTGCCACTACTGTACTGCAAATTCACTATTCAGTTGTTCCTGTTTTGTCAAGAATAACGAGAATAACTGTCAAACCCCGACTGAACAAAGACAGCTAGAAGTGAGATGTTGTTTAATAATAATAATAATAATAATCAACTTTATTTAAAGAGGGTAAACACGTAACAGTAAAAAACTGCAAAACCAGTGGCCCTCTAATATATAATACAGTTAAGAACAAAAATAATGATAAAAATCTAAGAATCTAAAATTACAAAATTTAAATTAAAAATACGCTATAATATAAAAACTAGGAAAAAATTACTCTAAAAATGACGAAATTGATATAAAGAGAGTTTAACTAAAAGGTAAAATGATCTTTGGCTTACTGCCATAACAGGTATGTTAAATTTGTAATAAATACACAAATGCAATTGTTTTGGATCATTAATATTAACATAAGGAGACTTAAGAAACACAAGAATGATTTCAACAGCTAAGAAAGTGCTCATATCTAGGCGGCTGAGATTCAAGTACAGTTCTAGTGTAGCCCAACAAACGTTTTAACTTCACTTTGCAATTACATGTAAATTATGTAATATGTACCTGCTGGCTGTAGTTGGTCCAAATTAAAGTAACTTAACCTGGAAAGCCTATGGTATGGGGCATGTATGGGGGACGCATAGATATAATTTGTCACTTCATCATCTCCTTTTCTCTATCAGTGCATTACATTACATGTAAAATACTATTAAATAATTTGTGACATGCCCACAAAAGGGGAATTCTCCCTCCCAAACCACAAGATTGGGCAAGCAATGGTGTCTGATTCATCCACATTTGGGAGTCAAACTGTCATCCTTGTTTTGCATCTTTTTGTTATCTTTACTCACCCTGAAATTGTTCCTTTTGCCCCTAAGTATTAATACTTTTTGTCTCAAATGAAACCACACCTACAAATACCCCCCAAAAAATCATACCAGTCAGTCAATCTAGAATATTATATTAGGTTACCACACATTTTAAAGTGAGGATCCTGGGAGGAAGCGGGTTACTCCCTATTTATGGTTTTACGGGGAGGCTCTGGCCAAAGGTGGTGACTTTTTTTAAGCTCACAGTTTGCTAAAGGGTAGGAAAAAAAATGTCATTTTAGTATATGAAAAGGTTACAAAATCAACTGAAAAGTGGACAAGATGGTGGCTTAAAGAAAAGTTTGGGAAAGTGTACCAAATTTCTGTAGAAATGACAACACGAAACACATAAAAGCTTGCAACCTGTGAGTAGCTGAACCAGAACGACTGAAAGCCAGGGCAAAATTAGGCAATTATAGGAAATTTTATGGTTTTGGTTTATCCTTGAGGTATAGCAAAGGGGTGCAAATTTTGCTCTCTGTACCATTTTGGTAAAAATTAGTATATTAAAAGAGAAGGGTTTGAACCTCCAGACAGAGCCTCTCCATATAAAACTTTATTGAGTACCCCCCCTCCCCAAGGGTGAGGATGCACCCAATCCATAGTCTTAAACAAATTTATCTGGATTCAGCCTTAAGGTGTAATAAACTTTTATGTGTTATATAGAAAGAGAAGAAAAATATCGACTTACTGGTGAGCTGTTATGTTCTGAAGCAAAAGTGAATCACAAGGAAGTGTATACCCAGTTTGCTGAGCATACACCCTTTCACTAAAAATTTTCTACCTGGCTACCTGGGATCCCAGCATTGCCTTACCAGGATCCCACCTAACTGGACTAAGATTTTCTTATGTAACTGCAAAGTGTGTGAGGTGTGTTTATGCTAGGATCTGCAAACTGAGCCAGCATGGCTAACCAGGCCAGTTTGGCTCATTAGCCTCTTAAGGCCCAGTAATATGAGCAACATTTTCGTAAAACTTTTTGCGCAACAATGTCGCGTTGCAAGTTGAGATTGTTTCTTGCACATATTAACACCTTTTTGCGCAACAAATTTGTTGCTTCTACTTTTTGCAACATGAAAATTTGTTACGCGCAGAGGTGGTAATACGTGCAACAAACAATCTCAACTTGCAACGCAACATTGTTGTGAGGAAGGTTGCACAAAAATGTTGCCCATATTACTGGACCTTAAGAGGCCAATGAGCCAAACTGGCCTGCTTAGCCACGCTGGCTCAGTTTGCAGAGATCCTAGGAAAAAACACCAAAGCATACTGGCTATTCCTCAGGGCTATGATTAACATGTGACTAAGGCCCAGTTCAGACGCAGTGCCTCTCATGTGCCGTACCAAGTAGTACGTAGTTTTTTGGCAGTTGTACAGTGTCCAAATGAGTTTTTTTTGACAAATTTCAATTAAGCAAGCCAAAATCTCAGGGTACGGCAAAGCTTGCCGCTTAAATACGACCTAGGAGCGAAAATGTATGTGGTATGGCACATGAGAGGTACAGTGTCTGAACTGAGCCTAATAAAACCATGAACACTAAGAATTACCTTGGAATGTTCATTGTGTCATGACCGACCAATCGGGTGTGAAATCAATGCAAACCACAAATTTAATGAAATACCATTGCAGCTTGTGCTTCATTCATCTTGTACCTGATTGGTTTTCTTTCCCAACATAATAACAGTCCAAAAATAATTCAAGTGTTTATGGTTTTGATAGTTTTGCTGTATTAAGAGCCATGATGCCTAACATGTGTTACGGCGGAGTATAGATCAGTGTTATGGATGAACTTATCTTTTGTTGCTATTAATAATTATTTACTCAAAAAGCAATTGGGTTTCTTTAGATGCATATGAACATATGACTAATAGCTAATTGACAGCCCTTAATTGAAAAGCAAAGTTATCTAAGTAGCTAATGTTGCCCAAAGCGAAAGGGAACTTGGAGAGAAAACGGCAATTCTGCAGGAATGGGGATTAATGATTATGGAATTATATTCAGAGGACATGGGGGGCAAAGTTCTGTCCATGAATTGAAAGTTTAAATCTGAAAAGTTTCTTACAATAACTTATGTGTTACATAACTATTAAAGAACATTATTTAAGTTAAATGCAAGACACAAGCATCGAATCAAGACAAATTCAGTTCAATGACCCTCTATTTAAATAATACTAAGTCCTCGTGGACTGAGCGGACCACGTGAGAAATATAACTGAATACAAATATTTGCCAACCAAGAGTAAAAAAAACATACCTGAAATGATGTACGAGCCATAGACGAAGGAAAAGTGGTTTTTCTATATTATTTGCATTGAATTTCCATCAGATTGAAAGCCGTTTGCACGTTGGTTTGTCCTACAATCTTTTTAACGGACGAGCGAGCTAGTATGCCGCCTTCCCGAATAAGCACGAATTGTGGTCAGCGGACGTTTACTACTTAGTGTACACGAACGCTAAAAATAACATGCCCTGAAAATACAGCCGTTTTTGCGGTTCTGTTGTTTTCACGTAATTAGAGATTTTCCATCAAAATGCTAACTAAATTCCCTGAGCAAATGGTCGATTATTTAGCACCTACGTTCGCATGAAATACCTCTGACAAACAGGTTTTAGTGGAAATTCAAACGGAAAAAAGTGCACTTAAAGAGATTCTCGTCTGTGTGTAAAAAAGCAAAACAAAACAAAAAAAAAAACAAATAATGTAGACTCCTGATCGCGAGAAGGGCTAGTTTTGCAGCGTTTTTGTATCACGCTCAATTTCTTTTGTTTTTGCTTATCCACAATCCTCTTCTAAGCAGTACCGGTACCGGGCAATGTTTTTGTTACGCCCACTTCAAACTGGCGGCCGAAAAACGTTTTTAAAGAAAAACAATCTGTTTTCAAAATTCACAGATTAGTTGGATTTAAATCAATTCTCTGTTGCTTCTCTCAACTGGCACTACCGAAATGTCAGTTTTTAATAATTAACCAAATATTCGTCTACACACAAACTGCGACTTGTTGCTGAAGCCAAACAGTAAAACAGTGCTTAATTTTAAACATGTGAATAGGTTGTTCAAGATAATGAAAAACGCAGATGTCCCCCATCTTGAAGTGGGTTTTAAAAACTTAGCTTGGGGTGGGGGTGGGGGTGGGGGTGGGGATGAACCCCTAAAATCTCGGTGGGCGATGTGCAGCAAATGTCTTGAAACAATTACACTATTTCGGACCACAATGTGATTTTTTTCTACCCTGTTTCAGGCCTGACCCAAAATCTGATGCCCCTCATCAAAACTGTCCAAAAAAGGATCGCAACTACCTAGGAACTGCTTCAATTTACGTAAAACGTTTGAGAAGGGCTTCAATTTCTCTATATTAATCAAAAGACCATTCTCAAGGGATGAAAATAGCCAATTCCAGACCACAACTCGCAAACCTTACCCTAATTCAGACCAAAACGACACAAAAATCATTACCTTTCAGGCCGCCCACACCTATCTGGCTTTTACGTAGAAGGTTTGTGCAGTCTCCCTTTTTGATTTTCATGTCGTTTACAAGGTTCAGGCAATCTCTCTGTTTTAATTTCTTTCTACAATCTCCCTCTTTTACATTTGTGGGGAGCAAGGTTGGTGTAGCGGTGGGAGCACTTGCCTCCCACCTCTGTGACCCGGGTTCGGTTCCAGTGGTTGGCACGTGGGTTGAGTTTGTTGTTGGTTTTGTCCTTGCTCCGAGGGTTTTTTTTTAGAGTTCTCCAAATTTTCCTCCCTCCACAAAAACCAACACTTCCAAATTCCAATATAACCTGGACATCAAGTGTTTACACATGATGTGTGGTCCTCACACTACGACGCTAAATTTGATTCACCTTTTTTTTTACTTCATATGTTAGATACATATTCTTGACAGTCTCCCTTTTCCAATTTACACGCTATTTGCACTGTCTGGCCAGTCTCCCTTTTTCCATTTACATGATTTTTACAGGGTTTGGGCCACCAAATTTACATCTTATTTACAGGGTATAGAACAGCCCCATATTTCTCATTTACATGTTCTTTACATGTTTTGTTAAAAAAATTTACAGGATATTTACAAAGAAGATACTGTAAATTTGTTCCCCAAAATTTACATGTTATTTACATGGTTCTTTAAGTTATAAGGGTTAAAGGGGACCATGTAAATCCATTTTTACAACAAATTTACAGCTTCTCCTTAACATGTAAAACAGCATGCAAATTCAATTTACAAAATGCCAACATGTAAATGTAAATTTACAAAACATGTAAATTAGGATTTGTATGTTGTAAATTACGATTTACATGTGCATGTAAATTTTCAACTTTTCCAGTGTATATGGGTCCCCCTGACATCTCATAAGCCATTCTTGGTACCCTTGCGAGATTTCGCAGTTTTCATAATTCTCGTAAATCTCGTTGGGTCCTTCTGAGATCTTGCGAATTGTCGCAGTTTTTGTAATGCTCGTAATTTTTGTAAAATTCGCAGTTCTCGTTGGGTCCCTCTGACAACTCGTAAACCATTCTTGGTACTTTTGCGAGTTTTCGCAGTTTTGTAATTCTCGTAATTCTCGTTCGGTCCCGCTGAGATCTTGCAAATTTTCGCCGGTTTCGTAATTCCCGTAATTTTCGTAAGATTCGCAGTTCTCGTTGGGTCCCTCTGACATCTTGTAAGGCTTTCTTGGTACCTTTGCGAATTTTCGCAGTTTTCGTAAATTTCGTAGCAGAGTTTAATCCTGGAAATGTCTCGTGCAAGTCTGAAACGTAATCTCGTAACAGCTGGGAATTCAGGGATGGAATGTCGGCGGCTTTTGCTGTATATGCCGCCCTCTCGATTCAGTCTTACTTGTTTTTCTCTGGGTGAAAGCCAGTTTGGAAACATTAACATTTAAAATAAGCTTATAGCTTATGGGACGCGTAAAAACAATCTGCCAGATTTCAGTCACATCGAGTCAACACCGCACGATCATTGAAGCTAACCAATGAAAAAATTCGACTATTTCCCGAGAGTTCCGCAGAATGAGACAGTTTCAAATTTATTTGGAGATGTATTGTCTAGATCCTTCAACATTGTTGGTCCCCTGGGAACGAGGTTGAAAATGTTGCCTTCTTTTGTTCTCGATTAGCGTTGTGATTGGTCAATTTTCTTTCAAGTGGCCCGGTTCGAGTAGCTGCAATGTAAAGTGTACCTGTCATTGTTCATCAAATCTGATGTTGCCATGACAACCAGATAGCCGTTTTTTGAAATCTTGAAGTTATCCCTACGTCATGTGACGTCATCAAGTCGTGTTGCGGAAACATTGGTAAACCTACCATCTAACCTCGAAGTTTCGCTGTCATAGCCTTAATACTTTTGGAGTTAAAGGAGAAGGTCACTCCAGAAAGTGTATATTTTTTTGTACTCACCAATAAAAAGACCACACTGAGTTGAGTTGCTGACGCTGTTTGAGCTTCCATAGTGCATCCGATCCTAATGAAATTCCTCTCCAAAGAAGCAAAACATTCGTCATCGGGTGCCGCCATTTTGGATAGCGCTTAGGAGCCTGGCCGCGTATTCGTCACTTCATATCGTCCAAATTGAAATTGGCGCGTATCAAGTGCCAAGTACCAATATCAAGTGCATACCTTTTCGGCTGCTCTCATTTCTTTTTTGCGGTGCCGTTGTGAACTGAAAAGGAAGCTTAAACCACGACGGCAACGCCAAGGAAAACGTCACTTTAAAAATGACTTCCAAATATTTCAAACTTGTTCGCGGTAGTTTCAAAGACGGCGTTAAAGTTCAGGTAGAAAAAAGAAAATTCACTGTCGTGTGTTCACGTTCTACATAAAACTTTGAATTTGATCATTTCACGTTGTTATTTTGCAGAGCATGACGGGCTTTGAGCCGCGCAAAACCTATTATGCTTTATGCCATGGTTTGACACCTTTTAGCTTTATGAAAATGGGATGAGGTGTTATTTTGATTAGTTGTGTCCTGTAAAAGTTGGCAATGCTGAGTGATGTTTATTACAATTCATTGCGGAAAAAATAATTTGGCTTCTCGGTCACTTTGTTTAGTAGCCTGCGTAGCTGGCGGTATTTTTCGCGTGAAGGCAAGAACGAGTGCGAACATGAGAATACGCAAAAACGAGCGCGAACAATGTCGCAACCTACGCTTACTGATTTTAAAATAGGCTAAGCTGGTAATAATAAATACGACAGTGCCATGATGTCCAAAACCATTTACTTTAATTTTTCAGTATATTATCCGCCTTTTTCCAGCACCAAACACGGCAAGCTTAAAGGCTTAGGCGAGATGACACAATACATCGTGTATTTTAAGCCAGTTATTATCGCTCGATCGCTTTTGATTGCTGCAACGACAGAATAAGCCATAGCGCGATGTTATACATTCCGCTTTCAGGTATCTGCTACCCAAGGAAGACAGAATAAGCTAAAAACAAAATGAAGCGATGTTAGACATTCCGCTTCGAGGTATCTGCTACCCAGGGAAGGCAGAATAAGCTAAAAAGCGGTGTTAGGCATTCCGCTTCCAGGTATCTCCTACCCAAGGAAGACAGAATCAGCTAAAGCGCGATGTTATACATTCCGCTTCCAGGTATATGCTACCCAAGAAAGACGAATAACCTAAAAAGCGATGTTAGGCATTCCGCTTCCAGGTATCTGCTACCCAAGGAAGATAGAATAAGCTAAAGCGCAATGTTAGACATTTCGCTTCCAGGTATCTGCTACCCAGGGAAGGCAACAAGCTAAGAAGCGATGTTAGACATTCTGCTTCTAGGTGTCTGCTACCCAAGGAAGACAGAATAAGCTAAAAAGCGATGTTAGGCATAATCCGCTTCCAGGTATCTGCTACCCAAGGAATACAGAATAAGCTAAAGCGCGATGTTAGACATTCCGCTTCCAGGTATCTGCTGCCCAGGGAAGACAGAATATTAACTAAAGCGCGATGTTAGGCATTCCGCTTCCAGGTATATTCTACCCAAGGAAAACAGAATAAGCTAAAGCGCTATGATAGCGATCAAGTATACAAGGGTACAGCATATTATCTAAGGAAATCAGATAAAGCTAGAGCGCAATGCTAATATTTCGCCTCAAAGTCTCTTTTTGTCGCGATTCCAAAGCTTTGTGGATCGGTCGTCGTTATTAAAGACGCGCGCGATTTTCAAAACCTCATATTTCCCGCCAGCATTGTGTTACACGCATAATAATATACATCAAAAAATTACTCGATTCTGATCGGCTGAGAGCAGTGCAGTTCAGTTGTAACACCAGTGCAAAAAGTGTAACACCAGTGCAAATTACACATCGATATTCTGGATTATGATTATTAAACGAACCGCTTTGAGTTCGTAGCATTATCAGCTGATCTTCATCAGCCAATCAGTAAATAAAGTGTCAAATCCGCGTCAAATGCTCACTTCCTGTCTGCAGTAAGATCTTCCGGCACTTCCTCCACGCACTTCCTCCACGCACTTCCTCCGAAGCGGCTCGTGCAATTTCAGCTTTTTGAAAAACTCACTCGTGCAAATTAATTCCAAATTGAACTCGAAACCGTATGATTACCTATACAAACACAAATGCAATATAATTTTTTCAAGAGAACCTGGTATTACCGAAAATGTTGCTACAGTATTTAGGTTGGAAACCTTCTTTTCTTGAAATACAGTAAGTAAAATATCAAAAGGAAAACGCAATGAAGCTGGGTAATGTTAATACGTGATACCAGTGTAGCTCGAATAAATTATAATCGGCGTCGTGAAAGCGCCACGTCCCATGCGTCCTCTAACATACATTTCTTCACATAAAAATCATAGTCTTAGTCTAGAAATTGATCGATGTCGGGTTCTTGCTCGACCTACATACAAATCAATGCAACTTAGTAAAGACAATTATGCGCAGCTTTCTAAGAGGCATCGAGGAGAATTTGCAGGTTTACGTAATGTTGAAATAAATTCCCGCCAGATAATTCTCACACAAAATTATGATTCTGTTTTGACAGCCTGCCCAGGAAAATCTAATAAAATCGCAATTTCATGCATCAACCGGTTTTGATTATCACAAAGGACTATGGTGGCGGTCTAGCAAAGAAAATATATCACAAAACTGAAACGACGAACTCCATTACAAACGGCGTGACAAGACCGAATAATTCTCTGGTCCTGTTTTAGTTTCGTTTCCTGGCGTATGGTAACAAATCGCGCGACTCAAGCCCTTTGTGTTGCTAACACTCGACAGAGCCAAAAGGAGGTTACCAGAAAATCAGACATACCTTCCTTTTAAAATTCCCAGACTTGCGCTGACTGCACTGGTTCTTTCCTGTAATAATTTTTGCTCGACCAGCTTCGCCATGAGAAGCGGCTCGGCTTTCCCGAAAACCTGGAAAATGTCTACGTTTTTAAAGAGCATTTTAATGCTGACTGCTTTGAAACCAACTCCTGGGTGGAAATACCCGAAGAAGGATTTAAGCACACAAGAGAGAAGTCCTCGTATTCTGTGATGCAAGAAATACCTGCATATTTCACCGCAAGCAGTAACACAGTCACGTATGTTGAGGTCATCATCGCAGCTACTCCTGGCCACCCCGACAGCCCGCTTGAAAACATATGGGGACCGTGCTTTTTCCGTGGTGGCCCCGAAATTGTGGAACACTCTTCCATTAGAATTAAGATTGAATGACTCTGGAGACATTTTTAAGAAGCATTTGAAAACTTACCTTTTTAAAATCGCGTTTAACTTGTAAATACATTTTTAATGTTTAGCTTTTATAGATAGTTTCCGTTTTCAACCGTTTTTATTTTATGTATAATATAATTAACTTTTTATTGTGAAGCGCTATGAGCAAGTAGTGATAAAGGCGCTATATAAATATATTATTATTATTATTATTATTATTATTATTATTATTATTATTATCATTATTTTAAAAAAACCCAAACAATTCAGATTAAGACCACAAACCTACTGCGGCTCGATTTAAGCCATATTTCAGTTTTAATACAATGTACAAGTGAAAACAGATTTCTTCTTTAATAAATACGACTCTTACTCGTTCGAAGTGTATCTTCTATCTTAGTTTGTTTTCCGACTTTGGCTGCTCTCGACAGCAAACGCATTCTCTGGGAGTCGGCATCTTCACATCTTTCACAAGTGCACCAAAATGTACGTTCTAATTTAATCATCTCCACTTTCATCGTCCTCGGAAGTACCGGCACGTTCTACGGATTGAGCGCAGCCATCGTATCGGAATACAAACAAACATCTTGGAACTGACCAATTTGACGATACCACGTCACGAATACGCGGCCAGGCTCCTAAGCGCTATCCAAAATGGCGGCGCCCAATGATGAATTTTTTCCTTCTTTGCAACGACCAGTAACTCAACTCAGTGTGGTCTATTGATTAGTGAGTACAATAAATTTACGCTTTCTGGAGTGACCTTCTCCTTTAAGAAGGGAGCATTTATCCCCCCCCCCCCCTCAAGGCTGAGGAACGAAATTAAAAAACGCCCAAGATGAATAGGGTTAAATGAAGTTTGTTTATAAATACAGACGTGTATCATGGCACACTTCGATGAAATATCAGACAGGATTTTACTCGTCATGGATGTTTTATTTCTATCATTGCTAGCTATTTCCACTCCTAAGTTAACCGAAAACTACTGAGGCCTTTTTTCACTGCTAGTTTTTTCTTTCGGCCAACTTGCAGTCTAAATTCTTATTTGGATATCAGAGCAATTAACACGCCAAGTTGAACTGAATCCTCTCCCAGTTACAGAAAAGACACCGCTAGCACAGCGCTTGTCAACAAGACACTGCTAAATCCGTTTGTTGAGGCTGAGTTACACAATTCATCCTGACAACAGTTGATTTCACACCGAGCGCCATGAGCTTTGGCCGCTTTGCATACAGGATTGGTACAATTTGTGCACTGTTCTGCTTTCTCACAGAACTTGGTGAAAGTTTTTATAGCAAGGGTTTCGTAGTACACTTTAAGACACATTTCATTATTATCCTTGGGACATGTTACTTCCACTTCTTCACAATCACCCCAACTTGTACCGCTATGGCACTTGTAGCAATTTAGACTTCTCACTATAAAGAAACGACATTTTCATTAAGACATGTATACGAACTCACGCTACTCATTTACAGAATCGAGTCTTCGTATTCGCCTGGCTATGCCAAGCTGAAGAGTCCTAACAATTAATACTTAACAGCTGTCCATGGCTGACACTTCACTGGAAATTTGGCTGTGCGCATGCGTAACGTTCTGGCTAAGCTGTGGAGGGTGTGTAGCGTATTCATTGCTGTTTAAATAGTTTACAGCACGCTAGCTGACATTCAGCGTTGACTTTATTACATCATCGTTATTATCATCGTTCATAACTAAATTCAACATGCTTGTCATTATGTTTTCCTCAAGTCATGACTGATACCATCCCTCTGAATTCAGTCAGTAATTAAACAACATT
Source organism: Siderastrea radians (assembly GCA_964017195.1). Classification (NCBI taxonomy): domain Eukaryota; kingdom Metazoa; phylum Cnidaria; class Anthozoa; order Scleractinia; family Rhizangiidae; genus Siderastrea; species Siderastrea radians. Next base: position 41,817,651 of record OZ024892.1, on the reverse strand, counting down.
ACAAATGGATACACAGAAAAAATCATCCAGTGTAATTATATATTTAGTTACTAATTGAAAAGAAAGATGTAAACTTCGAAGCCTTCCAATCAAAATCAGTCAGCAAAGTTGCAAATACAAGCATGCATCTTCATGTTTAGTTCCTTAATATCTACATAATTTACAGTGAACCTTATGGCAAGGCATGATTTTAGGCGTTTTATTTTGCATATTGGGGATAATACTACACGTTGGTTTATTATAAGGATCTCCTTTGTACGTTTACACGGATTGATATTTTTTGGTCGGATTTGCGATCGGCATCTAAGAGTTGACTTTTCTTGATAAAAATGACAACTGAACCCCAAGATTTACAATCAACTATAACTTCATAAATAATTGCTATCCCAAGCCGAGTCATCAGTTTAATTTAAATAAGGCTATTTCAGCTTTGTCAAGTTAGACTCGGCTCAAATTGGTCGAAAAGCTCATTATTGATAGGCATTTTTCATTTGGTATTAGTTTTTAACAGCGGAGTATACCAAAATTGTTTGCGCCGCGAAGGTGTTTAGGGGCTTCATTAGAAATCCCCTGTTATAAAAATGAAAAAAAACATTTTTAAACACACAAACCATTTACATTACGTACCACTTACCAGAAGAAACGAAGGAGAGAGGGAACACGAACAAGATAACAGAGAGAGCTTGAATGCTTTTCATTGTACTTTTTATCCATCGGCAAATCGAACGATAACTTTTGACCAGCTGGAGAACAGCCTTCCTTGTTTTGTTAGAAGTCTGTCAATCGGCTTGTGCATATGACATCATTCATATTAATTTTTTAATTTTGACTATAATTGTAGATAAACAACAACATTAACAAGAAAAAATTGACCGCACAATGCCGTAGATTTTACAACCTTCCCAACCACAAAAATATAAAAATTTTAAACAACAGTAAAAATCCTAACGACATTAATCAAATTAAGATATTAGCTGATTAGGCCCTCCGAATACAACATTTTTTGGCTTATAGTAATTCCCTGCTATGAGCTATTGCGCCATCCGATCGTTTCGCGGACACCACGCTATCAACTCATCATTAAGTCTGCTGGAGAAAAGTCGCTTAAAAAATAGTGGCCGTAAACAGACGGCAGGTAGAAAGTCATGTACGCCTCGACTTTGTGAAGCCATCACATTGAAATGTTTTGTTTCCTGGTGCGGTCTCTCTCTTGAAAGTGGGTCGGTCGCAGGGGGCCAAAAGCAAACAAGAGAGAGAAAACACAAACGAATAAAATACAGCTCACAGTTCTATAAAGATCTTCGAAAATGTCGTGAGAGGGTGGTTTGGATGTCAGAGTATTACTAATAAGAATACGGATGTATATGTTCTGGTTCAATTTTATCCTTGGTTCAATTTTTGTTTTGCTTTGTTTTTGTGTATGGTAATGTATGACAATGAGTTAAGAACAAAGAAAAATAAAAATTGACCCAAGGATAGAATTAAACCACAACATATACAGAGATTGTTAAACTTAAACACATCAGAGAAAAGGGAAAGGCTTTTTACCTCTTCAAAAAAATTTAAGTCGGTTGTGTTGGACGATGGGAGGTAAAACCTTTTAATGGTCTGGTCTCAGTGGAATATTACATAAACTTGTTAACTATACTGATTGGTTTGGTGACTGCAGAGAGAAGAAAAGCAATTCGGGGATAATCAATAAGATTGGACTATTATTGCTCAACGAAGGCTAAAAGACCAGGATGTTTCTCATGATCGATCCTGGCGATGTATCACTGAAAAATTATCCAACTGAACTACACGTCCGGCTTCTCGTTCTGTCAGAGTAGGAGTTTTGTGTTAGGTGATTCCATTCAATTGCATTGTGCATCCTTTCTGCGCATCATTTATTGCGTGATTAGCGCGCGCACGAGCGCGCGCACGTTCGGAACTTGATAGGTTTTCTATGGAGGCTGAGCTGTTCAGAGAAATAAATGGTCGTTTTTTCCCAAACGAACTCGGTGACCCCACTTTTTTATTCCATTTATTTAAGGAAAATACGACTTTACATGATATATTCAAATTTGAAGAATTTTTCATCATTCAATTTTGAAATATTCCGGTTGATTCACTGTTACAGTCAGATTTTAGGCGTCTCACCGGAACCGTGCAGACGCTCGATTTGCCTATTATTTCAAATTAGTTTCATTGTTATGGCAATTTTAAGACGTTTTACTGTAACATTGTACTTCTATCATAAGAATAATGCTTATATTTCATTGCCAGTTATAACTTTGTTGAAGTAATGGGTGTCTCTAGTACAAGGGTAGGTTTTTTAAATATTGCTGTCTAAAGATAGCAAAGTACCTATATACTACAGCCCCGTAGCGCGAAATCAGACACGGTGACCCCCTCTTTTTATTTTATTTTTTTAATGTACTAGGTGTAATTAGTGACTCTGCAAAGTTTCAACAAATTAACATTACAACTTCTTTTTCGATGGAATCACCTTAAACACAATTACATTTCCACATCCAGGTGATAACAGGTACTGGCCGTAGCGTTCTGTTCAATTTTGTGTCCACGTTTTTGTTAACTTGTCAGCTATATAATAGCACTTCTAAGTGTCAACAACACATTGAACATTGTCATAGTTTTGGATTTCAGTAATGGATTAACCGAGCCATCCCCTCCCTTTCTCCCCTTCGATCCACTCCCAAAACAAAAGCTATGACAGTAAATGAAGAAACTTAGTATAGCGCATTGCAGCGCAAAGTAGGTCCACCTAAGGGCTTTCAATTGACTGCGAGCAGGCTGCCTTTCCTCCAAGGGTTAGTCGAGCTAAAGAACACGTAAGCGAGGGCGAAAATCGCTTGCCGCGTGGGAACATGACGCGTGTGTGGTGACTGCACGGCATGCGTGTCACGTTTCCTAGCGTCAGGTGCACGTGATTTTCACGCTTGCTCGCGTGTTCTTTTTGCTCCGCTATCCCTGAGTAGAAAAGAGAGACTGCTTCTTGTCTAGGAATATAACGTGGTGTACTGTCAAGTTATTATACCTACCAACGTATAGCAGGTGCGAATGTGACAAAGGCAAAAACAACAGAGGAAGGCAGCATAAATTAACCCTTTAAGCTCCAGTTTCATTATACAAATTCTCCTTACTGGTCTCCATACATTTTGTTCAGTACTAGTTGGGAGAACTTGTTTAAATATCAAGACAATTCGTATTTGGTGATCATTTCCTTAATTCTCATGACCTGTGTGTGTTATAATGCACTGATATGATTAGGAGAAATTTGATGCTGATCACTATTGGAGCTTAAAGGGTTAAAAAGCGAAAAGGTTACCGAATACAGGCGGTAACCGTTTTCTCGGAAGTACAAGTAAACCGGCTCATATCCCCACCGTGATCCAAGGGTGGGTTCGTGGAAGCGAAAAGATTTTACCTTTAATAGATAGCCTGTCATGTGCCTTACAAGGCGAGGTGAATATATGGGTTGTGACGCTGCTGTGATGCTGTGGTCCAATTTGCTGCCATCTTGGATTTTATTACCCCTATTCACACAGACACCCTGGGCGGAGAACGGAATTTGGACGTTTATAACTTTTCTAACATGTAAGCTAAAGTGGCTTTTTTCTAAAATTTATCTGGAAACAATTTGAGGTAGCGAATTCGATGTTACCATGGCGACTACGTTTGGACAGACATTTTTTCAGATTTGTAAATTTTCCTCTCTTTAATGAAAAATAACTTTCTTGCTGTAACTTTTATACTTTTAGATCATTTTGGTGTTCAAGAAATCCAAGATGGCCGCTGTACGTACGACAACATGACGTAATTCTTACGTCATGTAACAAGTTGTGGACCTCAAAGCAATCATTTTTGACGTACCATCTGCCCTCTAAGTTTCACTGTCATAGCGTGAATATTCTTGGGGTTAAGGAGAGGAGGCAATCCCTTCCTCCCCCCCCCCCCCCGTCCCAGATGACCAAAAAAGAATTAAAGTGATTTTTTGATCGTAGCACCACTTCAAAAAACTGAAATGATTGAAATGATGAAAAACGGCTAAATTGAAAAATTCCTTTGCTAGTCATATAGATCGTTTTCACTCACGTGGTCAGCAGCTATGCAAATTTCTTGGAACTAAGGAAGGTTTTTACATGAGAAAAGTTTTCAATCCCCACCGGATTTTCTTGGTACACCAACATGGCCGCTGTTTCATTGTTTTGGAACACTAATATGGCCGCCGTGACGTCATGTGAAAACGATCTATAGAATATGACATAATTTGGCTGCTTTTTGTTGACATTTCATGCTTTAGTTTATTTCACCGAAAGCTGGTGACAGCCATGCATTTTTATTGAATACCTTATTTACTCGATTAAGTGCATCCCCAGATTATGCACCACCCCCCGATTAAGCGCCACATAAAAGCGCAAAAATGTTAAAGAGCGCCGCCCTCGAATAAGTGCCGCATCCATTCAAAACAATGCAGCGCTTAATCAAAGCATCATCAGACTGAACGGTTGGAGGAGCCAAACTAAAAAGTCACGTACGGTACAACTCAATCTAAACCAGCCTCGGAAATTTATTCTCCTGTATTATTTATTTTCCTGAGACGGTGAATGACATTTGAAACATGTTTTTGTTGTTGTTTACATTTACTTGTTATCGATTCAAATGTTATTTTTTTTAAAAATCGCTGCCCTCAGATAAACCCTTGGATAAGCACCGCATCCGAAACACTAAAAATTTAACCCTCGGGCGTACTGGATGCCACCCCCTCTAAGGTTTTTCCTAATTTTTTTCCAAGACGAATAGTTATCTAGATCTGCCGTTTACAGTAGCTGTGCCCATATCCCTTAGACACATTTTGATACAAGTTCAGTGAAAATCGGTTGCTATGGTTACGAGATATGACGTCATAAGTAGCAGGTGGTCAAGCCATTTTTGAAGAAATATGCGTGGTTTTTTACCCTTTTTAGGTGAAAAAGGCAAAAAAATACCAACAAAAAGCAGCCAAATGTTTCATTATGTCATATTCTACATGTCCAGCATCACAAGCTTCCAATTCTATAGCATGTTGCACTCAGAATTCACTAATTGGTCTTGGCCTCAATTATACAGAAATACCAAAGTCATTAAAAGCGAAAATTATGCAGCGCGAAAAAGGTTTCCTTAAAAGGTTATGCATACCATATATGGTCCGGGCAATCCCATAAGCCTAGGCGCCAGTACCTAGCCGGCGGCCATTTTCACTTTGCAAGTTGATGTTTGACCTTTTCCTTTTTCTGTGGAAGTTTTTAGCCATTATGGATGATGAAAATGTGTCTCATCACGGGTCTACGGGCTCGGTAAATGATGACAAGTCGCCGGCATCCCCAAGGGGATCGTTTAATGGTGATTCTACGCTGGATGAGGGCGAACTAACCGGCGCCTCTCAGGATCAGGTCGGCCTTGCAAGAAACCCGTTTGTCCATGAACGGTTTCCCGCCTAGTTCGAACCAACAGCAAACCGGCCGAAAGAGATCCTACGCAGCAAGCCTGCTCAGCGTTGCAGCTCCTAGCTGCCTTTCTGTCAGGGATTCGGAACCTTTGTGAGCAAAGTTGCTAAGGTCTCCGAAGGCGGTTTTGCCGACCCCTTTGCCTCAGCCTTATTGGCGGCAAAAGACGAAGCGAAGAAACACGCTTCTAAAGTGACAGTAGTTGATGAAATTCCTCCGCCTTCTGGCTCAACAAATACTCGATATTGTATGTGGAATATCGATAAAGATCTCAAGGAAATCCTTGATATTTATTTCCGATCGTGCATGGAGGACAAGGCTCATAACGAACTCGTCAAACAATTTCCTAAGCCCAACGTTCCCGCTCTCCATGTTCCAGAGCTCGATAAATGGCTTGTCCTTATTCAAGGTAAGCAGTCTCTAGCTAATCTTCGCTGGGAACAGGATCTCCAAGTGACTGAGAGAAATTATATGGATGCAGCTGGTCCACTTTGCATCCTTCTCCAGCATTTGAAACGGGACCCACAGGCTGTACAGGTCGGTGAGGCAATCAACCTGGTTCTCAAAAGCCTTCACTTGCTGGGACATGCTGTGGCTACTGTTAACAAACATAGACGTCAGGATATTGTTAAGTCCACACATATCACCGACATAACTGAGCTCGGTAAGCACTCTGATTCTATGCAGAAGTTCCTGTTTCGTGAATCTAAAGCCAAGGAACTTAACTTTGTTGGTGAACTGGCTGAAAAAGTCTCTAAAGCCATCCAGCCTCAAAGCAAGAAAAACCAGTTCAAAAAGAAATCTTCTAGAGGCAATAGTTCATCAAACACCCATGGGCAGAATGGCCACTCCTCTCACCAAGCCCATTCGCCTTCTGGAAATCAAAGCAGTCAAAGCTTTAATAAGAAGAGGCCTTACAATAACAACCGGCCTTTTCGGAGGGCCCCCTCCCAAGGGAAGCCTTACCTGGGAGGGGTGGACCAAAGGCTTGCATTCGAACAGAAGTCCAACAAGCAGCCCTCGCAAACTCCCAACAGAAACTATATACAGGGGAAACAAAGGAAAGCCTTCCTCATACTCATTCACTTTCCCCCCTTCCCTTTGTCTACGTCAACTTAGAGAACATCCCGAGGGCGGGGAGGCTAAAGTATTTTCTCCAGAACTGGGAACTCTTAACATCAGACCAGTGGACTCTCAACACTGTGAAGGGTTACAAACTAGAGCTCACAGGGGTTCCCAGGCAGTCACAGCTGCCTTCCCCACATCCTTTGAATGCCAGTCAGCTCGCCCTAGTAGAGGACGAGATTGCCAGCCTCTTAGACAAGAGAGCAATACAGCAAGTTCCCTACCACAGCAATCTCTTTTGCAGCAACCTTTTCCTAGTCGAGAAGAAAGGGGGAGGGCAACGCCCGGTGATAAACTTGTCCACACTAAACTCATTTGTGTGCCACCATCATTTCAAGATGGAGGACTTGAAGGTGGTTGCGGACAGCCTTCGTCCTCTCGACTTCATGTGCAAAATCGACCTCAGGGACGCGTATTTTGCCATTCCCATCCATCCGGCACATCAAAAGCTACTTTGCTTTCAGTTCAAGAATGTAACTTACCAGTTCAAATGCCTTCCCTTCGGTCTCACTTCAGCACCTCGGGTCTTCACGAAAGTGCTGAAGCCCCTAATAGTTTATGTCAGGAGACTGGGTCTAAGGATATGTATTTACCTAGACGACATGCTAATCCTAAATTCTCAGAGGGAGGGAGCTATGAGAGATGCATCGCTAATGCTCCACCTGTTGGAAAATCTGGGGTTCGTTGTGAATATGGACAAATCTATTCTATTCCTTTCACAGGAAATGGAATTCCTAGGTGTTTTGGTCAGCTCCATTCACATGAGCTTTTCCCTTCCGGAAAGCAAAGTCCTGAACCTCCGGAACGACTGCAGAAGACTTCTAAGTTCCAGGACTGCCTCACAATCAGATCTAGCACGTTTAATTGGCAAAATGATAGCAGCGAAGGCAGCTGTTTTCCAGGCTCCACTCCATTACAGGGCACTTCAACACCAAAAGAACTCCTTAGACCACCAGGGAGTTCCCCTCCATCAGAAGGTAATTCTAGACATAGAAGCTATATTAGACCTGGAATGGTGGGTAACCAACCTGGCCACAGCCAACTCCAGACCAGTGAAGCCTCTCCTTCCAGACCTGCTAATCCAGTCGGATGCTTCAGGGTCAGGCTGGGGGGCTGTGTGCAACAGGATCGAGACAAGGGGAACCTGGTCTCTTCACGAATCCTCACTTCACATAAATTGCTTGGAGCTGCTTGCCGCTACTCTCGCAATCAAGGCCTTCACGAAATGCTTAAACAATGTCCATGTCCTGATACAAATGGACAATACATCGGCTATAACTTATGTAAACAAAATGGGGGGAGCCAAGCAGGGTGTACATGTGTTGGACAAACATGCTCGTTCCCTATGGGAGTGGTGCCTCTCGAGGAAAGTCATTCTTTTCGAGCGGAGCACATTCCAGGTCGACTGAATGTCATAGCAGTTGCAGAGTCTCGAGCAAAACCAGATGCAGCGGACTGGAAGCTCGATTCGGAAGTGTTGAAAGTTCTGAATCACAGTTTCGGTCCCTTTACTGTAGAGTTTTTTGCCAACAGGAACAACACACAGTTGGAGAGATTCTACAGTTATCTGCCAGATCCCCTAGCAGAACAGTACGATGCCCTGGTTCAGCCTTGGAGGGAAGAGAATGCTTGTGCCTTCCCCCCTTTCAACTTGATCAGCAAATGTCTGAGGAAGATAAGCCTCGAAGGAGCAACTTTGTTGATCATATGCCCAGTGTGGCCAGCTCAGGCATGGTACCCCCACCTACTACAGTTGCTTACAGACAATCCAGTTTTGCTTCCAACCCACAGCGACCTGCTGTTAGACCCACTGGGGAACAGACATCCAATGATCGTCAACAACTCCCTGCCTCTAGCAGGATGGAGACTCTCAGGGAACACCTCTCTTCAGAGGGCATATCGAAAGAAGCTACAGATATTCTCCTCTCTGCCCAACGTAGATCAACAAATGCTCAGTACAAGTCCTGTTGGGCTAAGTGGTGTAGCTGGAGTCGCCAACGACAGATTGATCCCTTTTGTCCAGCTGTAAGTGATTTAGTTCACTTTCTCACAGAGTTGTTTGAGCAAGGTAAACAATATGCTACAATAAACACTTATAGATCAGCTATTAGCTCCACAGTTCCACCCTTGGATGGATCTCCCTTGGGTCAACACAAAATTGTGTGTAGCTTTATGAGGGGGGTATTCAATAAGAGACCACCTAAACCCCGTTACTCTGGCACTTGGGAGGTTTCTGTGGTTACTAATCTTTTTGAGAAGTGGCCAGATAACAGTAACTTAGATATCAAACGCCTCTCAAGGAAGTGTGCAATGTTACTTGCTCTATCAAGTGCCAAGCGACAGTCTGATTTGCATGCCTTAGATTTGGCATTTATGCAGTATCTACCTGAGGGCGTGGAGTTCAAGATTCCAGGGTTAACTAAGACCAGACTTCCGGAAAAAGATGTCACCTTCTTTTTCCCAGCTCTTAAAGGCAATGTTCAGTTGTGCCCAGTTGCCTGTCTAAGGGAATACATTAAGAAGACAGAAAATCACCGCAACCGTAGTGGTGATGGTCAGCCCTTGTTTCTAGCAACTCAAAGACCTTATTCTCCCGTTTCTTCAACATCCATAGTTAGATAGCTAAAGCTGACTCTACAGGATGCTGGGATAGACATAAGTGTTTTTAAAGCTCACTCAACAAGAGGCGCCTCTTCCTCTGCAGCCAGACAGAGCGGTGTATCAGTGAAAGATATCCTGACAGCAGCCGACTGGTCGAGGGAGACTACCTTCAATCGTTTTTATTACCGCCCTCGCCACTCTGTTTCCTTTGGCACAGCAGTCATTTCTTAGGTCAGTTGCTTTAAACGAGACCAATTAGTGAATTCTGAGTGCAACATGCTATAGAATTGTAGATTGTGCTAGGCTACGAAGTAGCTGAAGTACAATCAGAATTCTATTATTGTTGCACGAAGAATTCACTAATTCCCTCCCACCCTCCCTATTTACATGACTTCCGTGCCAACAATGTCCTTTTATCTCTTTGCAGATTGGACTCATTTTGCCTACTGCTTTGTCTTCAACAAGATCCTTGTCGCATCATGTCATTTTGTTTTGTGTCAAGTTTTGTGTTAATAAAGATGCTTAGTTATTAGTTTCCTTAGTCTATTTATTTTGTTGTGGCAAAGTTCAATGGCCGCCAGCTAGGTACTGGCGCCTAGGCTTATGGGATTGCCCGGACCATATATGGTATGCATAACCTTTTAAGGAAACCTTTTTCGCGCTGCATAATTTTCGCTTTTAATGACTTTGGTATTTCTGTATAATTGAGGCCAAGACCAATTAGTGAATTCTTCGTGCAACAATAATAGAATTCTGATTGTACTTCAGCTACTTCGTAGCCTAGCACAATCTACAATTTAAACGTTTTAGGCAATTTCTAATTTTCCGTAAAATCCAAGTTAGTGCCCAAAATGGCGGCCATCTTGGATGACATCACAGACCCACACCAGCGCGGCGACCCATAATTTGTACCTCATCTTGTAGAGCACATCACAGGCTTTCTATTAAAGGTGAAATATTTTTGAAATGTTGTAACATAACGAAAACCTATTGTCCTCCCCCCCCCCTTGTACTACGGTGGGAGTGTGACTTTGCTGGTATGTCTGAGGGTTAAAGAGCACCGCGGCGCTAAATCGAATAAATACGGTAATGGCTGGACCTCATAAGACGTAACCCTAGCAACCGATTCTCCCCAAACTTTTCCAAAGTGTAGCTGAGGAGTAATCATACAGTTTTGAAAACTGGTAAGTGCTGAAAAAATATCCTCTCAAAACAATTGAAGAGAAATCTTAAGGGGAAGGTCATAAGGTTGTTTTACAACCTTTAAACTCCCTCCCCGATAGTTGTACGTCCGAGGGTTAAAAGATATTTGAAATTTGTTTTTTTTTTTAATTTTCATTGGCTTTTGTCAGTTAAGCCCGCCAAGAATTTCAAGTGGTCGTATCAAAACATTAATTTTATAAAGAAAGCAACAGTTTGGGGCTCCAATATGTGGTCGTCTTCGGTATCAATAACGAGGAGGTGGAATTAGTGAGGTTTTCAGACAAGAAAATAACAGTGCTTTTGTTTGACTCAGGAAAAAGAGTGCTGTACTGAACATACTTGCTAGTCGTATTGACGGGGTGGTCGTTAAGTGGAATTCACTGGATATTTGACATACATGACTTAAAACGGCCAGCCTCGCAGCTCCAGTTGAAGGTTGTTCCAGAAACGCCAAGGAACTAGAATGTGACGTAAACATCGAAAAGCGGCCTTTTAATATTTCATTTTAGCTAGTTGCCATCACAAACGTATCCTTTAATATTACGGATCTCTATATAATACCCTAAAAGGCTACTTAATTCCATCAGCTGAAAGTGCCAAAAAACCGCCTTAACTGCTAATTAAAAGAAACAAAACAAAATCAGCACGTCCTTTAAGTGCCCAATTTAATAGTGACAATGCTGCTAGCACAAACTGAGCTGAGACAGGTCAGACCTAACCCGCGAAAAAATTCCTTTTTAGTTCTAATTTCAAGCAGGCTAGTCAGAAGTGGAGAACAAACTTAATATACAAACTTTAAGAGCAGCAGGTTTTTTCAGGTTCATGTTTTGCATTGATTCCAATAAAAGACAGAAAGGAAAAAGAAGAACCAAGATTCTTCTGATGACAGTGAATTTTCAATTGTATGCAAATGCTACTGCGCTCACCAGATTTGCTTTGTAGTTTGTGCTAGTGTCACTTGTCAACTTGATATACAGTAAAGTGCTTACATATTAGCGATCAACTGAGACAACCAACTTTGATATGTCGATCAACAAAGCGGTTTCCCTTTTTACGAAACTGAGACTAAAAAATTTCGGAAATTCATGCACTCGCACAATTTACTACAAATTCAGCTTAACTACAACAATCCACACACGGCAAGAGGCTAGGATTCTTTGTCGTCGGATCCTTTTCAAACGTTTTGGAAAACCAACAATACCATTGCGCATGCTACCAACACGATGCCGCTGATCCTGGCAGCTGAGCCGGCATTGCAGAGGTTTCCCTCGCAGCAATTGACGGTACATTCACTGGCTCCAAAGGCTTTGGCAAGGTTGCATGTCGGATTTTTGTCCTTGTCACAGTAATCTTTCATTCCACAATACTTGCCATAGCCTTCTGTGTCGCCATACTTGACATATGCTTTAACGCAGCGATCGGCCATGCCAGATAGGCAGGTCGTGTCCTCCCCTTTGCAATCGTCCCAAGAGTTTACGCTGGAGCATACTTTGCATTTCAGGCTCATCACTGTGGAGAAAACACATTTTAAGTTAACGGACGCCTCATTTATGCTTGTATGTGAATATATCATTTGCTCACCTAATCATGTGAACTTTGGATTCAACGGATTATACAGAATGAAAACCATAACTAATATGAAGATGTGATTAAATGAAGTCTCTGGCTAAGACAATGCTGTCTCCTTGAAGTTCAGGCAAAGACCCTCGAACATGAAATTCTCTTTTTCTTGGATACTGTACATTTTGTACAGCAAAAGGTCAGTTTCGAGATCATCAAGACCGCTGGACAAAAAGGCAAAAGACGCATTTGTACTGAGGGTAAGTCTAATGTAATAATAATAATAATAATGATAATAATAATAATAATAATAATAATAATAATAATACACTTTCCTGCTAACATTTGTGCATATTTGACTTCAGATTGAGACTAACCCTGTAAAATGGCATACCGGTATTTATTGGTGTCGTTGTGATTGCAACTATCTCCAGATTCCCGCCAACAATAAAAGTCCTTTCCCTTTGGATGCCGCATCAGTTTGCACAGTATTTAAACCCCTGGATATCCGAAGTCTCTCGCTTTTATGAACAATTATTTTTCTCTCTAAATGCTAAGAATAGATCAAAGTCTATCCATTTGATTGGCATTATTCGTATGAAAATAAAAGTTGTTTTAAATTCAAGTACTTCAAGTTCAAATTTAACTTGAGTTTATTGTCATTAAGACAATTTACCGGTCTTAGCATGGACTATTCGGCAAGTTGCTAATCTAGGTAGGCCATTCAGAAATCAATTGTTAGCCATGGTCTCGTTTGGGAATGCAAAAAATACAGTCATCTGTAAGTTCAAATATGAGCAATTTTGAATTCTCAAATCCAGCAATGCTTTAGCTTGAATTCTTGAATGTAGGAATTCATGCAGCATCTCTCCACAATATCCCTTCACCGTAGACAACAAAGGGTCAACAGCATTTGGCACATTGTTTACGAAAGTGGGGGTGCTGTGAATCAATCTAAATGTGAAACTGGGGGCCAGGTGTCTGCTGGAAAAAGACAAACTAGGAAAAGGACGATATTTGATTCTACTTAGAGAAAAAAAAGAGAACAAGAACAAAAAAACCCAAAACTCTACAAAAAAGAAGCAATATCCTAAAGAGAGTATTAATTATTTTACTGGTTCTGCGTTATTTGTTACGTGAAGTTTTCTTTGTTTCCAGTGTATTTTCTCGTGAATGTTTAATTCTACTTTTATCTGAGCAAAATAGCCATTTTTATGTTTGGCGACGGGTTGCCTGATTGCATAGACCAACGCGAAGTTTTGATAAACTCTGTATTTCCGGCCTTTAAGAAATAAACCAACAATACCTGGCTGTGAAGAGCAGCTTAAATTCATCTTTGAATCTGACGATAAATCTTGCCTAGATCTGACGAACGTAGGTCAGTAAATTTAACTTCTATTTTTTTGTATCTTTTTTATTAATTTTGTTTTCAGTTTTTTTTAAATGTTATAAGGCAAGCGCCATCGTCCAAGGGGGCATTATCTCGAAAACATAAAAAAGAGTCTCAACGGCAACTGAAAACAGCAGGAGCTGGTTCTTATAATACAGGCAGGGATAACACGAATAGAGTGAGAAGGAGCGAAAATACCCAGGTAAGAGAAAGTCGGGAGGGCCTAAATTTGCCATTTGGATTGGCATTTTGAAGACACTACGCTGTTTGGATTGGAAAATTGCTATGCATGTTTATAGAGTAATTATTTTTTGCTGTTTGAATAAATGTGAAAATAAGAAGGAAAGAAAAAAGAAACATTTGCCAGGCTTAACATAAAAACATGTTTTTCGATTAAGCGGACTGTGCACGAAATCACGCTATGAGAAAAATGAAATGAAATTCAACCTTTAAGAGCGGCTTGCTGTAACGATCGCCTATACCTATGCAAGATAGAAAAATTCGATTTTCTCAAACTTTGTCACAATAAAGGGTTTTGCTAACTTGTTTCAAAACTGCAGCTTAGAAGTTGTTTGGATTTTTATTCTTTTGTCGAGAGGGTGTTTTGTGTTTGCCCACCAAAAGCACCCGAAATCGACCCTGAAATCCCACTTTTATCGAAACCTAGCAAGTCAACATAATATCCGTAGCAGGAAAATCTAACCCACAGTGTTACAATACAATCTTTCAACAGTTATTCAGCACTGTCAGAACAGAAGGTAACTTGAACCCAAATTTTTTATAAAATTTTAAAAGTTATAACCTGCGACAGCGTTGCGTTACTTTGAAATTTAGGTCAAATTCGTGGGCCAAAAAGTCAACGTGGTACATGGATTTACCTATCAAAACTATTATTGAGGACAAAAGTATCACTCTGTTTTAGCTTTTATCGTAAAACTAGCTTAGGTAAATAAAACGAAAAATTTTGAGAGCGTCTTGAAAAGATGGCACTTGAGCTTGTTGATTGACATTTTGACCTTTTACGCTGCGAGTGCCTGTATCACAAACATCAGTCTAGAAATGTTCGAATGTGGGTCTACGGCTCCCAAAAAATAGTCTTTTGGGCATCTTGAATATCTGAGGGCTATTTATAAGTCATTACTAAGCTCCAAACGAGTATTTTTAGCACAGGTTTATTTGAATTACAAAATGTACATTTGACAGTTGGCAAGTTTGCTCACGGCACGCGATACAATATCTGTTTATAAATCAGCACATCGACAAAAACATCGAGAAACCTAGTGGAATAGGTTGTTAAATAAATACTCGGAAGTATTTCTTACCTTAATCTAGCCTATCTTGATAAGAGATGGTGATATCACCAGCTTGAACGAAACGAAACGTGAACGAAACGCTCCGGCTGCTTCAAAACATTTGCCTGGTTACATATTAACCGACAGGCACAGGCCTCCCAAGCTCGCACGATAGCTTGCGTCTTAGTTGCTACATTTTCCCGACTCTTTTTGTTTGTTTTAATTTTGGTGCTTTGTTTTCTTACACTTCTCATTATTCATCGTAAATCAAAGAGCCATTTGGTCCTATCACATCTAGACATGCATGTTTCCATTACAATAATTATAAATTCCACAATCCCGTATTTGCTGTGCGTTATATTGGTGGTTTGACATAAATTCAAGAGGCTCAGTCTGAGTGCAACCTGTTATTTGGCTTCATGTCGCTTTGCCAAACTTGTTGGAGAAACATGTGGTTCTAGTGCCAACAGTGCAATATGTGGTTGTAAGAAGCTGTGCAAAAAGATACCCAAGACCACGCAGAAAGGTGAGTTTTGTCTCACCAAAATATTGGGCAATACAATTACCCTTATTGGTTTACAGTATACCCTGTCCAGGAGCCCATGACCTGCCCTGTCCCATTCCAGGGAGCTATTCCACTACACTGGTGTTTACTTTCCAAAGAGTTGCAAAGTGATTTGAAATAATTAAATGTAAATAATTCATTTTCTCATAATAAAGGAAAGGAAACGAAAATATTGTAGATTGTCAGGTAGATTGGTGCACTTATGTCCGGGGATATAATTGGAGAGTTATTTGCGTGAAATACGGTTTAGCACTTCCTTTTATCAGGGCATATGCTCGGGGTAAAGATTAATTTTTATATTTTACGGTGTATAGATTCTCGCCGACAATTTACTCTAAAACAGAAAATATTGAAACTATATTTTATGCATCAGTCAATTCCAGCGGTACCCATCACCCCGGGAATTAGTCGGGCATTTGCTGACATTTTAATCTCTGGGGTGGGGCATCTAAAATTTTTCACTGCCCGGGGTCGGGCATTTGCCTACCCACCGGGCGGCTCTGGGGCATTTGACACCCATGTCAGGTTTTGGTCACGCACGTAATAAATGGCTCTTAAAAGTTATTCAAGATGATCACTTTCGTAAAAATCTTTTTCGTTTCTGGTCATTTGTTAAATAAAGATCATGCATTTTCAGTTCTTCAATTACTTAATATATTTTTAACAGCAATTTTTAGCTTATTAAATAAACACTTATGAATTGTGCACGTCAAAATCAAATAATGAACGAATACCGGTAATTGAACGAAATAGCCGGAACCAAAAGCAACTGTCATGTACACAATTTGGCGTGTTATTGATAAGTGGCATTAAACCAAATGAATAACGGGAGGATAGACGCACAGTAAACAACCAAACAGCATTGAAAATAATGATGGGTGTTATGATTTATTAAATCTTGAGCAGTGTTGCTTTCTGGATGATTCCAGGGGTGGGGCATTTGCCTTCTTTTTTGGTCCCACCTAGGGGCATTTGACGGACTTATTTGTCTTCCCCACCCCCAGGAATTTGCCTTTTTTTTTTCTAATGCCAGATGTTGGCCCAAGGAGGAGGGCGAGGGGGAGGGGGGGGGGGGCGATGGGCATTGCTGGAATTGACTTATGCATTATATGACTACTGCTGAAAATGAAATATGTGTGCAAATCGGCAGTGCCACGGAAGGCTCGATGAGAGACAATTGGAAATGCCAGTCGAAGCTGCATAAGAAACAGCCGTACCGAAATCAGCAGCCTCTTGGAGGAAACCCAAGAACATCCAGTGCACAAAAACAGAAAATGCCATAGGGTTAAGATTTTTACTTTTTTGATAGCATCATATGATGAAGCGGCTCGTGTGCGAACAAACCGCATTCTTTTTGCCTGGCTTTCAACTGATGCGGGTATTGATGAAAAAGGTGTAGGGGTGATGTGCCTTCAACTTGAAGAAACAAGTTGATTTCTCTATCAGCTCGGTGCACAGGGCAGCTTGGATTCAGAAGCCAGTTCCAGTGGTGTCACCTAGCAGTGGTGGCACTCAAACTGTGAAACTGATTCAGTTCCTCTTCTCGCGCAGAAGGGCCATATAATACCAAAAAAACGGGTTGAGGCACGTGCTGAGTTGCACAACTAATGGAAGCAAAAACAAAGGCTCTTGTGCTTGCTGGACTAGGAGATGCATCATGAAATTATATTTTTCTTATTTTTCCAAGTTTTTTTTTTTAATTTCTTGGTCTACCATATTTTTTCTTTATTACCACATGGGTCAGATCGATTTCGATATTGCTGACACTAGTCAGTACGCAGGACGCTTTCCACATATAAATTGAACCTAGTTAGACTACGAACAGTCTCTCTTTCTGCTCAGGGATAGTCGTGAAAAATCGAGCGCGAAAGTCGCCTGCTAAGTGAAGCGCGTGTCGACCGCCCGCCGGTCAAAGACTTTGCCAGATTTCTTTCTTTTTCCCACAACGTATTATTCGCTACATCTTTTTCAGTATTTTTCATTAATTTTATTTTTATCTAAATTATATACACTCTTTTTTTATATAAGAACCTTTTTTGTAAGAACATCGAGGCTGGGATTGGCCAAAATTTTAAGAACATGCTAAGAACGTACCCAGGCTAAGATTTTGTTAAGAACGCCTTTACGTTGTCTTCATATTTGTACACTAAGATATGTGAGAATAAACTACAGTGTAATATCTTGGTCAGAGTAATTTACAGCCTGTTTGATCCTCAAATGCTAGAATTTTAATAAAGCAAACACCTGAAACACGCACAATTTTTAGGGAATTGGTAGAACGTGACCTATTTGTTCTTTCTTTCATTCAGAACTATGATTTACTGAAATACTATACAATTAATCTTTTCAGGCTCATATCTTTTCAGGCTCATATTAATCTTTTCAGGCAACGTTTCAGGCTCATATCGCCAAAAAAAATAAGAACATTCGGTTTCGGTTCAGCCTCAGCTAAAAAAATTGACGTTCTTATAAAAAAAAAAAGAAGTGTATACTAATAATAACGGTATTTAGGTACATAGCCATTCAGTGAGGCTTATAAACGTACGCAGAAGCCTATAGCTACCACAATGCAGAAGTGATTACTGCTTACAACAATAAGAAAGCGAGTCGTGAGTTTGCAATCGTATTAAGTGAACAGCACATCGTAGCTTCTCTAAGTGTTTGATATGTAGCCTGTAAAATGCGAGGCACAACAATGACACTCTTACGCGAGCTTGGGATGCCTGTGTCTGCCAGTTAATATGTAACCTGGCAAATGTTTCGAAGCAGCGAACGTTTCGTTCACGTTTCATTTAAGCTTGAGCAGTAATACCACCATCTCTCTAGGCTGGATTAAGGTAAGAAATACTTCTAAGTATTTTTTTTACAATCTATTCCACTAGGTTTCTCGATGTTTTTGTCGATGTGCTGATTTATAAACTGATATTGTGTCGCGTGCCGTGAGCAAACTCGCCAACTGTCAAATGTACATTTTGTAATTCAAATAAACCTCTGCTAAAAATACTCGTTTGGAACTTAGTGATGACTTATAAACAACCCTCAGATATTCAAGATGCCCAAAATACTATTTTTCGGGAGATTAGACCCACATTCGAACATTTCTTGACTTACGTTTGTGATAGCACTCGCAGCGTAAAAGGTCAAAATGTCAATCAACAAGCTCAAGTGCCATCTTTTCAAGACGCTCTCAAAAGTTTTCGTTTTATTTACCCAAGCTAGTTTTACTATAAAAGTTAAGATGAAGTGATACTTTTGTCCCGAATAATAGTTTTGATAAGTAAATGCATGTACCACGTTGATTTTTTGGCCCACGAATTTGACCTAATTTTCAAAGTAACGCAACGCCGTCGCAGGTTATAATTTTTAAAATTTAATAAAAAATTTGGGTTCAAATTACCTTCGGTTCTGGCAGCGCTGAATAACTGTTGCAAGATTGTATTATAATGCTATGGGTTAGATTTTCCTGCTACGGATATTATGTTGGCTAGCTAGCTTTCGACAAAAGTGGGATTTTAGGGTCGATTTCGGGTGCTTTTGGTGGGCAAATACAAAAGAACGTCTCGACAAAAAAATAAAAATCCAAACAACTTCAGAGTTGCAGTTTTGAAACAAGTTAGCAAAACCCTTTATTGTGACAAAGTTTGAGAAAATCGAATTTTTCTATCTTGCATAGGTATAGGTGATCGTTACAGCAAGCCGCTCTTAAGGAGGTAAAAGAGTCAGACAACTTAAATATCGAGGACAGCCTTTTGCAGAAGCTCATAATCTTGTTGGAGTTTTAAGTTATCGTTTTTCCTTCTCATTTAAGACTATTTCAATACATTGTTTCGTTTCCCATCGCCCTATCAACTCAATTTTTTGCCAGTAAAAAGTATCTGATCAATTGCCTGTTATCTTTCCTCGTGTGTTTCCAAGTTTTAACATGGTTTTCTACCCTCGAAACAACGTCTTCGAAATGCCTTCGAAGTGATAGCCGGTCCCTGCAAAATTTCAGTTGCGTGAGGACATAATTAAACCTGGCTTACTAAAATTTTTCCATGTGTTTATTTGCGGATATTTTCTTTCTTTCTTTCTTTTCCCGACAGACTAAGCCACTAACAAGAGGGAGACAAAACATTTTGTTGCGATAGACCTTTGACTATTATCGCTATCAACTCGTCTACTTGCCACACCTCTGCCGTTCAATGAGACGGGAGAAAACATTAAGCACTGCTTGCTTGTTTAGCTTCTTGAACGGACAAAATTTAATTTTAGCTCAATCTTAATCTTAGTCTCAATCTCAATCTTATACTTTGCATTCGCTTTTTAGACTTACCTGATGACGCCGCGAAGACACCCAAAAACAGAACGGGAAAGAAAACTTGAATGGGCTTCATGATTACCGGGTGTGGGAGAGCCAAACAGATCAACAGCTAATAGTGTGCTTGCTGAATGGGGTACTGATCGAGTATGGGAGAACCAAACAGATCAAGAGCTAATGGTGTACTTCGAATCCCTTGTTGCTACTGATAATTATCAATCGGGACGCACACTTGAATTTCCATACGGAACGGTAAACAACTAAATAAAGGTTTTCAAGCAGCCTATGAGAACCGTGCCATTAATTTTTCAGAAAGGCATAGCACGACATTTATAACAAGAAGTAAACACAAAGGCACATGATGATGGCTACCTTCAGGGGTTATTAATAGCGGTCTTACGTTATAGGTCTATGGATGAAATGCAGAATTTGACCGTTCAAATGAAAGCTATTGAACAAATAATGAAAAAAGTAGCACTGATCGCCGCAACAACAGTCGGTTGAACAAATACTTTCCTCTGGTCGTTGCTTAGTATATATATTTAGCTAAGCCTAAAAGCGGAGCTTTACTTTTTAAATTCTTTTATCTTACACAAAAGATAAAAAGATAGCCTGCGTAGCAAGCGTTTCCGTAGTAGGGCTTTCCACTGGTTTGAAGCATTTTTTGCTTTTTGAACGCGCGAAAATTGGGGCGAGGGCAAAAAAGTGTGAGAAGGGGGAGGGGAAGGGAGAAAAGGAAACGCTTGCCCGCAACCCCACGATTTTGAAAAAATCCGTTCGTCCACGAACGGAGTTTCCTGATTGGCGCGGCATGGTAGTGTTGATTGCCAAGTGATAAATCCGTCAATCAAATCGGGTATGTTCATTTGAGCGTGACCCTCACTGGTTTCTTCCCTTGTCTCAATCGGGAGATTCTTGTAGCGACTTTCCCACACCAATTCACTATCACTATTTTTACCTGAAGTTCCTCTCCAGCTGGTAAATCGTCGATATTAACGTTTCCCTCAAGAAGATTTTTGTTCTGATCCGACGGCAGATCTCAAAGACTTGCGGTAAGCTTTTTCCGACACGGAGGAAACTACACGAGCATTCTTGCGACAAGGACTGTTGCCTGATGGAGTTTGGAGCAGCTGTTTACGCAAGTTGATACACTCCTTTGGCGTAGTTTGACTCACTACCTATCGCATTCCGAATAACCTCAAATAACGCCCAAAATTCCGAATTTTTCGAGCGCAAGAACTGCACAGGCACACGGTCCGAAAATCAAATAGCTCCAAGTTTTGAACACCTTTCACTCCAACCGCCTTGCAATCATCAGCGAGAATTGTTCCATAAGAATCCTTTCTTTGCGACGCTTTGAAAATGTTTTCCAACGAAACTAAAGCCAATTTTCCAAATCTAACTGTGAAATCACGACAAATCCTGAAGCAATCGCTTGGAGTTTGTTTTGATTTTGATGGGACGAGTAAATTTGTATCATCCGGTGATCTGTTATTCGTAAAAAACTTTATTCACACTCGGATGTCACGCTATGAATGTATCCAACTGCGAAAGTGTCAAATGGGCGTTTTTCAAAATCATGGGGTTTGCAGGCAAGCGTTTCCTTTTCTCGCCTCCTCTCCCCTCCCCTCTTCTTCCATTTTTTGCGCTCGCCCCAATTTTCGCGCCGCCTAAAAGCAAAAAATGCCTGGAACGGGCGGAAAAACCTACGGAAACGCTTGCTACGCAGGCTATTAAGAAGAAAAAAAAAGGATGAAAGTATAGTACTTTAAGTTCTCCTTCCTGAAATTCAATGGAGTATTCCTTGATTCTTCCCTGCATTACACGATCGAAAAGATCGAACACAAGTTCGAAAACTGCCATCATTTATCCTTGATCGGGGAAAGTTGCTCAACTCGACCGTTAAAACCTCGGCCGTTACTGGGAACGAGCGTCACATGACAGCCCCACCGGGAGAGGGCATGATATTTCACACTAAAGTTTGTATTTTGAAAAAAATTTTATCTGTCACCCTCGCGTAGTTGCTCTAGAGATTGTGCCCCCCCCCCCCTGTAGTAATGCCGTTGTTTTTCCTGATTTCTTCGAATGCTTCGCATTGTATTCTCGGGTACATGGGGTTTCAGGAGGCTAGTGGACACTGAGAGAGTCGTCCTTGTGCACCTGTTCATCATTCGTTTGGCTGGGCTCGAGCGGAATACTTTCAGTGGCGTATTACGGACATCTTAGAGGGCTAAATAGAAATCGTTACCGCTCACTCTGGACATTCGTAGGGTCTTCTTAGCTTGCTTTACAGCGGATTCAACTTTCCCATTGGATTGATGGTGGTGTGGACTGGAAAATGTGTGTCTGAACCCATATGATTGAGCGAAAGCTCCAAATGCCTCAGAGACAAGCTGTGGTCCGTTGTACGAGACTAATTCGTCCGGTCTGCCATATCTAGCGAAGTGTCCCTTAAGCTTCTTTATTACCGTCTCTGACGTTGTGCTGTACATTGGATCGATTTCGAAGAAACTTAAGAAATAGTCAACAGTTACAAGGTAGTCTTTGTTCCTGCGCTGGAAAAGGTCTGCAGCGATCATCGCCCATGGGCGATCCGGTATCTCATGGGACATTAATGTTTCCTTCTGCTGGCGAGGGGCATAGGTGAGACAAATGTCGAATCTCGAGATGTGATCTTTAACTTTGCTGTTCATGTTAGGCCAGTAGACGCTTTCTCGGGCTCTCCTCAGAGTGGATTCTATTCCTTGGTGCGCTGCGTGCAGATCCTCAATGATTTTTTTTCCTGAGAGATTTTGGGATAACGACTCGGTTCCTGGGGCTTTGGGTTAGAATGATCATAAAATCCATTCAGCTGTCTAAAAGTTTACTGCTATAAAACTGAGCAAGAAAGGGCGAAGGACTGTTAAAAATAAAACATGAACAAGTAAAGCTACGAAGTTCGTTGTCGATTTTCTTTTCTTTCTATCTTTCTTTCATTTTTAGAACCTCAGTTGTTTGGCGGCAGGATGATCGAAAGTTTCCTTCCTCGCTCTTCGTTTTCTCTTTCGGCTGTACCTTCTTTTGACAAAACGTATGCACGTTTTATATACATTTGTAGGAAGGCAAAAAACCTATTTAATATATATGCCACAGCCTTTATACCCTCTCTTTCTCTCTCATTATAACCTGAGAATGAAGAAAGCTAACAGCGATTAAGCCTGAAAAAAAATCGAGGATCAAATCACGAACCATACTGAGCTAACGAGCCAAATGTTATCACTATACTTAGCTAACGGGATGAGATAATTTGAAACTTCATGTTTTCAGGTTTCCTGGACCCCCCTTGCATCTTAAGCACACAAGGATATTATCCTGAGACTAAAGTCAGAGCACTTGTGTCATTTGTGGGGGACTCCCCAGGGATTGGTTACCCCAGCTCGCCTTTCTTCCCAGACAAAGGACAACAAAAATGCTAGACTTTAGCCTTTCCAGGGGGTATCATTGGGTCACCAACCCAACTCATTGTCGCCAGGATGCTACCAAGTCATAAATACTCTCAATTTAAGGTATAACAAAACAAATCAAGTGACAAGGGTCAGCCCGGCTGCGTGAGTAAGGTTTGAACCACACAATTCGAGGACGAATGGTAGAGGCTTTGTGGCGCTTGAAAGGCACAAGGGGAGGTGGAGGTACGGTCGTGTGGAGTGGAGGCACGGTGGTGAAGTGGTTAGCGTGTTGAACATCAGATCTGAAGGTTGCTGGTTGGAGGCCCAGTCCCTGCCATCGTGTTGTTTTCTTAGACAAGAAACTTGATTCCACTGGTCTTTCTTCACCCAGGTGTATAAAATGGGTACCGGGAGTAACCCCGCGATGGACTAGCATCCCATCCAGGAGGGAGTAGCAATACTCTCAGTTGTTTCATGCTACAGAAACCGGGATAAGCTCCGGCTGTGAGGGCCTTCTTGGCTCGTTTTTGACTTTACCTTTCATTTGTGAGGATTGAACGGCACAAGTTGAGGGCGTGTACGACGTATGTAAAAATAGGGAACTGTAATTGGATCCTGATCACAAAGACAGAAGTTTCATAATTTCCTTCCTGAGTAAAGTCATTTCATCGGAAGTCCACGAAGGTCGAACAGGTTGATCAGACATCAAGAAATCTCTAGCCGATAAAATGACCTCGACGCCACAGCTGCCGCTTCCAACAATCTGACCATTACTTGGTTGCCTTGGCATCCCAAATCTCTTGAATGTTTCCAAGCTATGCCATTGTTTTGTAGAGAAATTATCGCAATCTGGAAACTCGGAGTGAACTTCTCTTATAATTTGATGGACATAAGATATTCTCGGAAAGTTCCACTTAAGTCCGTCATAAAAGAATGCCTCTTTACTGTGAACATCAAGAACCATAAGTCCCCAATGCATATCACTCATATTGACGGGAAGAAGTATCAAACGGAGCATTTCAGGCTTGACATCTAGCAGCTTCTCCTGAAAACACTCGTTGATGAAATCCCCATCGCCAGTGTCAAGCCAGGTGATTGTGTGTGCTGGGAGACAGAGTACAGATTCTTTGAAGGTGCATTGGCGGTGCAGTCTGGCTATGGCTGTATCTATAACGGAGTCATCGATTTACCTCTCTAAAGCCAGATTGCTGAAAGCCCGTACATCAACAGAGTATTTGCCCTCTTTGGCAACCAATTATTTCAGGGGAAACTTGTACAGCAGCTGAAAAATATTTTCTCTTGTTTGCTTTTCCAATTCAAGTTATCTGGAGACTCCATAACCCACTTCTTTTCGTCTTGTACATTGTATTGCATTTCGGCCACCTCCCCCAGCCATTCAAGCTGTCCCAGTCCAGTACGGGAGAAAATTTCCAGCTCACCGATCGAGACACCCAAATCTTTATCTTCCCCTTTCAGATCTATTGGCTTCCCCTTTTTGTTAGTACACTTCTTTTCCTTTGTTAAGAGATTAACTGCAGCTTTAACTACACATGCTGGTGGACGTTCTTTGAGTCCTACAACATTGGTGTAGACGAAATTATCAGGAACCCCCACCAGCCTGTTTTGCTGTACGGTTATACTGCAATCGACAGGAGGAAGTTTACATGTCAGCAGTAGTTTCCTTGGACATGTAGAAGAGAACAGGGTAGAAAATGGCGGCAAGGCGTTCGAACATAATGGAGGGGGTGTATCGGCACAGGGTATTGGTGACGGAAAACCACTTGAGTTTGATGTATGGGGTGTACTGGATGCAGCTGTCAGCAGATCGCTTGTGTCTGATGGCGCTGGTGTACTAAGTGATGACGTCAGTGATGTACTGGTGTCTGATGATGGCTGGGTGCTACCCGAAGGCGCTGAATTGAGTGAAACACTCGTGTCTGACGATGGCGATGTGCTAACAGAAGGCGCTGACGTCAGTAAACCACTTGTCTCTGATGATGGCGGAGATTTATCTGAAGGGGACAGTGACGGCAGATCTCTCAAGCAAGCTGCTAGTGGTGTTGATGACCGTTTACATTTTAAGGACGACAGTTCTAATGGTGATGCCTGTTTGCGTCTTCTGTCACGCAACATAAAAAGACAGCGCCGAGTCTTGGGGACGCTCATATTCTACGACTTTGTGGTGTCTGATGACGACGACGACGGCTTTCGCTTGGGCGACATGGGTGAAGAGGTTGATCCCAGTTTCCTTTTCCTGTTGTAAGAGGTAGGCATACACGCAGAACCAGAAGATGGCGAAGAAACAACGGACGAATTAACACGTTTCCTATCGCCTTTACGGTACTTGAACAACTTTCTCCGACTTTTGTTCGGGATGTGCGTCTTCTTTGCTTTTCGTGCACGCGGCGTTTCGTTTTCAAGCCATTCACGTTCCGTCATTTTTTGGTTGACAACATTTTCCCAAGTTGTGTCGTCGTATTCAAGGTTAGGGTGATCATCATCCGTTACGAGGCAACACAGATTTTCTGAGTAGTCATAAGTAAGGAAGTCTTTGCTCATGAAAGACGTAAAAAGTTCGTCCATTACGTCGATCCATCGTTTGTGTACTTCACTCCAGTTCTTAGTAGTCAATGAGTTCTTCCACCCACATCCTCTGAAGTAAAATTTCTTTCCTGAAAAAAAAAACAAGAAAAAAGGGTTAATTAAAAGCACATGGAAAGAATTGTATGTAGATCATCGCAGTGAAGGTGTTTGAACCTAAGCGGTTGAAAAGAGGAAACCTGAAAAAATTCTGGCTTGAACGGGAATCGAACCCATGACCTCTGCGATACCGGTGCAGGCGCCCTAATCAACTGAGCTATCAAGCCAACTGGGAGGTGGTCAATTGAGAGTTCGTATTTATCCCGTAGATGGAGAATAAATGAATTTCATATTAATATTAATGTTCATAAAAGCACATGATTATAAAATATTCCACAGAAAGAAACTCACAAGCCCTGAGTACAAGAACGATGACAGTGAACTGAAAGATAAGAAAATTGCCACTGATAGTCGTGTTTTTATATGGAGTTACGATTAAAATATCAGTGTACGTAACACCGCATCGATGCTGTCGACTAGGTGTTCTAGATATCACTTCACTGTTGGGTTTGGAGAGACTTTTTCTCCATGTTGTTGATGTGCTTATTAATCTGTTATACGTTCTTTTCTTTATCATGATCATGACCTGTCGGTGTTACATGTACCTACCTACTTTATCACAAATAATCATAAGTACATCTTACTACCTGTTTTGGTGTGTCGTATAGCTGTATATTTTTACGAGTTGCGATCTATGTCGACAAGCCCGCAAAGTAAAAAGAAACAACGATCCTACATAGTCGAACAACAAGAGATTTTTATCCGATTCAACCTTTATGGTAGGCAACATAGGAACCTAGGGGAAAAACGGAAACCGGATAAGTGCACTATAAAAATAAATAACCGTTCGAATATCCCAGCCTTAGGTTCGTGCTCGTTTCGCGCGTTATTCGAACAGTGTTGACAGGAGCTGCATAAGAAGACATCCTCTCGACAACATCAGTTTCCTTAGTGGTCTAAAGCAGTCTCACCTTTTTTTGCACACTCTTTAGCGATCCTGATGCACAACCTCAAATACAGCAGCTTCTCTGCATAATGATGAGTTAAAATTTGGTCCACTGAAGCAAAAATACACAGCAATAGTCAAAGTTGTCGTTATTATTATTATCATTATTATTACTATTATTATTATTATTATTATTATTATTATTATTATTATTATTATAAAATATGAAATAAATATGACATAAAAATAGCTCATCTTCCTTTCAAAGAACTGTTCTGTTTGCAATCGATAAAGGTAAGAGTCCCCTACTTCAGGCAAATACTAATAAATGCACGACAGGTAATTTCCCTAGGGAGAGTCACGAACAATCATCATCATTATTAGCATTAGAGTTATTAAAGTAATAACTTGTGATAGTCAGTTCATAGTTTCAAACACAAAATGTCAACATATTATAAAAAGCCTCCAGCCTTTGTTACTAATAGCTAATTTCATAAGAACCATTACATTCGTTGGACTTATTTAGGATAGAGTTAATTTAGCGTTGACAAAGCGAGTTGAAAATGTACTGTTAACTTACACGAAGTAGCTTCACCTCTGCCATCGTGATTAGTGGCCCTGCTGTAAATCTGTTTTTGCAGTTTATGCGGCGCCTCAAAACCTTGATTACTGTAGTGCCGTAGCGATCTAAAATGTCTCTGTAACATGGACGCGTGTTTAACAGTCAAATGGCCGTAATCGCCGGTTCCAAGGCCCAGCCCAAGCAACTCTCTCAGATAAAAACCCCACTCCTTACACTGTAAGTTTGAAAACAATGATAAATAACACAATTAACCCTTACAGCACCATAAGTTCGCAGGTAAGGACAACAACTACGATACAATTACGAACCAGTGCACTAACCTCTAAGTCGAACACATCGATTTCTTCTTCCGTATCATCATCATATACTTTCTCCCTCCTTGTCTTGGCAATATCACGCCACTTGCAGAAAACCTAAAACAGAAATCAGTTAACAGCCGTAACTCTGTTAACAATAACTCAATAATGTACATTAGCACTTTCACTTCGCGAACCAACTGGCATTTAAATAGCAACAGCAGTATCACGCTTTTGAGACAAACAGAACAAGTTTCACGCATATAGGCCAGTTACTGCAAAAAAGTTACAAGTACGGTTGATACAAATTGTCCAACCAAGGATATTTAGTGAACGGCGTAACGAAAATCCGCGAAACATATAGCTCGAAAGGCTTAAAAACGGGGACATTACTCTTCATTTCCTGTGTAATTGCATGATCAACAATCCAAACCTTTTTAACAAAATGAGTCACTAACAAGCTATCATTGCAAAACATATCTTCCATGACAAATTAAATGTGTTATTTAGCTTCACGACCAGAACTGGTCAAAATTATAAACAGTACTCATTTCTGGCGCACGGTAGTTTCATTTCACTGGAAATTGCGCGCGCTTATCAAGAAAAGCCATTCAAGTTCACGAAAAATGAGTACTGTTGTGTTTGATGGTTACAACATAAAACAAAAAAAAAATGCCACGCTTGGGTGGGGGTTAAGTTTAAGTCAGCCCGCGCGTGAATAATTTGCACTGCGAGGCACTTGAGGCACAAACGTGCGTCAAGTCAGTTCCCGCGTCCTTGACTTGAAACTGAAAGCAATCTCTTTTTCGTAGTCTCCCGGCAGAAATGTCTTTGGAAGTTCCGAACATATTTGCAAACTCTCCAAAGAACAATCTAGATATCTCTCCCCACCTCCGAATAAGACACGTTTTGCACGTAAAATTTCGGTCATTCTTGAAATCTTCGACAAGATCTCGGCAAAATTCACAAAACATCACTCAGAACAAAGGGCTATTGTCTAAAACTTACGCGCAGCGCGACCACAGGAGCCGCATAGCATGCTGGTAGTAAGACTGTTGGCTCTTTTCAGCAGGTATATTCACTCAGAATCGTCTAAAATGGAGTCTTCTAAATTATTGAGGTCTCGAAGGAGTTCTGATAATAGAAAAAAAAGGAAGAAAAAAGAAAAAGCCGCAAATACAAAAAGAAGAAGAAGCTGCAACGCCCGTATAGCAGAAGCCGAGTCATCCAAAATACAGTTAGAGAAAACGGATCAGAAATCCCCGAAGCAACACGCAAATTCTCACGGAGATGTCCTCAAACACACAGAGCATGATGAACCTAAAGAAAATAACAGCTTTGACGAGGATGCAAAACGTTATCATAGACATGCAATCTTCTTCTATTCGAAGTGGAAGGAAGCGGAAGAATGAAATTTACCAGTTATCGAAGAAACAAGCTTGAAAGAGCTTCAAACGGAGATCGGAAGGGGATGTTTTGGAGTTTGCTCTTTAGCAAGATATGGAGCTCGGATAGTTGCCGTAAAACAACAAGATGACAACGTCACCAGTAAACAGGAAGCAAGAATGATCGCAACACTTAGTCATCCAAATCTGGCATGTCTCATAGGTATAATAGAGCGCAAAAGTAGAATTGACATCGTCACCAATTTCTACAGTCTCAACGGAACACTTACAAATTTGAGTGACATTCCCGCTGAAAATGCGTCAGACATCAACTAGCTGGGGGCACCTCATAAAAGGACTGTGTGATGGAATCAGGTACCTACATAACAAAGTCAAACTGCTCCACAACGACATCAAGTCTAACAACGTGGTTCTCGACGGAGGCAGCTTGAGCGAGGCAGAAGCCGTGCTAGTGGACTTTGGAAAAGCTACAAAACAAATCAGCCCTAAAATTTATCAAACGCTGGCAGACACTCGGAAGTTTAAACATCTTGCACCCGAGCTAGGGATAGCAAACGGAAAGCAGAGCAGGAAATCAGATATATACTCCTTCGGGTACCTAATTAGAGGCTTAAACTACAAGTTCCCAGATTTTCCGTCGATATTTGTTAACTTATATCGGCCCTGTTTGCGTTCAAGCCCGTCACGTCGACCATCGGCCAGCGACTTGTACGAACAGCTAGAATTCATAGAGTGATTGATTAATAACGACATGTATTCAGACTAGAAACCGTAATTCGCAGAAACTGTTGACTTGTGTACGAAAGCAACGAACGATTATATTATAGATTATTCATCTATTCCCGAGTACTAACGAAGCTGCCAAGACAGCAAAGTGAACAGCGTTTTTGTGCATTACTGACAAGGTCTCCAGCGGAGACTAGGAACTATGCATTGGTTCGCATCTTTGACTTTTAGTTTCAGCTCCTTAAATCTAGCAATTTCCAGGGAACAAAACATAACAAGCGTGACTATTGACCGTGGGTTGCGCCACAGTCAATACTACGGTCTTTACAATATTTTGCTTTGAATGTTGAGTGGTAATAAAGAGTTGCTGTTCTTGTCAAATAGTTCTTAATTGATAGATCGCTAACTAATTAAGTACATTATACATCGACCATCCGTACCGTGGTCACCCCATCTGTTATCAAGACTTTCAATCACAAGTTGGAGGCATAATCTACAAGCAACGACAGAGCCTCAAAACCTAGAGCCAAACAACCAGCATAGGAAATATCTTAGGTACTTCGTAGAAATAACGCGAATGTCCGGTCGATTATATATCAAAGCGGATTTCCGGTTGCTCTGGGTTGTCATGATTATCGTTTTGATAGGTGACAACACGTGCGCGGGTTTCACAAGTAGTAAGCCCTCAATGATGGCATTCACGGTCAGCTGCCGCGAGTGTAATAAAAATTTCAAGACGGGGTATTCCGTGCAAAAGCACTACGAAAAAGTGCACACTCACTCCGAATTCAACGGTGGGATATTCAGAGACTCCCAGGGACAACCGCTTCGGGATGCACCTATTGCTAAACAGTTAGGGTGTGCGGAGATGGGTTCCTACAGAACATGGCTGGCACTACTGACAGAGGAACTAACAGGATCTTTGAGCCCAAATGCAAAAGGTAAGAATACAGGTGTGTTTAGTCATAGTTAGTAGAGGGTTTGGTGGATGTCTATAACACGCGTCGAGAAACTGTTGTAATGGGCATAACAAATTAGTCACTATTGTTTTCAATGGAGGTAACGAAGGAAAAATACAGAAACTGGCCGAACATATGTATGAGCCAAGTAATAAGATTACGGTTAATTATTCTATAAAGCATTTTCAATTATTAGTTTTCGCCTTACAGCTGGATGGCAACAGTTGCATGAAATACACGTAAAGAATGCTCATTTCCAGCATTTGCTGTACAGCCTGGGAAATCAGCCGATTCACCAGGTGCAGGATGTGAACACGCCGGGCCAGCAGAGGGCACGAAGCTGCACGCTCGGAAAAACTTTTGCGTCTTTTATCCGATAGAGCTCAAACTTTGCACAATGATAGAACTTTTTATTCCAAACAATCGTATCGTTTTTGTTTTTTTATTTTAACGGTTTTTGGCGGGGAAATGACGTCACGGTGCAAAAGGCAAATTTTCAATTGTCTCTTATGGCACAAAAAGTATATGATTCTGAAAGAACTCATTGAGATAAAGTGAAATGCGAAAAAATTATTGAAAAAGCTCGATCCGTCTTGAAGATATAAAGTTCGGAAGTTTGAATTTTCCGCCATTTTGTTACTATTTTTAGAACATTTATAAAATTCAGATCTTTATATCTTCAAGACGGATTGAGGTTTTTCAATGATTTTTTCGCATTTCACTTTATCCCAACAAGTTCTTTCAGAATCATGTACTTTTTGTGCCATAACAGGAAAACGAAAATTTGCCTTTAGCACTGTGGCGTCATTTTCCCGCCAAAAACCGTTAAAATCAAAAAACAAAAACGATACGATTGTTTGGAATAAAAAGTTCTATTATTGTGCAAAGTTTGAGCTCTATCGGATAAAAGACGCAAAAGTTTTTCCGAGCATGCAGCTTCGTGCCCTCTCCTGGCCCGGCGTGGAAACATTATAAACAGCCCATTTTTCACGAAAGCATGAGAAGATTCTACAACCGAATCTATGACATGGACGCGTTACCCGATGCATTAGCTGAACAAGACGTTGCTCAGCTCCAGACATCGTCAGCCTTCAGGTATGGAGTACTGCTGAGTTTTCAAAGATTCGCGAGTGCAGACGAAGCTGTCGAGGCGGCGAAACGAAGAGCGTTCTCGCGCTTTGCAAGCACGCAAGCCACACTACAGACGCCGACAAGTCTCTCTGAAATTGTTGTATCCACTGGGGAGGGGAGAGCAACTCGTGCATTGGAAATAATTTGGTGGCCCAATATGTATCACAAAAGTGGGGACTATGGAAAACTCACAGTACGATTCTTCGTATCAAAAACTACGTTTAAACGGTAAATTTTCTCTTATAAACTGCCACAGAGTATTGACCACTTAGAAACGCATCGGAAGCTTGTTTCAGTTCATGATTCCAGTATTCCTCGAAGTCACACTGCAAGGTTATCTACCAGGTGCTAAGTTAAATTCTGAAATTCTTCTGGCAAGTAATACTCACATTTTTGTAGGCAATAAGCTGATGATCAGCAACATATCTTTGGATATCTTGGAAATTTTTCTTTTCTTTTCGAAGAACGGCGAACTTGCTTTTTCGTCCAGGATTCCAACTTTATATTTAACTCTTGCTGTAACAGAACTAAAGAAATAGATCACCATTAACCGTGGAATTTGCTCGCTGAAAAGAGCAAAACCCTAATTGCAGAAATACATCGTGGAACAACTTGAAAATGTCGGTAAACTTTTCAGAGTTCGGCCCACTACAGCCACACACTTTTATTTTTATTAGTGCACTAGTGTACAGTTATTGTTAGAGGAAAATAAGCAATAATTTTAGGTATTTATGGGCATAAATCCGTTTTAAGCTTTGGAAGTTATAATAGAAATATGATTAAATATCGTTTTCCATTCCAAGTGATGATGATAGGTACAATGTGTAATCAGTATTAAGTGGCTTACCTGTACTGCTGATGTCAATGGTCTCTGAATATGTTCCCCAGTCTCTGACAAATTTCCCTGAATTCTTCAGTTGGGTGTAATGCTGTAACAGTGAATTCTACTATTAGTCTTCTACAACCACTGTAAAGAAATTCATAAAACCAGACCCAATCCAACAACACCTGAAATTGTGATAGCTAATTCTTTGTATGACACACGTGGAGTTTGAAGCTTAAACTTGCCACTCCAAAAATTAATAAACTAACACCTGGACTTTTCAAATGATAAATTGAGCCTGAGCATAATCATGAATCATAGCCAATAGTGTTTAGTGGAAATAGACCACTCGTAAAGTTGATAAGAAACTACATTTTAGACTCAAGTAGTGTGTTTTACATATTCTCACTAGTGAGGATATTGATGGCATCATGCCTCGCTTTTACACTCTTGTTTGTGCAAAAATACTCTTTTCTATTAAATTTTAAAAAAATACACAGCGGTTTGAAGATGCAGATTTTATTTCTTGGGACACAAAACAAATGAACATTTCACTCACATACTGCATTTCTCTGAAAATTTTTTACCACCTAAAATACAATTAGTATCTCCATAAACCCGTGTAATATCCCTGTATAATAATGATGATGATGATGATGATTCTAATGAATCTATTAGAAGCACACCCGGAATTCATCCCGAGTAAAGCAGAAACCAACCATAATCATGTTACATATCCCAGAAGCACTCAGGCACATGTTGATGCCAGGATTTCGGCCTGGATAAACCAGAAAGGATATGTAACATTTGCCTAGATTTTCACATGCATCTTATTAAATATCCTATGTCAGACTTAGACATCCCTGAACTAAAGATCACATCACACTTACCTAATTGCTCAATGCAAACACCTTCAGAGACAATTTTGAGCATGTTCCATATCCCAGAAGCACTCAGGCATACAGTGATGCCAGGACTTCTCACTGGATGAACCAGAAAGGATATAAACAATCGCCTAGATTTTAATTTGTGTCCAAAAAATCATACTCATGTTGCATATCCCAGAAGTGCTCAGGCATACAGTAATACAAGGACTCCAACCTGGCTGAACCAGAAAGGATATTCAACAATTGCCTAGATATTCAGCTGCGTTCAAAAAATAATGTTCGTGTTGTATATACAGAAGCACTCAGGCATACAGTGACGCCAGGACTTCAACCTGGCTGAACCAGAAAGGATATTCAACAATCGCCTAGATTTTCAGATGCGTCCATAAAATAACGTTCATGTTGAATATCCCAGAAGCGCTCAGGTATACAGTGACGCCAGGACTTCAACCTGGCTGAACCAGAAAGGATTTTCAACAATTGCCTAGATTTTCAGATGCTTTCAAAAAATAATGTTCACGCTGCATATCCCAGAAGCGCTCAGGCATAAAGTGACGCCAGGAGTTCAACCGGGCTGAACCAGAAAGGATATTCAACAATTGCCCAGATTTTCAGATGCCTTCAAAAAATAATGTTCATGTTGAATATCCCAGAAGCGCTCAGGCATAAAGTGACGCCAGGACTTCAACCTAGCTGAACCAGAAAGGATATTCAACAATCGCCTAGATTTTCAGATGCGTCCATAAAATAATGTTCATGTTGAATATCCCAGAAGCGCTCAGGTATACAGTGACGCCAGGACTTCAACCTGGCTGAGCCAGAAAGGATATTCAACAATTGCCTAGATTTTCAGATGCTTTCAAAAAATAATGTTTATGTTGCATATCCCAGAAGCACTCAGGCATACAGTGACGCCAGGACTTCAACCTAGCTGAACCAGAAAGAATATTCAACAATCGCCTAGATTTTCAGATGCGTCCATAAAATAATGTTCATGTTGAAGATCCCAGAAGCGCTCAGGCATAAAGTGACGCCAGGACTTCAACCTGGCTGAACCAGAAAGGATATTCAACAATTGCCTAGATTTTCAGATGCTTTCAAAAAATAATGTTCATGCTGCATATCCCAGAAGCGCTCAGGCATAAAGTGACGCCAGGACTTCAACCGGGTTGAACCAGAAAGGATATTCAACAATTGCCCAGATTTTCAGATGCCTTCAAAAAATAATGTTCATGTTGAATATCCCAGAAGCGCTCAGGCATAAAGTGACGCCAGGACTTCAACCTAGCTGAACCAGAAAGGATATTCAACAATCGCCTAGATTTTCAGATGCGTCCATAAAATAATGTTCATGTTGAATATCCCAGAAGCGCTCAGGTATACAGTGACGCCAGGACTTCAACCTGGCTGAACCAGAAAGGATATTCAACAATTGCCTAGATTTTCAGATGCTTTCAAAAAATAATGTTTATGTTGCATATCCCAGAAGCACTCAGGCATACAGTGACGCCAGGACTTCAACCTAGCTGAACCAGAAAGGATATTCGACAATCGCCTAGATTTTCAGATGCGTCCATAAAATAATGTTCATGTTGAAGATCCCAGAAGCGCTCAGGCATACAGTGACGCCAGGACTTCAACCTGGCTGAACCAGAAAGGATATTCAACAATTGCCTAGAGTTTCAGATGCCTTCAAAAAATAATGTTTATGTTGCACATCCCAGAAGCGCTCAGGCATACAGTGAGGCCAGGACTTCAACCGGGCTGAACCAGAAAGGATATTCAACAATCGCCTAGATCTTCAGATGCCTTCAAAAAATAATGTTCTTGTTGAATATCCCAGAAGCGCTCAGGCATACAGTGACGCCAGGACTTCAACCTAGCTGAACCAGAAAGGATAGTCACCAATCGCCTAGATTTTCGGATGTGTCTAAAAAACGATGTACATGTTGAATACACAGAAGCACTCAGGCATACAGTGATGCCAGGGCTTCAACTCAGGTGAACCTGGAAGGTGATCATGTTTCATATTCCAGGAGCGCTCAGGTGTAAATTAGGCAACCAACTCACCAGTAGTTGACCAGAATGGATATCGAGCCTAACCTTTCTAAACAAACATCAAAGTGCCATTATTATGAAAAGTAAACAAACTTAATATCTATACCCCATTGTCCTTAGCAAGATTTCAAACATTATGTTTTTTCCATATTATACTAAATAAATTGCTATAAAGAAGTGATCCATTGATCCTTTGAACAGCACATCCATTGTATTCTGAAGTGATACCTGAACCATTTCTTCACAGAATGTGATATGAATTAATAGGTACGTTTCTATGACATCCCTGTCCTTGAGAAACTTCCTAATGTTTTCTTCTGGCAGTGATCGAGCCACAAACTCTTCAATGTTATCTAAAAACCTACGTTCTGTTGATCCTGAAAAACAAGCAGATTTCCACATTTGATATTGGTATTTCATAAAACAGCTTGCAGTAAGAGATTGACATACCAAACACACAACATGTGTGCATCATGAATAAAAAAAAGCTACCTCACTTGAATGTCCTGAACAATAATCATGTTTTAACTATTAAATACTGCTAATTGGTACAAATCATTAGTAGGCCACAAGCTTATGTTGTATTTATAACAATATTATTATTATATAGTGATCCAAGCTGCATCATTGTTTGGCAAACATGGTGGTGTAAAGCTGGTCAAGTTCTATTACAAATTAATAACCAGTGCAAGTAAAACGTTGGCATCATTAACATGTTAATTTCCTTTGTATTTCCAGCAATGAATTCGATAAGAAATTTCTCTAGCTTTATGAACTTGCTTGGAACCCTGTGATAACCCTCCCTCCCCCACAACACACACACACACATGCACCAATGCAAACATACAAACATTTAGCAAAAAATCATTTGCAAACATTGGCTGTAGTTAAAGGGGCTATGTCACGCTACTTTAGTATCTTTTCAAAAAGCTAAAAAGTGCCTTGGCATCAATTGAATTCCAAAAATAATGGTCTAGCTTTGTTATTAAAGACTATCTTACGGCACTGAATTTGTTTCCTGTCTTCTGTTGGTACTGATGGCAAGGATGGAAATGGATTGAAACTTGAAAAAATTGGGCCAATTTTTTCATGTTTTGGTGCTATGTTCAAAAAAATCACCAAAAAATTATTATGGTTAGCTCTCCCTGATAAAATTCATTTGAGATCTTCCTCATAGTTTTATAGGAGCATTTCGTGTATGAGTACAGGTACTAGGTTATGATTTTAGCACACAACTGATCTAAAATACCAAAATCCTCGTGACATAACCCCTTTAAGTAACAACGTGACAGGATTTATAGCACTGATCATAGATTAAATAAAAGGGAAATGTTAAATATTTGGTATACCTGAGAAAGATACCACTTGAATGTTGTGTCTCTCAATACCACTCTCCTGTCCAGGTTTCACCTTAACTGCAATTCTATCCCTCCCCTTCATACTGTCTGACCCATACTCCGACAAAACTTCATTGCAGTTCTTGAGGCTACCACATTCATAGGCAAACATGCCCAAAGAACTCAGCAACTGCTCCGTATTTCGCAGCTCGCAATGAAGGGCGCACAAATTAACGTCAGAGAGGGCCTCTTCAAGGAGAAAGAGCAGGTTGTCCCTTATCCCTGTCCATCTGAAACATTAACAAAGAAGTCACATGTCAATCACATGGAAGGTAAAATTTTCATTGCAAAATAAACATTTAAGGTATAAAGCAATGCACTGATCTAGTGATATTCAGAATTAATCAAGTACTGTAATATATACTCACTCCCCAATATTTGCTTTGCTTTTTAGAAAGCACTCAGCACAGGCTTCACCACGTGGAATCCCTGGACATGCACATCCCTATTGAACAAATAACATTATAACGTTAAAAATGTGTTGCATTTGGGTACTTCTTAAATTACAAAGAGTTATTTGTCAATACCATTTGACTTCATGTTTGACAAAATTGCTTGTGTTTATATGAGCATTGGGGCTAGGGGACATGTTGTGATGTCTATCATAAAGGGGATGAACCTAACTGACATGCATTTGTGGACATATCTGCCAATTTACCATACATGTATTTTATAATGTTATCTTTTTTGTTCTTGATTTGAATGGCTCAGCCCTTGCTTTAGGTCAGTAAGTACATATTTTTGGAGTTAGGATTAAAGCCAGAAATTAAAAAGTTGCCATGCAACAAATGACACCAAAATGATAAAGGGTTTTTTAATTAATGATTTTGAATTGGAATGACAAATACCACTCACAAATTTTGGATATGGGCAGTACACAAATGACACCAATGTAACCGATGTGCATATTTAGTGAAATATTGTACAAGATAGCAAGTTTCCTGTATGGACAATAGAACAGTAACCTACCCTAATAACTTTGCAAGAGACACAGCATTCTGTGTCTAATCCCCTTTTACTGAGTTCCTCATTTTCCTCATCCTTGCGCTTCATAAGCATTGTAAGTGCCTTGTAATCAAGCGTGACTGTCATAAAATATAACGAGGGAAGATCAATATCAAATAAAGCCGACCTGTGGATAGGTTACAACGACAAAGAACAATCTTAATATCACTTGTTATACTTAACATTTCCTTAATATCTAAATTATAGAAAATGCAGTGGGTGTCTCAGCACCACAAATCAAAGGAAAGCAGACTTATGCACCTGTAAATTTAACTTTGAAGTGCCTTCCATCAGTGGTGATACCATTTTTCTTGATTGCATTTTTTTGGGCATTCACGTCTTTTATGAGAGCCTCGATATTTTCCCTGAAAAAAGGAGAAAAAATGAATTGGAGATAATCAAACAGAACCTTAATATGATTACACGCACTACAAATATCCAAGGTGTGATCTATACTAGGCTGTCATCAGTCTAGTCTATCTTCCTTGCAATTGGCAATTGCAATTGGTTAAATGCTTTTAGAACTTTCGCTTGATGCATGGTGGACATTGATAGGTACAATGCCAATCATAACTTGTTACCTACCTGCAATGAGTAAAAAGACATTAAATATTGCTCCTTTAGTCCATAAGGTTTGAATTTTATTTCCAGAAATATAATATTAAAAGCTCTAAGTACAGTACTTATAGGTACAATAAGTTAAACGTGGTCACATTGTCTGCAACGGTGATTTAAATTGAAGACAGGACATTACATAGCCTGAGTAGCAGGCGTAAACATGGAAGGGGAAACCAAACGAGAACGCAGGAGAAAAATGGGGGCTCTGGAGGCCTGCTATAAAGACCCCCCTGATTGGTTTATTTCAGACAGTAAGTCCTAAGGGAATTGACGTAATTAAGACGAGGACGTGCTGCTAGAAAATTGAACTTGGTTTGCAGCAGGTGCAGGTTGCGAAATTGTCTTGAAACCAGAGCCAGAAACAGCAGTTAGAGTTCTTCTAAAGAAAAAATATGTTTTTGCAGTTTCGCCAATTTGCGCGTGAATTTCAAGGTGGTGTAAATATCCCGTCGATGACTCGCCTTTTGAGAACTATAAAACAAAAGGCTAGACATTACACTACCATATACGAAAGCCCTCATTTCAACTTACAATGAAAGAAAGACTGAACTCAAAAACAGGGCACTGCACTTGTAACAGTCTTAATTATAACAAAACAATACCAGCTGATGTGTGGGGCTGATCTGGTCTTGGTTCCAGGAAGTTCGTTCAAAGAGAACGTGAATGTAATGTTATGAAGCATAACTTGAGAAAATGTGTGACTCCCATTACGAAGTCCTGGAAGCAACAAGAAAATTTTACACCTACCAAAGAAAGGTCTCCCGTCAAGTTTGAGATTGACTTCTAAGGTTTCTTCGTCAGGCTGATGCAGTCTAGTTTCTCTTGCAGCCCAAGCAACAGCAGCAGAAAGACTGACCTGGAAGCCACGGGGAGCACCTTCTGGTAGACGTCTGATGCCCATTGCTTTTTTGACGATACCAAAAACCATTTTTCGTATTGCCTTAATTTGATTTTTGTTGAGAAGGATTGGGACATCAGTGTTGCTCTAAACAGATCAAGAAAACAAAGATACAGTGTATGTTAATATAAACTGTCATATCAACAATACAAGTAACAAAGTTAACCAAGAGTCACCACTTCTCTTCTTAAGGCAGGCATGCCTTTGGTATTAATTATTGGTGAGAGTTAACAGAGTTAGGATGATTCAGCTAGTGTAAACGCTGTATGTGTATGAGTGTACTAAAATTAACCCGTTGAATGCCGGCACCACTTGCTACCAGCAGCCATCTTAGATTTTAATAAAAAGAATTGAAATGTTGTAATTCTGAGTTCAAAACAAGTTTAAAACGTAAACAGACACTGTTGAAGTATCAAAAATTCTATACCTTTTATTTTACCTCTGAAATGGCAACATTTTTTAGCCTCCCTTTTCCCGCATGCAACGAGCCTGTTTCGTGATCTTCTCATCATTTTCTTCTTCGAAACTCGCGTTGTTTTTTCATCCACTCCGACTTCATTATGTTACATTTATTCTTCTCAAATACTACCACTGCTTTCGGTAGATGTTCATTCCAGTTTCTATTGCTAATCCGATTTCTCTTCCACCAAAATCTCGTGAAGAATCTGCTTCGATGAAAAAAATGTGTCTGAGCCGCCATATTGGATTTTCGAGAAAAAAAACAATAGAAATTTTCGTCATGTACCATTGACAAATTGTCTCAGGCATTCCCAGTCCCCTTTAAACAGACACGCAAAATGAGCTGGAAAGAGCTCTCTACTAAGGACGTACATATAAGTCCTCGGCGGCTGAGTCACTATGTGAGGAAATGTACATACGTCCTTGGCATTCAAGGGGTTAAGTTGACTTCAGCAAATTGAGACCTTGGTAAACACAACATACCGTATTCACTCCATCAAGCGTCTCCCCCGATTAAGCACTGCCCTCGATTAAGAGTTGCATGTCAGAGCAATATATTGGAGAGCGCCGCCCTCGAATAAGCTGCTCAACATGCTTAATTCAAACAACACCAGACTGAATTGTTGGTGCAGCCAAGCTAATTAACAAGTATGGTACAACTCGATCTAACTTATTCCGCTGTATTACAATGATTTTAGTTTGAAGCAGGTTAACATTTGCTTGTCATGAAGTTTACAAGTGTTAAGATTTTTCAAAGAGCACCACCCTCAAACAAAAATACCACCCCCGAATAAGCACCGCAACTGAAACACTGAAAATTTGAAGAGTGCTGTGGCGCTTAATCAAGTAAATACGGTCAGTGATCCTCTTTACCCACATTTAGGACCACACCAGTACTAGAATAAGCAAGAATGCATTTAAATATCAAGGTTATATTAACTTACCCCGGTTCGTCCCAACTTTATGAGCCTTAACAGCGTTTGCCAACCTTGGTCTGGAATCCTGGACTGCAGCTTAAAATGCAGCAATGTCCAGTCGGGCACACGGAGGGACTGAAAGAACAGTGGAGCACTGTCCCCGAACATGACCTCAAAAGCTTCCTTTGGGCCGCTTTTTGTGACTAGCAGTTCCGCCAGGTCACCCAGCATTTTGGCCACTTCAGTGTGGTGGACCTGATCAGCGATTGCAGATGCGAGGGGCACCTGGTATTTTTCACGGACATCTCTGACCAAGGTCCACACATCCTGCAAATCTGGGACTGGAACAGGTCCTGGAACTTTTGACTGCTGCTTCGGCTCTGAGCTCGTTAACCTCTCTACTTCAGCGCGAAGGGATACTAACTGCGATAATGCCAGCTCAAAATCAGCGTTTAGCTTGAGGTTTTCAGCTTGAATACGCTGGATGTCTGGGAGGTTTACATGTTGATGTTCGCTAAAGGTTGGCCTTGAACTAGCTTCGGTCATCACTTGCCGATTTTTCTCCGATCTTGAGCGAGTTTATCGCATCCACAAGCCAAGCATAACTCTCACCTTCCTCCTCCTTGAAATTCGTTCTAAGAATGGCGCAAACAACGCCGAATACAGATGCCACGGCAAGTTTGCCTGCTTTACCCGAGCGTCGATCCAAAAGCCCGCCATTTTTAATATCTTCTACTTTGATCGTTGCAAATTCAGAAGGAAACTTTGCCACTAGCGGGTTCCGGGATATGAATCTACTGGGATGTACACCACATATACTAGAATTAAGCAAAAACCACTCTAGATGAATCGGACAATTCCACTCGATGGATGTCGAAAGCTTCCATGGCGCGCGAAGGCGAGGGAAGAATGACTTGATTTTCCCGCTCTTTTCAATATTATATGAAATACAGCCTCCTGGCATGTTAAAATACCAAATCCAACCCACAAAAGAAACAGGCTTCCTCCACGGGAGTTTGTACACAAACCGATAAAAGTAATTTCCACACGCTCCTACAGTGAAACCGCAAATCGAATTAAATCGTCTATGACGATGGCTCTTTTGCAGGACTGTGTCGTCATTCCATAACAACCCCACTCGCCGGATTTTTTAACTTCCGGTTGGCTCTGGCTCGTTATGGTCTGCTGAGTGTGTCAGCCAGGTACATTTCGGACCCTCTCTTATGCTGGATTTCGATATCATAGCGCCGGAGACACATAAACATTTTCTGGATGCGCCTAGGTGCTGAAGCGAGAGGTTTGCCAAATATCGTCTCCAGGGGCTGTTTCCACGACTACCTTTCTACCATACGTGTATCGGTGGAAACGCTCCACGCCAAGCACAATGGCTAAGTTCTTTTTCAATCTGTGCGTAGTTTGTTTCAGTAGGTGTTAGTGCTCTACTTGCGTAGGCAATTGGTTTCTCGTCTTGCATGAGCGATGCACCCAAGCCTTTCTCACTTGCATCACATAGTAGAACTAGGACTTTCTCAGTCTCGAAGTACTTCAGCAGTGGTGGGTTTGAAACAAGTTTCTTTATGTCGTCAAATGCTTTGTCGTGAATATGAGACCAAGTAAAATCATGCTTCTTTCTTGTTAGCTGTCGCAATGGCTGCGAGACATCTGATAGCTTTGGGAGGAATTTTGCTAGGTAATGGGTCACTCCAAGGATTCGTCCGACACCTTGCACGTCGGCTGGCCTGGGCATATTGACAATCGCATCCACCTTGGAGGGATCGGCCATTACCCCGTCTGCAGTTAGCAAATGGCCAATATACGACATGGACGTTTCCTTGAACTCAATCTTTGCTTCGTTTAGCTTGATCCCCGCTCGCGACATCGTCTAAGCAAAGCTTATAACTTAACGTCGTGGTCTTTCACTGCTTCTGTCAATGGCCTCCATTTCCGACGATGAGGAGATCATCTGCCAATGTTCTAACACCAGTGAGTCCCTCTATGGCTTGGTCCAGGCGGCGCTGAAAAATTTCTCCTGCTGGAGAAATTTGGAAAGGCATTCTGTTCCACTTGTAACGGCCAAAGGCGTTGTTGAAGGTAGTCAGGATGGACGAGTCATGTTCGAGCGGAACCTGCCAGTAACCATTTGTGCTGGTAAACACCTTGGCGTTAGCCAGATCTGGGAGCACTTCTTCAATCGTCGGGATCGGGTAATGACACCGCTTTAAAGCCTTGTTCAGTGGCTGTGGCTGAAGACAAAGTCTAATCTTGCCGTTACTTTTCTTGTTGACTACTATTCCACTTACCCTGTCAGTGGTTTGCGTGACCTTCTCAATGATCCCTTGCTGCTCGAGCTCTGCCAGGTGATCCTTCAAGGGTCCCCTAAGGGCTACTGGTATTCTTCTGGGTGGTATCTGAACTGGTTTGACCATTTTGTCTACTTCTAGTTGTAGGGGTTCGCCAAGCTCTCCTAATCCTTGAAATACATCGGTGTACTTGGTTAGAATCTCTTCTTTGGACAATCCCAACTCGTTTGGAGTCTGCACCACGAGGACTTCAGTTGTCACTGCCTGGGGCATCATGTTTTCGTGGTTAACTTGAATGAGGTTCATTTCCTGCGCTGCTCTAGTCCCGAGAAGATTGACGTCAGCGTCAGTGTCCTTTACTACGACGAAGTCTACCTTGTATTTTCGACCATTTTGGGGATTTGTCAACTGGACACGGCATTTCCCAACGGGCTTTAGTGGCGATGAGTTTTACATCTTTAGAACATGAGTTGTACTCGCTACGCGTTTTTCATACTTTGTGCCACGCAATTCACCAGACTGGGTCACGTTACAAGTCGCCCCGGCGTCCACTTGGAAGATCATCTCATAACCACCCTTGATTTTCATTGTTGCGTAGATTTTAGATCTAAGCTGTTGGCTTTGGAAAGCCAGGACCTTTTCTTCAGGCTGTGGGGACAGGTCTAGGGTCATGATGGAGTCTCCCGAGGTATCGTCCGAAGCGTTTGAATTTAGAGATTGCGTTACGAGATTTGCTGATGCGTATCGTTGGCTTGAATTACCTTGCAAACAGACTTGGGAGAAATGGTTCTGTCGGCCACACTTTTTGCAGGTTTGTCCATACGCTGGGCAGACCCCACGTCTGTGACTTACTCCACAATACCGGCAGAGGCGATTAGTTTCCCTTACTCTTCGTTGCCTTTGGTTTCCTGCCTTCTTGGTTTTAATTGCATTAATTTCGTCTGATCCGGGTGTCGATGGTTTCTTGATCTCCTGGAGACGAATATTGGTAGTCTTGCCCTCTTCTCCCTATATCAATGGCGTGCGAAAGGTTAAGCTTCTTCTCTTGTAATAATTTCTTCCGAATCGATTCATCCCTGATTCCTAAAACCAGACGATCTCTGATGAGCGAATCGTGAAGGCAACTGCAAAAATTGCATGTATGTGGA
This sequence comes from Siderastrea radians, assembly GCA_964017195.1. Lineage (NCBI taxonomy): Eukaryota > Metazoa > Cnidaria > Anthozoa > Scleractinia > Rhizangiidae > Siderastrea > Siderastrea radians. The sequence continues at coordinate 41,773,507 of OZ024892.1, read as the reverse complement.
AGCTTTCGCAATGCTGTCACGTATTGATCAACGCTTTCGTTCTCCTCCTGATTTCGTCTATTAAAAATAAATCTTTCATACGTTTCGTTTGTTTCGCCGATGCAGAATTCTTCGAACTTTTTCACGACTTTTTTAAGCATCTCACAGTCTGTCTCTGGACTGAAGTCCATTCCATCGTAAATTTCAAGGCCGTCTTCTCCAACTACCAATAAAAACATCGCGGTCTTGAACCCTTCTTCGAACTGATCCAGTCTGGCTACGATCGAGGAGTTGTCCCAGTTTCGTTTAAAGCGTTTCCAGTTCGCAGCCAGTTTTCTATTCTTTTTCAGGGGCTGCGGTGGTTTCAATCCGGGCGGTAAAGTAGCCGATGCGGTGGCCATTATGTTTTGACTTTCTGCCGTCGCGCCCGCTTGCTGTGATATCTGTGAATCCGAAAATTGTTCTTTATTTGTCTTTGTATCTTCTGTGTCGGACATGTCGCTTAACATATGAATCACACTTAACATATGAATCCCATGTTTTGAAAGCCAGGTGACGCATCACACAGGGTAGTTTTCCAACAGACGATTTCAGTTTCAATGGACAATAATTATCAAAGCTTACAAAAGTCTAGATTTTCCCGCACGTATACAATTATGCAATCACAAATCATGTCTCGGGTTGCAGTCAACCTCTATCGTGACATAAAGCAGCTGTACTTTTTAAATTTTTCGATGGGAATTCTCAGTTCAATTTTCTATACAAACTCTTATATTACGCTTGGGCTACCTGTGAATGCTACAAACTCAAGTGGTGTGTTGACCAAGTTCGCAGCACTAACACAACAAAGGTGACTCCTCGAAGGTAAATTTCGTGACTTCAACTTTTCGCTAGACCTGCACGGTTCCAAACCTCTAATTTCATTGGTCCCTATAACCTGCACCGTCTATTGTTATCAGGGTTAGGGCTATTGTCTCGTTCTTTACCTATTGTTCTCCTCCACCAATCCTAGCCAACTTTTCCCTTTTTTCCATACAGAGATATTAGATGATTTTCTCAAGTTTAAAACTTCAACACTGTCGAACAATCGTTTTGCTGCGCTGGTTGTCAAAAAAGCACCGCGCGATTTCCTGCCAAGAAAAGATGGCATTCTCCTCCCCCCGTTGGGATGAGTTGGGACTCCCTTCCACCTCCCCCAGAGTCTGTAAAGACGGGCGTACGTACGTAAGGTGACGTCACAACCAAAATTTCTCGCATCGATAAGTTCCCAAATTTGCTTACCAATAGTGCTCCGCTGGCGCGGCTCCGCTATTATGCTGCAGAACATTGTCCTATCTTTTAAGTCTGTTTCACGCTTCATTGTGGTCCGTCAATTTATAAACCCAATGAACAGGTAGTATTAACATGTAGCACTGTTGGATAGTCGTTAGTTTCAGTTCAAAATGACATTGGGGGAAGTATCCAGGCCACTTTCAGTTTGGCCCGTGGCTGAAAGGAGTCACACGATTGGTTCATAAAACAATTATAGGTAACAGGTCACATCTTGGTCATATCAACACTCCAGGTTCTGAGCACTGAAAAGAGCTGTCTATGAACAGGAGTTTCATTGCGATTTTTAGTGACGATGAAAGTGCGATTTCAAACTGCCTAAGTTTGCAAAAACTGTTAAACAATATAAATAGGAAGCTTTCCAGATGAAAATCTGAACAGTGAATTCTGGAGTCTCATGTTTTATTCATGCTTTTGACAACTAACTAGGTGTCATATAACCTAGGTATATTTTCATTTTTGACGATTGTAGATAAACAATGAAAAGAAGAAAAATTAACAAATTGACGTCAGCTTTTTATGCGTCTGTCCTCTTATTGATGATAAATTTCGTCATAACATTGTCAAAGTGTTGTAGATCCACAAGCCGCAGGCGAGTGCATCTACAACAAACTTTGGGAATGATTTTCAAACGAAGGAAAGAAATGTAGGAGTCAATGGAAGATGCGATGGCCGCAGAATCAGAATTTCATCGCTGTAATTCGGAGAATCATAGGCTCGTAAATTAAAACTTTAATAAGAATAGGCCAGAAATACAAGGAAAAATTCGGATTGCTCAACTAACCTTTAATCCAGTGAAAACTGTTCACAAAATAATCCGCTAAAACACGATTCAGCTTAATTTCATCGACAGCACAAATTCCCGCTCACCGTTGATTTTCAGGTCTGAATCCTCAACAAACATCCTTATCTTTTCCCTCTAAGGTTGCAATTGTTTCTTCAGTTATAACCATAAATTTTACATGATTTCCTCATTGAAAATTACTACATAGCGCAGAATGGCTGGACATTATTAATTATTCATAACCAGTGAAGCGGCAAATTTCACGTTGAGTGCGCTTTGAAAAGCCCAGAATAAGAGAAGAAAGGGCCAAAATTGACCAAGTAGGGCTAGTAAAGATACAATTTTTCATTTACAGAAGTGAGACGTTAAACTTTGACGCACGGCTTTTTGAAGAATAATGTTGTACCTACAATTTAAGCCTAAAACGAAGGGAATTGAAGAAGTGTAAGGACTGTTCTTTTAAACTTGAAAATCATGAAAAATCGGCCTTTTTTGCATGGAAGCCGTTTTCAAGAGCGATTTTCTAAAATTTTTTACGGCCTTCCAAATTTTCACGCGCGGCAAATGGAAGATGGAACTTTTCATGAACAGAATCCGTTTTAATTTTAAAAATCGTCCAACAGGAACCACTGTTCTTTTTCGGTTGAAAACTGTTAGTTGAAGTTGTGTTTGAAAATGGCGCGTTTTGGGCAAGCAACCTATTGTTTGAAGCCCACGACTGCGTAACAATGGCTGTCAAAATTAACAATACCCATTCAAGAAATTAACTAAATTGGAAAATGGCCCAGAATAGCCGCGAATTTTAAGAGCAAATGTCGCTAAGGTTTGAGCAAAATTGGAAATGGTCAAAATAAACTTCCCTTCATTTTTTGTGTGAAGTTAGTCCTTCGGGTGGAAGTACTCATGATGGTATTTTTTTCATTTCTCGTGATAAACCGAACTTGGTATCAGAGGGGGAAGTTCATGCCCAAAAATGCATTTTTTGGGATGTTTTAATCCCCGAAAATGGACTTTTTGTTAGCTAATATTATCAAAGCACAAGAGACTGGTTGAAATTCTTTTCACATCCTAGCAACCTATCATCCTTCGACTTTACAAAAATGTAATTGGTTTTTTTCTTTGTTCCCGGGGGGGACCCCTGGCCCTGCATTCTTTGTAAGGGGGGAACTCTACTTTTGAAAAACTGAAAATGAGACATCTTTGACTAAAACAAAATCTAACTGGTATTCACATTTTGATCAAATTCGAAGTTGTAAATAAATATTTGATCCTTTCTTAAACTGTTGAAGCTTAAAAGTCCGCGGGCACTCAAGTGATTTTTGCAGGGCATGTGATTTAAAACAGGCACCTTAGGCAAAATGGCAATTTTCTACCATTTTAAGTGGCCAATTGTTAGAACTTAATGAATGCTACAGCAGTTATATACCATCATGCTGTTTCTTTACCATCTATAGATTGCTATTATTTCCCTTTTGTAGGATAATATTACCCGAATTGAGAAATATTACTTTTTCAACATCACACTCACGTTGGGGACTGTTAATTTATGCGAAAACAGTACTCAGTTAACCGGTTGAGAAAACTGTAAATATAAACTGGACAGTCAACTAAACTAAATAAATAAGCTTATAAGAAACAATTGTTGTCTGACATACCATTTTGTAAAGTAATCAGTTCAAGAGTGGCCTTAGAGCCAACCCAAGTCACGCCGAATTCAGAGATCCTTCAAGGTTCCATTTCGGTCACGACGATTATTATCGCCAGATCAAGAGTTCAGTTCTCATCCTTGCAGCAGCCGCAAATGGTTTCGTTTACAAGGATCTTCTATCCAGTTTGCTGCAACCACCAACAGATCAGCCAAAACACTACAAACATCTCCCAGAGAAGCAAACATCACTCGATACTCAACCAATTCTGCTCTCGCCGCCATGTTGGATTTCGTGACATAGTACTTCGGGTCCTTCTGGTATCCATTTTTGTCACGCTGCTCAGAAATACTGTTTAAAGTCAACTGGCTTGTTCTTTCGAATTTTAAGCAAGTTCAAAGTATTTAACTATCACATTATTTCATAACATTCTTCTTACTCGTACAGGAGAATTGAAAGATTGAATGTTTACGATTGTTTGGTGTACCGCTGACCAGAATCTTATTGCTTATCGCAGCAGCTGGAGGCGCGCTCAACTGCGGCTTCTACGAAGTCATTCTTCACCCAAGTCTTAAGTCCGACGCAATCTCTCCCAACTCTCTTCATTCGTCATTAAATGGAGACATTGTTTTTTTTTTTTTTTTTTGCAAGTTGGGCATTCTGCTAAAATAGGAGGCTACTTGCTGGGGAGTTAAAAAATCAGATAGTTGAAACACGCGCTCATTGTCTTCATTTTGTAGAGTTCCCGTCATCGCCTTTGCAACATTTCTGGGTTTGCTTTCATGTCTGTCTTCTCCCCCTCTTCGTAAAATTCAATTTAGAAAATCTTTCTGCTTTTCGTTAGAGGATGATCTTGACTTATTAAACTTAAGAGCCCATCCCTGTGCCAACGTATGTTGGCCTGGTTGGGTTTCATTGGGGTTTTTAACGATGGCTTTGCGTTAAGACCAGTTCCTGCAGCCTGCGTGCGCAGCACTGTTTCGCTTTATCATACAGTGATTTCCCCTCAAGTCGGATCTTGTGATCTCCGGTTTCAGTATGTTTAGTGCCGTTGCCTCAGTAAGGAAGATCGAAAGTACGTTTTGACACACATCCATCCACTGGGCAAGAGAACAATGAGGCGACCTCAGTGGGTTTCCTCTTCTGAAGTTGTACATATTGTGGTGGTCACTGTCCTCTCCATGTTATTATTCATTCTCATCTTCAGGATCGGCTTCTTCTTGATGTTTCCTTTGTTTTGAGAAGGGCACAAAATCCCCACTTGTTGGAGAGCTTCCTCGATGATGGCGGAGCTCTCTGCAATCTTCTTACCTTAATCTTACCTCATCAAAGCCCAATTTTAAATCATAAGCGAGAGTAAGCATGCTTCCCAAGTGGTCCGCTTACCAGGCTTGCTTGTATACGTACAATAGCCAACGTAAATAGATAACTCCACTTAAACAGGAGATTAGGATAGGCGTTTTGTAGGACCTGGTTAAGTTACTACATATGTAGTATCCCTTGTTTTGAGTTTTCAAAGTGGCAGAAGAACCTTGTGTTGCACACAATCAGTGTTATTAAAAGCATTACCATCTTAACATTTTGGGGAAGTCGGAGATATGTACACTAACTCACATTCCTTGAGACAATCCCTATGGGTTCTTAGTCCCGGGGGACCGGGGTACTCAATAAAGTTTTATATGGGGAGGCTCCGCACGTAGGTTCAAACACACACATTTTAATATACTCATTTTTACCAAAATGGTACCCGTTTCACATACCTAAAGCAAAATTGTACCACTTTCGTATACCTCAAGGATAAGCAAAAACTATATAATTTCCTACAATTGCCACGTTTTTCTCAGACTTTCAGTCATTCTGATCAGTTGCTCAAAGTTTCTGCCAAAATTTGGCACCCTTTTAGCCACCATTTCTTCCACTTTGCAGCCGATTTTGTGAACCTTTCATAGACTAAAATGGCAATTTTCCCTACCCTTTATTATACTGCGAGCTTAAAAAGGCACCACTTTCCGGCCGGGACTCCCCGTGTAGCCCACTATAGGGAGCTCCCCCCCTCCCCCAGGCCCTAGTTCAAAGTTAAAGAGCCGAAGATAAAGTTCCGGTCAGCGGTACACCAAACAATCGTAAACATTCAATCTTTCAATTCTCCTGTACGAGTAAGAAGAATGTTACGAAATAATGTGATAGTTAAATACTTTGAACTTTCTTAAAAATTTGAAGGAACAAGCCAGTTGACTTCAAACAGTATTTCTGAGCAGCATCACAAAAATGGATACCGGAAAGACTCGAAGTACTCATGTCACGAAATCCAACATGGCGGCGAGAGCAGGATTGGTTGATTATCGAGTGATGTTTGCTTCTCTGGGAGCTGTTTGTAGTGTTTTGGCTGATCTGTTGGCGGTTGCAGCAAACTGGATAGAAGATCCTTGTAAACGAAACCATTTGGGGCTGCTGCAAGGATGAGAACTGAACTCTTGATCTGGCGATAATAATCGTCGTGACCGAAATGGAACCTTGAAAGATCTCTGAATTCGGCGCGACTTGAGGTTGGCACTAAGGCCGCTCTTAAACTGATTACTTTACAAAATGGTATGTCAGACAACAATTGTTTCTTATAAAGCTTATTTATTTAGTTTAGTTGACTGTCCAGTTTATATTTACAGTTTTCTCAACCGGTTAACTGAGTACTGTTTTCGCATAAATTAACAGTCCTCAACGTGAGTGTGATGTTGAAAAAGTAATATTTCTCAATTCGGGTAATATTATCCTACAAAAGGGAAATAATAGCAATCTATAGATGATAAAGAAACAGCATGATGGTATATAACTGCTGTAGCATTCATTAAGTTCTAACAAGTGGCCACTTAAAATAGTAGCAAATTGTCATTTTGCCCACGGTGCCTGTTTTAAATCACATGCCCTGCAAAAACTACTTGAGTGCCCGCGGATTTTTAAGCATCAAAAGATTAAGAAAGAATCAACTATTTATTTACAACTTCGAATTTGATCAAAATGTGAATACCAGTTAGATTTTGTTTTAGTCAAAGATGTCTCATTTTCAGTTTTTCAAAAGTAGAGTTCCCCCCTTACAAAGAATGCAGGGCTTGGGGTCCCCCCGGGAACAAAGAAAAAATCTAATAACATTTTTGTAAAGTCGAAGGATGATAGGTTGCTAGGATGTGAAAAGAATTTTAACCAGTCTCTTGTGCTTTGATAATATTAGCTAACAAAAAGTCCATTTTCGGGGATTAAAACATCCAAAAAAATTCATTTTTGGGCATGAACTCCCCCCCCCCTCCTGATACCAAGTTCGGTTTATCACGAGAAATGAAAAAAATACCATCATGATTACTTCCATCGGAAGGACTAACTTCGCACAAAAAATGAAGGGAAGTATATTTTGACCATTTCCAATTTTGCTCAAACCTTAGCGACATTTGCTCTTAAACTGTTCTCAGTGGGCAAGCTGATTCATTCCACGTGCCGACCAAATTGCGCAATGAACAAGGAAACAGAAAATGTCAGTGATCGGGAGTTTTTTTCAGAGCTCTTCGAAACCCCGATCCGTCCCTTACAAATCCATATGGTACCTCCATTTGCTGATGAAAGAAAGAGTTGAGACAGAGAGAAGTTTGTGGGAAACCGAGGACGGTGTTTGATCTACTTCAAGAGAGCGTCAACCCTCTTAGTTAACGATTCGAGGAATCAGCTCAGGAGCGTGTTGGGCACGCAATCGCCGAAAACATTCAACGATTTCGGCGTAAGATGCAAGACACGACATCTTTTATGTGTTTGAGGGTGATCGAAGAGTTCAAATTGCTTTGAATGAATTGACGCTGGCGAGTGGAGTTTTTATAATAATAAATGACCCGACAAAGAAATGCTGCCGGATCGAAAAGCACCAATAGTTTTCAATCCCACGACGAAACACAGAATAAAATTAGCATAACAAGATCACTCCAAGTTCAGTCTACTTACCCAAACAATTACATAGAATGGTTGTAAAAGTGAAAGTAAAAGTCTATTAGCAAGAACAACAGAAGTATTCGTTTGTTTTTATCATGACGACACAATCGGCCAGGCTCCATTCACTGGCACGCGCAAGTTTATTTATGTTTAGAAACTTATGCTAAAGGTAAAAGACTTTTGAATCTTGTGCGTGGGGTTGCGTTTTAAGTGTTTGTATGTGCTGGCAGTTTTCTCTTTTGCGATATATTTAACGAAAATGCAGACATAACGAAAACGGATCGATTCTCTCAGCAAGAAAAAAAATCTGAAGGACGCTATGCGAAATAAGCAATTGAAGGTGTGATATCGCGAAACAAAAGGTTTAACAATGCCTCGCATATGTATTGTCTCTTTACTCCACCTCCTGCACTTTGATGAGCAGAAGGTATTTCCAGTGGAAGAAAGCGTGGGTAATCATTAACCAATCAAATGCGCTTAGTTGAAGCAGAACAGGCAATATTACAGACTTATGATTATAACTCGACTGTAAGTAAATGTCCCAAGAACAATAGGCATTCTGTGCGATGAGATTTGTGGTACAATTATCGCCTCATCAAGAATGTAGCGCTGAAAAGTTTGACAAGTTAGCTGCGTCAGCTTTACGAGTTTCACCCGTCTCCACTCTTATTGACAATAAAAATCACAGGAAACCCAAGCATAATATTTGAATATTATTAAAAATGGCGTTTTAAAATATAAGACTTTGTATGGGATTTCGAAGCGAACATTTTGAGCACTACATAACAACGAACTAACTGAATTAAAAGTTCATGAAACATTACATGGTGTTGTTTGCAATCCTTACAACGCATTTTGAGCAATTTGAGGTCCATTTACTTAACTGTGTTAGTACGTGTATAATACATTGACACTTGTCAATGTATTATACACGTACTAACATAGTTGTCAATGTATTATACACGTACTAACACAGTTAAGTAAATGGACCTCAAATTGCTCAAAATGCGTTGTAAGGATTGCAAACAACACCATGTAATGTTTCATGAACTTTATTCAGTTAGTTCGTTGTTATGTATTGCTCAAAATGTTCGCTTCGAAATCCCATACAAAGTCTTATATTTTAAAACGCCATTTTTAATGATATTCAAACATTATGCTTGGGCTTCCTATGTAAAAATTAGCCAAACAGCGCGCAAGAATTCGCTCAGTTATTGAAAAAAAATTGATCGCACAAAAATGTAGATTTCACACCTTCCCAGCAACGAAAATACAAAAAAAAGAGAAAATAATGTTCAGTAAAAATCCTGATGACATCAGCTGGTCGGGCCCAGCGGATACAAGACTCTGAATACAAGATTCTTTTGGCTTATAGAAATTCCCTGCTATGAGGAATGGCGCGCTCTGATCGTTTCACAGACACTACGCTATCAGCACATCATAGTGGAAGTAAACATTTGGCGGCTAGAAATGCATGTACGCCTCGACTTTGTCAAGCCATCCCATTGAAATGTTTCGTTTCCCGTTGCGGTCAATCTCTCGTGAAGAGAATAATAGGTGGTCGTCCTTAGTCTCATTAACGAGGCGATGGGATTAGCGAGGATTTCAAACAGCAAATTAACAGTGCTTTTGTTTGACCCAGAAAAAGAAAAAAAAGAGCTGTAACTGCAGATACAAGGTAGTCGTAACGGGGTGATAGTTAAGTGCCGGTATATGTTATTAAGAACATACACGACTGATTGTGAACAGGGGGTATTCGAGCGTATTTCATTCGAATATTCCAGTATACGTCACGTGTGGTGTGCGCTCCGAATACTCTAGGATTCTAGATCTACGGAGTCACGATCACGTATTCAAGGCAAGATTATCCATGAATATTCTTGTTTTCATGCAGTGCGGTTCACTGGATATTCGAGGTACATGACGTAAAACGGCCCTACTCGAACCTCCAGTTGAAGGTTGATCCAAATTAAAACGCCAATCCGGGACTAGAAAAAACTATTTGAGGTAAACATCAAAAGTCCCTTTATTTTCATTTTAATAAGTTTCCATTACAAACGTAACCTTTAATATTACGGAGGTCTCTATAATACCCTCAAATGCTACGTTTAGCTGAAAAGTGGCAGAAAAACTGCCTTAACCGCTAATTGCAACAAACAAACAAAAATAGCGCGTCCTTTAACTGTAAGTTAATGGTAACATCGATGCTAGCACAAACTAAGCTGAGACAGGTCAGACGTAGCCTGCGAAAAACCCGATTTTTGGCTCTTATTTTACCAGGCTAGTCAGAATTCAAGAAAGGCCGAAGTTTGGAACAAAATTAAAATGCAAAATTTAAGAGCAGCGGGTTTTTCAGGTTGAGGTTTTGTATTGGGTACAAAAGAAAAACTAACATAACAAACGAGATTCTTCCAATTACAGTCAGTGATTTTTCCACTGTATGCAAATACAGTTGCGTGCACCAAATTTGATTTGTATTTTGTGTTAGAGTCACTTGACTAGTTATCACAATACGATAAAAAAGCTTACATCTAAAACAGTGATCAACTTGTTAATACAAAACGCTTACAACTTAGACAATCAACTTTGATCTACAAAGCAGTTTCCCTTTTTGCGAAACTGGGACAAATAATATCATGCGCTCGCACAATTTACCATCTTAAAATTAAAGGAAGTTCAGCTCAACTACTGCAACCTAAGACAACAGGCATCTCCATCGCCGGGTCCTTTTCATGCGTTCTGGAAAACCAGCAGTGCCATTGTGCAGGCCACCAACAAGATGCCGCTGATCCTGGCAGCTGAGCCGGCGTTGCAGAGGTCTCCCTCACAGCAGTCGATGGTACATTCTACTCCGGCGGCTTTGACTGCTTTACATGTGGGGTTTTTGTCCTTGTCGCAGTAATCTTTAGTTCCACAGGACTTCGTATATTGTGTTGTGTTGCCATACTTGAGATATACTTTAATGCAACGATCGGCCACGCCAGATGGGCAGGTTACGTCCTTGTCTTTGCAATCGTCCCAAGATTTTGCGCTGGTGCATACTTTGCATTTCAGGCTCATCACTGTGGAGAAAACAAATATCAATTTATAAGACCCCTCATTGATGTTCATCACTACCGCTACATGAATATGGACAAAAAGACTGAAGACGCATTTGTACTGGGTTAGTCTAAATCTCAAGCACCAAAAATTAAAATACCAGTGAAAACATGAACTATTCACAGGTCTGTGTATTGTTTCATTGTAGAATTCATTACTTTCCTGTTGCATTGACTACTTCCGCATCTTCCATAATAAGCCGTTTGTTTGACCCCACCCCCCAAATTTTTCAAATACTAAGAGAAATTGGCTAGGCTGATTAATTGCGAGAAATCATTTGAAACCTTGCTCGATCAGCACTCTCCCATTTGTTATTAAAACATGGAGAAAACATTATACAACACAGAATGGAACTAGAGCCGTCTTCATTTAATTCAGATCACAGTTGCACAGCATATGCAGCGTTTCATCTAAAAACAATAGTTTGTCAAGTCTTTAACGCGAGTAATGAACGACGTTTCGACCGTTCAACGGTCATTTTCAAGTTCGGTGTTAGAATAAAATTACATGTGTAAATATAGTAAAAGCGCTAAAAATATGTACATACAAACAATAGACAATAAGAATAAAAGGCTAAAAGAGATGCTTTTTATTAGACTTCTGAAGCCAAAGCTCAACAAACAGAGCGACTCGCTCCGCGCAAAATTATTTGTTTAGTTATTTTTAGGTATTTTTAGATATTTTAATGTTCTTATTCCCGTCGCGTTTTTCGCTTTTAATCATATCTTTTACAGCTATGCATGCCATTTGCACAAAGTTATTTTTTAGCCACTTTTAGCTTTTATTCTTATTGTCTATTGTTTGTATGTACATATTTTTAGCGCTTTTACTATATTTACACAAGTAATTTTATTCTAACAGCGAACTTGAAAATGACCGTTGAACGGTCGAAACGTCGTTCATTACTCGCGTTAACGTTTATTGCAAAATCAACTTCAAAGAACTTGTTGATTCGAATTTGTCAAGTCTAGAAGCTAAAGCAGTGATCGATTATTTCGTTTTATTTTTTCTAGTGATATTGTAGGCCTTTTGTTTTCTGTGGAAACTTCTTGCATTTTTACATAACGAACATTGACCACTGGTCACATGACCACAACCGGTTCGAATATCTCAGAATTGAGCGTGTTTCTTGTGCGAAGTTTTTTCTATGACAAATCTTATTGTAAATCGCTTCGTTCGGCACAGAATGTACGTAGTTTCCCTCTTTATCACCTTTCTTTGGTTATCTTTCTATTGACTGCTGAGTTTTCATCGTTTGACTCCAGTTTGCAATCGCTACATTGAGTCATCGCGCAGAATGCCTATTGTTCTCGGGACATTTACTTCCAGTTCAAGAAAGTTTGTAGATCTGTCATATTGCGCGTTATTATTCATAGCGCTTAGAAAGAGCTCAATTGATTGGTTGCCATGAATGCACGGCGATGCTCATTATCATGCTGTAGGTGGCAAACTAAACAATGAACAGAGCGCGCTTTTTTTCCCCTTTTGTTTCGTGAAATCGAACATATGCGCATATTTCGCGTAGACTTTTTTTTAAATATAATTTTATGAAACGGTTTTCCAGTTTGACCCGGTATTGCAGGGGCATTTTAAAGTGGTTTTGTCAGGGCAATATTACAACAGAAAGAAAGCCATGTCGAATCATCACTGCGCGAGCGAGATCGGATTGTGTCGTAAATAAATTCAGCATTTCGCTTGTCTGTAGTTTTCGGGCGCAAGCGGCATATACTGCAAATGTCGGTTAACCTCCTTACAGTGAGTTACTGTTGAAAATAAGCGTTGAAACACTGTACCGACAGAACAAAGTTAGACTGAATATTAGCAAATAGGGGCCAAGAGTCTGTTGGAAAAAGGCAAACTAGAAAAAACGGTAAGGCGCAATAACCTAAAGGGGATATTAATTATCTTACTGGTGATGACATGATGCTTTATTCGTCAACATGTGCAGTATTGTTTACTTTCGGGTGTGTGTTCTTGTGGATATTTAGTTCTACTTTGACCAAAATGGTCCTTAAGTCCGGCGCAGGGTTGCTTGATTTCATAGTCTAACTCGCATTATTGGCTAAATTCTGTATTTCACCTTGGAAAAAAAAGAACAAGAACAAAACAAACTTAAAATCTAGAAAAAAGAAGCAATATCCTAAGGGGAAATATTTTACTGGTGCTGTCCCATTTGTCAACAGTACGTGAACTTTTCTTTGTTTCCGGTGTGATTTCTTGTGAATATTCAATTCTACTTTGATCTGAGCAAAATGTCCATTTTATGTTCGGCGATGGGTTGCCTGATCGCATAGACCAACTCGAAGTTTTTTTTCGAAACTCTGTATTCCGCCTTTAATAAACAAGCAATACCCGGGTGTGAAGAGCAGCTTAAAATAATCTTTAAATCTGACGTTAAATTTTGCCTAGATCTGATTAGGACAGGTCTGTAAATTTCGATTTATTGTTTTTTTTTTCTAAAAGATGTATATGGGATATACAGGTACGCAGATTCCATATAGTTTGTCAGAACTCGCTATCGTTCTATCCTCCTTAACTCAAAAACATGAAAAAGGCCGGTCTCAACGGCAAAAACAGCAGGAGCTGCTTCTTATAAGACAGGTAGTGACAACACGAATAGAGTGAGAAGGAGCGAAAATTTAGAAAATACTCATGTAAGAGATATTCGGGAGGGCCTAAATTTGTCATTTGGATCGGCATTTTGAAGACACTACCCTGTTTGGAAAATTGCCATGCATGTTTGCAGAATAATCATTTTTTCCTGTTTGAACTTATCCTAATAAAAGAAAGAAAGGAAAAAAACTCATTTTCACCAGGCTATGCATATTAAAAACATGTGTTTTGTTAAGACTGTTCACGGAATCATGCTATGAGCGAAATGAAATGGAATTCAACTTCGTAAAAGAGGCAAACAACTTGTCGAGGGCAGCTTATTGCAGAAGATGATCATCATGTTGGAGTTTTTAAATAAACTAGAAAGTAGTTTTTCCTTTTCAATTAAGACTATTCCTGACCAATACTGAATTGTTTCGTTTCCCGTCGCCCTATCGACTCAATTTTTTCGCCAGTAAAAAGTACCTGTTTGATTGCCTGCTCTCTTTCCTCGTGGATCACCATGGCCAAGTTTTAACGTGCTTTTTAAATCACCCTCCAAACGACGTCTTCGAAAAGGCTTTCAAAGTGACGCGACGTGATAGCGCTGCAAAATTTCAGTCTCGGGACGATATGACTAAAACTCGATCCCTTGCTAAAAATATTTATTTGTCGATATTTGTTTCTTTCTTCTTCCCTACCGACTAAGCCACTAACACGAGGGAAGCAAAACATTTTATTGGAATCAACACGACTACTTGCTACATCTCTGCCGTTGAATGAGACGGGGTAAAATGAGCACTGAGTGGAAATTTAATTGAATATTATACCTTACATTGGCTTTTTTAGACTCTTACCTGAGGAGGTGAAGACACCCAAGAACAGAACAGCAAAGAAAACTTGAATGGGCTTCATGTTGACTTGACACGGGAGAGCCAAACAGATCGAGAGCTAATGTGTGATGGAGTGTTGATTCGGGTACGAGAAAACCAACAACGGGAGTTAATGGTGTGCTTCGAATCCCTTGATGCAGCTGATAATACGGGGCACACCCTTAAGTCTGCTGAATCATACTTGAATTTGCATACAGTACGGTAAACACCTAAATATAGGTTTTCAAGTAGCCAATGGGAACCCTGCCATCCTTAAACTTACAAAGGGCCCAGCAGGACATTTACAACAACTGAGAAATAGCACGGCACGTATTGCTTGATACGTTGCATTTAAAGTGGTCTTAACTTTTGGGTCTGTCGATAAAATTCACGAGCACGTTGGTTTACTACCATTTTCAGTTCAGCAAGGCACGAGAGAAGTTTGGTCACAAAATGTAGCGTTCAAATTGCCATGTTGTCAAGGGCAACTTGTTCCGTTTCACAGGAAGACTGTACGAATCGATCACATCACATCATACAACAAAGCGATTCATGCAGTCTTCCTTGGAAACGCAGCAAGTTGCCCTTGACAACATGGTAATTTGAACGCTAAAACTTTGTGACCAAACTTCTCTTGTGCCTTACTCAACTGAAGATCGTAGTATCGCTATATTCAGTTCAAAATGACATTTGTTTCTTCCAGCTTCGAAGCATGGAAACTTCAGTGGTGGAAGTTTCCAGGACACTTTTAGTTTGGTCCGTGGGTGGCACTTTAAAGGAGTCACATGATTGGTTCTCATACAACAATGCAATTATTTGTAACAGGACACATCAAGGTCACATAAATTAAACGCTCTTGGCCATGAGCACTGTAAAGAGCTGTCTATGCGCATGCGTTTCATTGCGATTTTTAGCGGCGATTTAAATACCATTTCAAACTGCCTGTATAAAACTGTAAAACAATAAAATTTCGAATTATTTTAGAGTAACTTTTGAACAATAAATTCTGCGTCTCACGTTTTATTCATACTTTTGACAACTAACGAGGTGTTACATTATCTGCCGTTTCTCGTACGCGTAGACATTGTAATTAAATGAATATTTGTGTTCGGAATTTTGTTATTGGTTAGGGTAGTAAATGTGCAAGTTTGATCTGTGATGTTGTAGAGCTACTAATTATTGCAAGGTTTATGATAGTTCGTCCTCAGTTGTAATTTTGATTAGAATTAAGGTCTTGAAGATACAATATCTTGCTACGATTTTCTCTGTAAGATTTTGGTGCGAAACCGATGTTTTGCAATAATTGCTCACCCGTTCCTGGGAGTTGAGCCCTATCTGAAAGGCATGTTTAAATTAGTTTTTGTAAATTGCGATAACGATGTTTACAGTACATTAATTCGCTTATATTGGTTCTTGAACTCAAGAGCTGGTGTACTATTCGGCAGTATTTTTTTTAGTGTTATTTCTCGTTTTTCCTACCCGAATTCGTACCACTTTTCTAACGATTTCTTTTTAGTCGATGGTTTTTAAAAGTAAAAAATTTACTTCAAAAGGTTATGGTGTTAGTTGAAATATGGCTTAAAATGTTAATTTTTCCTCCACGACTTGAAGCACGTCACCTCCCTGAGGCGTAATTTATGGAAGAGGCAAACCTAGAAATTTACATTCTAAATTTAACTGAGAATGAATATATGAAATAGTCATATATGTGAACTCCTGTTCAAGCCTGAATGTTTTCAGGTTGTTCTTTTATCAACTACTTAATTAAGTTGATATCTTTAATTACTTGCGATGATCGTCATCAATTATTCCAAATTTAACTAGAGTTCTGTAATACTGCATTTATATTTAGGCTAAAAAAGTAAACTTTAGTTGATAGAAATGTTCTTTGTAATTTTTATATTTGTCTCTCTATTTTTTCGGCCAGATGTTTGGGAACGTCGTAGAAAATTTGACATGAAAATTATTTCGACGTTGTTAAGGAAAATATACTAATTACTCTTGTGCAAAGCATTACGTTAGCCTAAATTTAGAAGTGATGGCAGTTTGACAGTTCCCACCGGGAACCTAGCGTGAGAAAATGCCTAGTTCTACCTCGTCACCAGTCCTAGTCACTGCGGAGTTACATGAGAAGCTGGCTAGTCAATTGCACATGTGCTTTCTATTCGATCGCCACGGTTCTTTTAGACTCCATACTAATCCAGTCTTTTTTCCTTTCACGCCTGTTTTCAATCCTCCCTATTACCTTAGGTAAGCTTCGCGAAACCTTCTTGTTTTCGTTCGAGTTTTTCTGCTAACCATTCTTCACATTTAGGAAACTCCATTATGTCGGACACAACGGAACAGTCACCGGGCGCTCTTTCTGTTGAGAGCCCACCGGGCGTAACAGCCGACCCAACGAGCACCACGAACAAACTAGAGCAGGCTGCTGACCAGCTCAACACTAACATGGAAACGCTGTCAAAGTTTTTGGAGCGTTTATCCCAACGTATCCCCACCGGGGAATGTTCTCACGAAGCGCGGGAAACCGCCTCACACTGCCTAACGGGCAAGAACGAATCTGACCGCAAACGGCACCACAGCGAAAGTTTCTCTGCGGATGAAGAAGATGAGAACCCTCCCATGAAATCCCACAAGGTTTAGGACACGATAAGCGTTGCCGCCTCGGAGGATGAAATAAAGTTTTTGCTCGATGGTGAAAATGGGGGTGGGGGGGAGGGGCGCACGCACAGAACATGTACATGACAGCCTCGAAGGCGCTGAGGATAATGATGAATTCTTAAAAGAATTGACGGCCACCTTCCGAGACGAGGATACGACAGGGCCGCCTATCAACAAACAGCTGGCCGAAATGGCCAATAAACTTTGGGGCAAGAAGCTCCACCAAGAGAAAATTTCGAATCTCTTGGCGAAATACGACCCCCCTCCAGAAGGCAACATTTGCCACGTTAAAAACTGCGGGTACACTACTCACAATGAACGACTTAAAGCGCCCCTACTAAAAAGGAGATGCTAACGAGCAGCATCGATGTTGTGGCTTTATTAGGTCATGCCTCTAGTGAATTATCTATTTCGCGGCGGGAACAATGATCTCCTCGCCGAAGTTTCTATTCGAGGAAGACCTTGCCAAAAAAGTACGCGATGTTAAAGAAACCCATCACCTTGGGAACACGGTCGGATCCTCTAAGGACCACAGCCGAAGATATCGCCATGACTCATGGTACGGTCCAATAAACGAGAAAGCCGCAATAAGGGCAGTTCCCACGCACGACTGCCTTTTTGGGGAAGGGCACGCCACCGAACAGTCGCAAAAAAACCCCTTATCAGAAGAACAGCAGTCCTGCGGGAAAGAAAGAATGCGCTCCCTTGAGCAAATCAAATTTTCGGTGAGTGACTTTCCTTCCTTTATTGAGTCTTCTCTTCGTGGCTATCTCAAGGGTCGTTGTGACAATGGAAACGGCTGACATCAGATAAAGAGATTTTATCTACCCCTTTTGGGCATGTCTATAGATTTCGATAGCCCCCGCGTCAGCATTATCTTCCCCGATCTGTCAGATCAGATTTTGACGCACACATAATAGATTCGGAAATTCAAAAACTATTGTCCAAACATGTCATTGAGCCCACTGGGCATAGCCACGGAAAGATAATTTCCGGCATTTTTCTGAGGAGTAAATAAAAAAGATGGTAGTCATAGGATGATCTTAAACCTAAAGAAACTTAATCAATACGCCAGCAAAACTCACTTTAAGATGGACACCCTCAGCACAGTCACTAAGCTCATTGAAAAAGATTGCTATATGGCCTCCATTGACCTAAAGGACGCCTATTATTCTGTGTCAATCAAACCTGCGGACAGGAAATATCTCCGCTTTAGCTGGCGTGATTCACTTTTTCAATTCACTTGCCTGCCTACTGGCCTTTCCTGCACTCCTAGAAAATTTACGAAAATTCTCAACCCACCCTTTCCGCTCTTCATTTAAGGGCCCCCGTGTCAAGCGCATATTTTGATGATATGTATTTACAAGGGAAAACATACCGAGACTGTGTAGGTTCGGTCCAACTGCAGATGAGTTCTGCCATTCAAAGGGAATCAATCAATTGAACGCAAGTGTCGAGAATGGAATAGATTTCCTAGAAACTTTGTTCGCTTCTGGTTTAGGCTACAGCGCAATAAACACTGCCCGATCAGCGCTGTCTTGTGCTTTAATTCTCCCAACAACATAACCTTTGGAACACACCCCCTAGTGGCTCGGTTCCTAAAGGGCGTTTTTGAACTTAAACCCTCCTTGCCAAGATATAGCTCCATTTGGGATGTTAGTGTAGTACTTGAACACCTCCGAACCTTAGGACCTCCCACCCAGTTAGAGTTGAAAGCCCTCACAAAGAAAACAACTATGCTCTTCTGTTTGTTAAAGGGCTACCGATGTCAGACCCTCACGAAGCTCGATACTGCCCTTATGCAAGAACTTATACCTGCCAACTCTCGCGCAATATGCGTGAGTCTCACGCCTGTGGATCAAAGACATCGATCTCACGCATCGAGGACAATTTCTCACGCCTGACTCACAATTCCAGACTACTTGCTCATCAACCATTAACGTGAAAAGTTCAATTCAATTTCTAGCTAAAATAGTCTAGTGAACGACGCGAAATGTCGCGTTTGAGTCCTAAATAACAAGCAAACGAGATCGTGCCGAGACTTCCAGCTTCACAGCGCGACATTCGACAACCTTCGGAAATCATCGGAACACCGGGATCGTCAGCAATGTTCGGAAGTCGTCGGGACATTTTCGGTAATGTTCGGACGTTGTCGGAAATTTTTCGGAAATTCGGGTATGATGGATACGAAAATCTCACTCATTTGACTTAGGAAAAGTTGGCAGGTATAAGAACTTCCAGAGAAAATAGTCTTTACTATTGGCGACAAACTAAAAACCACCAGGCCCGGGAAACATCTCCCGCCAATTGAACTGTTGGCCTACCCAACGGACGAGTCGATCTGCATAGTGTCACATCTAAGCAGTACATAGCGTGTACGAAACCACTCCGAGTGACGCATGACACCAAACTGCTCATCAGCTATGCCAAGCCGCACAAGCCAGTCTCCAACTCCACCGTAGGGAAATGGGCCAAAAGTGTTCTGCAGGACGCAGGAATTGATACAGGATCCTTCTCCGGCAACAGCGCTAGACCTGCCGCGACCTCTTACGACGTTCAAGGTGGACTGACTCTCGCGGAAATCCTTAAAGCAGGCGGCTAGTCCAATGCCCAAACCTTTGCCAGACATTACCACAAACCCATTGAAGGAAACTTTGGAGCGAGTATTTTGACACACTTTCAGAATATTTCCTCTTAGGAAGAGTTCTATTTACACTTTATGTCTTTCTAAAATAGTATAGTGTTATAATTGTTATTGTTTCGGTTTCGTCGCGCTGTCGCGCAACATTGAGTGGCAGTTTTCTGGTTGTAACTCACTGGAGTGTTACCGTATACTTACTATGACATATTAAACTAAGTTTGATTTCCCTTTTGTACCTTTTTTACCACCTGTGGTTTCCTCGCGTGATCAGGTCTTTCAAATCTCATGTAGCTCCGCCGTGACTAGGACTGGTGACGAGGTAGAATTCTAAAAAATGCCCTCCCTTTGTGAGAGGGTTTTTCCCACCCTAACTCCTTCGTTTCTTACTACCTGCTCACGCTCGCGTTTTTGAGATTGACTAGCCAACATGCGCATGCTTCTCATGTAACTCCTTCGTTCCTGACTGGCGACGAGATAGAATTCCAATCAAACATCGACTTAAGGTAAGTCTCGTTTAATTATAGAATTCGCCCGAGCAGTTAACAGAGCAGAACTGTCCATTAAAGAGCCAAAGTCTAGGCCCGCTGTAATTGGCCTCAGCTGTTGCGGTGTCCCTGCCAACCTCCTTCTTTAGTTTAGTTTAACGTTGTATGTTTGTTTTCTTTGGCGAAGCTAATAAAATAAATAATAAACAAATAAATAAAAGACCAGGCTTACAAAACTACGAGGCGATTTTACCACAATTTCACGGCAATTCCAACTGATGCAATTTTGAAATTATTTACAGCGGCTGGAGGTAAACACATGCGTGAAACCTGCGAGTCAAAGTTCTCTTCGAAAATCCCTCAAGCTGAGCTGTTACCCAGACATCACCTGCGTCCTACACGGTTCACAGCCAACTTTCCTTTTTATTAAGGATAGTAAGCTTTGCGGTGTTTTACTGTTCTTACTGTCGCAATAGCCACGGAACGTAAAAGTTAGCGTGTCATGTTAGAGAGTTCGTGGCATCTCAGAGTACGATGGTCATTGTCATCCGATTCTCTAAGGGTTCCAGTTACTTATTTCAGTAAATCAACTCGGGTTTTCATCCTCTTTTGCCAAGCTGCGCCCTTCTGGTCCTTTATAAAAAATTTTGGCTCCCACCTTCCCCTCAGTGACACGAACCATCTCTTCCTTTCTCCTCCGCCTTTGCAACTTCTCGCTTCCCATGTCCCAGCTTCGCTAAGGCAGAGAGCTACGACTATATTGATTGTGGAATGCTTTTGTTCTCGTAGTGAAATCGTTGTGAAGTCGCAGTCAAACGAACACTAGTTACCCGAGATCGAAAAGAATTAAAAATCTTTGTATTGGAAAAGTAGGATAAAAGCAATCTTTTCTAACAGATAAAAATACGACTGAGTTTGAAAAACTATAATTTTGCTTCTGCTTAGTATTTCTTTGTTTTGTTGATTGTGTGGTCTTCGTGTTGATTTAAAGCGCCTTCAAGCAGTTTCAGAACTTCCGTTTCGTTGGGTCGGATTTTAAGCCGTGTAGTTAGTCTCGTTTTTAATGACCCTCCCTGTTAATGCGCCGAACAAAAGCGCTGAAATCAAACTTACCGTTTTCCCCTTTTTGAGGAAATCCCCTATATAACCCTCACTGTCAAGCAGCGACTTTTAATTTGTTTAATGTTGCTGCGAAACTATTCATAACGTCGATACAGCCAGGGCCTGGTTGTTTGAGACCCGATATTAACCCTTTAAGACCCCAATAGTCAATAGTGACAAGCATCTGATTTCTCCTCACAATACCCCCTCCCCCCCGGTCACAATATCAGTAGTTGATCAAGCATGGAGGACACGAGAATAAAGGAAACAATCAAGCAAGACAAAATGTCCTGAATTTCAAACAAATTCTCCTAACCTGCTTCATAGGAAATTTTAGAAGGCTAGTAAGGAGAATACGAATTTTGATTTTGGGACTTTAAGAGGCTGTCTCTGTAAAAACCACCCACTCAATTTCGCGTCAAAAATAAGTTTGCCTGAAACTCTGCCAACAGAAAGACTTTACCGAGGCTAGAACTAAAACAGGTTTGGTTTGGTTCAAAATGATTTTCTGGCCGCGGTGGGAGCTGTTAAACATTTTGTCCCATCTGGCCCGATTCAACGTCTCGAAAATTAAAAATTAGGCCTTTTTTTGTGGCGTTGTAAAATATTTGATTCGCGTCATCTAGCAATGAATTTTACGTCATTTTGCTCATAAGCCTTTCTAGTTTTCTAAATGAGAAACAATTTTCTTCTCGATTTAACCTGAAAGGCGAAATCAATCGTCTTATGAGCCCTACCAATCGCCATCCGAACGAAGGCTGAAAATGCCCTTGATTTGGAAGCTTATTTTTATAATCTGGGACTTAGTTGACAGCTCTAGCTTACCTAGCGGAAAAGTGTAATCCTTTATCGGCACACATATGCAAAAACCCCTGTACGATTTCAGTATTTCAAAAGTTATGACCGTTTGTATCCGCACATTTGCCCGCATTTGCGATTTTTCAGCCTAATGCTAATCGACATATTTCGATCAGATTTTGTCAAAAATACAGCTCACCTGCTTTGCAGCTCGGACGTATTTCCAACTTCAGCCATTTTCCAGTTGCTCGGATGGCTCAATTCCACGATAGATCCTGTAAATAGGTGGGTATTGCCTTCGAAGATTTAGCACTGCCCCTGCCGTGTCGCTTGTTAGCGAACCAAAACTCGAAACCATGGCCACATCTCCTTCTAGAAATAGGCGATTAAAACATGATTTGTAGCCGAATTTCCTCGCGAATCGGACATAAACTATTCAACTTTGGTATTTAGGAAGATAATCGAGAACTGAGGGCTTAAATCTCGAAGAAATCTTTCCGTTAAATCGCCGAATTAGCTGATGAAACATGGTCGACTTGTGTTGCGATGCTGCTTTCACAAAGGTCCGCATAATTGGGGAAACCGCTGATTGCTTGAGGATTCTCTGAACCGTTTTTTCCAAAATAATGGAAACCGGCAAAAATTTCATACCAAACCGTAATTACTAGAATTATTAAACCTTAGAATTCCCTAGTACTTTCAGTATTTTGCAATATAGTAATAAATATCTATGCATTCAATAAGCATTAGTTCCTTCAGTACTTGATCACTACGCTGTGCGAGCTAACTGGCAAGAAAATTTTCCCTCAAATTCTTACTCTTAACCTTGTTCAGTTTGCGTCTGCTTACTATGTCATAAAGGGAGAGCTCAAACACCGTAAACAAGAAGTAGTTATCAGGACGTTTCCGAATTTCTCACCAAATCCATAAAGGAAGAATTACGGTAAGTACCGCAAGTATGCGCTGATTAAATACAAGCCGTGGTCGGGAGCAGGAAATACTGCTTGGGATGGTCTTGAAGACTCTGATGAAAATCGCATTCAGTGTTATCATGCATTTCTTGCCTCTGAAACTGCTGCAGATTACATTCCCATGTTGGCACAGGAGCTAGAACAAGAACAGCATTACAATGAAGATGAACAGGAAGAAGGAGATGATGATGACGATGATGATGATGATGACGATAACGATGAAGTACCAATCCGAGAAGAAGATCCTGAGGAGTGGATGTTACTGTGTCGCCTGAATCAGCAGTATGACCATGAAATCTCACAAGGAAGCCAATCTCGTGAAAACTCCCAGTTTGACTGAACAGAAACTGCACGAGCAATGCCTCCTGTTCTGCTTCTTGAAGCTGCAAACTGGATCACTAAAAGGAGAAATGAAGCACTAGAGGACCCAGCTATTATAAACAGACAACAACACCAACCTGTTAATCCATAACAACTGAATAGACAACAGTGCCTTTCTTTCAACATACTTGCTATGCATCATGCAGCCCTAATTAGTGGAACACCACAAGAACCACTACATATGATAATTACAGGGGAAGGAGGATCAGGCAAATCATTTCTCAACAGTGCAATAAAGACCCTTCTGGGAGATAAATGTAAGCTTACAGGCACCACTGGCCCGGCTGGATCCACTATTGAGGGATGCACCTTACACTCTGCCTTACAGCTGCCAGTTCGTAATCATAATAATGCAGACTTACAAGGGGCAGCATTGCAACGCTTACAACTTCGCTTTACTGGAAAGCATTACCTTATTACGGATGACATGTCTATGCTCGTACAGTGCACACTACCTTGGGTCGATAAGCGTCTAAGCCAGCAACAGGAAAACTTCCTGAACCCCTTGGGGGAATTTCGGTGATAATTTTAGGAGATTTTTCACAACTGCCACCTGTTGGAGACAGGCCAGTTTATGCTACCCCATCCAGTTCATTACTAGCTCAGCACGGTCATTCAATTTATACTCTTGTCCAAACAGTTGTTATTCTGGCATAAAACATTCGACAGGCTGGAACCAATCCCCAGGCAGAAAAGTTCCGAGCAATTCTGTGCCGCTTGTGAGATGGTCAAAGCGATCAAGATGACTGGATTAACCTCTGTAAGAGAACACTACAACACGTCAACATGAGTGACTTTGCAGAAGCACCACGATTATTTTTGACAAGCAAAGTGTTGCAAAGTACAACTTTGATAAACTCACCAAACGTGCCACACCAATCGCCCGCATATCAGCTGTTTCATTTAGGCAGAAATGCAAAGGCAGCCACATCTGATGATGCTGGTGGCCTTGATTCTGTAATACTTCTTGCACGAGGAGCTGCAGTAATGCTAACATGTATCCTTTGGCAGGAAGTTGGGCTGTACAAGGGTGCCACCGGTGTTGTTCAAGATCTGACCTTCCATCCTGATCGCCCTCCCCCTTGCCTGCCCATCGCAGCACTTGTACAGTTTCCACACTTCACAGGCCCAGCCTTTCTACAAACGGACTGTGATACTATCACCATACCATCACACTTATTTGAATGGGAAAGCGATGGACAGCGATTGTCTAGACAGCAACTGCCACTCCGGTTACGATAGAGTTGTTGTTGACTCAGGAAAGGCAGAAAGAGCTGCAGGATGTAGTTCTGTTGCTCTTTCTTGAGTGCGCTCCTTACAGAATGTAGTGCTTCAACCAATGGTCTTTCAAAGACTACAATTGGTCGGGAAAAGCAAGCAAATACAGGAAAGGCTCATAGTAGAAGAATGATTAAGAAATATAGCTCAAATCACAGCACTTCAATATCAGCAAGATCTTTAATAGACTATTCATTTTAAACAATTTACATTCCAAGGCAAGTATTTACAACTCTGAAGCGCACAAAGCCACATTCTTCAATCCTGCTTTTGAGAGCTAATAAGAGCATTAATTTTTGCCAGAAAAAGGTATAACAGATTTTAGTCAGCCTGTAGCCAATGACAGAAAAATACACAAAATGAGATATAATTAATTACCTTCCCTGATCAGGTAAGTGTCACAGTATGTGTCACATGACTCGCTTTACCACGTGCTTTATGTAAAACGAGTAAGCTCTCACCGAGCCGCCTTGTTGATCGACTTGAAATAAACGTTGTGAAAGTAGAAGCGGTCAGAAGCGGAATTCGTGACTAGAAGGTCCGAAGACGCGCAAGCAAGAAACTGTAGGTTATCTTTAGCTAATTTAGCGAAGAGTTGGACGGAAGCGAGGAGGAATGAGCGATTTAATCGACTTTAAATTACCGAAAATCGGTTGGACTCCAGGTCCCGATTTAGCTCAAAGGTTTAAACGCTTTAAACAAAAGTGTGAATTACTCTTCGATGGTCCTCTGAAACCAAGGAGCGACGAACAGAAATGTAAATACTTACTACTATGGACGGGAGATTGCGGACTAGATCTGTACAATTAAATAAATGGAACTTGAGCGAGGAACAGCAAAAGAGCTTAGAAGAATACTGGAAGCGTCTGGAGGAACACGTGAAACCCCAATCAAATTACATATTAAATCGCTTTTACCTCCGAAACTTGAAACAAAACAACCGTCCCCTAAACGAATTTCTTACTGAAGCGAAACTGTTGATCCAAAATAGTGGTTACTCAACAGACATGGATGATGAATTACTGCGTGATGCTCTTGTTTTCGGAGTGGACTCAGACATTGTACGAAAGAAATGTATTGCTGAAGGGAATAAACTAACCCTCCAGAAAGCTAGAGAAATTGCACGCACAGAAGAAGCTACTAAAATGCAGTTAGAAGCCATGGCAAACCACAGTCAAATAAACCTCCTCACCAAAAAAGATTTCAGCAAGGTTAAAACCCAGCCACGAAACAAACCATCAAAAGGGCAAAAAGGCCACAAAGGGAAAAACATAGACAAACTGACAAACCCAAACCTGAATGTGGGAGGTGTGGTGGTAGACCACATGAAAAATTGCAGAAATGTCCAGCAATCAATTCAAAGTGCTATAATTGCCATAAAGTTGGACACTACCAACACATGTGCTTCAAAACAAAACCTTCAGGTGTAAACCCACTTCAAGGTGAAAGCAGTGTCCCAGGAAAATCTGACCTAGATTAGAGAGTTTTCTTAGGAACATAGACTGCAGAACAGTGTTCAGACACAAATGATTGCACAGGTGAAATTGACAACATCCAGTCACACTAAGACCGTACCAAAGCATTAATTGAAATGCAGCTAACGCAATGGCAACCCACAGGCACACCACACCGATAGTATGCAAATTCGACACAGGTGCAGAGATGAATGTAATCTCTAAGCAAGACTATGAGAAAGTGGTAATAGACCCCAGACAAAGGCAACTCGGTCCACCACAGTGTAAGATTACCACTTATGGAGGACACAATATAAGGAATTTTGGCTCTTGTCAGTTGTACGTACATCACAGAGGACACATAAGGGCAGTCATCTTCGAGGTTACCGAAGTCCCTAGTCCAGGAACGTTGGGATGCAAAACTTGCAATGACTTAGAACCAAGTGACAAACCACACACCCCGCTCACCAAAGAGAAACTCCTCACTGATTTCCAAGACCGCTTTGAAGGGCTAGGAGCTTTCCACATGAAACCATACCACATAACCCTAGAGCCTGGGGCAGAACCTATCATTCACCCCCCACGGTCAGTTCCAGTCCACCTACGGGTCCTCTGCAAGGCAGAGATTGACAAGACGCTCGAGTTAGGTGTCATCACTAGAGTGGACACACCCACAGACTGGGTAAATAGCATTGTCCTGTCAGAGACAACCAATGAAAAGGAAGAGATCACAAAGCTGAGAGTCTGCTGGGACCCGCGAGACCTAAATAAATGGATCAAGAGAGAACAGCACTATACGAAAACAATTGAAGAGGTGGTGACCCAACTGAACGATGCTAAATTCGTCACCCTGGTTGACGCCAAGAAAGGATACTGGTACGTCCCCCTCGATGAAGCCAGCTCGTACCTTACTACATTTAGTAGCCCCCAGAAACAGCTTGACTTAGCATTCGAAGGCCTTAGAGGCGTCACAGGCATAGTGGACGACACATATGTCTATGGTTCCACGGAACAGGAAAACGACAAGAATTTAGCCGGCCTCATGGAGCGAGCCCGACAGAAGGGCATAGTATTCAACAAAGATAAATTACAATTCAAAGCAAAGAAGTCCACTTCTTTGGCCACACTTGGACCACCGGAAGGTGTGAAGCCTGACAACAGTCAAAGCATGCAGCCCCAAGGAGATGTCAAGAGCCTACAGAGCTTCCTAGGCTTAGTAAATTACCTCACAAGGTTCTTAGCTCGCCTGCCTACCATTACGGCACCTCTCCGCGAGCTCGCAAAGATGAAAGTGGCCTATGTGTGGGGCCCAGAGCACGACCGTGCATTCGCTGCAGTCAAACAGGAAGGATCAACCCTCGGTGTGCTAAGGTACCTTGACCCAAAAGCAGAAACAGTAATCCAGACAGATGCTCCATTGAAAGGCCTTGGTGCTGTACTCCTAAAGCAAGGTCAACCCGTGTGTTAGGCATCTAAGGCGCTTACTGACCCAGAGCAGAAGTACAGAAACATTGAGCGTGAGGCACTGGGACTAGTATGGGGACTTGAGAGATTTCACTATTTCATCTACGGCAAACCGTGCACTATCCACACAGATCATAAACCACTAGAGGCAATCTTCAAGACGAAACTATCCAGTTGTCCAGCAAGATTGCAAAAATTTGTACTGAGGGCACTCAAGTATAACGTCAAAGTCATCTATGTCAAAGGCACTGAAGTACCAATTACAGACGCGCTGTCGAGAATCCGGCCACAACCTGCACCAGACAATGGCCAACTACCACAGCTCGAAATCCACTTTGTCACTAAAACACTTCCTGCATCACAAACAAAACTGCAGCAGATCCGGGATGAGAATACCAATGACCCGATCCTAAACACATTGAGAGCAACAATTTAAAGGGCATGGCCAGACAAACGAGAAAAATGCCCAGAAGCACTCCATGACTACTGGAACTTCCGCGAAGAATTAACCATTGAAGACGGCCTTATACTGAAGGGAGACCGCATTGTTGTTCCCCCACCCCTTCGAAAGGAGATCTTAAGCATCATCCATCAAGGACACCTGGGCCAAGAGAAATCCCTGCTAAGAGCTAGAACCTCTGTCTTCTGGCCTGGCTTGACGAAAGATTAATAACACCTCCAAAGCTGAAAGAAAAGCACTTAATAAATAAAAGCCTGAAGGAGGATGACTCTCGCCTAATGATGAAAGCTGACAAAGGTAACTGCTTTGTTGTTATGGACAGATCTGATTATAACGAGAAAAGGGAAGCTTTACTCAGTGATCATCTCACTTACCAGTTGGTACAGAAATCTCCATTCGCCAAGATCGAAAGAAGAGCTCAATCATAGGTTACTGGACCTCAAGAAGAAGAATAATATCGACGAATCATCCTATCGTATAGAAATTTCTGATGACGAGGTCTTGGTATCATTTGATGTGGTCTCACTCTCCACAGCTATTCCTGTTGAAAAAGCCTGTGAATATATCCGAAAAAAGCTCAATGAAGACACCACTCTACACTTAAGAACCAATCTCACCTCTGAAGAAATTATATCCCTCCTAGATTTCCAGTATCAAACAACTACTTCGTATACAATGATTCTATTTACAAACAGATACACGGTTGTGCGATGAGTAGTCCTGTCAGCCCCGTCGTTGCAAATCTCTGCATGGAAATAATTGAAGAATCAGCTATCACTGCCTCTGCAACTCCTCCAAAAGTTTGGAAACGCTATGTTGATGACAGCTTCCTCATTATTAAGAAACACTCAACCTTCCATGACACCCTTAACTCGATCGACCCGAAGATTTCTTTCACTATTGAAACGGAGAACAATGGACAGATATCCTTCTTGGACACCCTGGTATCCAGAAAGGATGGTATTGTCAGTATTGTTGTTTACCCAAAATCTACTCATACGGACAGGTACACCACGAGAAGAAACACAAAATAAGTACTGTCTTCACTCTTCTGAATCGTGCCTCTAACCTTCCGAGCACCTCTGCAGGTAAACCAAAAGAATTGATTTACGTCACAAATGCCCTGGAATCAAATGGCTACTCCCAGTCTTTCATATCAAACATCCTGAAGAAGAAACCACCTCCTGAAACTACACCATCCCCAGAAGAACCTTTTTAAAAAGGTTCCAACATTGCAACACACGCATGGTTGAACGACCACTCCATTGACTTTAAAGTGCTCATGTAATCGACAAGGGAAATTTCCGCGTTAAAACAATACTGGAATCCTGACACACAGCAATTACAAGCGACGCAGACAATAATGCGAAACAATTACCTAGACAAAACTCAATTTTATTATGATCTTCTGATTAGCATTTTATTCCCACGAAAGTATTTTGATTGTTTTTTTTTATTATAATTTCTTTTTTTCACACTTTTTGTAGTATATATTTTAATGTTCGCGCTTTTTATTCATGACTTGTCAAAGATTGCAGACTGGCAATCAAAAGCTCGTAAACTTTTAAATTGACCAGTATAGCAGACCAGTATAGCAGATTCCCTGTCATCAGAAAGCTAACTGGCACGAGCTCACAGGCCATAGTCACACACCTTAAGAGCATCTTTGCAGAACACGGCATCCCTGCCCAATTAGTAACCGACAAGTCGGACCACAGCACAGAGCAAAGGAATTCCAAGACTTCAGAGAATCCTATGGTGTAGAGCACATCACAAGCTCCCCACACTATCCACAGGCAAACGGGTCCTCTGAACGCATGGTACAGACAGCGGAAAACATACTGAAGAAATGTGACGAAGAAGGTGGAGATCCTTACCTAAGACTGCTATCATACAGAGCAACACCTATCAACCATCACCTGAAATCCCCAGCAGAACTGTTAACCAGTAGGAAATTCAAAACACTGTTACCCATGTCAAATCGCGTAAACAACACAACAACAACAACCATTCTATTTTGCCAAATTAAATACAAAAAATTACACTGTAAACTAAATTAACTAAAATAGGCAAAAAAAGTACCCAGAATAGAAATAAACTAAACGAGCTGAGTAGTTACAAAAAAATTAAATTGCTTTGACTAGGTTGTACATAAAAGAAGGCAAAAGTAAAATAAGACAAGTAATAAGTAATAAAGCACAAAGTAAAAAAGAATTCAGTACAATGTAACTAAGTATGTATAAATAGTAATTTAGACAAAAAAGTAGAAAAAAAAAGGGATATGGGAAGAAAAAAAGAAAAGAAAGGAAGAAAGCGCGAGCCTTAAAGCCGATTCAGGGCGCGTTGAGGAACAGTTGAGGAAGCGACAAGACGTAACACAAAATTACAAGCAACATAAATGTACTAGACATAATATTAAACTAAACGAAACGTATGGGTTTATAACTACAAATCGCTTACTCATCCTTCGTTGTAAGTGGTATTGTTCGCAACCCAGTTGGGTTTCTCCAGGATTAAACGATCGCTACACTTAACAATGCCATTGCCAAGAACTTTGCTCTTAAACGTTTTGTTGTTCACCTGAAGTCAGACATGTACGGGTCATAATATGGAAATAGCTGTGCAGTGTTTGACAAACGTTTTCTCCAAAAAGTAGCTAGAAAGATGAAACGTGGTGGCTTGTCGATTACGTTAACGCCAATCTAGCCCCATCTAGTTAAAGTGGCTTGAAACTTAAACGGTTGAAGAAGGCTCAAAGTAGACGTTCTGTGGTCATTAATTGAGACACAACACTGAGCACAGAGGAGTCACATTTGATCGTAATATTCTAGTTATTTTACAAATTTCATCGTGAAAATCCATCTTGTTGAAAGGAACGCGACCAAATTGCCATAAAATTAAAAGCGTTATGCGATCTTGTTACACGTCTTGGTAATGGTCCCTGGGGCGACGATTCGGGGACCAGAAAGCGACACTTCCTTAGTCATAACTGTATGCGACTATTGGCGAATCATCAATTTGAGATAAATGTAGCAGCTAATAACCAGTAAAGGAAGGCGAAAAGGCGTACGGCTGGAATATATCATATGGTTTTCCTTAGGAAATAAAACTTCAAAACGTTACAATTCAAATAAAAATGAAAAGATTACTATTATCAAGGATGTTCTTTAATTGCATGAAATAGTATTGCAGTAGATTAGTGTCTTAAACATCATGACCAAGTAATCTAAATGAAGGCAGGAGAAAACTTTTCGACTAGGGGAATTGAACATGCTGTACGTGTTACTATATGTATACTAGTATTTTGGGTTAAATTAGACTGAATAGTTACTGGATTTACGCAGTCCTAACTATTACCTTTTACAGATTCTGTTTTCATTTAAAATACTAAGAAAAATTGGACAAATTAAGGGCGTTCTTATCCAATCGTCAGCCTATATATACATATTCTTAGAATTTTGGTCAGTCGACACTTTTATAAAAGGCAGTTTTCGTAAAAGGGAAGTAATTAAATATAAAGAATTAGCCAAGCCTAAAAGCGGAGCTCCAATTTTTATTTATTTATTTATTATTATTATTTATTGTTGCTATTATTATTATTATTATTATTATTACAAGTGAGACCGGAAAACAATTTTATAATTATTAGTTAATCATTAGTAATACACCTCTCATCAAATTAGAACCAGTGTTTCATAAATTTTAAATAAGCCTCTGTTGTAGGTAATATACATTTAAACTTAAATATCTAAGCAATTTAAATGCTTTATTCAATAAGTGATTTGAAACCGGGATACTATAGTGCAATACGTTTTCTACACTGTAAGACGCTCTTATACTCACATTTTTCTCCTTATATGGTAAAATGACGCTATAGTTGAATGATGATGATGATGATGATGTACCTTATTTACTTGTATTAATTCCCAGGGATGTTAAATTAATAGTAGGAAGTAGTGAACCCTAAAACATCCCAGGGCATTGCTTTCTTTCTTACTCAGAAGGAGTACCTTACTGGAGTTAATTAATATGAAATTTAATTTAAATTACTGTAAAAGCTCTAATAGTCCTGCTCTCTAATACGCCTTCTTACCTACTACTTGCTAATTACAAATAAATTATTTGCTTACAATTATGTCATGACATTGGGGCTTGAAAATTATTTTATGTCTCGACTGATGCCGGGTATTTTTTGAGTAGCCCCGCAGCTCTTAACAACCTCTAATTTCATTGGACCTTGGTATCACGCAGCTCTATTGTTTTCGGGGCTAGGGTCCATTGTTTTGTTGTTTGGTATATTGTTTTCTCAGCAAATCAGAGAAGACCTTGTAAGAACTGCGACATCGCCCTATTATTTTACTGCCAGACGAAGATGCGAAGAAGTGCAGCATTATGCATGTAATTATTAACATGTAATTCAGGTGAATAAATTCATTCAACTATTTTAAGTACCAATCAGTCAATCAATCAACCACTCAACCAACTGGCTGATAAATCAGCCAATCAGCCAATTAAAAAATAAATCATTCAATCAATCAATCAATGAATCAGTCAATCAACAAATCAATAAATCAATCAATCTGTCACTTCAGTGTTGCCAATGCGAATAACAAATGGTCCAGTAATGACAAGTGACTTTATTTGATGCACAGATTATGACTCACTCTCTTACTACCCCAGACCGTGATGGCAGTAGATCTCGAGACTTTAGTTCTTTTTGGTTTGACAATTTGCCACCAATAAGCATTGTTACTGATTGCCAGAATCTGGTACCAAAGAAAAACAAAAGGAATAGCCTCTTCCTAAATCATTTCAGAATAGTCTGAAACCTAACAGGCAATGAACTGACAAAAAGGGATCAGACTGTGGTGAATCAGTCAATCAATATAGTTTTCCCCATAAAGAGAATTCAATCAAATAGGTCTGACTCTTCATTCCTGGGATAGTAGTTGGGGGGGGATACTCCCCCCAAAAAAGATATGGGGCAGGGTGTGCTCATCAGATATTTTGAAGTAGAGCCCTAAAAGGTGTACTCCAGGATTCATTCCATTTTCATACATCGTCCACTTAGTAGTACTGAGGGGACAGTCAAACTAATCAATGACATCAAAATGTTAAGCAGAAAAAGACAAAAAAATATATAACCTTATTTCAAAACTGCTCTTCAAATTTTTTATTTGAATTGATAAAGTGTGTCTGGGAATATAACTAAAAGTATAAATTTCTTAACCAAACCCTTATAATAAACTGCCATATTTTCCTGACATCAGGTTGATGGAATAAAAACCTGTAAGAAAAACAAAGTAGATTTTAATTATCGCAATTACCAATAGTAGGACAGTCAGTGTGCACGCGCCAGAGAAAAATGAGAGACTGCTCGTAGTCTATGAGAATGGTACCAACTTGGGCCGGTACGACTTCAGATCGACTCCAAATGCTTACCTCTGTTTTCACGAAATGTACGAAACATGAAGCTAGTATATCATCTTAGGCTGTGTTTACACGAGTGACTTCATCCTGAGATGACTTTCATATCGGTGTCTGGTTATTTACCTGTAAGTTTTTACATGGTTTGGAGCTGAAATGGTGTTTACCCCGGGACGATTTCATCCTGGTGCTGAAGACCGGGATGAAATCGTCCTGGGGTGAACACATTTCAGCTCCAAATCATGTAAACATTTACAGGTAAATGACCAGACACCGCAATGAAAGTCACTCCGGGATGGGATGAAAGTGACATCCGGGGATAAAGTCACTCATGTAAACAGGGCCTTAGGCTGGTTTAACTCATCACTGCTGCTGAACCAATATGAATGACTCAGAACGGTTTGAAATCAGACTGGGGAGCCACTTAAGCACGAACAGGGTCCCAATTGGTCTGAGATATTTGTTTTGGGTATGCACGTTTAACAAGTGGCGTTAGAGCATTCCAAGCTGTTGGATAATAGATAAACTGGATTTTTAAGGATGGGATGGTTGCGGACCATATTAACACAAACAGAGTTTAGATTGGTCTCAGGTAAACACTTCATGCAAGTCTGACTTTCAGACTGATCTCATGTAAACAAAATCATACCAGTATGAGTTTGCACCGGTCTCATGAAATCAGGGCGTTACTGCCCCTGGGTCTCTGAGGATGTTGTGAAACATTCTTAAGAGCTGTTCGACTTTAGGCTAAGGGGGTGTTCACATAATACCAGCAGGATTTTCATTCTGGTACAAGTTCCTCCCGATTTCCTCTTGTTTCTCTGTATTTGTTTCATGATTACAGCACAAAATCTCATAACTGTACAAGTCATACCTGTGTGAGCTTGCCCCAGTAGTGGTACTGGGTCACAATAATCACCGTGGTACGGAAACCCATACATGGTATAACTGTTTGATTCATTCTGCATTAAGTTTTAACCCTTTAACCACCAAGAATAAATCTTACATCACTGTGAAAAATGGATTTTGTAACTTAAGTGGGTATAAGGTTTTCATCACCTACCCCAATGGAAGTCTGGAAGTCTGCCAAATTTTCTTTTTCCGAAAAGGCTGTTTTAGCCACCCAGTCTTCTATGTGTTTACATGACAATATAAAACAGATCATGTTCAAATTCCACACTAAAGAAATTTGTGCTTGTTCTCACGCACTCAAAGGCAGATGGTTTAAATCTCTGGTATATTTGAATGATTTTAAACTGTTTAACTGTGCTTAATTATGTTTGACTGGGTTCAGAAATTGGAATCAAACACTGCTGTATGCATATTATTGGTTTAATTGTGTTCAACTACCGAACCCAAATTAAACCGATCATTGCATTTGACCTAGTTCATTTTACTGAACAGTAAGATAGTACGTAAGCTGGGATAATTATGTGATTGATATCTTCCATGTGCATACCTTCACTGTAAGAAAAGCTGCATCACTGATCACTGCTGACATATACCATGCCTAGTATAGATAAAAAAAGGATCAGTGAAAACAACAACTTCAGGGCTAAAAACTGACAGTCTCCTGGTTGCCAGTAGCAATTTAAAACTGACCAGGGCCACTAAAAGTTGAGGTTTGTTTTTACTTAGAGTTCTACAGTATGTGGTACTTTTTCCACATGATTATTGTCGAAATCCCTGGATAAAAGACTTACTTCTCACCCAGGTTGGGAGGGGTCTATTCAAGTAAATATGGTTTTAAATTTTTTGATTTAGACTAGAGCATTTTGAAAGCCACTTTATCTAAATGGCCTGGTCCACTATACTAAGCGAGCAAGTGAAAAGACCCTGGGGACGAGGTTGGAATTCAAGGATACTGGCCCGAGTTGCAATTCAATGATTCAAGCACTGAAGTTAATTTTTTACCCTGCAAATTATGGAATAACTTAATCAGTAAAAGTAGAGAACGAGATGTACAAAACAATTACATTCACCTGCTTTGAACTCGATTATCTTAAGCATATTTTCCCAAAAGTGATCAACACATAACTTTTAATAAAAGTCTTACATGTACCTAATTCGAAATTTAAATTTGTTGTTTGTCATCAAATCATGCCAACTATAGCTTTGAACCTTACTTGATCTAAGAAACATTCGTGAGTCATTAGATGTGTATAAATAATTTGCAAGCAGTGAAGAAAAGCCCAGCTAATAAACAAATGGAGATGGAGATAAAATAAAGTATGTTATGTGTTATGTTATGTTGTTATGAGATGTTTACAACACGTAAGCTTAAATGATGCTACACATTTAAGCTCATCTGCCAGTATCAACATTAGGAGAATAGCCTGACCTTCTTGCTTTAAGCAATAGCTGTTTGAAACATTAATTTTAACAGCAACGCTGTAATTAAAGTTACTGAAAACATAAAGGATGCGATGCTAAACTTTTACTGGGCCAACAAAGAACATACATGTACGATTCACAGACGAGTGTACAAAAACTACATCACTTCATATAACGTTTATTTAAAGACTTACGAAACTTAATAAACTTTAGCTACCAACCTACGTGTCTATCTTTCGGCTTTTTGCTACCGGAACGAAAATGGCAGATTATTTAAGCACTGGACTAACGATAAATATGAAACATTAAACAAAAATGATCGATCGGTAAAGCCCTGCTAATATATTAAGCTGTTTACCGAAGACAATAAAAAGCTATAATTACACGTACCTGACATGAGCAATGCAGCGAGAAATGAAGTGCTGTCCTCTTTCGGAGAAACCATTAACAATTCTTTAGCAGAAATGGACCGACAGAAAGCTAGCAAAACACCTTTTCACCCCATTTTTCAGCTTTTGTCGCTAGCTATGCCGCCGCGCCTAAAAAGTGCACCAGTCTTCCTGAGCAATCCGTGACATTGGTGCCCAGTACTCCGCGTGCCTGCAAATTCACATCCCTGAGCTCTATGAAAACGAATTTTTTTAAAAAAACTGTTAACATAGTTAGAAAGAGCATAGTTTGAAACCAAATATGCTGATTCGTTTTTACATTTATATTAAAACCTCACAAAACAGGGGATTATCAAAAGTTTAAGGTTCATTTTTCATTGTGCTTTTTTCAAAAGGAAAAATAATAATGGACGTTTTTGAATAACTTGCAATTTTTTCTGCGATATTACTGTGAGAAATTACGAATTTATTGAGCTTAAAGCAGTTTTAAAGTGGTTTGAATTTTCTGTGCGCTCTGGTCACGTGACCAATGACGTCACAACAGTGAGCATATCATGGTCGTTACTTTCATGCGAAGTACTATTAACCAGCCAAGCTTTGTTTCTCTCCGCCTTAAACTACCATAGTTACTGACTCCTTACCAGTCCCCTGGGAAATGCTCCTGTACAGAGCCACCTTAACTTTCAAATGCCAGATGTCAAGTGGCAATTTCCATATTGCCCATTCCAATGTCTATCAGGGCACGTTATCTGCTTTTGAATTGATGGAGGCCTGTTCTTGCAGTGAGCTAAAACATATTTTTGCCATAGTCACGTGAATAATGACGTCATCACCCTAACGTTAATATGAGGGATAACTTTCACGAAGTTGTAAATAACACACGGTACAGCATTCTCTTCGACCCCAAATTAACTAAGTTATTTTGCATTGAAATTTTTCTGGTGCAAAGCATTCTGGGAAGGTTCTTATTATAATTATAATATTGTTTTTAATTATTGTTTCAAGTGGTACCTGACAGCAATATTATATTTTAGTTAATTATTAGTAAATACATATCTCATCAAATTAGAACCTACATACCCGCCAACTTCATAAAATCAGAAATAGAGACCACCCTCCCCCCCCCCCCCACCACGCTCACCCCAGTCCTGGGGTAGTGCCCTGCCCCCCAACACTGAGCAGGGTCCAGGATGCTCCAGGGTTTTTGCTTTAATTTTTAAAAAATATTGCCTGTACTGTACTGTTTTACCATTAGAATTCCAATGGGATGTAGAAGAGTCAAGAACAATCTTTAACAAGCCAGTTCCAAATTGTCTTTTTTTTTTTTGAAAATCGGAATGTCCCGATTTTTTTAGGTTTTGAAACTCAAAAATCGGGACAATTCCCATTAAATCGGGACGGATGGCAGGTATGAACCTGTTTTACAAAATTTTAAATAAGCCCCTGTTTTAGGTTGTAAACTTAAATGTTGGGCACAATAATTATTTTTGTTCTCCTTGCCTCGGCCTTTTCTCTGCCGCAAGTCTACGGTTTAATTTATTTACATTTTTGCAGGGTTGTCAGAGGAGAGAAATTGTATAGCCAAGGTACTAATTGAAGAATACATCCACCTCATCGATGGTTTGACAGATAAGTTGTGTAGTATGGTGCGAGGAAAAATGCGAGCAATGAGTAAACTGTCCTCGAGTATTTTCTGTAAAACCACTGAATGATATTTATTGTTCCACTACAATATTTGCCTATCATTTTAAATGATTTATTCAATGAGTGATTTGAAGCCGAGACACTACAGTGCAATACACTCTCATACTCTCATGTATGTGCTTTCTCCTTATCTGGTAAAAATGATACTATGTTTAATCTTATTAATGCCCAGGGACTATTATATTAAAATGAATCTCTTTAAATACCCATTAGTCACCAATCCAGCACTCAACCACTTAGTTGATAAATCAGTCAATCAGTCAATTAAAAATCAATCAATCTGGGACTAACAGTGTTGCCAATGCGAATAGCAAATGGTCCAGTAATCACTAGTGGCTTTATTTGATGCACAGATTATGACTCACTCTGTTACCACCCCTGACCGTCATGGTAGTAAATTTTGTGGTTTAATTTGCTTTTGGTTTGATCATTAGCCTTTAGTCAGTCAGAAACCTATCAGGTAATGAACTGACAAGAGGGGATCAGACTGTGGTGAATCAATCATTTTAAATAGTTTTCCCTGTCAAGTGAATTCAATCAAATAAGTCTGAATCATCATTCCTGGGAAGTTAGTTGTGTGTGTGTGTGGGGGGGGGGGTAGGGTTTCTCTCAAATAATTGTTACTGGTGTATGGATGTGTTACTGAGGGAACATAAAGTGTATGTGGATACAGTCAAACTAATCACCAACATCAAAATATTTTGCAAAGACAAAAAATATAAAACCTTATTTCAAAACTGCTCTTTAAATTTCTTTAGAGGATGAGGGAATAAAAATCTGTATGGAAAACAAAGCAGATTTTAATTATCTCAATTGCCGAAAGTAAGCCCATGGCTTTAGGGAGGTTCTAAGGACATTTTTGCTATTTTTCCTGCGTATCCATACTGCGCATACAATTCACATGGCACCAGGGCCACTAATGAACAGAAAGAACGGGTTAACAGAATACTACTTGTCATTAAAGATGTGTTTATTTGTTCATCGTGGTGTAAGATAGGCAAGATGAACGTTTTATTCGTTTGTCTCACGATGGAATCGCTTTGAGTTGTTGATCGCGACGTTTCGACTACAATACTGCTAGTCTTCATCAGGCGATGAGGTCGATTGTTTAGGTGTCGCTATTAGTAGCATGTTGGTTCGCTCCTATTGGTGCATTTCGATCCTCATTATTATCCCAACTATTAGATGTTGTTCCCTCGTAGGTCCGCTTTGTGGTTGATCGGCTGTTGTGCTTTTTGATCGTAGGTATCCAAGCTTCAGGAAATTCGATTCCACTATCTCTATTGATGTTATTAGGATGAAGTCTTATATGGATAGCCTCTTTGACCCTACGTGTGTACCAGTGAGGGTCACGATCAATAAACTTAACTTCTTTTCAAATAGGAAGATGCCCCGTTTCGTTAGCGTGCTCCAAATCTGCGGATGTTTGCGTACAAGCAAGCCGTATATCTCTGTCGTGTTATTTTGTCCTGTCTTGCATCGCTCTCCCTGTTTCCCCGATGTATACTTTGCCGCACTCACATGGAATCTGATAGACGACACCGGCTTGTTTAGTTGGTTCAAGGGCGTCTTTCGGTCGCACTATGTGCATGAAACCTAGGAGTTGTGTCTGATTTGAGGATGGTGCGTACACCTTGTTGTTGTAGGCAGCGGCGAAGAACCTCTGATACACCTTTTATGTAGGGTAGAGCAGCAGTAGATTTAAATTCCTGTGTAGGTTCTTTGTTGGCTGTTGGTCTTGTTGTCTTCGTGAGCTTTCTTACAAATGAAGAAGGATATCCGCTCGAAACAAGTACTGATAATAAATGTTTCTTTTCTTCAGAGATAGCTGATGGTTTTGATGTCAGGTGTTTGGCTCGGTCGAATAGACACTCAACAATACCGCGTTTCACTGACTGAGGATGGTGTGAGTCATAGGCTACAATCCCGGCCACAAACCTTGAAACAGTTTGTGCAAGTGAGCTCCCCCTTCCCCTTTTCAATGTTGTTTCTGTTTCACTTTGGTCAACATTGAACTGGGGAGCGGGGTGTTCCAAGGAATTGTGGCCTCGGTTGTCTGGAATGGCGGGAAATTTTTTGTGCATGTCTAGTGAGCGTGAATTCAGACTTAGAAATTTGCGAGGGCATTGCAAGGTGAGAGTATGTGTCAGGGTCAGTGAGTTGATGGTTCGAAAATTGCAGTTAAACATCATCGTGTCTTTCTAAATTGCCACTACTACTCGTTAGAAACATGTTATAAAGGAGTTCAGATAATTTTTCGCAAAATTGTTTTCTCTAAATAAGTTACAGAGCTCGACAAAGATTAGTTTCAAAGCTTACACATCAATACAAAGTGAATGTCGTAATAAAGTCCAGACAAAAAAAAATGTCTTAATAGAGCCCAAAATAGATTGTTTGTTTAATGATGTTTCGAAATATGGAGATAAAAGCAATCAAAGTGAAAGGGAAATGTATATATTGATCAACATTTTGCAATACTTTGAGTTCGGTGTGGTTCTTTTCTAGTAGGGTTTTGACGACGTAGGTGCATACTGTGTATGAAATTGAACCGTTAACATGGAAAGTTG
This sequence comes from Siderastrea radians, assembly GCA_964017195.1. Taxonomy (NCBI): domain Eukaryota; kingdom Metazoa; phylum Cnidaria; class Anthozoa; order Scleractinia; family Rhizangiidae; genus Siderastrea; species Siderastrea radians. The sequence goes on along the minus strand of OZ024892.1, from coordinate 41,733,125 downwards.
CATTGATGAGTATGATGAAGTCTCAGAGCAGATGAGTCAACTATCCGACACAGACAGTGTTTTAGAAAATACTGAAGATTGTGACGGAAGCGAGACAGCAAGCGTAATGGAGGAAAGCCCTGAATCTCGTGAGATATCTACTCGGTCGGTTAGAAAGGTATATTTAAAGTGCTACTATGATCAAAAAATCACTTTTATTTTTTCTTCGGATTTCGAAACTATGTTTGTTAAACACTCCCCAAGCGAAATTATATGCGTTAATTTTGAGAAGAAGACCGTTAATTTAAACTGCAATTTTCCGGTTTAATGGTCCGCCATTATTACACCAGAAAGGATACAATGACGTCATACACGCAAGAGCTGTAATTTGTAGTGTGTGAACGCGGCTTACAAATTATGCAAAACACGAGTTTGAGAGTGTGAAAGCTCAAAACTCCCGTGCTGCATACTAAATAAGGCACTTTCACACACTGCATTCTACATCTCTTGAGTGTATGACGTCATTGTATCCTTTCTGGTGTAATAATGGCGGACTATTAAAACGGAAAATTGCAGTTTAAATTAACGGTCTTCTTCTCAAAATTAAGGCTTATAATTTCGCTTGGGGAGTGTTTAATAAACATAGTTTTGAAATCCGAAGAAAAAATAAAAGTGATTTTTTGATCATAGTAGCACTTTAATAACCTATAGCCAAGCCGACCTGGAAAGATTTCCTAGTAGAGAAGCGTTTGCAAACACTGTGCTGGCGGCTTTTAGCGCTACCAAGAGTGGAATGTCTGATGTTTTGCATTGGGTATGCAGTCAGGAAACCCATTCTTCAGGCGGTAGACATTATCATACGTCGGTTAAACTTTCCCATCCACGTCGTTGGTTGCGAGTACGACATTACTTAGATGAGAAGCATGGGATCCAAGTCAATTTCTCGGGAAATCACTGCAATTATTATAGCGCGTGGAAATACACCACAAAAGAGGATAATGAGTTCCTCCAGTCTCCAAATCATCCAGACCTGGCGAATTCAAAACCTCCACAAACACTTCAAGCAAGTCAGAGTTTGATTGAAAGTGGAAGGAAACTGGGGAAAAGCGCCAGAAAACGCAAAAGAGCGCGCCTTAGTATCTACGACGTATCTCAACTTGTTGTAGCCAAAGGAATTAAGACCCGAGTTGAATTACTTGCCTTAGCTTGTCAGCAAAAGAAAGAGGGCAAAGAAGATTTGGCGGAGTTTATTGCAAATAGAGGAAGCAAAGTCGTGGACGAGGCGATTCATGTGGGATGGGAGATAGAGGAGGCCGAAAGTAAACTTAGGCGACAGCAAATGTCGCGCTTAGAAATTCTTCGTGAAGCCCTTCAAGGCCCATGTGTTGAGAACTGCAAAGGACAGTGGCTCGAGCTGGCACTAGATATTCTGACCCGCAACAATATACCTGGTGGAGTTTTCCAATCTGCTGTGCACGACCTTCTCGACAAAGGACGAGGAAAATACAGGAATATCCTCGTAAAGGGAAGCGCAAACTGTGGAAAAACCTTTTTGTTAAATCCGTTAAATGTCATTTTCAACACTTTTAGCAATCCGGCGAGCAGCAATTTTGCATGGGTTGGCGCCGAATCTGCCGAAATTATATTTCTTAATGACTTTAGATGGAATCCCCATGTGTTGCCGTGGCATGACATGTTGCTTCTTTTAGAAGGACAGACGGTTCATTTGCCCGCGCCCAAGAGCCATTTTGCTAAAGACATCCTATTTAGTGCAGATACCCCTATTTTTTGCACGAGTAAGCATGAGTTGATATTTATTAAGGGTGGGTGTATTGACGAGAAGGAAACCGAGATGATAAGAGTTCGTTGGCGCATTTTCAGTTTCTTTTCGCAGATTCCTGAAAATGAACAAAGGAACGTTCCTCCGTGTGCAAGATGTTTTGCGAAATTCATTCTAAACGACAATGAACAGTAGTTAGTAGGAGAAAAATATCGCTTCGTTATTGTTTAAACTGATTGCGCAATGATATCTGTTAATGTTTCGACACGCGGTAAACCATTACCGTTGAACGCACGGTAAACCACTGTTGTTTTTTTAATTTTCGAGTAATCTCGCCTGTTATGACAATAAAAAGTAGGCGTAAATGTAGCTCTAAATTCCTTCTATCTATTTGCCAGTCACTTTAAAAATACGATAGCGTATTTCAACCTTTTTACAACGGTAAACCATCGTGTTATTAAATTGAGAGTCTCACTGTGTTCTCGCTTTACAGTGACAATGGTTTACCGTTGACACGTTACCCGTTAACAGAGATAACATCAACAAATGAAAATTGTAGTACAAGTTTTTGGGACACTAAAAAATCTTTTATTATCACATATTTTCAACTGAAAAAAAAAGTATATATATATATGTATATATTTAAATTGCTTTTTAAAAGTAGGTTTTGTAAGGCCTGTATGTTGACATGCAATTTTCAATTTGATAACATATTTTAGGACTGATACTGGTTGAGGTTATCAGCCACCGCATCATTACACTGACAATAAAGACAGTGTAAAGAAATCGATTTTTCAGTAACTATAGTTCTTGGTTCTCTATTGTAGGAATGTAACCCTGTTATGGAATAAATTGTTCTAATAAGTTAAACGCTGTCCTTTTTTCTCTATTATAAGCCTCAAACGCTTATCCATTGATTCAATTAAATTGTTTATTTTGGGCACTGGAAAACTGAGGATTTTGTCACGCACCCGTTCTTTAAAGTCGGCGAACTTTTCTCGTTCGATTTGTTTCTCTTGAGCCTCTGTACGCAAGTCTTCACGGACTGCTTTGAACAGGTTTTCCGCAGGGTTCAATTCAGGACTCTTGCTTGGGATCGCCACCAATTCAGCATTGGCCCGTTCCCAAGCTGATTTAGCAACGCGTGAATTTTGACAAGGATCATTGTCTTGAAGGAACAGTCTCGTTGCTTTGTTGGATTTCTGAAACATCTGATCAAAATTTGCGTCAATAAACGAGGCAAAATATTGCCCTGTCATGTGTTCGTATTCTTTGCATAAAACAACTCCGGCGTCATATGAAATTGCTACAAGAAACTTGGCAACTTTTCCTCCGGTTCCAACTTTACTTCCTTTCGCTGTGCAGTACTGATTTAGCCCCTCAGACTTCTTTCTATATATCCTTCCACTTGGCGCTCTCGCTTGATCCAAAGGGATTATTTTGTAGGCAAAACTAACACCGTCTAGGTAAAATTCAACTTCGTCTGTCCAATACTCCGGTCCATGTTCCTGTCGCATCTTGATGGCAAATGCAACGCGATTTTTCCTGTCATTATCGGTAAGTAAGCCTTTTTTACGGGCCTGAAGATACCAAAATCCTTTGCTATTAATAAAGCGACGAACAGTACGAAGTGAGACATCCGTTTCTGAAATATTTACCTCTTTCATAATGCGCCTAGCAGTAAAATTTCCCTCCGTACGCCTTAATTTATACAGGGTCCTGATAATAAGTCTCTGCTGTCGGTCCGTTAACCTCTGACGCCTACCTCGTCTCAAAGGCGTATTTTCGTCCTGGGAACGATGAAATGAAAGACGCTTTATATCCCTTAGAACTCTCATTACGGTTGCAGGTGATCGATATGTTTTCCTTGCAATTTCTCGAAGAGATAACTTTCTTTCGGTAGACAAAAAACGAATTAAAGCTCTTTCTTCTGATGTGGTTTGTCTCGTATAAACCATTATTTATAGTTTCGTGTTATCGGTAAAACTCTCTTTCTTAACTGTAATGTACAACAGAGTGCTTATTTTTATATTATTTCCATCAACATAACATACACTAGGCGAAATGGCAAATTTAAACGACCTTAAACATGACTTAACCCTGTCTTAAACATAAGTTTAGTAAGTTTAAGTTGCTGTTTAAGCAACTTATACCTAAGTTTAAGTTTTGCTTAAACCAATATTAAAATAACTTAAGGTTCATGTCTAATGTAGGTTTAAGTCCTTCTTAAATATACATTAAACAAATGTTTAGTGTCGTTTAATAGGGCCATTAAAGGTATTTTAAATGTATGTTTCAGGCATGTTTAATTAGAACTTAAACCTGCATTAGACATGAACCTTAAGTTATTTTAAGGTGGGTTTAAGCCAAAATTAAACTTGGATGTAGGTTTAAGTCCTAATTAAATATAACCAAAACAAATGTTTAGTGTCGTTTAATAGAGACATTAAATGTATGTTTCAGGCATGTTTAATTAGAACTTAAACCTGCATTAGACATGAACCTTAAGTTATGTTAAGGTGGGTTTAAGCCAAAATTAAACTTGGTTGTAGGTTTAAGTCCTAATTAAATACACCCGAAACAGATGTTTAGTGTCGTTTAATAGTCACTAAAGGTCACGTATTTCTAGTTAAATATTAGTTTCAGTCAAGTTTAAGAGCTATATCAAACGACAAGAAACATGTGTTTTAGACATTAAAACCTAGACTTAAACTGGCCAAAATGTGTCTGAAACAAGGACCTCAAATCACTGAAGTGAATAAAGTGAGTAAACAAAGTACCAATTACTAACAAATCTTTATTATCAATTCTCTTAGCTTCCTCCTTGTCCCATTTAAGTATAAAATAAATAAGTGATAAAATACACTTCATTTCTTGTTTATAATAAATACATTCTATCTTTAATTTTCTTAAACTGCACCATTATACTTTTTTGATCCTTGAATTTCTTTTAAAAAAACTCATTATATTTCACATCTTATATTCAAATGAAAGTTCAAACACATCTTCACTGGGACTGTTCTCTTTTCCTACAAATTCGCTGACCTGAGAGACACGAAGAAAAGAGAATTTTTGCCCTGAGTGGTATGAATGAAAGTTTGACCTTAGCAAAAAAAGTCACTTAGTGAAACCGGTACTAGAATAGATGCTGTTTCAGATGACTAGTACCTGCACCTACAGTTCCACTGTACAAGCTGTTTTGTTTGGATGCTAATGAATGAGTACATAAGCACTTAAGTTCATTAGTTGCTTATAGGCATTGCTACAATGCTATCCAGGACAGATTCCTCTTTCCTCCAATCTTTACAATGTAGTTCATCCAAAAGCAGAACACTGGACTCTCTACAAAGGACATTGTTTCAAAGCAAATTTTTCCCCTTTTTGATTTTTGTTTATAGCTGACTTATCCAGATTTACAGTGACTATTATAACTGGGAGTGTTTCTGATCTGCGATTAGGACTTCTTTAAGCCTGTCTTGATGAGAATTGATCTGACTGCGACTGATCTGTTGGAATGAATGAAAGGATAGTATTAAATTTACTCTACAAATACAAATAATTCCTATGGACACTGGCCCAGGTAACAGTTAAAATGTGCAGTTACTGTGGACGCTTTTTAAAGTCAAACTGGTATGTGTGAATAACATTGGTGACTCAACCCCATCACAGAACTTTCTCTTTTTCCCATCACAGAACAATGGGTAACCTTATTTTTGAGAATTCATGGAAAATGGACCTAAGCTATTCATAAAATCATACATTATAGTTAAATCGTCATTTAATAGCATGTCAGGGGAAGTAAAAAGTTCATTGCACAATAGAAACCAAAATGGACAGCAAGGTTAGCAACGCACATGGTAGATAAACTTACTATCCTACACGACAGTATCAATTAACTAGTCAATAAAAGTGCATTTTATCTAAGTTTTGAACAGTACAGGACACGGGAATTGCAGTACTACATGAGGGTTTCCTGTGTGTAATGATGCCATGTTGAGCACAATTTTGAAGCATCAAACACTCATGTAAAAAAATTACATACAAATGGGTGTAAAAAAGACACAAATTTTCTGAAAGTGCAAGTTAAATTTACATGGGGAGGTTGGAGACAAGCTCATTTTGAGTGTGTATCAGTAAATAACACAAGTACAGAGTAAAAGAAGTTATGTAAGAATCGGGATAAACTATGTGTCATGACCCTATTCATACCATAGGTGCCACAAGCAGTAGAAGTACATGTACAGCATGTGTGATGCTTGACCAGTGTTGTGTTCACCATAACCAAAAATTAATGCTTGAATTATAGAGGTTTATACATGTATATGGGTTTTGGTTGTTTAAAGTAAGGCCCTAACACTACAAATGAGAATGTTTCTGATTTTCATAACCGAGACCAGTTCTATGGGGTGGGCCTGGGATGATTGGTCCCATACTTAAACCCATCCTGGAGGGCCTGAGGCAGTACTTTGTTCAGCCTTTCTAATTTCGACCACTCGGACACGACTGAATATAGCACGGGCCAAGGGCCCAGCAAGCCAGCTCTTGGGATCACTGAGACATGCAAGTTTCACTACCATGGCATTGCGACATGCCCAAGGTTATTTTCCATACGACCACTCTTCACAAAGTTTTCAAAAATAATGGAAGTTAAATGTTGTAAAGTAAGGACGGGCCAGGTTCATAATTTAATAAATAAGTGTACTGGCTACACAAAAATTAATTTAAATGCCATGACACAAGACTCTGTTCATTCAAAGTTTCTCTGCCCCAAGCACTATGACTGTACTAACACGAACAAGTAACTAGAAATCAGTTAATATATGGTCATGTTTCAACTGTTCAGCAATCAAGGTTGGCTTAATGTGAGCTCACCAACATCTAGGAATTTAATTCAGTAATAAAACAACAATCAACAAAACTCCCAAATTATTGGTCAATTCAAAACATAGCAGAGTGTGTGGCAGTTTTTGATGACTATTAATAATTATCAATAATTGCAAGTATCCATAGGATTTGTTTGGATATTTTGTGAAGCCAATTAAATTCATGAATTGAAATTGTTTCTGGCCTTTACACTTCATTTATAGTGTTATGTTTTTAGTTTGAAAACTTAACAAAAGAGTCAAATACCAGATATGGAATGCACTGTTAATGGGGTCGCACATTTGCGGGATTTCAGGGGTAAGTAAATTCTGGCAAGTAGGGATTTGGGGTATATTTCCACAAAAGTGACTAACATGGGGTCTATAATAAATTGGCTAGAGAATACACTATAAAGGGGTAGGGGTTCGGAGAGGCCAGCAGCACAAACCCAGCAAAAATTGACCCAAGTACCCCCCCCCCTTCCCCAAGGCTTTGATGATATATAGAGGATATTACACGGCGGTGCAAAGATATGAATTTTATTTTCGAGTCGTAAAAACAATATTTTACGAGCGAGTGCATTGAGTGAGTAAAATATTGTTTTTTACTGCGAGAAAATACAAGCCACAGTGTAACTTTCTTTTTATTATATAGACCAGAGGATTTTTGCACAAACAACGATGTTAAAGCGGGAAATGACGTCGTCGATATCCTCACTAGTGAGGATATGTAAAATATACCACTCAAGTCCCGGATGTAGTTTCGTATGAACTTTACGAGTGGTCTATTTTCCACTAAAACACTCTTGTCTATATAATAAATTGAGATATTACATGGCGGCGCGAAGATATGAATTTTATTTTCGAGTGGTAAAAACAATATTTTACAAGCAAGCGCAACGAGTGAGTAGAATATTGTTTTTACCACGAAAAAATAAAATTTATACCTTCAAGCCACCGTGTAATTTTCTTTTTATTACATGGACAAGAATGTTTTTGCACAAACAACAGTGCAAGAGCGGGAAATGACGTCATCGATATCCTCACTAGTGAGGATATGGAAAATACCCCACTCAAGTCCCGGATGTAGTTTCGTATGAACTTAATGAGTGGTCTATTTTCCACTAAAACACTCTTGCCTATATAATAAAACACAGCAGCAGTTGCACATAATCTATGTTCATACAATTTATTGATGTTAAATTTTGTGAGGGAGGGACTCTGCAGGGTGTGACTTGACATTATGGAGCAAGATGTCCAACATACACAATCATTTTTTCCTCTTGAAAGAGTAGCCCTCGGGCATGCTGTTTCCAGGTGATGTATTAAGTTGTATTTAAGTTACTGATCAGTTTAATGTTTGAGTAAGGGCTGATAAGACTGCAACAACAGGAAGTCAAACAAGCAAAGGGTGAAACACAAAAGTACATGCAAACTGGTAACCTTTTTGGCAAATTAGGGATGTTTGCTCATCTGGTACACCTGTACTTTCAATAATATCATTTCTTTTCTTTGAAAACTCAATATTTAGGGCCAATTACATGCGCCAGGCTGGCCCATGATTAGCCAGGCTGGTTCAGGCCAAGATGACTGTTCAGCCTGGTGTTCCATGTACATGATGCAAGTCACCCTGGCCTAGTAAACACAGTTTACATGGAAAACTTTCAGCCTGGCTAGCTGGGATTCTGGCATCACGTTGCTGGGATCCTGGCAAACTGCAACCTCGTCCCCAGGGTCTTCTCGCTTTTCAATATGGCGGCGGCTCGGGAGAAGACCCCGGCACACAGCAGATCACGTGTCTCCAACGAGGATGGAGATGTATTCAAAATGGCGGCTACGGCGAAAAGGGTGAGAAGAACTGGGTATGAGATGCTAAGGTGAAGATGAACAAAATGGCGGAAAAAGCTGAAGTTCAGTTCAAGAAAAAATAGGAAAAACAGACACGTTTGCATGTAAGGAATATGGCAAAGTGTTAGAGGTCTTGTTTTTGTTGTTCATTGTTTCTTTTTTGTTATTTTAAAGTTAGGAGTAATGGGTTTGAGCGTACTCTACTGCGGAACTCCGTACCGCTATTTGATTCAATGTTGCTCAAGTGAACATATTATATTTTTGTTTCATGAGGCTTTAGGCAATAAATTGTCTTATCGTTACATTGTTACAAATCTGTCCTTCTTAAACATTGTTATAAATCCGTCCTTCTTAACATTATATGCTTCAGCTTAAGGCTTTTTGAATATATCAGGCTCAGATTAAGCTTGAAATATAAATATTATGGAGTGAGCTTAGGCCTTTAATAGAAAATTACTCATTTATTATTTACTTACTTATTTATTCAAGCTTATTTAAAGTGCAACCTCGATTTAACGAAGTGCAAGGGAATGGGAAAAGAGCAGTGTTGTATGTACTGGTTAAACTAAGTTTTGATCTGGCATATTCCAGTTGCTGCTTTGGAGGCAGTGATAATCATTTTGGCTTTCTTCAATTTATTTGTGCCCATTCCTTGTGCTACAATTTTGCTTGTACAGTTGCAGATCTCCAGGCATTGTCGCTTTCAATATTGTTTTCTACACTTTAGTTTCAGTAAGTCTCATTAAATACTAGAACTGAGGAGATTGTGAGACTGTAAATAATGGAGAAATAAAGCATTTTAACAGTGGATAGATAAAGTCCTCTTTGCATTTTAGACCAGTTCTGGGGATAATATTCCCAGGTTTGAAAAATTTTCTGCTTAACAACTTAAATCAATTGAGTTATCTGGGTGTAGTTTGAAAGTGTTTGAAAAACTTAAATCAATGGGAAAGAGAGGATTTCAGGAAAAAAAAAGGAGAGAAAAAGATTTCATGAAGCTTTGAAATTGGAATTTGTAGTTAGGCCTTTAAGCCCCAGTAGTGACAAACAAACATCTTATTTCTCCTTACAATATCACTACTTGTTCAAATATACAGGCCCTGAGAATAAAGGAAATGATCACCAAAAATAAAATGTCTGGATGTTTATGTGAATTCTCTCAAGTAGAACCATAAGACATTTACGGAGAGTAGTGAGGAGAACATGTTTGTTGATATCAGGGCTTAAAGTTAAGAACAAGGAAAGGAATATCATAATTGACTGCTATCAACCTGGGGTGCTCTTATGTGGATATCAGTTTTTGATGGTCTCTTAAAATGATTTCTCATCTCATGTCTGTACTTTAAAACTATTCTCATGCCAATCTAAGCCAAATAAAAAGGGGTTGCAGATCCAATTACAACACCACAAAAATCCACTAAAAGTTACAACAGAGGTTCAAAGAAATAACGAGTCATCCTAAAAAGTGGGATTTGTAACTTAAGGTTATGTGCTGATCAATTCAAATCTTCAACATCCCCCCCTCCCCTCCGGGCATACCTCAGACATGTGGCTACATGTATTTTCCTTGCCTGAGGAGTAGGGAATTTGATGCAAAGGTCCTGTGTGTATCACTCGGTCAGTTGTACGATAATTCTATCAGTTGTGTATTACCCCATCAGTTGTGCATTACTTGGTCACTTGTGTAACCTTTCTGTCAGTTGCATGTTACAAGTTGCAGTTGGAAGTTGTGCATCACTTGGTCAGTTGTGCATTTTTCTGCCAGTTCTGTGTCATTCAGTGGGTTGCACGATAACGCTGTCAGTTATGTATACTCGGTCAGTTGTGTACTTGCCCATCAGTTGTGCATTACTCGGTCAGTTGTGTACTTCTCTGTCAGTTGTGCATTACTCGATCAGTGGTGTATTACCCAGTCAGTTGTGTTGCACTCAGTCAGCTGGACGATAATTCCGTCAGCTGTTTATTACTCCGTCAGTTGTGTACTATTCCATCACTTGTGTATTACTCCCTCAGGTGAGTTCAATCCTCTCTTTCCCATTTCTATTTTTGAAACACTTTCAAACTTCACCCAGCTGCAGGTTACTCAATTGATTGAAGCTGTTAAGCAGAAAATTTTTTCAAACCTGGAAATATTATCCCCAGAACTGTTAAAATGCTTTATTTTGCCATTGTTTACAGTCTCACAATCTCCTCAGTTCTAGTGTTTAATGTGACTCACTGAAGCTAAAGTGTAGAAAACAATATTGAAAGTGACAAAGCCCTGGAGATCTACGACTGTACAAGCAAAACTGTAGCACAAAGAATGGGCACAAATAAATTCAACAAAGTCAAAATGATTATCACTGCCTCCAAAGCAGCACCTGGAATATGCCAGATCAAAAATTAATGAGTCATATCCATAAATGAGTCATTTCCACTGAACTCACAGAGATGTAAGCCATGTAGAATAAATATTTTGTAGCACTAGTTTTATTTAAGGCCTAAGCTCACTCCACAAGATTTATATTTTAAGCTTTAAATCTGAGCCTGATATATAATTTTAAGAAGGACGGATTTATAACAATATTTAAGAAGGACGGATTTGTAACAGTGTAACGATAAGACAATTTATTGCCTAAAGCCCCATGAATAAAAAATATAATATGTTCATTTGAGCAACATTGAATCAAATAGCGGTACGGAGTTCCGCAGTAGAGTACGCTCAAACCCATTACTCCTAACTTTAAAATAACAAAAAAGAAACAGTGAACAGCAAAAACAAGACCTCTAATACTTTGCCGTATTCCTAAGACTCTTACATGCAAAACGTGTCTGTTTTTCCTATTTTTTCTTGAACTGAACTTCAGCTTTTTCCGCCATTTTGTTCATCTTCACCTTAGCATCTCGTACCCAGTTCTTCTCACCCTTTTCGCCGTAGCCGCCATTTTGAATACATCTCCATCCTCGTTGGAGACACGTGATCTGCTGTGTGCCAGGGTCTTCTCCCGAGCTGCCGCCATATTGAAAAGCGAGAAGACCCTGGGGACGAGGTTGGGCAAACTGGGCTGAGATTTTCCCATATAATTGCTTGTCCCAAGTTTACTTTTGGTATGTTTAACAGTCCACATGCTTCCCATACAAACTATGTGGCCAGTAGTATGCAGTTTCAAAATGTAATGTATAGCCCTGGATATTATTGAAATGTCCCTATCAACATGAAATATTGCAAAGAATGCTTACTTTTAAGGTTAAAATAAACATACTCAGCAGCTCATGTCACAAGTTTTTGACAAAATTATGTACAATTGAATGGCACGAGAAGAATCTTTAACCACTGAGCTTGCCTTTGTGGTTTCGAAGCTGAGCGATGAGAATTTCTGGGCCAGTTTGAAATGCAGTGTTCCTTCCTTGTTTTTCTCTCATTATGTACAGTAGAATGATTTGCAAAACCCTTCAAACTGTACAAAATGCACCATTTAGAGCCACAAGGACCAAACAGAAAACCATTGAACTGATTTTATTTTAATATTGAACTCAGGCGTAAATACCCTTCACAATATTCCATATTAATAGGGATGTTTCGGTATTGCCATATACCCTGTTTAGCCCTGCTAACCAGGCCAGGCCTTGTTAACAGGGATGGCTTGATCTGCCAAGATCCTGGCAAGGCTGTTCACAGGGGGCCCACATAAACTACACTGTACCTCACTTTTAGTAGTTTCAAAATATAATTCCTTGCTCATGTTATCAGCCCCTATATTTATTTGCAAACCTTTCTCTAATAGTCAAATCTTCAACAAAGTAGATTTGATGAAGGCAATCCGATGTCAAAAACTAAACTACAAAATGTAATTTCCAATATTTTTCTTAGCTAAAAACTTACAATGTCGGTCCTCTTTGAGTGCACGTGTTCGCAAACAATACTGAAAAACCCACATTATAAGTTACTATATACTACACATCATCTGCATGGAGACTAAAAGAAAGACGGCTTACCTCTGTTTTCTGTATTTCCGTGAATGGAGAGATCCAATCCAGAATAGGAGAAGAAAACTTAGCTTCACAAGCCTCATTGAAGCGTGCTTCAAGTTCAAATATCCCGCCAGTTTAAATACACGATTCACGACGATTTTGCATTTGTGCGCGATAGAGGTGGTTTTAAAACTCTCTACGAAGCTTTGTGGGATCACCAGCGGTTCACATATCACTAGTATTTTACAAAATAGCACTATTCCAGATACCAAGCGGAGCAAATTCTCGTTTTTACCTTTCAAAGAAGTCGAAGAAATATCACACTTTCGTGTCATTTCAAAATGGACGCCAGAAAGTGACGCCAGCACAGAAACCGCTGATCAAGTCCGCCGCCTCATCTCGTTTCCAGTTCCCTTAGAGCTGCGCTTTGAGGAGACAACTATTTCCATTTAATTTTTTCTACAACAGTTTCCACCCAATTTTTTTTCTTTTTCACCCAATTTTTTTCCTTATTGACGAGGTTAAGCAAGAAACCAGTGTTTTAATTTCGCCGGAGGGTGAAAAGTTACGTGAAAAGACGAATTGAAGTTTACACTAAGACGCTTTCTGTTATCAGATCCATCATCAACTGCCTTACGATGAGATTAACATTCCTTTAGTCATTGCTTATAAAATGACATGATTAAATGAAAGGTGACAAATCAAAAACCCAATGCATGAGTTTTTGCTAACTTCTCTCTGACAAGTCACTTTCCGTCATGATTTTATTAAATGTTATGACAGTTGTCATGGACACAGATATTTCATTTCTCTCTTTATATTAATAATCTGTAAATTGATGGAAAATTTGCGCGTAATCAAGGGTAAAAAAATCATAAAGAGCGAAAAGAACGGTGCTTAAAGATGCGTAATGGGCTGAAAGAGGCGTAAATTTTATTCAGCAAAGCCGTTGAAAACACAACGGGAAAATCACCTTATATTTCATATTTGCCTGTCTTCTGCAAACAATAACCTGTCAATTAGAAAATGTATCGCGCGTTAAGAAGGATATAGAATGGTAAAAAGCATAAATAACAGTGCGTAAAGATTCGCTGAACGGCGTTAAAGAGCCGTGATGTATTGACAGCAATGCCAGACAAAATACAGCGAGGAAATCTTGAATGAATGATGAGACGTAAAAATTTCATTTCGCTCTCTATTTTCACAAGTAATAACCGCTAGTTACACCCATCTTCATTTTTGTGCTTTACGTATCTGTATTGCCCTTTACGCAGCCTTCACGCGTTCTGTGAATTTGGCCTATGCGCACGCGCTAAAACAAAATATTTTACAATTTACAACAGAGTCTGGTTTAAAATCTAGCTTAATTGTAAAGAAACGTTTTTGTGACAAAGTTTAATGGCGTTTGCCAACACAGCACTCAAAAAACCGCTTAACGGTAAAAAGTCAGCAGTGAAAGGGTTAATGTTTTGTTTACCTAGACTTAAAACGATCCTAAATCTCTACATTGATTTAATGTTGTTTTAAAGTAAGTTTAAATCCTGTGAGAGATTTCGTGTTACGTTAAATGTGGCTTAAAATAGCCTTAAATCATTAATCTGATTTAATGTTATTTAAGTTAAACCTAAATTTGCCTAAATCTTCTAACAGATTTAATGTCGTGTTTAAGTCTTCTTAAACTAAAGGTAAATCTTTCACGTTATTTAATATTCATTAAACATTTATTAAACATAGCTTAAATCATGGAACAAATTTAACATGAATTTTGGAACATCTTAAACAATACTTAAATATGAAGTCTTGTTTAAGTCATATTTAGGTCGCCTAACGCTACATTAAATTGATCTTTAGATTTAATGCCCGTTTAGTATTGCTTAAACTCTGCTTAAATTTGGCATTTCACCTAGTGATAATGCGTATTTTCGAAACATTACTAGAAATGAAAAATAACTCAAACGTTTGCTGCGTCAAAAAAACACCCTATTGACATCATTATCCTTTCGTGATCTTTCTACCCATCTCCACTCTTAATACTCTAGTTCATTTTTAATGTCAAAACATCTGATAACAATATCCAGACACCCTCTTGTGCATCACACAATCCCGGCCACAAACCTTGAATCAGTTTGTGCAAGTGAGCTCCCCTTTCCCCTTTTCAAGGTTGTTTCTGAAAACCAAAATGTTTCACTTTGGTCAACATTGAACTGGGGAGCGGGGTGTTTCAAGGAATTGTGGCCTCGGTTGTAGGTATTGGTCAATGTGGGGGGGGGGGGGGGGCTTTCTGTAAACACGGGTGGTGAGAAGACTGTTAGAACCCCTTGCAACTGACGTGTCGAGAAAGGGGATAGTGTTATCTTTCTCGATTTCCATGGTAAAACGAATAGTAGGCTGTTGACTGTTTAGATGTTGTAAAAAGCCGTCTACATAGTCTTTACCTAAGATTGTAAAAGTGTCATCTACATAGTCTACAAAGTGTCATCTACATAGTCTGTCATCTGCATAGTCTAGTCTGTCATCTGCAGTCTTAGGTTTATAGGTCGCTGTTTCTATCGCCCGTTCCTCAAACTCTTCCATGTAAAGGTTAGCTGTAACCGTGGAGACAGGGTTCCCCATGGCTGCTCTGTGTTTTTGTTCGTAAATCGACCCGTTGTATTGGAAATAGGTGGATCTTAAGACAAAGTTTTAAAGGTCGGCAATTTGTGTAGGTGTCAGGTTTGTGCGGTCGGCAAGACCGGGTTCGTTCTCTAGTTTGCATAGTGCGACCTTTACGGCACCTTCGATCGGCACGTTTGTAAATAACGATTCTACGTCAAAAGATAGCATGACTTCGTTTTCCTGTATTCGCTCATGGCTGGTGGTAGACACAAAATGAGTAGAGTTGGTAACTGTGTAGTCTGATTTGCCTGTCAACGGGGACAGGATGTCAGCTAAGTGAGCCGACAAATCGTAAGCGAAGGTGTTTACACACGATACAATAGGTCTTAATGGTATCTCGGGCAAATTGCCGACCTTGTAAACTTTGTCTTAAGATCCACCTATTTCCAATACAATGGGTCGATTTACGAACAAAAATACGGGGCAGCCATGGGGAGCCCTGTCTCCGCAGTTATTGCTAACCTTTACATGGAAGAGTTTTAGGAACGTGCGATACAAACAGTGACCTATAAACCTAAGATCTAGAAGCGATATGTAGATGAGCCTTTTACAATCTTAGGTAAAGACTATGTAGACGGCTTTTTACAACATCTAAACAGTCAACAGCCTTCTATTCGTTTTACCATGGAAATCGAGAAAGATAACACTATCCTCTTTCTCGACACGTCAGTTTCAAGGGGTTCTAACGGTCTTCTCACCACCCGTGTTTACAGAAAGTCTACCCACACTGACCAATACCTAGCCTATGACTCACACCACCCTCAGTCAGTGAAACGTGGTATTGGTAAGTGTCTATTCGACCGAGCCAAACACCTCACATCAAAACCATCAGCTATCTCTGAAGAAAAGAAACATTTATCATCGGTACTTGTTTCGAGCGGATATCCTTCTTCATTTGTCCGAAAGCTCACGAAGACAACACGACCAACAGCCAACAAAGAACCTACACAGGAATTTAAATCTACTGCTGCTCTACCCTACATAAAAGGTGTATCAGAGGTTCTTCGCCGCTGCCTACAACAACAAGGTGTACGCACCGTCCTCAAATCAGACACAACTCTTAGGTCTCACATAGTGTGACCGGAAGACGCCCTTGAACCAACTAACTAAACAAGACGGTGTCGTCTATAAGATTCCATGTGAGTGCGGCAAAGTATACATCGGGGAAACAGGGAGAGCGATGCAAGACAGGATAAAAGAACACGACAGAGATATACGGCTTGCTTGTACGCAAACCTCTGCGGTTTCGGAACACGCTAACGAAACGTTTATTGATCGTGACCCTCACTGGTACACTCATCCTAATAACATCAATAGAGATAGTGGAATCGAATTTCCTGAAGCTTGGATACCTACGATCAAAAAGCACAACAGCCGATCAACCACAAGGCGGACCTGTGAGGGAACAACATGTAATAGTCGGGATAATAATGAGGATCGAAATGCACCAATAGGAACGAACCAACATGCTACAAGTAGCGACACCTAAACAATCGACCTCATCGCCTGATGAAGACTAGCAGTATTGCAGTCGAAACGTCGCGATCAACAACTCAAAGCGATTCCATCGTGAGACAAACGAATACAACGTTCATCTTGCCTATCTTACACCACGATGAACAATAAACACATTTTTAATGACAAGTACTATTCTGTTAATCCGTTCGTTCTGTTCATTAATGTCGCATTAGTCAAAAATTGTGTTGTGAATGCTTTAATAAGACAAACGAATAAAACGTGAGACAAAGGAATAAAACGTTCATCTTGCCTAGAATAGTACTTATACTCAATGTCAATTATTAAGGGAGTCATCATTCACTTTGCTAGCACTGTCACTTCCGGCTTTGAAATGTTGTTGCCGAAGCAATTTTTTGCTATACTTTTGTGATCCACCTGATTCATGGGATGTGCAAGCGCCTATTGTTGGAAATGTTTGCATCCACTCGTGAACGTGTTCTTCTTTCCAGCGTTTGTGGAATCCTTACAAATAATTAACAAATCATCGGCTGGACCCCCGTTTGCAGCTATCCAAACTCTTTTAACCATTTGTCTAAAAAGTGGTTGTGTCTTCCACCCTATGCACGGTTCATTGCTATACTACAGGTAAGGTAAAGCACTTGAATATCAATCCATCGAATGAGCAACAAAATGGCAGGAGCTCATTTAAGTTTACTGGATGTTTAATCATCTCTAGTCTCCTTTGCTTTAGCTTAACTCAGTAAAGAGCCAATCGCACTTAATCAACCATGGTCTAACTAATCTCAGCAGACAATTGTCAGTTAAACAAGCCAGATTGCCAAGAAAGCAAAAAGACATCAGTACAAATATGTCAATTGCTCCCAAAAAATCCTTTGCTTATATCTGGATCCCTCACCCCCCCCCCCCCCTCCCCCGGGAATACGATGATTTTTGAGAAAACCTAAAGATGCATGCAGTAATTACATTGTATTTGAACTTTCTAAAACATGAGTGACAAAAATAGTAAAAAGCACTTTTCACAATGTAGCGCTTTTATTTCACACATGTAGGTACTGAGATGGATAAAAATGGCAGATTACAGTCGCCTTCTGGAAACCAATATTAAAAGGCTTAGTGTTTAAAAAAAATCACACATAAGTCTTAAGTGAAGCCAAATATTTGGTATTCAAGCAAACAATTCAGAAATCAGAATTAGGTTTAAAGAATATTTAAGGGCTACTTCAATAGATTCATAAATGAAGATGTTCTTTGTCATCGATTCGTTACTTGCATGGAGTTTCGTCTGGTTTTGCCGAGGATATTGTAACAATGACCGGATTAATTCTAAGAACGAGGCATGTAACAAATATGTGCTGTTTTGTTATTCTTTTGTTATTCAATGAGTTACATCCTGGCGATTCGCGTTGGTACTTGTTTTCGTCTTTTACTTCATTACATGCTTTTAAAAGCTGTTTTTCTCCTTTGCCTCGCTACAGTTTGCTGCGTGAAAACAAAACATACTGGTATCCTTCAAAGCGTTGCCAGGAATTGGAGATGACCGAAGGGGGTTATCGTCGTAAAAGTAGATAACTGGAAATATTATATTTATGACCAAAGCCAAGACAAATTTCTCTTTGTTCGAGATAACGGGGAATTGGAAATAAGCGAGTTGAGATAGCGGGTACCCCTCAAATTGTGATTTTTCCTTTTTTTTTCACTTTCTACGAGTAGTATTAAATGACATAAAAGGTGCTGTTTAAGTTTTAACGAAAAGTTTCCTTTAGGTTACACGGTGCATTTTTTTGTTAAACAAACTTTGCTAAAGCACTGAATTTGATTTTACCTGAACACCTTCTAACTTCATGCTGTCCTTGGCGTAAATTTCTTCTCCGTTCTCTCTCTCTATTACGATTTCTTTTCCCTAGTTTATCTGTGGAATAAAATACAAAAACGTAGACGTAAATTATTCGGTGGTGCAAAATTGTTTCCAGTAAGATTAAAATCAAGATAACTGTACCCGACATGTTTACAGTTCTCTGTCGGCGTCTCTCAGTTTTCCTCTGGCGTTCTGTCTTATTTCGCGTTGCCTTTCTCGCTCTGCCTTACTGTTCC
The DNA here is from genome assembly GCA_964017195.1 of Siderastrea radians. Taxonomy (NCBI): domain Eukaryota; kingdom Metazoa; phylum Cnidaria; class Anthozoa; order Scleractinia; family Rhizangiidae; genus Siderastrea; species Siderastrea radians. Next base: position 41,714,480 of record OZ024892.1, on the reverse strand, counting down.
TTCGTCTTTCCCGTTTTGGTTTCCGTTCTGCTTGAGGCTGTTCTTCAGTGGCGTCTCCTTTCCCGTTGTTGTTCTCTATCTCCTTCTCTTTTCCTTCGTCTCTGCTCTTCTGACATATTTTTCTCAGTATGTTGTTTAAATTAAAGTTTAATAAAAGATAAATAAATATTTCTTTAGTAGTAGTAGTAGTAGTAGTAGTAGTAGTAGTAGTAGTAGTAGTAGTAGTAGTAGTAGCATTTAAGTTTCTGGGTATTTAGCTTTTGACAAACTAATTGGGGAGCCTAATAAAGTACAAAAAAATTGAAGAAAAAGGAAAAATGACTATTTACAAATACGTAAATAGATAAAAGGTAAGATACGATGTATAAGAGATGACTAGTGTAAGTTGACTAATTAATAGGTACTTTACAACTAATTTGAAACTGATCTTCTAATAAACAGAAGTTACATTGTATACTAAGCGGTCTAGAATTGTTCTAAGAAATAGAGAAAGCGTAGTTTGAAAAATTTAAGAACATATGTCACAATTTTTACACTCGTCTATAAGAAGTGACAAGTGTTTCTTGTTGATGCTTTGTTTGAAACTATTCAGGCTCGATCTCTCACGGTCGGCAGGGCTTAACTTTCGCCGGCATTAAGCATCCAGTCCAGACAATTATCACTTGTTAAATATGAAAGTTTAAGCCACCAAACTTGGTGATTTTTCCGAAAACTTATCTGGGAACAATTTGGTATGACATACTGTTGTTCATCTTACTTGATGCTGCCATGGCAAACACATTTTGACAGGCTGTTTTTTCAAAACTTTGAATTTTTCCTTTAGATTATCTTAGTGTTCTTTTGTTGATTTTGGTCAAAAATTGGTCAATTTTGGTGTTTTTCTGAGGTTTTGGAAAAATCAAGAAATCCAAGATGGCTGCCGTTTGAGGACATGACGTTATTCTGACATATTACGTTATCGGCCGATGTTGGGGACCTCAAAGGAGACATTTTTGGACGAGCTATCTGCCCTTTAAGATAAAGAGGGGGCGGAAACCGCCCTTCCCCCGGCTCTAGAAGACTAAATAAAGTCCGGTACGAATAGGGTTAAGATATACCTCGAACTTTACTGTGAGGTATGCACGGTCTTACTGTTCTGCTAACAACCTATATTAGAGTAAACGACAAATTAACAGATATTGTGTATGTCCTGTATATTGTTTTTAACTCGGAACAGTACATTTGTCCACCATATTGCTTTTAACAACCCAAAGAAGGACAGTGAAACTGCACAAAACGTTGTTTATTGCCTTTTTTTAAATTACACAAACCAAAACGTCCGGTTGGTAAGATGTCGAGGTGATCCAATTAGAAAAATCCTGACCTGTGGAGGTAATGTGATCTGAAATGGCTGATGTATGACAGCTCCTCGTAAGCGCTTTAAAACGTTCAGTTTTTCTGTTCATGTAATCGGACGTTCGGATATACATTGTAAAATAAAAGAGACTGTGTTGATTCGTGATTTACAACCTGCCTTGAATTAAGTCTTGGCAGTGAGAAACTTTTTTTACCAGCTAGGTTTTGTTTTGTTTTGTTTTGCAGATTTCAAGCATAATTGTGTTTGTTAATAATTATTCCATTTTCCTGATTAGGTACCAGTCTCTCCGTTTAAATTCATTCGTAATTTAGCCCAATGGTTACTTCTGAAGACGTATGTTGAAGCATACGAGAGGTTATGGAGTTATTTACTAAACCTCAAAGCAGCGAGTAAGGGATTGCGTGATGAGCCCTAAACTGACTTCTGCGTTGGAAGCTATGTATTCACAGACGTCTTTCTCTCTTCTCACGACAACAGACCCTAAGGGCGACCTCAGCAGGAAGCGTTGAATTTCGAATGTTTTGCATATTAATACGCTTACTCAGTGGACCATCAAAATCTTGAGCAGAACAAGGAAGTGAATTGTCAACAGAAGTTAAAGCGGAGCAGATTGCCGGAGTTTCTTTAAAGCGCGAAAGAAATCATTATGAAGTTACTGTTAACTTCTTTGCTCGTTCTGTGCATCCCACGTGGTAAGGAGTTAGTTTATTGTTATGTCAACAGTTTTAATTCGTCAGAGCCGATGAAAGTGATAAATACGTAACGTATCTTAGTTAGCTGTCTGGTAGAAGTTTACTTAGCATATCCAGGGCGTACGTTTAGAACTTATAAAAATAAGCTTATCGTGTTCTGCAAGTACTTCCATTTAGTTCACTGGATGATTCCCTGTAATGTCGGCAGCTTTAGTATTACCAGTCTTTGAGTCGTTCCCTGAAGGTGGCCAGTCAGCCATACAGCCCTAAGACTGTGCAAGATATATTTGGATCGTCTGTGCTGTTTGTACAACGTACAAAAAAAAAACTAACATTCCCTCCTTTATCTCTCCTCTGTTTTTTTAATCTGGGAGCTATGTGGATTTTATTAGCTCTTCTTGCAACTGTTCACAATTTTAAGCGGCATTATCAAGCTGCGCTACAAGTATCAGGAGCAGCCGACATATTGGTAGTTTGTTATGGCTTGTTGAACTTGCGTGAATACAATATATATAGACAGGCTAGCCTAACAACAGAGCTCCTTTAAACCTCCGTCGAGAAACAAAAGAACACTAAGAAAGATAGTGCATTTCCTAGCCGGTGTGGTGGAGGGAAATCAGCGAGAGCTTGCAACGACGTCTCAGGAATTTGTATTCCTCCTCCAGCGCAGCAGTGGGCCCCCGTTGCCTGAGCTGTCAGATTTTGGCCAATCAGCGCAAACCAGAGACGATATTCAATGCAACAAACATGTTTTAAACACGTGAAAGAAGGTCAGATTTCACGCGTTATGCAAATTTGATGCGCTTTTGAACTGATTATATTCGCTATTTCTTACAAATTCTTTACCGTTGTCATTGACATTCAATATGAGCCTCTTTTACTATTTCAATATTTTAATCGAAGAATAACGTGCGCGAAAGAAAGGTTCGATTTCTTCCCACATCGCTCGAGCAATTTATTTTGAGACTCACAGTAGGCAAATTCAGAGCGCTGTGAGCTAAAAATAATCCCAGGAAAAAGCTTGCTATTTTACGCTAATTCTCTTTCTAACATCATAACCTTCGATTTCTAGCATAAGTTACATTCAACAGTTTTGCTTTTGACGGCCGTTTTGACGAAGGCAATTTTAATTCTGAAAATTTTAGCTTCGTAGTTTATGTCGCGTTCGGCGTTTACTTTTGTCCTCTGCGCGTGAAGATTGATGGCGTCATTACCAAATTAAATCCCCACCAATCAGCATTTTGCATCGAATTTTTGCAGACATTCCAATTTGTTAAGACGTCGTTGCAAGCTCTCGTTTTCTCCACACCCCCCGCCCCTCGAGAGCTTGCTTGCAGGCTATGCATTTCCTTGGTCTGATGTTCGAGGTTTCCGTCCGCGGTTTCATAAATGGGTTTCGGTTTCAGTAATATTTACTATTTACGATAATAATGGAGGGAAAAACCCATTTCAAAGGAAGTAGGTGACAGAATAGAGATAAGAAAACTAAAACCAAACAACAACCAAAAAAAGAGAAAAAAGAAAGAAATTAGAGAGACAAAATAGTGAAAATGTGAAGTTAATGAACGCGCGCCACCTGAAAGGATGCATACCATAGTCGGATTGTTTGCGCATCCAACCACTGCACCACCGAAGGCGAAATGAGCTTAGTTAAAACAGATTTCGTTGGCATCGTACACATGGACATCGTTATATTGTGTCACGCACTATATGTCTTTTGAGTACACCATTTCCTGCTTCTTTTAGGGTAATTGTCGCTTTCAATGCCCTTCTCAATATTCTGTTCAGTGTACTGTGACATTTTGGGACGGTGGCGAAGGAATGACGAGTTTTCCATTCAAATAATGACAAAAATAATTTTCGTTGAGTTTTGTCACTGTGCATTTTTAGTCTTTTTCTCTTTTAGAATTTAGCTTAAGCTTATTTTTAAACTTCAGGCTGAACTCCTAGTTATTAAACCCGGATATTAAACACAGACAGAAATTTGTGTTTTGAAAGTTTTGGAGGGAAGCGAATTCCGTGATTTCTTGTTTTCGAGATGCAGAGCTTCTAGAGACCTCGCGCTAAGAAACTCCGTACTTTGCGGTTGAATAGAGAAACTCTACGATCACAAATGCTATTCTTCAACTTTTTAAAGAATACCGCCTAGCGATGAAAGAAAAACTACCGTTGTAAAATGGTGATAAAAAGCCCTACATTTGAGAAAATGAACCAAAACAAACTGTTTCCACGGCGGTCTGCATTTTGTTTATGTTGTTTTTCTCACTGTCTTCGCGTTTTTATTTATAAAGATCACATCAATATACGGGTAATTTCGCGGAATTTTATTCAGGGTGTACCATGAGGACAAATCAAGTTGCTCTAAATGCTGTTTCCTTGGTCCTTTCCAGTTCGGTATCATATTTTGCGTTTACGAAATTGCGCCCAGTACGTGACATTAAATATGGCGCCGTGACAAAGCCCTCTCGTTTGAAAAAAAGGTCTTTTCTTATAATTTTTGGCAGTTTGAACACTTCAAGTGTTAGGAGAGGTGGCTGTGTTTATGTATACTACCTCACGGGGGAAAAGTAATCGCTCTCATAGCAAAAGTGAGTTCTAGATGTTTTCATTGATTTCCGGCCGCCGGAAAATTTCCGTGAAACATTTCGGCAAATAACTCAAGAACGGTGTACCGCACAGACCCGAGACTAGGAAAAATTGTTTATTAATCTTTTATAACTTTTGAAATTCTTAGCTTCTGATATTGAATGGTTTCGAATTTATTTTTTTATGGCGTAAATAGTTACCAACCGGATGTTACTAACAGGAGAACGGGAAATCGGTAATGGGGAATGGGGAATGAGGAATGGGAAAATGAAAATGGGAAATTAAAAATGGGAGATGAGAAATGAGAAGATAGTGAGGTCAGTGGTAATGATCAAAAAACCTTTTTTGAAATCAAGGGGATAGAAAATATTATTTTCCACTTTTTGGGCACTTAAATTAAAGTGACAAGGTGCATTGTGAGAACTCACTGGCGGTAGTAAGTGTTCAATGTGAAATTCCCGAGGTTTATTGTCACTAAAAGAAAGTGATGGTTTTGTGAGGGATCAAGAAGTGAGTGATAACACAAGGCTCGATTACGAGGAGAATGTTAAAGGAGCCGAAGGCTTTTGAATTCTGACTTGAGCTCGTGGGCAGTCGTGGCCGATATTCATACCATGCATAAATTTGATTTAGTTAACTGGTTTCAAGTTCAAAACTTTTCGGTTTGCGAATAGAAAAAAAATTCCAGTGAAACTGGATTGAAATTGAAAAAAGACGATGGGAAAATTAAAAATGGAAAATTGAAAAATTGAAATTAGAAACTGTGAGTGCTGTCGGGAAATTTTCCAAATCAGCACCGATCTCTCTTTAACTCCTAAAACTATGAACGAATGGACTTGTACAGTTTGCAACGCAACCGATGTTCTAATGGTACGTGAAATTAGCAAATGCCTGATAAATAAACAATTTTGCTTGCTCCCACGAAATTTTTGTAACAACTACACCAGCACATAGATAAAGGACTTTAAATATTATTGGAATTCAACGTCCTTCAAATTGTTAGCCTTCAAATCACATAAAGTATAAAAGCTTCGCGTTGAAGCTTTGTGAACCTGAGCGCCTTCCGTTCGACAGAAATAACGTGAAATCGAACCGAAATGATCATAAATTTCTCTGGAGACAATTTAAGATGGAAAGTATAGCGAATAAAGTGAAGTTGAAGTTGTTAAGACGTATTGTAAATTGGGTCTTTTGAGTCTGTCATAAGGGTGTTCTATTTCTGCTTGATTGGTCATTTTCTACTGACAGGAAGTGTTTTTGAGGAAATGGGCAACTCTTGAATCGATTTCTTTGAAGAGTGGCAGGTCAACCGAGAAACGCATTTCATTCTTTGAAAGTAAATTAAAATTTTAGAATTTTGGGTTAATTGGAGGGTACCCCAGGTTTGTTCTCAGAATCCCGGTATCACTGGATTTTTTTCTATTCGCAAACCGAAAAGTTTCGAAATTGAAAGCAGTTAACTAAATCAAATTTAAGGTTACTTTCACCTTCGCGTTCGGACCTTGCTCGTCACAGACAGCACATCATCCTGATAATTTGAATATCTGCCACGACTGTTTACCAGCTCAAGTCAGAATTCAAAAGCCTACCGCTCCTCTACCATTCTCCTCGTAGTCTAGCCTGGTGTTATCATTCGTTCCCATCCCTCACAAAACCATCACTTTCCTGTAGAGGCAATAAACCTCGGGAATTTTATGTTCATCGCTTACCACTGCCAGTAAGTTCTCACAATGCACCTTGTCATAAATATTTTAAGCGTCCGATAAGTGGGAAATAATATTGTAGCGTTCAATTATGCCGAGAAAAACGACAGAAAACGTGCTACCAAAACTGCCAAAACTATATATTGTACTCCGTCTTTACAACAACAACCAGTGTGCATGCTTCACAAAGTACATCCGCTACACAGCTCTCCCCTCTAATAGCACTGTCCTCAGGACCTGGGGTCTACTAACGAAAACTGGAACTAACAGTTTACATAGGGCTTTTAACTTGCCAGTTTGAGATTCACAACATGCCTAAGGGGGAAACGCACAAAGACGAATTACTAACAAGAACGTACAGTTCGTGCTAACCCATTCGCCAAATGCAAACCGTTCGAGGGCCTTCATCTTCCTCTTCCCTTGGCTTCCCTGTACTTCTTCTACCACTGTCTCTGGAAGTGGGTCTAGTTTGATAGGTACGTTGGCTCCACCATCCCCAATCTGTTCCGCAGCTCCATACTACGCAATAGCCTCAAAATTCTGCAACACATCCACTTGTTCAGGCCAGTAGTCGCAATCTCCTCCTTCTACTTCTCCCACTGAATGTTCCGTCTCCACATCGGAATAGTGTTTGCTTGGCTCTTCATCATTCGAAGACTGAGTTACTCAATCGTCAACGACCAACTGCTCTAGAGAAACAACACTCTGCAAGACTTGGGGTTCTATTGATGGAAAGGGAGCACGGACAGATAACCAACCCTCAATAGGTGGTCCCAGATAAGGCTTCAACCTGTCAGAATGAACTACCTTGGGCTTGGCTCTCTGTGACTTTTGGATACGATAAACCACATCTGATAAGGCCGCAATCACTAGGTAGGGACCCTCCCATGGACAGTCGAGTTTCGGGTTTCTTCCCTTCTTACGGCATACTTGATGTAACCACACGCTGTCACCCACTTGAAACGGTTTCCCAGCCATTTTCTTGTCGTAATTTCGTTTCTGGCGAGCAACAGCTTTCTTGCGTTTTTGTCGTGCGCACTCATGAGCAGCGGCCAACATCTGATGCAGGGACTTGTGCGTAATCTGTGACTGAACATGGAGTATCAGGGGGTTATTCAGTAACAGCATCAAATGGCACTTCGATTTCTCTTCTTAGCATCAGTTCATTGGGGGTCGATCCCGTGGATTCGTGAACAGAAGAACTGTAAGCCATCATACAAGTGGGTAACTGAAGGTCCCAATCTTCTTGCTTGTCATTTAATTTTCCCCTGAGCATTTCAATCAATGTGCAATTGTATCTTTCAACTTGCTCGTCTGATTGTGGGTGTAGGGGTGTCGTTCTTGTCTTTTCAATGTCAAGGAGCTCACAAACTTCCGTCATGACCCTTGATTCACAATTGGTGCCCTGATCACTATGGAGTTGTCGTGGCACGCTGAAACGACAGATGAACTCAGATACCAACATTTCTGCAACAGTTTCGGCACTCTGGTCAGGAATGGCATAACTTTCGGTCCATTTAGTGAAGTAATCAGTAACAACTAGCACGTATCGGTTTCCTCTGGGTGTTAAAGGCAGGGAACCAAGTATGTCCATTGCGATTCTCTCAAAAGGAGCACCCACGATATACTACTTTAAAGGAGCCAGACAATTCCGCCCTGACGTCTTCTTAGCACCACAGTCATGACATCTGGTTACCCATCTGTGGGTTGCGAAGTCAAACCAGGCCAATAATAGCGGCGTCTAAGAGAACTGAGAGTCTTGTTAACTCCTCTGTGACTAGCTGTCGTATGACTGTGGTGAGCTTGGAGGGCAGACTCTCTCAAACTCTCTGGAAGCAAAATTTAGTATGCTACGCGGTCGCCACTACCACTCTCCCATCTACGACAGAGCACTCCATCTTGGAAGGAAAGGCGATCCCACTGGGACCAAAGCGCCTATAATGCAGGGCTTTTATCGGACACGTCTGACCATGGTGGGCGTTCCTTAGTGGCCTTCAAGACAGGATCTTCTAACTGTTGTTGTTTCAGGTACTCGTTTGTCCACACAGGTTCCAATTTCGCAACGTCACATTTGTTCTCCGAGGAACGACTTGCGGTAGGCGACCCTATTGGCTCTTTTTCCTCTTTAGTCTGCGTCCCCACTTCACATCTGGGTTGCGGCCCCTTCTTCTGCCAGACTTGACACCATCTGTAGCGGTTCTCACAGGGTCTTCGAGACAGCGCGTCAGTATTATTGTGGCGTTTGCCTTCTTGATACTCAATTTCAAATTGAATGGTGCTCAAGAAGGAAATCCAGCGCGCTAACTGTCCCTCCGGGTCTTTAGTCTCAAGAATAGATCGTAGTGGGGCGTGATCTGTCCGAACTAAAAACTGGGATCCCTGCAGATAATGCCGGTGCAGTTTGGTGAATTCAACAATTGCTAGTAGCTCTCGCCTTGTAGTACAATAATTCCTCTCAGATTTAGAGAGTGTCCTGCTCGAGTACGCCATTGGCCTCTCGACTCCACCTTGTTCTTGGGACAGGACCGCTCCGATGCCGTGATTGCTTGCATCCGTGTCCAGAATGAATAGTCCTTCTTGTTTTGGATAGGCCAAGACAGGAGAGAATGTGAGTAATTCCTTTAGCTGGTCAAATGCCTGTTGGCATTCGTTGGTCCACTCAAAGTCCTTGGTTGGTTCTGTTAGTTGGTACAGAGGCCTAGCTATTCTCGCAAATCCTGGGGCAAAGCGCCTGTAATATGATGCTAAACCCAGGAAACTCTTTACTTCGCCTGAACTCTCTGGGACCGGCCAGTTTGAAACCCGTTCGACCTTTGCTGGATCGGTTGCTACACCTTGTTCTGCCACAATGTGTCCTAAGTAGGAGATCTTTTGTTAGAAGGGATTGCACTTGCTGGGCTTGAGTTTGAGGCCTGCTGAAGCGAATCGTTCAAGTACCGTTTCCAACCGCTGAAGATGTTCCTGGAAAGTTTCAGCAAGGATTATGATGTCATCCAAGTAGCACAAACAAATTTGGAAATGAAGCCCCTTCAATACAAGCGTAATCAATGTTTCAAAGGTCCCTGGTGAGTTCGTGAGGCTGAACGGCATACAGTTCCACTCAAATAACCGCTACTAGTGACGAATGCAGCTTTGTGTTTAGTGGTGGGGTTCATTCCAACCTGTCAGTACCCGGGGCCCATGTCAAGAGTGGAGAACCACTTAGCACCAAACAGACAGTGTAGCAAATCATCTATGCGTGGAAGGGGACGCGTCGTTTTTACTGTCACAGAGTTTAATTGGCGATAGTCCACACACAGTCTCTGGCTTCCATCATTCTTAGCAACCAAAACCACTTGGGAAGCCCAGGGACTGTTAGATTCTTGCACCTTTCCTTCACTCAATAGTTGGGTAACCTGTCGGTCAATCACTGCCTGTTTCCAAGGTGCTCTCCTCCGAGGGCGTTGTCTTATTGGTGTAGCACTGCCTGTGTTGATGTAGTGTTGCACCTCATCACTCGTTCCAAAGTCCCACTCGTTCACTGAAAACACATGCTTGTACCTTGTCATAATGCTAACAACTTTTTTCTTTCCTCCTCGTTCAGATTAGCGGAGCGCCTTTCTACTAATTCTTGTAGCGGTTCAGGCAGTTCCTTTTCATCCCTCTCGAGTCCCTGACCCTGGGGCTGAGTTTGTTGGGGTCCTATATGTGATCCAGTCGCATCCTCCGGTAATTCTACTTCCGTAACATTGTGTACTGGCTTGGCTATCGCTATCACTGTGTTTGGTTGCAGGACCTGTGGGTCATCAGACAAGGATTCGGGTTAGTACACTGGAAGTTCCAACTGCATTAACCAATGTCCATGCGATGAATAATCCTTTGTCTTGTAAATGAGAGCTACTACAGGGCTCCAAAATCCGCACACCGCGGTCCGGGGTAAGGGGGGGTGGGTTCTGCTATGCGTTTTACAATAGTGACCGGGAAGATAACCTCAGAGTTTGATTCTACGATAACAGATCGGTGAACCATACATAGGTAACTAAGCAATTGATTCCTTGACTCGTAACAGTCCATTGCCTTTCCATTTACTTTTCCCTGAACAAGGTCTATGGATGCCCCGGCTTGAGAGAGTAGGTCCATGCCAAGTATCACATCATCTTCAATGTCAGCCACCACAAAACTAACCAGCCATTCCTGCCTGCCTAGTGTTAGTATTGTCTCTCCAGTACCACGAGTTCTGCTGGTACTGCCATCTGCGAGGAAAATATCAGTGTTCTCATTCCTGAGGAGAAATTGTTTATACTGCTGAAGCCTGTCGTAAACTTTACTAGACAAAATCGTCTTGACTGATTCAGTTTCAATCAAACAGTTAACACCATGCTGTTCAACAAACCCTTTAGCGTACAAATCATGAGACATATTGGAAGAAACCTTCACACCAGGGGCCAACTGCCCTTTTGAATCGTTTAGACGCTCCCCCGGGCTGCAGGGAACGCCCGTCTCTCGTTTCCCGACATCGGGCTTTGCGCAGACTCGGTATTCCTGAGGAGTGGACAATCCCTTTGGAAGTGTCCCCTTGTTTTGCAATACCAGCATTCTAAGCTTCTACGAGGAGGAACTTGTGGAGGCGGTACTTCGGGTATGGGGACTTCCCTTTAACCTACAGACATTTTTGTATCTGATCTGCAACATTTTGTAAAGCTTCCTGTTGAGCGAGGTGTTGCGGTTGCTGAAGTTTTATTTGCTGTGTCAGTTCATCTAATTGAAGTGCCAGCTGACTTGTCTCCTTGTGGAGAAATTAGTTGGATGTTAGTGGTTTGGATGTTGTCACCCCAGTATCAAATATGCGAAACGCTTCTAATTCACATGCAGTTAGTAAAGCTTCATCTAACGAAAGCGGTTTGTCTCGCCGAAGCCGCATTCGATCGTCAACATCACGTATGGCATCAACAAAGTGCTGTACGGCAAACCGCTCCTGGGCAATGGGAGCTAAGTCTTGATATGCTAAACTAGCCATATTCCTTGTGTCAGAAGCAAGTGACTCACCTTCCTGCTGTCGGCGGTTATGAAGTCTGGCTTGAAAACTTCAGCTTGGTTTTCCACATCAAAGCGTGATTCAAGCCTTGCTACCAACTTCGAATAATCGCCTAAATCGGAGTCGGACATGCCATGTAATATTTTTTGGGCTTCACCACGAAGCGCCGCAGACAAAAAAGCGGCTGATTCTTTGGAGGACCAGCCATTTATGACAGCGCATCTATCGAAATGTCGCAGGTAATCCCGTAAGCAGGTACGGCCATCATAATCATCAGGCAGCTTGATCGGTTTTGCGAACCGACGATTAATATTTGTGTGTTGCGTTGATCGTGTGATATTGGCATCACGAGCGGCGTTCCAAAGCTCGCTCACAGAAGTTAGAACGCTTGGATCCGTTCCTGCTTTTACCTCCCGTTCGTTACAGAACGGGTTTCCTGGCTTGAAAGGATTTGAAGGTAATCGTTTCGGTGCAGGAAATGAATAGCTTGAAAAGGAGCCTGAGTCGAAGGAATCCATATTCGCCACGTGGTCCAGCACTCCGAGCCAAAATAGCCAAAATACGGCTCCGGCGATATACATAAACAAACAAATTAATGTCGTACGGACGGTTCAGCACTGTACACAGCTGCCACCAGTTGTAGCGTTCACTTATGCCGAGATAAAAGACAGAAAACATGCTACCAAAACTGCCAAAACTATACTTTTATACTCCGTCTTTACAACAACAACTAGTGGGCATTCTCCAAAAAGTACATCCTCTACAATATCTTCTATCCCCTAGATTTCAAAAAAGGTTTCTTAATAATTACCACTGACCTCACTATCCTCTCATTTCTCATCTCCCATTTTTAATTTCCCATTTTCATTTTCCCATTCCCCATTCCCTATTACCCATTCCCCATTCCCTATTTAGTAACACCCTTATCAACCAAAACACTGAAACAACATCGAAGAATTATAAACAAGTACATATTTATTCCTGAATGTGACGCGAAGACCGAAGGGCCACACGAGAAGTGGAATATTGATCGGGATTTTAGAAGAGTGTTCGGGTTTGTCGACAAGGCACAGTAGGGAACTGCAGACCTTACTTCCAAACATGTTTTGGCAGTATCAGCGAGCGGTATGACTGTTGGAAATTCTGGAATTTATTTGTTACTCTTAGCAGTTAAAGATAGTCTGTAAAAATGTATTGGCCAGCGTTTGGTAGTGTATTTAGGTTGTTTTTATTTTTCTCGAGTGCAACAATTGCAAAACCATTTTGTTTCCACGACTTTCCAATGCTGAAATAGTGTTGTTTAAAGTACGCTTAATAAGCGATCCCAAGGAAAAGGAGGTTTACCTTATCGCAGGTATATATGGCTTTTAAGTTCGGGTTAAACACATTTCACTTTTTACCATTAACGTGGTTTTGACTTGATTCAAAAGATCTTTTGACGAAGGTGCGGGAAAACAAATGATATTGAGTTATTTGAAAGTGCTTCAATCCGTATTTACACCTCGCTGTATTACTGTGGTGAGACGAGTACTCTTTATAAATAGGAAGTATTCTAAACTAGTTGAATTTATTTTCACCATCCTTTAATATCTACATTTATGCAAAGCCTGAGAAAGTAGTTCATGACTGGAAAACAGTTGATTTAATACATGAATTGTTCTTGTATTTGTCGCCCGAAGAACAAGTCAATTCTCCATTTTCAAAGCTTTTAAAGCCTTATTGAAATTACACGTTATTTGCAATAACCACTATTCTGTTCCAGTTTAATTTTGTAACGCAAAAAACTACTCAAAGGTCAAATAAACCAAAAATGTGATAATTCCGCCTTAGCCATTTAAACGCGTCTTGACACAAAAAGAAATCGTTATAAGGCAAACGTGGACCGAAATTTTCCTTCCTGAGACCTTAAAAGGAGTAATAAAGCAAAAAGTACGACGATATCAGAAGGTTTCACAAAAACGTTTCTGAAATGACCGCGCGCTTGAATGGAAGGAATGGAAACGATCTTTTATTCTGTGACGTCACTGTTGATGAGCAGCGAAAGATAGCTCAAGATCCAAAGGCGAAAGTTGAAGGGTAGTGTTGTAATTTTTTTGGAAAATTCTCTGTTTTCACCCGTTTTTTTGCGTTGAAAATGGCCGAGGAGCTAAGACCTGTGAAATTCAAAGTACCAGTTTGAGCCAATTGCCACAGAATCGGACCGCGAAATCTCAGATGATATTCGACCCGAAAGTGATGGCTTCGAAAGTAAATGACCGAGCTGTTATTAAGGGCGCGTTTTTTATTCACAATTCTGGAATGAGAATGGCCAGAATGTAAAATGCGCGCGTTTTTCTATTCCGCATTCCTTTTCCGGAATAAACAGAACGCCATTCCATCCATTCTGCTCCCAGGGGCAGAATAAACAGAATGTTGCGAATGAAAATCCAAGATGGCGGACGGCGAGATGAGCGCTGCGGATTCAAATAAATTCAGGTTACACTTTTGGACACAATGAAACATTGCTTCTAATCTCATTGTACCAAGGAAAATTGCTGCGATAACGGCTGCAATGGCAGCCTCTTCGTCGGCCACCATATTTGTTACGCAATGTTTACTCGTGCAAGGACCGCGCATCTTGACGGGCGTTTTTTTATGCAGACAATCCGAATTATTCCTAGCATTCCGTACCAACCATTCTTATTCCAGAATTGTGGATAAAAAAACGCGCCCCAAGTTTACTGGTGAGCGTTTAAGCTTATTTATTCATCGCACTGAAAAAGTTCGCCGTAGAATTGTTAATAAATGCGTTGCCACTTCATTTCAAGCATTTTTGTCGTTCCGTGCAGCCCTTTTGTACACTTATCGATGTTTGTTGTTATGCCTTATTACCTAAACTGACTAGCGTAAAACAAAGCTTCTTATACATGTATCCATAGTTTTTACGTGAGTACAGTTTCATCCTCGAAGCAACAACGACAGGAAATCCAGCTCAAATTGCCGAAACCAGAGGTTATAGCTCTTGTTGAATGTATGCTTCTACATCGCAAAGTGTTACTAGTAACTGTGTTTGTTGTTCTACATGTATACAATCTCGATCCCAAAATTTAGGTTCATTTGCGGCAACTGTGTACGAATGCAAACTGGGCGAGAAAGTGTTTGCTGCCGTGAAATCCCCAAATCCTGTGATAAGATACCACCTGCTATGTCCTACATTTACAGACTTGACAGATGAAGAGAATTTTACCTCTGTATGGAAAAATCCAGCTGTCACTGAGACAGATTTTAATCAGTATTTTGAAAATGAAGGCCGGAGTACATACCTATGAATGTAATTTTGCTTTGGGCTCTTTTTTTGGGGGGGAGGGGGAGGGGGGCAGAGAAGAAACTCCATATATAAATTGGTGCAACCCAAATGGGTATGGTTTTAGAGCCATTTTGGCGTGAAAATGGCTGTTGAATTAAGAGTCAGGTCTGAAAATGGTAATTGATTCATGGGTGACCGGTCCCTTAGGAAGGGCCTGTAGCATTGAAGTTCTCTTAATTTGTGCAGCACCATATGAAGGCAAATTGTCTTCTTAGATGCAGAAGCTAATCAGAAAGTGTCTTGATATAGAATTTAAAAGAAAAGGGTCAAATATGCGTGGTAGTGGCATATCATTCGCCAAAACTGGACTTATCACAATTTCCGCCGCTGTATAAAAGCGACAAAAATGAAATATTTTAGTTATTGAAAACTGTTATTCAGAGCTTGAAATTTGCGTTCGTAAACTCGACATATAACGGTTGTAAATACAATCTTGTAGCCTTTAATATTTATGCGCCAAAACCTTGAGGTTATAGTTAATACTTGTTAACCGCTATGAGTGATAATTCTCAATTCAACTAACTGAAAGAGCGAACAACCATCTGAAGATGCAAGCTAGTCATAGTTATATTGAACAACTGTTCTACGTTGTGCAAATGCTGACCACGCAATTGGAATTCCCGTGTGAAGTTGCTTCCCGTTCTTCGGCGGCCATGGATGGTTTATACCGCTGTAAGTTATTGCTCACAACGGCCTCCAGAAGCTAGGAAAACCTGCAAAAACACAGCAAACACACAACAGGGAAGGTTTTTCAAACTATATTTAGATTTTTGGGTATTTTCCATGGAAAACTGCCGAAAACAACTATTTACTTTGTTCTTATTGCAGCACAAAACAATTCAATTGACTTGAAACTTCAAACTACGTTTATTTGATACTTAGCCAACACATAAGAAGGAAATTGGATTGAAAGAAAAAAATGTCGAAATTTTGGGTTATTTGACGTAACGCCCTTTTTTCGTTGTATACAAAAACAAGTGCTAAATTTGCCGTTTCCCCAGCGGTCCGCACGTTTATATTAATGCCTCTCGTCAAATAGTTCACAAGTGTTTCTAAGTATTACTGACTTCTTTTATGACTTACAAAGAAACTCCTTTCAAGTCCAACACATTTGTAATTCTTTGTTATAATAACCTCAGGTGAAATTTACGTTGAACATACAGTCACAAGAAATAGACAAATTTCCCAGGTTTTCATTTTGCTTTAAATACAAATATTAAAGCGAGACGCTGTTTCGATGTCGCTGACATCATTATCCAGACTTAACTGGTGATAAAGTTGACAATTAACAAGAATAAGTGAATGCGAATCTGAACCTTAACCCGTTAAGCTTATGAATGTCTGGTCCAAATAAAGGATTAGGCATTGATCTATTGTTAGCATTTGTGCAAATCTGCTTCGGCCAGCCGTTCAATGCTCGAGATATTTCAAAGACCACTCGTCCGGCGGACTTATGAAGTTTAATGAAGGCTTTAACCTGTGTGGCTCGCCACAAACAAAATAGATGTCGCCTAGCTTAGCGAGCGGGTAGTTTGTCCTGAAAAAATTTCAAATGGTCTGCTGTTTCTGCCAAGTTAAGCGTCAGGCGCTTTCAAAACAACAGAATAAACTGACCCTTCTAGTCACCGCGTTGAATATTTAAATAGGTGATACTCGTTCTAGTAGATTGCCCTTCCCTCCTTCTCTTCGAGGCTTAACATTTCGGCAGCCCACTGGACAAATGCCGAAAATCGTGGGCTCAGACTTTTCTGGGAGAAAAGATTTCGCCATCAAATGGCACTTGTTCCCCCAATTGTAATATTTGTTTTCTCCACAGCGATGAGCCTGAAATGTAAAGCATGCACCAGTACAAAATCTTGGGATGATTGCAAAGAGAAGGACGTAATGTGCACATCTGGCATGGCCGATAGCTGTATTAAAGCCTATGCCGAAAGTGGTGAAGTAAAAAAATATGCCAAGTATTGTGGAATATACGGTTACTGCAACGACTCGCTCACAAACCCCACATGCAAATCTGTCATAACCCTCGGAAGCAGTTCTTGCACAACGCACTGCTGCACAAGAGACCTCTGCAACGCAGACTCAGTTGCCAGGAACAGCGGTATCATGCATCCTTGTACCCAGAGCCTACGATCTGTTTGGGTGGCATGCGCAATGGCCCTGCTGGTTTTCCAAAACTCTTGAAAAGGACTCGGCGAGAGAAATGCCTCTTGTGGTAGGTTGCAGTAGTAAGCTGAAGTTGCTTTTAATTTTTCTGTAGTAACTTGTGCGAGGCGATGAAGTTTCGAAGGGAAACCACTTTGTAGGTCGAAGTTGATTGTCTCACTTGCAAGCTTTTTGTATCAGTAGCAAGTTGACTACTTGAGATGTAAACTTCTCATTGTATATTAAGTGGACAAGTGACGCTAGCACAAACTACAAAGCAAATCAAACATGGTGCACTGTATTTTAAACTGTACTTGCAGTTAAGAAATGACTGACTGCCGTCATCGAAATAATCTCATTCGCTATGTTTTGCTTTTGGTTTTATTTGTCTTTGTTTTTGTTTGTTTATTTGTTTTTCAATCAGCACAAAACCTGAGTCTGAAAAACCTGCTGCTCTTAAATATTGCATCTTACGCATTTTAACTTTGTTCTCAACTTCTACCTTTCTTCACTGCAGGTAATTTTTTTTTGCAGGCTACGTCTGACCTCTCTCAGCTCAGTTTGTGCTAGCAGCACTGTTACGATTAAATTGACCACTAATAAAAGACGCGCTGATTTTGTTTGTTTGGTTTAATAAGCAGTTAAGGCAGTTTTAGCCACTTTTCAGCTAAATGAGTTAAGTAGCATTTGATGATATTTTACAGACCTCCGTAATAATAAAAGATACGTTTGTAATGGCAGCTAATGAAGAGGAAATAAAAGGGCTTTTTGACTTTTACGTCACATACTTATCTCTAGTTCCTTGGCGTTCCTGTGTCGACCTTGATCTGGAGCTACAAGTAGGGCCGTTTTACGTTATGTACTTCGCATATTCAGAATATTTACCTCACCTAACGAACACCATCAATAAGACTACCGTATTCTCAAGTTGCAGCTATTTTCTATCTCTTTCTCTTTCTCTTTCTCTGTTTATTTCTGTCGAATAGACCTATTATGAACTTTGAAAATTACTAGGTTTTGTTCCTTGTCATTGTTATAACCTTATACCGCGGTACTTTTACCTTTTACTTTTTTGAAAATTACTAGGTTTTGTTCCTTGTCATTGTTATAACCTTATACCGCGGTACTTTTACCATGTGGTCTTTGTTGTTTTCATATGCTCACACGCAAGTCACATGGAAATGTACTTCAGACTCGGACCATCCTATTGAAATATAGTTGTGTTACTGTGACTTAGTTCCTTGTCTAGTCGGATTCTTATGCCGTTTTCCTAACGTCAGTAGACACTCCTATTATTGGCTTATGCCCGCATGACAATTTTTCTTGTCTGAAAACTTCGCTAATCCTTCCTCCTCGCAATGCAACCAGAGACGACCATCTTAATTGGAGTCCCAAACTGTTGTCTTCTTTATGTTGTATGTTAATACAATCACTTGAATTTCTTGGCGGTCTTAGACAAAAGCCAATGAAAATAAAAAATAATAATCATAATCATAAACTCCAAACACTAACTTTTAAACTGTATTTGGTTAACCGGATGCAAAGATATTACGCCTTTTAATCTGGGGACGGGACCTCGAAGAGGAAATTTTCAACACGGAAAAAATTCAAGATGAAATCCACGAGACATCGAGCCAGATAAGTAGATTCATTCACTTAGCACAATCTGATAAGAAATCCATACAGCCTCCTACTCCTCCCACTCATCAGGAATCCCTGCAATTGCCTATCAATCAGTGAAACCCCACCTGTGCCAACAAACCTTTCAGCTCCTTGTACGTCAAGGACTCAAGAAAATGCCTCAGTCAATAGTCAAGCAGACTCTCAGGGAACTCTTAGTATTGGAACAGTATCTATCACAACCTTGCAGAACTCTCAACCCCTCCTGAACACACAGTCACCGCTACTGGTTCCTCCGTTAAACATATCAAACTACCCGCCAACTGAACCCAGCTGAACCTGCTAACCACAGTAGTCGTCTTTCAAAATTAGATCTGCCCACCTTCTCTGGAAATCCACTCCATTGGTTTACATTTCGGGATTCATTTGAGGCAGTAGTTCATTGCAACACAACGCTGGGGGGAGTACAGAATAAATGCTTTCCAACGTAACAGCGTGTAGTTGGAAAGCGTTTTCATTACGGTTCGTAGCATTTTTTATCACGTTTGTGATAGCCTTTTGTTCTGGATTATTTTGACACTTAGGATTACGTAACTACGTTAGACAGTATGCTAATAAACATTTGTATAAAAATCGAGGTATTAGCATTTTTAGGCTATCTCGCCTTTTGGACAGTCGCCGGGTGGTAGCCAAACCTGTAATTATGAAAGCTAGTCTAAAGCTCTAACCCTCGGAGCTCTATACACTGCATTCGATCGAGGACTACGTTCCCGGGCTTTTTTTGTCCCAATAGGTTTTGTATTCCGGGTTTTCGTACCGGGCAGCGTATCAAAGAATTGTATTTTCTTTTTCTTATTCATGTGCACTTGCACTGTCTTTAATTTCACTTTCTATAGTACTGTGCATGTATCCGTGAAGAGCGGATGATTGTTCATTGCACCATTTTGTCGCTCTTGTCTCATCATGCTTTAATTCCATTTTTGTGTGAGTTATTTCTCCAAGATAACGTTCTTCACAGGCGGAGAGGATCAGCCCATCGGAAAACAGTAGCGTCGTTCCTGCAGATATCAAGGCCCACCGGCACCCAATCACCATTTGTATCATCACTTGACAGGGATTTTCCTTTGTGCTGTCACCCTCTCTGTTTTATGATCTTTGTCATTGAGCATACCGGTGTTCGGCTTCGTTTGCTTTTGTCTTCTGTTTTGGCATTCAGTCGGCGTTTTCACAGGAAGCAACTGCAAGTTAACAGCGTACATTCCTCGCCGCCCATACCGTAACTTCACTTCTGTTAGCAAGACCCAAAGGTTTACATAGGTTTACATCAGATGTGGACACTTGGCACACTGCTGATAAGTACACTTAAAGCTTACTACGTTGCGCGATGTGCTCTTGGAAGTTGGGTATTCGCGACGCCTGTACCGTTTATGTGTGGACCAACTACATACTTCACAATTCCCACCTTTGGATTTCCTCTACACTAAGTAATTTTCAAGGTATTGATTTGTCTTAAGACGTTCAGTGAAATCGTTCAGAGCAGGGGCTGCGGTTTTCACTGTCATCGTCTATGTTTTCCTTACAATTTTTAACCTTTATATACATATACATGGGCACCAACAAATCATTTCAGGGAAACTTCCCTTCGAGATAGGGTTGTACCTTCAATTTGTCGCAGAAACCTGGATTTTATTGCGGTGATTTGCTAGAGTTTTCCTTTTTCTGCCATAGCGAAATCATACCATTTTTACTAAGTCAACAGCAGCTCGGCATCTTATGGTGCACACCTCTGTTACCAGAATAAATTTTATAAGAATATCGAGGCTGAAATTTGCGACATTTTACCCGAGGCTGAGATTTTGAAAAGGATATCATTTTGTGTGTCGAAAATCTGTAAATAAAATGCAATTATGTTTTTAACTTAAGCGTATAAAATCATTCCTTTCCCTAAACGGCAAAACTAGCCAACAAAACGAAAAAAAAACCGCATTAGATATAACCAAATGTTCAATGCCAATGACAGTTCGATGAGCGGTACATGTAATACATGTGTACCGTATACAGCACAAAAATAATTATAAGAATAATACAAGAATATGTTCAGCCTAAAATCGGCAGCAAATAAGAATATTCAGCCTGGGCCGAATTTGGTCGCTGGAAAACTGACGCCTGCCATCTTTATATTCGTTCTCAATGCCTCAGTGCCACTTAATTAAAATTTGCTCAGTTCGTACCCCCTCAGCTTAGGTATTACTGTAATGTTTTTTCTGCAGCAGGAGATGTAGGACAGATACGGACTGCTACACATCCTGTCGTCAATTATTCGTTTGATTTTCCGTCATTTTATGCAACGACACTGCTCTGTCAATATTCGTTTCAGGCTTATGGGGATGTAACAGCCCTTTTAGCATTTGGCAGTGATTTGGGTCAGGCACGCGGCTGCCAATGACCTGCCAATTTAGACAATTTACTTTCGGGTCTTCAAAGGGCACAATATTTATATCTTAGTTTTTATTTTTCACAGTGATATGGGTCAGACACGTGGCTGCCATTGATCTGCGACTTGATATTTTAGACCTACTGACATTATATTCACAAGCAATTTTAGTTGGTGTTGTCTTCATAACCGTATGTATGTTAACAGTGTATATCACCAGTCCTTGGCAGTGATTTGGGTCAGGCATGTGGCTGCCACTGGCCTGTCAATAATTCTAGGCTTGGTGGTTTACATGACGGTGGTTTGGGTCAGACATGCGGCTGCCGATCATCCGTCAATATATCTTAAGATTATTTGTGGGAGTAATGTGTTAATTTGTATACATGATGGTGATCCTCTTTTGTTGTTTCGCTTGTTATTCCGTTCGCCAACCGAAAATACTGATTATTCTCTCGTATTTGGTTTTGCTTTCCGTTATTTGCGAGCTCTGCGTTTCTTGGTGGGGCGGCCACATTTTGTGGCTTGTGGCGCTTTTTTCGCCCCACCTTTGCTGAACATGATATGCTATTTAGTATTTTATTGTCATCAAATGCTATTTATGTATTTTCAATAAATCAGCCAAAGCATACTTGTGGCCAAAAAATTGCTGGCGTGCATGACGGTCATCGATGTATTGAGAGCAGGGCACGCCAAGTGTTCTAATATAACTGGTCGCCAACAAACCGGTCGTGTGGTACACGAAGGCACTCGCCTTCCAGCCGAAGGGAGGGGTATCGTACACGAAATAGCAACCTCTCCAAGAAAGCCCGAAAAGGGTTCTCCTAGACGGAGTTAAACAGATATGATCATAGCCACTTTTGTCATCACAAACCGTCTGATAATGGCCAGGACCAACGTATCTAGGGAGAACAGCGAGGTAATCGAGAGAAAAGGGGCAATCCTTGATCCATAAATTTAGAAACCGTTCATCATGGAACATCCGAGGTTTTGAAGGCTCGATAGTGATAGGCATAACGAGATGTGGGGGTTGGACTTCCCCCACCTTGCCCCAGAATACGAGCGAACCATTTTTAAAGCGATCTATAATCGTGGTGGAAATAAAATCCCCAAACTGAGTGCAATAGGATTATTAGGAAATTCCATTCTCGGGGGAAACGGAGCGTCGTAAAATTTGCCCCCGAATTTGCCTTTAAACGGAACTATGAAAGGAGCCACATCCACCTTATTTCGGATGAAACACATGGGTTCATCTTGGGAAGGAAATTGTTCCGAGATGAACTCCCATTGAGCTAGGTTGTTGTGAAGTTGTCCGGGTACAAAAGAAGACGCTTCTCTAAAAGCAAGCATACTTGTACTGTAGTGAACTTGCAAGGCAGCCACCTGTTGAGGTGAAAGGACCGGGCCGACAAAACTGGTAGGCTTGCCCTCTCATTTGCACCATTTTTGCGTGACATAAGGCACTGAATTGTTAGTAATGGACGCAAAGAGGTCGGGTTTGAACTTCTTATAGGGAGGCATGCCCTTAAATAAAGTAACGAAAAGCTAAGAGGGAGGGAGAAAAAAGCCCACCACAATTGCCGGCCTTAAGCAACCCCAAAGGGGCATAAAAGGCAT